>OY783199.1:4043265-5243265 GCA_963678675.1 Xiphydria camelus
TCGCGCACGACGGCAGCTCTCGCTGTTACAGTCCGTCTCCGCGTTGGATCCGGGTTGCGATAGTGTTGCTGAAGTATCCCGACAAAAATAGGACGAATAAAATTCTCCTACACCGAAAATTATTGGCCCTGCCAGATCCCGCATGCATTTCTTCGAAAACTTAAGGTTTCCGATGCATTCGCGAATTTTCTAACGATCTAATATTTTTTTCTAAGCATCCTGAATAAAAAATTAATAATTCAAGCTCGAACAGAAAATAAAATTTAACAAAGTCATGCAATTTCCATAAAAGGATGTACACGCTTAGTTCCCAAATCTACTTTCCCAGCGACAGAGTCAAATTTGAGGAAGCGATAATGATAATAATTAGTCGCGTCTTAATTGTTTCGAAGGAACGTGCAAGGAGCGCAGCATCCACGCGGTAAACGCGTCGCGACGCAAAGCTTTTACGAGCGAACAAGCAGTTTGACGCCTCGTCGTCGGGCTTGCAGGGAGTTTTATACGACGGCGTTCTCGCGGGTCTCCGTTAAATGAGGATTTCAGAGAGGGAATTCCTCCCCTTGCGTTAAAGCGAGGCAGCCCAGTGCTGACCGTATCTTCCGCTGTCGACGTCGCTGCGGAAAACTTGTTTCGTTCTAACGGCCTCTGTACACCTACCACCGTCGCTACGACGACGACGAAGACGAAGAAGACGTCGCCTATCTACTCGCGTGGGGAAGGAATTATGTCCCTCCCTGGCGCCACTTAGAACCGGGTACTATCGGGAGATAGGCGGCGAGAAAGGAAGATGTTATCGCGGATGAAAGCCGTGTCAGTGTTTCGCGATGACGATCGCCTTCACGTTCGAATAAACTGCCTTTGTGGCGCGTTTTATTGTCCCCGGATCGATTTTCGCTGAATTCTCGGATTTCCTTTGATTTCTTCCGTAGGAAGTTCTCGCTGGAACGTTTGGTAACAATTCGATCGAATACAATTTTCAGGAAGCAGCAAAATTGAAATTAAAAGGAAATCAATTTAATTTTACCCGTGTAGAAATGTCATAAGAGATTTTTGATGACGGATTAGATATAGATCGGATGTACTCCGAGGTTCCGTATTACGATATTTGTGATCAGATTTGGATGCAAATCTGATTCGTAGAACTGTGTCATGTTGAAATTAGTTATAACTGACCAAAATTTAGGGCCTCCACACAATTGGAAGAATAAGAATAAGAATTAGCATAAAAATAAGAATAAGCATTCTCCCGCAGAGCAATCTAATGGCTCAACCAATATTTCCTATACATTTCCATTTTTTATGATCTTTTCGATCACGTCTTCACTGCATCATATCATTACCAATGCAGCCGTTTGAGCGTCATTCAAAATTGCGAAGATTTGAAGTTCCTCATTCTTTTTCTTCAATTTAAATTCCATTTAGACATTTTCAGGTTGGGATCATGTCGAGAATGATGGTAAGGAAGCTTGAGCCATTAAATAGCTCTATGGGATAATGCTTATTCTTATTCTTAGGGTCTATGTACAATGGAGGAACAGGGAACAGGAATAAGGAACAGCAGTTCACATACATATGTTACACATACGCTAAAAGCATACGTACGCATAGCGTATGTGAAGCACTGTTCCTTATTCCTGTTCGCTGTGCCTTCATTGTGCATAAACCCACATTCTTCCAATTGTGTGAAGGCCCTTAGTCAGATTACTAGGATTTAATTCTGATCAGAAGTTCCGATTCGAAGCAGAGTAGACATTTTTATCAGATTCGGATCAGATTCTTTGGTCTGCCAACTCTGTTCAGAATCTGATCCGAATTTGATGAAAATGTGTACTCGGATAGAACCTCTCCTACAGAAAGAATCCGCGATGCCGAGAATTTACCGACACGATCGCTCTAAAGTACCAAAGATGGCTCTTTAAATTTCCCTACGTCGGAAGAATCAACGAAGCGAGGGTGCACGCCCAATAAAGGCGTAACCCGTGACCTTCGTGCCTCTCGTGCGTTGATACGATCCAGTCTATACGCATCATTTATTCGCGCCATAAAAACTCGCAATTGTAATTTTTCTCCTCGACGACCACTTTGTCTCGTTACGTTATTATCTACTTTTTATACCCACGGGGAAACGAGAACCCTGTACGCCGCTTCTCCCCCTCGATGCGGCACAATCTTTTGCATCTTCGCACTCACTTTACGACGCAGTAAACGTATCCCGAGGGAAAGCTCTCCCGGGAAACTTGGTACAATTATAATATATTCGATATCATGCAAATTTATCGCTGGCAAAACACCCCCATCCCCTCTTCCGCTGCTTCCGCGTGCAAGTGTAGCTCGATACAGGAATTCCGCGTGGTTTAAGCGGGGGTATCCGAGACGAGGGCGAGGTATACGTGTTCTTATCAAACTTTGCTTCAGCAACACGGCGGATACAGTTCGAGACACGTTCGTCGTCCTTTTGCGTTCTCCTCTGGCACGAGCAAGGATGACTGGAGGAAGCGGTGGGAGCTTTGCGAGTTTCGAGGGGAAAGGGGTAACGAAAGTTCGCAGGATGAGAAGCAATACTCACTCTGACAGGAGCGAAGATCTGATCTGGCCTGATGTTCTCGAGACGATGTTCCTGCTCGCTCTTGTGTACGAGCTGGAGGTGGGGTTGAAAGTGAGCAGGGCAGAGGGTGCCGAGAGCTAAGGGTGAAGTCCATGGCGGCAGGTGCGGAGGATCCCTCGTAGCGAGCTCTCTGTAGAACGTCTTCAGGAATCTGCAACACGATGGATTTCGTTTATCGTTTATTGATTCGTTAAAATACTTTTTTTGAACGAATCGATTGTGTACGCATTATGTGTATGCATGATCGTGTACGCCGAGAAAATAGTTTATCAACAGTTAAAAAATGTAATTTCAAATACGGCGAAATAAATATTTCGTTAGAACACTAAAAATATATGTTAATTATTAAAATGTTTATTTCATTCAAACGATTTTCTCAAAGGATTTAATTGCATCAAATAAATGTTGCACATTAATAAACGAATAATGTATTCTTATAATGTTGGAATGTTGTAATAGTTAACGAATATTTATTTAGTCCAATAGAATGTTTATTTCGCCATATTCGAATAAATATTTATTAACTACAAATAAATTGTTTTCTCGGTGCAGAGAACTAGAGACGATAGAAATTTGAAACTCTAGCGATGCTTGGGATAATTTAAAATTACTAAAGGTGCGAGCGAAGATGAGGAAGAAAGATAGTGGAATGTTTAAAGAGATAAATCGGAGGTTGTTTCGAACTGGGGTCAACTACAGGACCATCGATGTCTTGACCCAAGAACAAAATTCGTTTTTTAACCATTCTAGAATGTCGAGGCACGTTTTACGATTCGATACTATCACGGCCACGCTACAAGAAACCATGGAAAAGAGCGAGAAGCTTTTTAAGTACCCACTTGATGGGTCGTGTAGGGATCGTCGTAAAGATTGACGCGCGTTAAAAGGGAGACTTTCAGGAACGATACACAGCGACTCAGCAGCAAGTTGCTTGTGATGGTATTATAGTGCAATAGAAGAATGTTCTCCGATTGAGGGGTTAGTGACGAAAAAAAATCGCATTCGATGGATTCTATATATTGTACGTATTTCAATAAGGAAATTTCTAAGAAACCTCGAAATATCGATGATTTTATGGGGAGAAATAATTTTCTTATGTACACACAAAATCGTTAGTAGCGCTTACGAGTATATTTCGTTTGAGACATCAACCTAATATTCGAGATTAATATAAGCAGCGTGAAAAAAATACACAAGATAGAACGGTCGAGCGATCGATGTCAGAGATTTAGATTTTTGGCAAAATTTCAAGAGGTACATTTTTCACAAAAATCGAAATCTCTGGAATCGAACCCTCGACCACTCTATCTGATGTATTTTTACACGCTAGCTCCAAAAATTACGGACGTACTGAGTAGATCTTAAAAGGAAACCGAAGGGGAACAGGGGAAAATTAATTTTAATGTAATTCATAATAAATCAATTAAAAAAATGAATGAAATTTTAATTACATAACAAAATCAAATGAAATTTAAATAATAGTAAATTAATTCTAAAAAATTATTTAAATTTTAATTACATAGGAAAATTAAATTAAATTTTAAATTATGATTAATTAATTTAAAAATCAATCATCGATTTTCCGAGGAAGACTATAATAAACGGACAATGATTATCGAATTTCCGTAAACTACGTCTTATACTTCATCGCGAGGATGTGATTTACATTAAAAATATCGCAAGTCACATCTCCATATCGCGAGAGCCGCGTATAAATATAAAATGCTCCTTTCGAAAGTTTTCCAGCAACTTCGAAAACGCACATCTCGTTGCTACCAACGACCCATGCCGGATATGGTACACGGAAGCGCGTGTACATCTCCACGTCGAGGGAATGCCGAAGTTGGAGTGTGCTCGCGAAAGATAAAGGCGAAGGGTAGTCGGAAACGAGTTAATAGCGAAAGTTTTGCGTCGAACTCACCTAAGCAGATTCGCCAGGGAATCCCTCTCAGGCGAGGAGGGCCCTCCAAGTCCGTTTCCACCCCCGAGTCTTCGAGATGAGGCCCGGGCGCTCGATATATAAGCTGCCGGTGCCGGAGGTGGACTGCAGGGTGGACAGCAGACAGGACTGCTACCTCCGGGTGTCGATAGTGTGTAACTCCTCTCCAACTCCTGGAACGCAAAGAGGAACGAACGGTCAAACGATGACGGCAAAGGGGGATGTGGGATCGAACATTTTCAATACACGATCGTTTCGTCGAAGTCTTCGACTTCTTCGCTCCTTCCTTCAATGCGCTACGGAGGGTGCATCACGCTTCATCGATTATACGAGATTGGCATGACGGACTTTATATATACTGAGAGAAATAATTGCTTGTGTCAAAAAAAAAGTTTCTTGAATCAAGAACACATGATCTTAGAAATTTTTAAGAATACAGATACTTGGCTGAAGAACTCTCAAAAATGTGCGCTTGCCGCAAATGGAACTCTATTCGTTGCAAATAAATCCTCCTTGCCGGAAGAAGATTTTACATATTTACAGCGAATACAATTCCATCTGCGAGCGCGTTTAGTTATTCTAACCAAAATACCGAATATTTAGTTATTTTAACCAAATTTTTAGTTATTCTAATCAGAAAATGATCAATTTAAACAAACAGATGGAGGATTCATATTTCACCAAACAGTTCGGTCATTCTCTCAAATATTTTTTACACGAAGAAAATCATGCCCTGATCCTGAAATTATATCACGTTTTTCATTGAAAAAAATGTTTTTTTTTTGCCACCAGCAATTATTTCTCTCAGTTGTACCCCAGCTTCCTCTTTACTTCCAATATTCTAGACAAACAATTACCATGGAGTATAGCAGAAAATAAAAAAAAGAATATTGATACATATCAATTATCAAAATCAGCAACGTATCCCTTGACTATCGAAAATGTAGTAAATGTAGACATTAGATTCCTTTTCCCAGTGGTATAGAATGCCGAGAGAAGCCGCTAACGTTCCTCCTCGGTCTTCCCTTTGACCTCTTACTTTCCCCCTTTCTCCCCGAGGCGCGACCCTCGGAACGACTGCACGTGAGTGCCCCAGAAGAGAGTCCTGTATATATTTATTTTCGAAATATGGTCCCCCCGTGTTCGACGGGGAGGACCGCTAGCCTCCGGGGAGTGCGAGCGTTCGCGCGTGGCTCTCAGGGTGGCGAAAAAAGGGTGGATATTTGGAACGATGGGTTTCAATCAGAACGCCTTTCGCTCACCCCCTACGACGGCGTCCGAGAGCCACAGATTGATTAAATACTGGACAACCCCTGTTCCTGCGCTAGGGGGTCTTCTCTCCCTTCTTCTTTCTCGCCCGCGACCCTTGTCCACCACCTGTCTCATCCTCCGCATTGTCTAGTGCTCTCTCTCTCTCTCTCTCTCTCTCTCTCTCTCTCTCTCTCTCTCTCTTCATTTTTCTTTTACGAATTCCGAGTCACCTCTGTTATACCGCGCCTGAAGAATCGTTCGGTCTTTCAAAGACAAAGTCACTTATCAAAATTAGCCAAGGGTGGCGAGTGATGGGTTTCGAGAGGTTCGTTGAATGAACAAAGGGAAAAGTATCGTGACGTTTGCGCTGAGAAGAAAGGGGTGAAGTAGACTGAGAGGAGGGAGAAGAATTGCCACCACCGGGTTGATTGTACAGAGTTGAAAGTGGCTCGCGAATTTATATCGAACCACAGGATTTGTAAGCGGATGCTTTGCGGTTTCGCGTTGAAATTTCGAAAGAATATTTTCAAGGTAGTTCTTGGTAATTTTCCACGTGAGAAATGACAGTACAATCACCAAGTTCTCCGAAGAATCGACCGACTCCCGTGAGAGCGGATCAAAATGCAACGACGATATGAAACGGCACAAGTATCCCCGAGAAACGTTGCACCTTATCGTCCTCGCAAATCGCCAGCATTCCCCGTTATCTCACCGATTCCTCTCGCAGGAAAGTGGAGCGGGAAATAATTAAACGCCGGAAAACGTGGCCGCGAATCGAAAAGCGAGGGTCGGGCCAGGAACCCCGACTACTGAACAACGAGATTCGAGGATCGGGCGAACGGAGGGGCGTACGAATGAATGGAAAGAGGAAAGAGGAAGAAACGAGGGGAGGAGGGTGGCAGGAAAAGGAGACAGGGAATACCGTCCCGAGTTCGACGGGGGGAGGCATAAAGGGGATTAACTGTTTTGTTTCGGACCAGATTCGCCCGCGTTGAATTGCAGACGACTTCGGCGCCCCGCGCGCCTTCGAGAAAGGGCCGGAGCCCCGGGCGCGCGGGGCGGCATTAAAGTATCAAGTAATTAAAAGATCTCTCGAGTAATTATTGGCGACTCAATGGGAAAGTTTTAAAGGCCGGATCGCGAGTGAAATGTAAATCCCGGCCGGGATTTGTCGGATTAGCGTTCTCGGTTGCGAGGTCTGCCCCGGTGAGCACCGCGAGTCTGACCTGGAAGGGAAGTAGTAATAGCGACTCTCGCCCAATTATGCCGAGTGGTTACCGCGCCGCGAAGAATAGCGAATTTCATCGGAGCCGAGAAGCTCCCTTCGCGGAGACTTTCTTCAGCGGCTAATCAAGATTTCTTTGCGAGAGGGAAATATTTGCCCGCGTCAATCGAACGATACTCGAGGGAACGCAGGGGGGGGGGGCGGGGCATCCGAGATATTAGAAGCAAACAAACTTGTTGTTTACTCGAGGTTTTCGCGTAAATACGCGGCTCCCTCGTTTCTTATGGAAAACAATATTGGAGTACCGTACCGTGTGCATGATTAGACGCGAGAAATTGATACGCCAATTAAACTTGAATGGCGTAGGCGAACAGTAAGGAATGAGCCACATTCTCCCAAACACCGTCACATCATCCCGTATGCGCTAATTACCCGGGCATAAACTGCATCCGCGCGGCGTGCTCGTGCAACTATGCATCGATATGCATAGCTGTACAGTTTGGCGGAGCATCGTGAGAGATACCGCGTCACATATCGATTTTCGTTTAATGAGTGCAGCGGTTCGCGAGCGGACAACAAAGAAGGTAAAATCGAGTTTTCTCCGTTCGCTTCGACGTTTAAAGGTTGACTTTTTCTTCTCCCTCTCTCTCTCCCTCTCTCATTCTTCCGTGCATCGTTATCGGTCGACGAGAAAAAGCGAGGGAAGCTCATTCCCGAGCCGAGCCATTTGCAGTGTCGCGGTTCATGAACTTTCTCCGAGTATCTATCCAGGTGAGAGAGTAGGATGAAAATAATGAGGGGTAAGAAAACGAGGATCGGAGTACAAAACGTCCGTTCCGCGTAAGTCCGAGGGACCGCGACGACGACGAGGTCTTATTAAAGTTGTAGCACGCGGAGCGAACTTCGTTTAATCCTGATCCAATTAAGCGAGATCGCGCTAAGCCCTCCCCGCCGCTCCGTAGACGGTGGCGCGGTGTCTGCAGTTAACGCGCTGGCGCAGCAGTTAACCGCTGCGTAAACGGGAAATTGGCCCCCGCATCCAATAAATATGGGATTAGCCGATAAATCGGACTGAGAACGGCGATGCATCCCTCATTGACGTAGAGGGAGGGTGAGACAGAGAGAGGAAGTGAGGGAGAGGGGGGGGGGGAGCGAGAGAGAGAGAGAGAGAGAGAGATTTTTGGGTCGGGGGTGAGGAGTTACGAGTGCGGAGCTTGACATAGCACGTGGGGAGATACGTATACACTTCCGTATAGATATAGATAGGTACCATATAGGCAACTATCCTATTATTCAAATTACAATCTGGATCTCGTTCTAAAGCACACTGCCCAGTGAAATTTGAAAGTATAATTATCCGATTTTTCCAGACTCTTCATACTGAGATAACAACGTTTCCCCGAGTCTCGCAGATAGAAGTGTATGCAAAAAAAGGCATTATCAGTATTAACTCGATACCCTCTCTCTTTCTCTCTGATAAAGTTATTAAGATAATTCTACCCTCATTCACTCGACTGCCCTGAATGCAAAAGCAAGCCGAGCCGGGAATAAATCTACCCTGCTAAATGTAATACATCCACTATTCCCGTCAATGTTTCATGCAACGCTCAACGCCGTCCCTCAAAAGCAAACGAGACTCAATAATGTCCTTCAGAAAAAAGGAAATACCTCGGAAGAAAAACATTTTCATTTCACGTTCCCGCATTGTACAGTCCCTACGCGGCGCTACACGCGTGGCACTGCAACCGGTAATGGGCGAAGGGGTGGTATCACAAGCACACCCCGACTGTATAAGTACCCACGTAAGACGTGCTCTTTAAAACATCAACCCCGACCCTCCCAGCGAACCTGAAAGAAAGAACATTCTTCAATGTCGAGGAAATAAATGGCTCGCGAAACATTGGGTAGGTATAAACTCAAAAAGCTCGCTGCGGCCCGAGCTTTTTTCCAAGTTACATTTATCTTGAGAGACCGTCGACGCGCGGATTTCTCCTGCAACGGTCCCGACGGGCGATGCAATTTCTTATTTATCGAGCACGTTTCGCGTTTCTTCGTCGATGTCGTACATCGGAGCGGCTTCCTTCTGCGGTTTTGAGGCGTTACATGCGAACGCGAAACGACGCGGCGGTTTAGAACGGGTTGGCGACTCGGCGCGAAAGCACACGGAAAAAAATTCAGCAATTTTTACTGCTTTGTCCAGTAGCGCCGAGACTCGAGCTAGTTTTCAAGAATTTGTGCAGACGAGACATTTTTATTTACCGTTGTAAGCAGTAAATAGAACTGTGTCCTCTGTGCAAATTTTTGAAAATGATCTCGAGTCTCAGCTCTGCTGGATGAAACAGTAAAAATGGTTGGTTATTCTTCCGTGCAGTTTCACGTTGCACTTTTCACAAGAGATTCGATTATGAATTTAATACTGTTCATCTTTGAATGTACTCACGAGTACATTCAAAATTGACCGATCCCTCCCCTCTGACAGACCCGCGCAAGCATTTCTGGGAGCATGAACCTAAATTCTCAGCGCGTCCCGCGCCCCGAGAGGAGATGAAAGCGAACAAGTAGAAGCCGATACAGGTAGAGAGGCGCCCTCGAAAATCGAAATTCAATGGAATTAATTGAATTGGCTGCGCCCGCCGTGGGGGTGACGATGGGACGGGCGGGGCCGCTGTTTATTAAAACTACAACAGGGCACTTCGAGTTCGCGTCTCTCTTTCGCACAGCTTCCAATTTTCCCTCGCGTCCTCTCGTTCCGTTCGCTCTCTCGCCGAGAGCATTCTGCTTTGCAGCAGCGACTCGCGAAGAGAGAGAGAGAGAGAGAGAGCTTCCGCTTTGATGTGACTTCCACAGCTATTCGCAGTCGCGTCTCGTGTGGGTGCAGCGCCGCGCGCGCGCGCGCGACACACGAGATGAAGGCAACGGAGTCGAGAAGAGACGAGTCCCGGGACAGAGAGACCACGAGGAACGGGGAGGAGGAGGGCGGAGAAGAGCGGCAGCAATACAGCGCGAGTGGGTGACGTGTGGGAAGGACCCTCGTAAGTCACCGGGTTGGAAACCAGACTGTGACGTGGTCCTAGGTTCATCCACCTAGCGGATAGTCTCTCGCGCACCGGTAGAGGCTTTGGTCGAAACCCGTTTGCCGCGCAAATGGTGCGGTAGAGCGCTATTTTCTCCTCCGATGAGGTGTGGCAGGGGCGAGAGGGAGGAAAGAAGCTTATCGATGGCCCGCGCAGGTCAAAATGAAATTTAGGAATCGATTCTTACCGAATGGAAATGCGTCGATTAATTCTGAGTCGAAATTTTAGACCTACTCCTTTAGGCTTACTACTCACTTTTCCCTCAGTGTATGTTGAGCCTAAAATGGTCCGTTAGCGAACACTTCACTAATTTTAAGTTCAAAATAGGAGCTTATATAGGCTGAGTAGGCCAATGGTAGGTCGAACGGAGTGTTAAAAGCATCAAAGTAGGGGTAAAATTTTGACTCGGGTCTACTGCACTTCGATCCAGTTCAATTTCGACAATTTTGGCGTTTCCAAAATGACCGCGGAACGTATGCCGTAATCGTAGTAATTTCGTGGGACGACGAGCCGCGGAGAGTTTCCGCGATAGGCTGGCTTCCTCGACGTCCATCAATTACCCACCCCGTCTATAATCCTCTTTCGCGCAGTCAACGCAGGGTCGATTCCCCCGATTCCCTCGGCTGCAGCGTACACGCGCACGCACGAGCAACCCCGGCAATTTCAAGCGGGAGGGTGTATCGGCGAGTTTGCACAAGTGCTTCGAGCTCGAATTGCACGGGCGGTCCCTCGCCTGCTGAGCTTTCTGCTGGCTTCGTACTTTGCTGTTTGCGCCGAACGTTTAAGCCTCGGTGATTTGCGAGGCCCGATTTCCTCCCTTTGTCGGCTGCATTGGTTGGGACCACGCGCGGTTCTTCACTTTTAAATATTCATAAACGATTTTAGCGAGGAGGGGAACGCTCGCAAGGTGCAACGTATGGAGTGCTTTGGCACCCTCGTCGGGAACGGGTGCAATGCCTTGTGAAAAGCGCCAGCCAATAGGACCAGCCGATTTCTGAGGAGTTGAATTCTTAAAGACTTCGATTAAAGTATTAGCTTTTTCGCGGAAAAAAAATAAATCGTAGGATTTGCAAAGTTTGTGGTAAATTTCGGGATGAGGCCAATTTATTGTTAGGGTTACTACAATTTTAGTAAAAATTATAATAAAACTTGTAGAAGTTAGAAGCGTTTCTATTAAAATTGTGATTATCGTGACGATAAATTGGCCTTGTCTCGAAATTGATCACAAACTTTGTAAATGCTATGAATTATTTTTTTCCATGTTCGATGCGTAAAATCGGGACAGTCGATAGAAATCTGTCAATGGACTTATGTACACTGAGAAGATAGTTTATTAATAGTTAATAAATGTAATTTAAAGTACGGTGAAATATATTAAATACTTCGTTAGGTCAAGAAAATACATGTTAACCCTTTCTCTACTAGGGTATCCACATATGGATATTTTCAGGCATAGCTGTTTATACCTGGCAGAGAAGGGGTTAATTATTAAAATGTTTTTCATTCGAACAGTTGCCTCAAAGGATCAAATTGTGCCAAATAAATACCGTAACAGTTAACGAATATTTCCTTGATTAAATAAAATGTTTATTTCGCCATATTAAAACAAATAACTACAAATAAACTGTTTTCTCGGTGTAAAGGAAAGTAGGGTAAAATCCATATTTTCTCCTACGCGGATGATTACTCGTTAAATACCAAAATTTTGAACACCATTCAGCGCGTATCGTAATACTTTCAAGGTGATATTCCAGGAGTTGTCAGCGGAAGGCCGCGCACAATAGACGACCGCACTACGGCTGACAACGAGAAAGGCAGACGCGCCGGTGAATAGTGAAAGCAGTTTTTTTCCCCGAGACGAGGAGCTTAAGTATCGTCTGGCTGAAAGAGAGCGTCTTTTGCGGTCAAGGAGAAACTCGGTGGAAAGTAATACGGCGGGGGTGGGATGGGAATATTATGTAAAATGTCAGATGGTATTGGTTTGTAAATTTCATTGTCGAATCGTGAAAGCATTTAACCGTTTCACAGGGATATAAAACGAAACGATCGAACCGCAAACATCGAATGGGGTGTGACGCGTAAAATAAATATAAAGTGGAGTGTAAGACTGAGCAAATTTAAAACCTTTGGCAATCGTAACGATCGAGGACAGACACGGCTTCTCATTTCACCCCACTGTCCCCTAAAAAGGAGTCAATTAATTCGGATCGTATTATAAATCGACTTGCTTTATGCGTCAGGCAAGATCACAGCGTCAAGTCGAACAATGATGCAATTCCCTCCCATCTACGATTAACTACATCAAAGCAGGGGCAATTTAAAAAGATTGTAAATCAGTCGAGATACCTATGCACGCATCCCCCGTCCCCTTCTTCTTTCTTTGTGCCTCCTTCTTCTCTCTTTTCCTCTCTCCATCAATGTCTCCCCCATTCCTGTTGTCTGTCTCTCAATTTCCCACCTGGTGCCCAAAGGGATGTTGCGCGCGTCTGTCGAGGCGAATCGAGAGGCAAAAGCGCGACGATGCGCGACAACAGGGGTGGGGACGATGCTCGAGAACGCCCGCTTCGTGAAAAAAGATAATAACGAGACGACGATAGAGATTAAATTGTCAGGGGACAGAGAAAACTGCAAATGGAAGAACGAGAATACAAAGGCTCCAATCAATCGCTTCGTCCCTCGCGAGAGGGCGCCAAGAGAGAGTTAACGGATGATCGGTTATTCCCGCGACATCGCCGAAGGAGTTATAGAAAAGGGGGGTGGGAGGAGGCGCGATGAAGAGATGCGGTAATTTTAATAGCGGGGGTAAATAAAAGCGGCAGAAATCTAAAGGGGATAATAGCGGCCATTCGAGCCACTGAAGATCGTTATTATAGGAGTATGGATTCATCGAGACAACCCGCTGGCTATTTGATTTCCATCCTCCTCTCAGCAATTTAGTAAACGACTTGGAAAAGTGCAGTGAGACAAATTTTCTCGTTCCAATACATAAACGTTCGATGGTTTATTTCCTGCTGAACATTTATTTAATTAAAATGAAATTTATTTCACTGAAATTAATGTTCGACTAAAGAACACTTTGAATTCTGATGTAATTTTATTTCAACGAACTTTTACTCTGGCCAAATAAATGGCATAAATAAAGTAGCAGGTAATAAACAGATAAACGCGTTTCAAAGAAAAAATTTTTGTTCAACGTAGGTATGTATTATTTATCGAGAAAACTAACGACGTGGATAACCACTGAATTTCTTACGTAATCTCATGCGTCGTTGGTTCTCTTAAGTAATAATATCACTGCGGAAAACCGAGCAGCGATATCGAGGCTGTAACGCTGCAACATACTGTAAAGTGCACATCTATATAAATTCTGCACGCGTGTAGAAACCGTAGACACTTTGCCATGGTCGCTTTTAGGCGCTGCAGCTTTCCATATCAATATCGAGGCTGGTTGTTTTTGCATATCGATTTACATTCGCGCATGTTGGCATCTATGGAGGAATTTATTTACATAAAGCGAATTTTAATTGGGAGCAAATCAATTTTCTGCATTTTTAATTCGATTATAAATCTGCGATGAAATTCATTTACCAAAAAAAATATGTCTCTTCCATATAAATCAATGCTCACATACCTACCTGTAAATACATTTTCCACTCAGTTCTTACACGAATAAATCACGTCCTTAACGCGACTGCATTTTGAATACAAATGTCGCTAAATCTCGTGATCGGACGATCGTAGAAAAAAATATTTCAAATAAAAGTTATAGAGCTATCAAAACTATACCACTTTTATTTGGAGTATTTTTTCTCCGATTGCTTAATCAACAAGATACGACGATATAAATATATATATATGTTAAAGCGCAGCTTACCACCGACAGACTAGTAGAAATACACCGATTGTGCTATCAGCCGAACGAACGACGCGTCGCACGTTTTCCGCGCGAAGCCAATTCAGTTCTCGCCAAAGGGAAAACGTGTTAAGAGCACTGCCAGGAAATATCGCGTCGTTTATCAGGAGTCCGTGCATGGCAGGTGGCTCGGCTCATAATTGTTCCACGGCGTGGATGGCAGGTCGAGGGTCTGGTTCATTTCAGAAAGGGTAAGGGCGTAACGAGTACGGTCTGTATAATTTTATTTAATTAGAGAGCCAAACCTCGCTTCGTTAACTCGTCTGGTCCCGGTCGCGAAATTGATATCGTCCCTGGCGTCGCTTAACTCCCCACGGAGGACACATACAGACGGATGAACTCTGATCCTTCGCCCTCCTCTTCCACTCCTCACTCGAGCGATCACTTCGAACGCGCGACTGACGCAGGAAGCGATAAGACCAGTGCGAGGCATTCGCCCCGAACGATTTAAAAGTCCTCCCGACGTTCAACAAATTTTTAATCCTCGTCCTCCGACGCGACAACGGGATTAAGTCCACCCGGGTAGATCTCATTTCAGATAGCCGCGAACTTTTAGACGTCTCCGACTGTTTAATGGAGTCTGAAACACGTAACTCGAATCACGACTTTCTATGCTCGGGGCTATACAGGAAAAGTTCGCGAAAAAAGGGCGCAACTCGATTTCGAGATTCGCGATCGTTGATATGTATCGCTGTTTTTTCGGTAGAATAATATTACATAAAGGGGGAAATTTCTTTCATTGAGTAAATAACAATTTACTTCGAATAAATATTATGCCGAGCACGTGTATGTAATGAAAAATCTGAAACATCGATGTTTATTGGATACAGTCGAAAGAAATATTTATCTGAAGCCAGCGAATTTTCTTTCGAACGCGGACGTATTGGGAGAAATTTATAGATCGTACACACAGCAATATGTATAGCTATGATAGCTATATTTTAAGGCTAAATGAGGCTAACTAGACAGTACAGGTAATATAGCAATGCCAAATAGTAATAAGATCAATACGTATTGCTGAAATAACTATACGTACCTATAGCTGAAATAACTATGTATGCGTATAGCTAAAATAAAAATACGTTTTGCTAAGGTAACTAAAAGTTATTCTTATATGAATAAACTACACAGAGAAAAAGAATTAATCGGATCTACTGAAAATTACTTGCAGGATCGCAAGTAATTATTGATTTAGATCAATTTGATCTTCTTTCATATTAATTCGATATTTTTTCCTTGCAATCACATATTATTTCATATAATTGTAAGGAAGAGATGATTAATTGTTGCTTTAAAACATTTGATTGGTATATAAATAAATAATTACTTGTGCGATCCCGTAATTTTCAGTATATCCAACTAATTCTTTTTCTCTGTGCACTAACATTACCATGCAATCTATACAATTTCTCTCAGTGCGTGCTCAAGTACCAAAGCTTCGACGAACGACGTCGCGGGAGCGCCAATGGTATCACGAATTTTTCTCGAACGCGGAGCCTCATATTCTGACGCTCGTATTCAAGAAAACTCCACCCCTATAGCTTCCGTCTCCCAAATGCGGACACAGCGGGAATTATTTAACCGCCCGAGCTTTTCGTCGCGTGCGAATCGCGGGCGTTACCATTACCGCGGCCTTTCCCATTTCGCGAGTGTTTCCCGAACATATATTTTCGAGGCCGCCGCGACACTTTCCAGAGCGATGCGGGGCCGTGCATGCACGTGCGGACGGAACGCTCGTTAATATTTCACGCGTTCGAGTGTGTGATAAGCATACAGATGCGCGAGAGACTCGCAAAAGAGTGAGGAAAGAGCGAGAGAGCAAAGTGCACATGCGTCGACGTGGGTATAATTGTTTCACAGTCGGTAAAATTCGTTTCTAAATCAAACGGCTTACCCCCCTCCCCCTCCTCTTTCGCGCCCCGGAGGATCATAATACTTTCAACCCCTGGAAGCCGAGCTAGGGCGTGTGTACGGTTCGGTTGACTGGAGAGGCGCGGGTTCCGTCTGAAGCAAGGAGCTCTGTGTAGCGTTAACGGGGTGAGGTGGGCGTATACGTATAGGAGATGCGAAGCGAAAGGCCCGCGTGTGAGAAAATTAACAAAATAATTCACATGCCACGTTGTTAAAAGCGCCGGCGGCACACTTCGCCCAAGAGAGAAGAGAGAAGAGAGAGAGAGAGAAAGAGGGGGGGAGGGAGCAGTAAACCTTAATGTGATTTACGTCGGGCTCATAAGATTTTCACACCCCCTCGGGTTCACGCATCCGCGACTAGACGCGAGGCTCCGATAATTACAGTCGAATTAAAGCAATCTCGAGTGTCGAGCCTCGCCTCTTTGCCGTGGTATAACGACGCATTCTCTCTCCGCCTCGCGGGCCCTCTTACGCGGCGGGGGATGCACTAATTGAAAAGAGCACTCCGAATGCTGCGAGGCTAGCGGATAACCCTTAATTGCGTCGGTGGGATAAACGAGGATTTTGCGTGGTACTTCGGGAATAGCGTCTGGAAATCAATTTGGCGTTCGTTTCAACGGAGATTATCCGATTAATCGTTCAACTTTTGCAAATCACGCCCGCGCTCCTTTGTCTCTGTCAAATACGTTCGGAAATCGAGAGCTACTTCAGCCCGACCCTCGACGGCTACCCTCCACCGACCACCAATTAACCAACAAACTAACCGACCAACCAATCGATCAATTCGGCAGGGAGGGCGAGGGAGGCGTTCGATCGGAATGAAACGTTTCGCCGTACGTTTATCGATAAAAGTATCTATGTGTACCGGGGGATATAAAGGGTGAGGACTTGGATTTGCGACATAGCAAATCCGAGTACCTATAATGTAGACGATTTCATGGAAGTATAGACGATGAGCGTCATCGTTGATTGGTCGTGATTGGTACACGGAGAAAATTGAATAGTAACGATTACCAGCGAGAATAGTGAACAGGTAAAATAGTAAACAGCTTCAACAATATCGTATTGAATAATCTGCAGTATAGTAATGATTACCATTCGAGTGGTAATGATTACCATTCGAATAGTAATGATTACCATTCGAACAGTGATAAGTAATATGATGATATTCTGCAAATTATTAAACATGATATTGTCGAAGCTGTCTATTTACTATTCGGACTGGTAATCGTTATTATTTAATTTTTTCTGTACACACCGAGAGAAATAACCTGGTCAATTTAATCAGAATCCTGGAGATCATAACCAAACCGTTTGGTGAAATATGGATCCTCTCTCTCTCTCTCTCTCCATTTTTGTGTTTGATTAAACTGACCATTTTCTGGTTAGAATAACTTGACACGTATTTACAATAAAATTACTAAATACTTCGTTAAAATAACTAAATATTTTGGTTCAACTTCTTAGTATTTTGGTTAGACGAATTACACTCGTTTAACCAGATGCGTTCTGTCATTTCGATCGAGCTATTTTTCTCATTGTAGAAGAGGTAAACAGACTCGACAATTGCCAGTGATAAAACTGTTCAATCAGGTGTGTACGCCTGATTCTAATCAGAATTTCCCAGAGTGAAATCTGGTAAGAATCAGGAGCACCTGCCTGATTATACAGAGAAAATAGTTTATTAATAGTTGTGATAATTGTAAATTTAATTACGGCGAAATACATTTTTCGTTAAGACAAGAAAATATATGCCAATTATTAAAACTCTTATTTCCTTCAAATGATTGTCTCAGAGGACTTATTTGTGCCAAATAAATATCTTATTAGTTAACGAATATTTAATCGATCCAATAAAATGTAATAATTATATATTCGATAAACATTAATTATTAATTACAAGTAAATTGTTTTCTCGGTGTACAGAGTTTCATCACTGGCAGTTGCCAATCTTGCTCAACCTTTCCTAACTCACTACGGCTAATCAACGATGATGCTCATCGTCCATGCTTCTATAAATTCGTCTACGTTATATATACTGTGTCGCAGATCCAAGTTCTCACTCTCTCTCTGTACGTGTTCGGGCGATAAAAAAAAGTGCACGGAAAGTATTCCACAGCGAGCTGAGAATTGGATACCTCGATTCTGCGTGCTATTTTCGAGTTCCGCCTGCAGCAGGACATAAAGATGTCAGCGCGCCATAAATTCAAAGCGCATTTGCGCCTCGATTCGTCGAATCGGCTGCGCGGAATGAATCCGCACTCCCGCATGCGAGAAGGGTGGATGGTGAGCGGTCCGTCGAAAACCGACGAGGATATGGTAAACCGAAGAGACCAATCGCGCGTATCACACAGATCTATATTTTTTAAATCGTGGTGAAAATGAGCATTTCGATTATTCGTATTACTTCATCGGAGCGGAGTAAAATAATAAGAACGCTCGAAATACTCATTTTCCACATGATTTAAGAAATATGAATCCGATTCGCTTCAGTCTACCGTACGCGAAGGAGGGCGCAACGTCCTCTCCCAAAGCCCGGAGTGCGTGTCCTTGCTATAATTCCAGGATTACCGCAACTGTTGATTCGCGCCAGTGTAAAATCCCCGAACGTACATAGGAAGCGGATGCCGGACGGAGGCTGCGGGGGGTGGCAGAGTTCGTCGGTAGAATTATTACGGGGAAACCGAGGAACATATTTTGCCCTCCACCTCTCTTATTCGTCCTGACGCAATTTTCCGCACGGCGACCGCCAGGCGCGAGTCTGTATTTCACAGCCTCCGGCGCTCTGGACCATATGTCACGAGAGAGACTAGAAAGGCAAGGGGACGGAGAAACGGTACGAGAGAAAGGGAGAGAGGTGTAGTGACACCGCAGGTACAACTGACGCTGGTAGGAGAGGGCGTTTCCGCCGTCTAAACCGCATCGCCGCGTTAGACACGAGATCTCTCCGGGCGCGGTTTTACGTAGGACGGGTTAACCCGCCTCGTTACCCGAATCGTCTTAATTACCGCTCCGCGGAGATATTGTCAGACTCGCGTACCTCCGCAGGGCTTTCGGAAAAGGGCGAGAGTTGAAGCCCGCGTTTCAAGCAGGAAAGGAATTAAATGCGATGTTTGTCGTTTGATATGGCTACGCTGTCACCTCGATGAGTTTAGCAATAAGAAGTACCACTCGTAGTTGCGCGCATTGAAATATATGAGAGTTGCGACGTAACGGAGAACGTATCGTAATGTTGTTCGCTTTCTCTATCGAGTTATAGATTCCTACCTTGGCCTTGGCCTTCAGAGTCACAAAGTGGTCGTTCTCCTCCTCCTCCTCATATTCCTCTGTTTCATCCTCACTTCCATTTCCCCTCTCGTTCCAGCTTTTACTCTCCACGAGGCCATTTAGACTCTTGTACGATAACAGTTGGCACATGTCACTGGTCAGATCGGGTAGGCGATTCTTAGAGTCGCTACAGTAGAACTTGTGCTGCGGCATCCTAGCTTTGTCGAGTCGAAATATCCGGTCTCATAGCGTTTCCGATACGCGGTCTTCACTTCGGATTTACCGGGCGTTAGTCCACGATTTATCGCACAGGATTTATTTGGATCTTAAATCTGTATCCTCTCTCTTGAATGAGCAAAAATTCTATGTCAAACAGAGGCATTGAATTAAAACGCGATTATCTCGTCATTCATACACTTTAAGCAGATATTGATATAGACATTTTTTGTAGGGCGGAATGTAAGCTTCAAAAAAATGTTATACCAAATTCAGATGGAATTGATAGTTCACGAGATAACGACGATTGCATTGAACGCCTAATTCTGACATCGCGACTGATCTTTGCAATTGCTTCATGTACCTGAACTTCCGAATGTTCGTTTCAACGAAAAACTTCGATTTTAGCAGATCACGGCCAGTGTTGAGTTTATTGATTACCAAATCTATAGAGAAATGTTTGCGAACTAGACGACTATCGGAAATAAAATAATCAGTAAACTCAACAGTGACTATGGTCTTTTAAAGTCGAAATGTTTTGTTCAAATGAACGTTTCGAAGTTCGGGCACATGTTGCTTCAAGGTACGGAATTAATTCAACGACGTGATGCGCGTCTCCTCCCTTTGCCCTTTCCGCTTTCCCCCTTCTCGCGACACGCACCCATACACATGCGAACGAGAGCGCTACTACGGGAGGTAGCTGTTGCATAGCCGCATCGTTCGCGTCTGGAAAGTTTTACTTTACGGTTCTAATTATCCCCGCGCGTTCACAGAGAACCTGACGACTCCCTTGTAGCGCCTCCGCGACGCGCACGAAATATCGCAGGTACATACACTGTCACCATGCGTCGCGACCGAGGGAATGAGAAAGGGGAGGCAGGCGTGAGAGGAGATCCCTCGGGAATCGAACCAAGTACCACGAGCGGTGCATTAATCAAGCGTCTGCTCTTCAACCGCGATTATCTCATTACCTGGGAACTTTTTGCCGATATTAACGTAGAACTTTTTTGTAGCACAGACAATTACGTTGACAAAAGTATTACGTCAACATGGGCCAAAAATGTATGGGTAACGAGATAATAGTGATTAATATAGACGGTTTATTCTGACGATTACATGAATCGCACCTATGCATACGTAGCGATTAGAGTCGAAGCACGAAGAAGTTTAAAAAATGATAAATCAATAGGAGGTTCTATTCTGGTGCTTTTAATACAGTCACTCTCGGGGGGTTTAACGTAGATCACACTGCACTGTTATCACAAAAAATCCAATTTAAACACGACCTTCCCTCTTTCTCCGTCTCTTTTCCATCGCGACACGCTTCGAGACCTCAAAGATACTCGGGCTCGCCCCGGTTACACGACTCGTACACTTCGCGGAATGCATTTAACACGTTCTCCCACTCCGATCGCCGTTCACTATTTTAAAACGTTTAGTCATCGACGTCGAACGCGAAGAACCTCGTCGGAAGTGTCGCGTGATTGCGATTGATTCACTCGCGACGGAAGTTCGAAGAATACGCGCCGTCGTATGGCGAGACAGGTACGTCGGCGTTCGTCGAAGTCTGAACGACGACGCGAAGATCGAGATAAGCGGCTAGACGGACGAGCGAGCGGGGCGAAGGGTGCACCGTTCTTCTCGCGCGTATTGGAAAGCGCCCGAAGAGAGAGAGAGAGAGAGAGAGAGAGAGAGAGAGAGAGAGAGAGAGAGAGAGAGAAAGAATTGCGCGACGTATCGTTCTTGCAAAGAGCGACGCGGTATGCGAGCGGGAAAATGTTTAAAAATACTCGTTGGGTGGACACGGCTGACCGAGTCGTCGCGAGAGGAGGAGGGCGAGAGGGCGGCGGAGTGGAGCGAGTCTAAGATCGCAGCTCGGATTCGTTATTCGTTCGTATAAACGCCTCACCGATTCGTCATTCGGGTGTTATTAATTGGGAGGAAAATATATCGAGTGATTCACTGCCGAATGGCGCGCGATTATCGTAGAAATTGCGTGGGAGGTAGACTTTTGGCGGATCGTTGCTCTTCATTTTTTAAAGAATTTTTTTAGAATATTAGGACCGACTTTACGGAGCTTAGTTTAGCTCTATAAAGTGAACCCCGTATAACTGGATTAGAAAAAATTAGCACACCCTGAGTAAGTAGGGTCTCAATTACTTCTGAAAAAAAAAAAATGAAGAAAACCAACCCTCCTGATCACGGCGCGCATCCCCTCGAGAAAATGAAGCGCGGTTAAAAATTACAAAGTCACGTTTAATCGGCAGTACAAGCGGCGTCGATTATCTCCGGGTTTAACATAGCCGTAAAGCCGTGCCTTTATCGTTATTACTATTACTCCTTACCGAACGAAGGAAGGAGGGAAGAAGGCGCGGCGAGGTGAAGGGAAAGGCGAAGGAAGGTAAGGAAGAGATAGGCGAGAGCATAAACGACGAAAAGGGTTTTGCATAAACATCGCCATAGTTATGACACTAACGACTCGCGAAGCGGCATTTTGCAGCTAATTGAATTCATTGGTACCAGATTTCTTCCTCTCCCCTTCGAACGAACCCGTACCCTTTCGCGACCCCTTCGATCCATTTACCCTCCCTCCAGGCAAACACGCCACTTCAGATATAATTACGCGCACGCGCGCCCTGCGGACCGAAACACAGGAGCGTATCCTGGCAGCACTCGAGATTGGAAATGCACAAAACGGCCCGAGAATCATAAACAAATTAGACAGCGAAGCAAGCTAATTGGAGTGTTTGATCGGGGAGCAAGGTTCGTCGAGGCGAGATTTCATAATAAAGGGGCGGAGTTGGTGGATACTGTACAGAGAGCGAGCAAAGGGGCAAAAGGAAGGAGGCGACTTTGGTCGTAAAGCTGCAGTAGGAGTAACTGTGGGGGAGAAGCAGGCCAAGTCCGTAGGGTAATCGGTGCCGGTGTTATTAGTGTATTCACTACTTTCGAGTGGTCGTGCTTCTTCTATTGAATCTTCCTTAGGGAAGAAACGGGAGGAAAAGAAATGCGACGACGGCATCTGCATCGCGAGACTTTTCCGCAGAAATGAGAAATTCCGCAACGTTCACCCGACGAACGAACTCCGGATATAAAATTCAAGAGGAATATATGCACAAAGGTACACGTTGACATATTCGCAAAAATCGATATTGTTGGAATTGAGCTCCTATACTGAAAAAAAGATTTGTTTCATTCAACCATCGATGAGGTTGAATACGGCGAATGTCTCGGTGTAATTGTGTTCAACTTCAATTCGGTTGCTTCAACTCTATCTATTTTTCCTTGCACTCTTATGGCATTGAAACAATTGCACCGTGAGGTTCGTCGTATTCCACTCCACCGATGGTTGAATGAAGCAAATTTTTATTTCAGGGTAACCATCCCATTCGATGCATCTTTTAACGCTGATTCCGAAATGAGGAAATCTGAAAACAAATGAGATATCGATGATTTTTAGTGAAAAAAATAATTTCCTCGTACACAAAATCATCGATATCTCATATTTCCTTTGAGATATCGACCTAATAACCATGTTTTTCGTAATCAGCGCTAAAAAATACATAAGATAGGATGGTCGATTCCAAAGATTTCGATTTTCGGCAAAATATTAAAGTTCATTTCATGTGTATATATTAATGTTATGTCATGTAATTAGTATAGATTCATCTGCAATATTGCACTCCTACACCGAGAAAACAGATTTTTATTAATTAATAAATGTAACTTAAAATACTTATTTCATTCAAACAGTTGCCTCGAAGGATTTAATTCTATCAAATAAATATCGTAATACTTGACAAATATTTAATTGATTCAATAAAACGTTTATTTTGCCATATTCAAACAAACATTTATTAACTACAAAGAAACGGTTTTCTCGGTGTATTCTGCTTTCATTTCGTTCCGCGAACTTCATCTCCTCTTCCAGCATCTTTTCAATTATACGACCAAAAAAGCAATTATAGTTTTTACAGTTAGTTGCTCGCAATTATTGTCAATAACGTTTGTACTAATTAACCCAAAGCTATACATCGAGTAGGAAATAGATGCATTCGACTCAAACTCGATACCTCGCTTGGGCACGGGAAAGCTTTATGAAAGCGTGAACCGAACAGTTCCGCGGCAGAATAGAAGTGCATAACGACTCTAATTATTATTAAACGAATATGTATGCATTTAGCAGCGCGTGCTGCAGAGTCCGCGTACGCGAGCATCGGGAGTTTCTGCCGCGATTTCCACGATGCTACTTTGCTAATTGCGAAGAACAAGCACGACGATTTATGGTCGTCACGCGATGCAGCGAGAGGAATGGAATATATGCAGAATATCAAGGAGGAAATGCTTGCTAAGTAGTTGCGGATTTCTCTAAACCATAGCGCACATAACACAGCATACATACAGGGTTAATGAAATATAGACGCGTCTATATTTGTTGCGAAATTATGTATCTAAAGTTACGGATGTTCATTTGAACGAAAAATTTGATTTTAAAAGATCACGGCCAATTATGAATTTATTAATCACTAGACCTATAGAGAAATATCTATGAACT
Source organism: Xiphydria camelus (assembly GCA_963678675.1). Classification (NCBI taxonomy): domain Eukaryota; kingdom Metazoa; phylum Arthropoda; class Insecta; order Hymenoptera; family Xiphydriidae; genus Xiphydria; species Xiphydria camelus. The sequence continues at coordinate 4,067,222 of OY783199.1, forward strand.
GGGCGACTATAAAAAATAAAGTAACCAATAAACTTCACAATAACCATAGTCTTTTAAAATTGAAACTTATATTCATTCAAATGAACGTTCGGAACTTCAGGCACACGTTCGAATTTTGTAACACCCAGTATACCAGAGTTCGATCGTAACACGTATCTACGTTATAGGTCAGATTACGAAACTCGTAGAAACACACGTGCGATTTCATATGCTTACTTTGGCCATTCACCACGACGCGATATCAGAACGTTAACCGTCGAGCAAATGTATTCTCTCGATACCTCCGATAAAACTTCCTATTCACGAATTTCTATTCGTAGAATTATACAATTCTCGATTGCTTTTCGAATGAATTTTCATTGAAAATTTATCAAATGAATCATATCAGGAGACTCGAAAGAATCTCGCGCCAAGTTGAGATCGAATTATTTTCACGACACTGAAAGTTGAACTTCGCTGCATCTTTGTAAACTTTGGCAATTATTCGCAATCACTTTTCCCGGCACTTTCGGAAATTAAAAAGCAGCTACTAATTCGATGTAGCTACGTACACCGAGAGAATAAGGAGCTTACTTTCCTAATTTCTAAAAACACTTCAGAATCCACCAGTAAATTATAAAACTTTCCAAGAATGCAGTCAGTCTTCGACCCCGGATATTCTTTTTTCCCCAATTAGAACTTCTCCCTCCACCGCGAGGAATTACCGAAGAAAATTGCTCCGCTCTAACCACGCGATGCACCTACACCGCCCACCTCCCCCGCGCGCGGAGTATACTTTCGCCAATTCGATTCCACCCCCTCGACGCGGGGACAAATAAAACAGAGCTCCCCCAAGAAAATTCGCTCCCCCACCCCCGCTCGACATTCCCGTCACGCGCGTCACGGATAACGCAGTCGCGACGTCGTCAGACGATGCACCCATCGCGATACGAGAACGCGACACCGCGCCTGATCCTTTACTCGCGCGCGGCTGCAGCCCGGCAAAAGAGGAGAGGCGCCCGCGGCGCGGACTCGCGGGATTATCGGAGGATGCCTCGACGTCGCGGCGGTCATCGGAACGGCGACGGACACTGCGACAATGGCCCGTCGCGTTGTTCGCGGAGGGAAACGTGACTGTAAATTTGCGAGAGCCGCGATTGCGACTGAGAGAGGCACTTACGTTGAACGGTAACACGCGGCCGACTGGCCGGCAGCGGTAACCCGTTGCACACAGTGCACTCCATCGCCTGTCGCACGAGCGGGCGCGTCCACGTGGTGGTGCAACGCCGGACACTGACACTCTCGCGCGCAGCGATATGCTCGCGCGTACACTGCACTGGATTCACCGAATATAACACTCCGCGTATGCACGCGAGGCGGATCGTTGCATTGGCGTGCAGTCGTTGCTGTGAGGAATATACGCGTATATATAGAACGGACGCGATACTCTGCTATTCTCGTAGGACTACACGCGGTAGAGAAGTTTGACTACGCAGAGGCAGATCCGCGCGCTCCGCCGAGCGCTCTACGCGAGACTGCCGAGCGCTCGGCGTATACGCGAAGCGAGCGACGAGCGGGCATGTGGTTGGTGTGTACGTGTGATCGGCAGTAAATATTTTGATTCCCAGCTGCCGATGGTATTGGGAAGGGATTTTGGGATTTTTCAGTTGTAATATCTTATACATTACTGGGCTCTTCGATTTGCGACTTTGTCCGCGTGGATCTCGAAATAATCTCATTCCCTATTTTACTCTCTTGAATCCTCTAACTGTTTGGTTAAACTGACCATTTTCTGATCAGAATAACTAGACATGTAGTTAGAATAAATAAATATTTTGTTCAACACTTACTAGTATTTTAATTAGAATAATTACATTCGTTTAACCAGATACGTTTTGTCATGTTAACCAAGTTATTTTTCTCAGTGTAGGAGGATGAATGTGAACGAAAGCATTGAGGTATCCGCTATTTTTTTACGAGACGAGTCGAAACGAGAAGATGAGAGGCGGCAGCCGCTTCCGAAAGATCACAACGGTAGATGAATTTTGACTTCTGCTGCCAGCATTGAATTATCTCCCACGCCTCGATATGCGTATACGCCTATCGGTGTCCTATCTCCACCCGCTCGCATGATTTATTGCGGTCATAAATGGACCGGTCCTTTCTGCGCGTTATACTGCCGGACGTTTGAATCGCTCGTTTGGAATTGCGTGACGCGCGTGGGTGTAGTGTTCTTCGATCCCAATCGGATATTACGCAAAGCTATCGCTCGTGTCGATCGCGATAAGTATTTGTCAGGGGAAAAATGCGTGAGAGAGGATAGATGGATCCCCTTTGAATGTTTAGAAAAATAAAGATTTCTTGAATCAATCTTACAGTCGATCACCCTATCCAATATTACATTTTTGCGCGCCGATTTGGAAAATCGCAACCATTGAGACGACATCTAAAAGGGAATAGTATGAGAAAATCGCAATGTCACATACCGGCGGATTATTTTTTGTTTCCCGGAAAAATATCTATATCCAAGCGCGCGTCCCTTTGTTCCTTTCAATAAATTCACCCATCCCCTTCAATTACGATTCACGACGAACGTATCTCCTCGCCAACGAGATTACATCCCTCGCTTCGCGTCTTGAGAGGATTCTTCGGGAAAAGCGAGGCGCTTCGAAAACGCGCCTAATGAATGTTATTTGTAAACGCATCAGACATTCGGACCGCGACAATTCGGTCGCGATACAAAGGACTATTGAGCCCGTCCGCGCCGAGCAACGCGCGGCAATCTCAGCTGAACTAATTACATTTGTGCATCGCGGAAATTTCTCCGCTTCTCAGTCATATTGTTCGTTGCTTACGCCACGCCGTGGCGTTGCTCTTCGCGGAGGGAAATTCATTTGGTTAAATTTACTGTCGGCCGTGCCGGTCTTCGTTCTCCCTCTCTCCCCTTCTTTCCATCGCCATAACTCCCACCCCCTTCGCATCGCCACAGCAAAGGTGCCAAGACCTCGTAACTAAAGCCGCGCGCAAGGCGCTAAAATAATTGCGCGAGAAATTCGCGTGGGATTTGGAGCCCGTAAAAAAATTTCTCCCCCGGACGGCAGACCGGTAAGTAGATTCACGATACCGCCGAGAATGTAATCGAAGTCTGTAAAACCCATAAACCCTCGCCCGGTCGGCGCAACGTTGAACTCCGTTGAATGGTGGCTTGAGCGGACGGAGGGATTCTTCGAGTTACCGCGTGAAAAATCTCGGCGCATCAAATTCATACAAAGCGGGAAAGGGGCGATGAGGTGTTCCTGATTTTTCACTTTATCCCCGACAAATTCGAGCCACCATAATTTATCTGCATTGCTTCTTGGGCTCCGTTGCACCGGTGCACAGAGAAATAATTGCTAGCGTTATAAAAATGTTTCTTGAATTAAGAACACATGATCTTACAAATTTTTAATAATACAGATTCTTGGTCGAAGAAAATATATGTTCTTGATCCGAAAATACCGTTGTGGGAACAAGAAAGTCGTTTTGCGCAAAAAAAAAACAATTACTCGAGGCGATACATATTTTTTTTGTACGAAGAAAATCATGGCTTGATTCTGAAATTATATCATGATTTTGATCGAAGAAAACATTTCTTTGGCACCGGCAAATATTTCTCTCAGTGTACAGTATAGCTCAAAAGAATTCGAGCTGCTCAAAGTATACGGAGACGCCATTGGGAAATGTAAGAAGAGAGAGAAAGAGAAAGCCGGCAATAGCCGAAAACCTAGAAGCAAAGAAGCCAAGAGCGTGTCGCCCGTGAAATACTAAGCCAGCTCGGAGTTTTTGCCCCCGTCACGTCCCCCAAGAAATATTCTTCATTTGGCTCGGAGCCGGGCGAGTTACGTTCCGTCATAAAGTTGCCTAGCTCGTCAGGAAATTGGGTCTCGAAGAGCGGCATCCTCCCCCGACGGACGCAGGCGTAAATCTGGCGCGTGGAGAAAGGAATAGAAAAAAGGGGGTTTAGAAAAATAATCGCACGACGCGCCCTCCTCCCCCCAGCTGCATATTTCATCGAGATTGCCGGAATAATGCGAAAGAATTCCCGAGGTTTAATTTCGTCGTAAAGTTGTCTCCTAACTTGTTGGGATATTGAATCTGCAGGAAGCGTGCCTCTCATCCGTCCTTATTTCTCCCTCCGTAATACAAGCGTAACCTACATTTACAAGCGAAGGGACAACGGAAGAAAGAATAATTGCAGTACGAGCAAATCATATTTCACCTGCAAACAGTACTGCAAGAATATTTAAAGAAATTATTGAACACACAGAAAAAGGGTTAGTAAAAAATCATGGGAAAAACCATGAATTTTTACAGTTATTACAGTAAAAGGGCTCCTGAACGTGAAACGTTGAAGTTTTTAATAGGTCATAGCGTACTTTTTACAATTCATAACAGTACAAACATCGGTTTATACGGTAAAATTTACTAATATCCCGTTGATACACATACATATGTAGGTCGCGTGTTTACAGCTTTATACCGCAAGGAACTGTAAAAAGTACGCAGTGTCTAAAAAATTCAACGTTTCACCTCAAGCAGCTCTGTTACTGCGATTCACTGTAAAAATTACTAATCCCTTTTCTCCGTGAAAGAAAATTTCTAATTGATCTCGAATTAACCCACGCGATTAGGAGATATTTTAATCCTGATATAATCATCGTCTCACACGAATGATATTCGAGCATCATTTCCTCGCGAATAATTATGTTAATTCCATCGATCCTCGCGTAGCGTTTCGCGGAGCCCCGGGCGTCGTTTAACGCAAACGGCTTGGGTTATACGAGCTGCTCTGATACGCGGAAGAGGGTACACAGGATGAGAGCTTAAACGGGTACGCGTAAAGCACGATTAAGTGCATGTATATATAGGCTCCATGATTAAATGATCCACCTCTGTAGAATGGCTCGATAAGAAAATAAATAAAACTAAATTAAATGAAGGATTTCCCTTAAAGTTAGAATTCATACTGAATTTCCAATCGTAAGTATACTGCGATTGAGAAAACACGCTGCGTAAAGAGAAGCAGTTCAACCCCTCGAGATGCACGTGATTATCGACGTCGAAGATTTTCCGGATTCAACGCCGCAATCGCGGTATTACCGAGATGGCGATAATGACGCAAAAAGAGTTGAACGCCGAGCCGTTATTGCGGGGAAATTTGCGGTAAAACGAGCCTCCCTCTTTGCGGTCGGCACACGTGCGGAAAGGGTGACAGATGCCAGCAACAGATGCGTACCGCTCCTTCGGAGAACTCGAGAGCGGCCAAGTTTCCTCTTATGAGGATTGTTTGTATCTTCTTCCGCGGAGTGACGCGATGAAGTTTTCTGGGGAAAACAATCTGTGTGGAGGTTTGGTGAGGTGGGAGGGGGAGGGGAAGCGACCAGCAGGGAAGAGGCGTTTCTGGATGCATTCGGAGATTGGAACTTCTTTAAATGACAAAATTCGCGCGGCCTCTTCGTACTGTGATAACCTTGTATAACTGTTATGCCGAAGAGACTGGAAATGAAGTGGAAAAGGTAGGAGAGAGCAGAGAAACATTTCCACGAAGTTCTCATAATAAAAGAAAAGGTAGATAGGAGATATACGAGGATGATTCGAAGAATTCTTTCGAATTAGGCGCGGATAAAGGGTTCAAGTGAGGTGTGTAAACGCGTAACAGGCCTATAAAATTTTTCCAAGGAAATATTTTTAACAATAAAAATTGCTCGATTTGTACCGATAACTTATAAAAGAAAGAATCAGCTGGAGAGATAAGAAGCGAAGCAACGAAGCCCGCGGAATTACTTTCCAAGTTCCACGGGAAGAGGAGAATGGTGAAAGAGATTCGATTTCGTAATCATGTGGAGGGTCCCACCGTAGTTGGCGTGGCGGTAGGAGAGGGTGGAAAGTGAGGAGTGAGAATAAATACGAGGCGTTACCGCTCCTGTTTTTTCAAGTGAATCGGGGTAGAAGTCGGGGATATAATATAAAAGTTTCAGAGACGGATAAAAGAGGCGAGGAACCCTCTTTACCTTTTTCCTTTTCCCACTTTCCTCTCTTTTCTGTAAAGCCGCAGGACCGCATTGGAACGCCGGAGGTGGATGACATTTCGTTCTTTGGGAAGCTGGACCGTAACTTCTCTCTGTCTCTCTCATCTGCGTGGAGAGGTCTCTCGTCCTCCTTTCCTCCCTCGCTCGAGCCTGGCCTCTACCTTAATTACTCTTGCATCCCCGTCGTCGTCGCCCGACGACGCCGCGAGATACATTTGCACCGTGGCAATAAACGAGTGGCGAGGAAATTTACCTGTGGGGTCGAAACGTTAATCCCTCGGCACCCCCCCCCCCCCCCCCCCGTTTGCGCGTTGAGCGCGAGGGGTTGAATAGGTACGTGCTCTCGCGCGGCGAATTTCCGGGGAACGGGGAATTTAAACTGTGCGTTGAGCGGAAGGTGATGAGAAGATCTGGTGTGACGCGGTCTGTCAAATCTGCTCCCTTAATTTACAATAAATCAGTGAAAATCACTGAAAATACTTACTACGATTAGAATACAACATTCTTTCGTGGCTTTCTTCTTAATCTCTTAATCTGAATCAGTAAAAATAACTGAAAATCAGCATATAGGCACTGAAATGCAGTAAATAGAAGATTACTGAAATTATAGTAACCTTATATTCACTGGATTTCAGTACCTATATGCTGATTTTCAGTTCTTTTTACTGATTCAGATTAAGGGAATGAGAAGAATGCGGCGAAAGAATTTTGTATTCTCATCGTAGTAAATTAATTGTACTGATAAATTAAAAAAAAAATTATATTACGCGTAAACTTTGTACCGATGAATGTGGATGCTTCAACTACCCTCGTATCGCGATACGTCGTCGCTGCATACGATCGATAGAACTGGCGAAAAGCCGATACCAGTTCCGCACGTCTCCAGCGAGCTCGTATACACGAACGTATATATTTATTTGTCCTCCCACTCGCAACGCGAATCCAGAGTCTCCTTATTTATTCGCTGTGATTTGCAAGCGCATAAACACGAGCGCGCGTTTCCACGGTCCGCAGAAATTTAATAGTCCCCTTTTGCGCAGCCGGCGCCTCTACTATTACCAGGGTAAATAGGAATAGCAACCGATTCCACACTCTCAGTTCGATCGATCCGTTTCGTCGGCTGAAATATGGGCGACGGGGGGGGGGAGGGGGGATTGGAGGAAAGTTTCTTTTCGATGCATTTTCAGTTAATATAGCGATCGTTTGCTGAGAAGTTGCTATTTTACGATCGACTTCACTGATCTAACATAAAGAGGAAAAAGTATTTTCTACACTGAGAAAAAAAAATGTAGCACATTTGACTAAATTAGCGGTCATGGGCAGGGAACGCAGATTTGGTTACTTGAAATATACAGAAAAAAATTAACTGTGGCGTTTACAAAGTTTATGGTAAATTTCGGGACAAGGCCAATTTATTGTTACAATAACTCTGATTTTAGTAAAAATTACAGCAACGTTTGCCACTTCTAAAAGTTTTCCTATAAATTTCACTAAAATTGAAATTATCGTAACAATAAAAAAAATTAGCCTTGTACTGAAGCTGACCACATCCTTTGTGTAAAAATGCTACGATTTATTTTTTCCCTGCAATAATTAGCTAGAATTGACTATGGCTTGTTGCCGTCAAACAGTCAATCATTATAATCAAATTATTTAATTCAAGTACCTAACCAAATCGCCGTTCCCCCGCCCGTGACCGTCAATTTAGTCAAATCTCTTAACTTTTTTCTCGGTGTATTATTTACAAAAATTTCGATTACCTACATTGAGAACAATTATTTACGAATATAAGTAATTGGTTTTCTTGCCACTATTCATGTCAATGGTTTACTCGAGTCAAGTAAACCATCGACATGAATGGTGCCAAACAAATTTATTTCGATTCGCCATTTATTTTTGTGTTTTCAGTGCAGATAAAAAAATGCCATACTCCTGAATCGTCGTACATAGCAGACCATCTAAAGCCGGGCAGCTCGAGAATCTGTAACAGCATCCAAGGAAAGGAGGAACGCACAACAGTACCAGAGTCGTCGAGAGATTCGCAGCTATCACAATATTATCTCGCGATAGTGTTAGCAATAGTCGCGCGTTTCTGAGCGCAAACAGTTTCGCCTTAAGCTCGCTTATATACGGGATTACGGTAAACGCGGACTAAGCCAACAGCGAATCCGACCCGTAGGACGTGAACCGCCCGTAACGGTAGGAGGGGTGAAAGGGTGAAGGAGGAAGAGGAAGCCCGGATGCTTCGAAAAGGGCAGGACCTAGTGTAAGCCGCGAGCCTCGATAAATCTCCGTGGTTGGACGTTTAACGAGAATCGATAGTCTCTCGGCTGGTAATTCCATCGTTTTTGTTATTCAAATACGTGGGTGGTCGGGGGTGCGTAACTGAACCCGCGATGCAGGCGGCAGCTGCCATACGGAGTACCGTATGGAGGAAAACAAAACAAAAAAGAATTCGTTTGCAATAATTCTCGGTCGAGGAATAAATGAACGCGTATTCGGCGATACCCGTTCCACGTCGGATGGAAAGGGGATTTATGCGCGACTCCGGGGGTTAATCGGACGCCCACGTGACGAGGCTTCGCCGAGCGGGGAAAATTCGATTTGCCTATACATGTATACAGAAGCAAGACGCGGGTGGAGGCGCGCGAGTGGAAACGTCGGATGTCTTCGCCTTCCACCCCCTCCGAGGAAGCGAGTTAACGAGGTGGGACTCGGCCTAACCGAACCTTGGCTAACCCAATTCACCTTATCCCCGATGCATAACAGCGGTTCAAATGACTATTCGAAGAGGAGAGGAAAGGAGGGAGGTCGGGCACGAGGAACGCGTTTGATTAAAAGCCATTTATCACCTGACCCTGTACCCCATATCGCGGGTTTTGTTACGGTGTATGGAAACACACGGCGGCGTCGTCGTCTCGTTCCACTTCCGGGCGTATCCTCTCTCTCTCTCTCTCTCTCTCTCTCTCTCTCTCTCTCTATCTCTCTCTCTCTCTCTCTCTCTATCTCTCTCTCTCTCTCTCTCTCTCTCTCTCTCTCTCTCACCCCTCCCAACGCCAGCCGCGCGCGCGGACACGAGCGGGGCAAAGTGTAAAACGATCGCGCCCCCGTATCGGACTCGAAATTAAAGAACGATGAGGAACGAGCCTCGAGTTTTGCGAGAAATAAAAGCGGAAATACAACGGCTCGACGTGTCGCTTTCGAGTTATGCACGCGTTCGGCCTCCCACTTCGTTTTCGCCTACGTGATTTCTCGATGGCAATTTATCGTGTCCGTTGTTCGGAGCGACGACGGATGTGACGGCCTGTCGGCGTCGACATCTGTCGCGGTTAGATCGTTACCTGCGAACTTTTGGGGAAAACTCGTCGAGTGTTTTCTCCCACGGAAAAAAATTTGGTGTAAACAGTACAGCGATTGCTGCGAATACAGAGTCTGCGCTTACTACACCGAGAAAGCAGTTTATTTGTAGTTAATAAAGGTTTGTTTGAATATGGTTGAATATGACGTAGCTGTATTTTTAAATATCGTTTTCCAGCTTAAATAAGGTGGAAAATGAAAAATTGAAAAAACAGGGTAAATAATTTTGTCGAAGTTTTTAAAATCTAGAATAAAAAAAATCAGCGTTAAAACCGAATTGTATACAAAGTTTCGTTACATTTAAAAGAATACATTTACAACTTTGACTTTATGAATCTAACATCAGCACCTCTTTCCGTGCGGAGAGCACATTTCGAAGCGCGGTAAAAATGTCTTCATCTCTCTTCTTCTCTCCGTAAAAGGAAATCGCGTATACGACGAAACTACACGAGCTTCCTCGAGCGCAAAGGACCATATAGTAGACGCGCGCGCGCGCGCGCGCGGAAGCGGATTATGGAAACTACGGAGGCTGATTAGGACTCGCCGACGGAGGGAGAAACGGAATCGACGATCCGGACGCACAAATCTGATCGGAGCGGTAAAATGACAATATTCCCCGAGGAAATCGCGGCCCGCGAGCGTTGGTTCGGCTCGGTCGTTTCGCGCGCGAGTCCAAACGATCTTTTTTCGTTCGCTCGCCGCGGAGACCGAGACTCCAAATGAGGGAGGGAACACGGATTACGTGACGCCAACTTTGATCGTTCGTTCCGTCCCGCCCTCCTTGCTTTCTTTCGCTCCGCGTGGCTCGGCGCTCTTTTTCTCTCTATCTCTGCGGACCACCGCGATTACCCGTCCCTCCCACCTCGAGTCTTGGCAAATCTCAAAAGAGCTTCCAATTCGCCGGGCGATTTTCATCGCTTCCACTCTTTTCAAACGATTTCCTTCTCTCTCTCTCTCTCTCTCTCTCTCTCTCTCTCTATCGTCTTCTTCGGCGAGCCTTTGACAAGTAGTTGCAAGCGGAATTTGAATGTCTCCTCGACGCTCGCCGAAAACGAAGAAACGTTAAGAATTCGGTCTTACCATAAAAAAAATTTCTATTTTAAAACTCAATTTGTAATCTGTATTAATATTTAATGTCACACGAAAAAGGAGATGTCTGAAAGAATAATTATTCGATATGTTATAAGTGCGTTTCTCTCTTGGATATCGTGACGTCATCGAAATGCAAGAGAGATGCATTTATACTGAGCAACGAGTGCGAGAGAAATAGATTTACAGTACGATGAGACGTAGCTGGAATTTTATGTGTCGTTTTCAAGCTGAAATAAGGGCGAAAATGAAGAATAAGAGGTAAATAACTGACCAAATTCCCCCCGAAAAATATAGAAAAACCGAATTCTCGCTCGTATTTAGGACGCACTATTTGCCGGAGATGAACGTTATAGACATACAGAGGATCCTGAGAATCGACAATAAATAGCAGTCGCGAGGTACATCTCGGGGTGGTCGACGGACGCGCAAATGAAACATCCCCCAAAATATGTAGGGCTCGGAAAAAAAAAATGGAACCTACCAATTTCACACGCTACTCCGGAGATCGTATCCCGTCGGTGGTGCGCGTTTTGCCGATAATTCAACTGGATTTCGGTGGACAGCTGACAAGCCGGATGTGTAAACGTTGATTGGCATTCGCATTTGCGCGCCTGCTTGCGGGATGTGTAGCCGGGCTCTACGAAGCCGGGTACATATACGCCCGGCTCGATAACGACGCGGCTCGTGTTATATCAATTAAATATAGGTACCGATCTGCTCGCGAAACTGATCCGCGCTTACCTGCATATATGCCGGTAAGCGATAGGCGCGCGCATGTATACGGATTCGCACTTTACCGGGAATCGACGACTAGATGAGAGCGGGGGGAGACGAGGGAGGCGATGCAAGGAAGCCCATCGGAGTAACGCCAGGTTGCGCGATACCTCGCGCGCGCGGGTGTGAATTTTACGTGTCATAAAAGCGATTAAACGGTGTCGCTTCTTCGGGGAAGCTCTTATAACAAAACACAGTATTTATAGATATTCAATATCACACGAAAAAGAAAACGGCCGAAAAAATAATTATTCACAAAGTAATAAGTGCGATTCTCTCTACTGAGTTATGACGTCATCGAAGGGAGACGAGAGATGCGCTTATGCCAAGCAACGTGTGCGAGAAAAATAGACTTACTGCACTAAGAAAAAAATTTGGTGAATTTAAACAAAATCTATGGATCCTCCATCCGTTGGTTAAATTAACCACTTTTTGATTAGAATAACTAAATATTTGGTTCAACTGACCAGTATTTTGGTTAGAATAACTAAACTTATTGAACAAGATGCAGTTTGTTCTTTCAACCTAATTATTTTTCTCAGTGTCAGCGATGATGCATGCTGCATTTCTAAATATCGTTTTCTGGCTTAAATGAGGCCGAAAATGAAAAGTGAAAAAATACGGGGTAAATAACTTTGTCCAAATTTTCCAAACCATCAATAAAAAAAATCAGTCAGTTACTCTATCACATAGTTCAATTTGATTGCATGAGTTTCGGAAAAGAACCCTTCAAGAAATATCCATTTCTCACGAATTCCCATTTCCTCGAGAACACCGGACTCGGGTCTTCGATGAGTCTTATACGGTACATCCTGCAGCCAACAAGAAAGTGGCACCGGCAAGCAGCCGTCCCTATCTCCATCCAGCGCCACCCGCATTACTTCAGCCCGAGTAAACTCCACAGTCCTTATACATAATCATTAACTCGGTCCGCTCTCCATGGGGTTAAAATAAAAGTCTAGCTCCGGTCGGACGGTGCGCGCGCGTGGCTTTTGAAATTTTCCGTCGTAGGAGGAAAACCCGCGGAAGAATCTTCCTTTCCTGCTGGGAGGAGCGGGTATATATACATATACATGTACATGTACGCGAGAGAGGAAACTGGGAGAAGGGTCGACGATAAGCAGATAAGAGAGCGCCCTGATTATACTGCACTCACGCGTTATTGCAAACGGGGTTTCGCGGCAGAGCGCGTTCATCTCGCTTATCCTCTCTTCCGCCGGAGTCTCGTCCTTTCTAGAGAGGGAGGGGGGCGTTCTTAAGGCGGATATATTTAGCATACTCGCAGAAATGATTTATCCGTGCGCGGGCGAGCTGGAAAAATTTTCGGCAAATGGGGTCATATTTATCATCGCGGAAGGAAAATTAATCCGAGGCGGGTAGATCGCGCAACGCGTATTCGCGTTTGTTTTGAGAAATTGGAAAGACCGACTTGCCTCGAATTAATTTTCATTCGACGGGGCTGAATTTCTGTTCGCCGCGGATTCGTTATATCAAGAAGGCGTAGATGAAATTGATGATAATTCAGTATCCCGAAGTAGAACGCGGTAATTGAAGTAGGAAGAACAAGAGAAAATGAGATCACCTCCCGGGTGGTGAGCGAAGTTCACGCCCGAGTCCCTCCAACGCCACAAAAGACGCAGGAACCTGGCGGAATCGTCGTCGCCTCTGCGTGTTTGACTTGTCGAGGGAGAGATCAGCAACCCCCGACCTCAGGCGTCAACCCGAGAGTCAACCCTGGTAGACCGAGTAGGTTGGGGATGGAAACGAGAACACGCCCTCCCTCAAAATCGCTTCGTCGAGGCTGACAAACTGACCGTGCCAAGATAATATTTACGCACTGGACGCAAGGCTGCGGGCAGAGAGTTCCATGTACAGAACTGACGGCGCTGAGGATTATCAGCTGGTAGATACCGTAAAGTTTCTGGAAGGGGGGGGTTCATAATATATATATATATGTGTATATTCATTATATATGTATACCTATATACATATATATATGAGAGAGAGAGAGAGAGAGAGACTACGCGACCTATTTTGGGGGAGTTGGCCTAGGTTTAACCCTTCCCATAAATATTATGAAGTTACCGCCACTGCGACTGTTATATCCACTGTCGCGCTTGCCTCCACTATTTCGGCCGCAGCTGTTACTGTGAAAATATAACTGCGAACGCAGGAAGAAAGGGAAGAAATATTTCCTGATGCATTATACCTACACTGAGAAAAATAACTTTGTTGAAATGTCAAAACGCATCTGGGGTTAAACGCGTCAAGTTATTCTATCCAAAATACTAGTAAGTTGAACCAAATATTTAGTTATTCTAATTACATGTTTAGTAATTTTAACTATATGTCTAGTTATTCTAACCAGAAAATAATCATTTTAGTCAAATAGATGGAGGATCCATATTTCACCAAACGGTCTGGTTATGGTCCCCAGGATTTTGGTTAAATTGACATGGTTATGTTTTTCAGTCTATATACGGGTGTTTGATGAAGTCTGAAAATAAAATTCCCTGACTTTTCCAGTTTTTCCAATCCCAAAGCTACACAGAAAAAAAGTAATGTGGTTGTGGCAATTATTTGGAACTCAACTGCTCAAGTTTGGTAAATAGCATTCATTTTTACAGTTATCGTCACAATTTTAAGTTACCGGAACAAAAGAATTGTTGCGATAACTATATGAAACTGGTGCTGATTACAAAACTGGAGCAGATGAGTCCAAAATAGTTGTCAAAATTACTTATTTTTCGCAGTGTACTATAGTTCTCCCAAAAAAACATAACGCGACACGGGATTTCTTTACTCCTGCTTCCCTCCACGTGCTGCTGATAGTCGATAACGCGCGATCAGCGTAACTGCGACTACGACTTTGGCTTTCTCCAGTGGCAGTACAATGCATAAATGCACAACCGTGCAGCCACGCAGCGGCAGCGGCTTTTGCAAGCTCGTCACCCCGTCGAAAATTGCATCCCGTTCGACTGAACGGTCGAGTAACGATAACAATCCGCTACTACACTAACTCTATACAAAACCATGCACCGTTCAACCAGGGGGAGGGTATTTTTTGTTGCAATCTCTCCTCGCGCATATACGGCTTCGGTCAATCACCAGAAATTAATAGCGATCCGGTACACACAGCGGCGAGCGTGTTTCCTCTCAATATTATCGGGCATTGCAGCATTTATAGAGCAGAGGACTTAATTAGATTCGGTAATTCTATTCGGCATCGCGCGCGTTCACGAGTTGTGGAACTTGCGCTGGAGACTGTTGACCGTTTTCCATTAATTACCTATTATACGATTTGGTTAATTCAACCGCGTACGCGTCAGCTGCACAGGGCTGATTATCCCGCAGCCACTCGCGCGATGAGATAACAACTAGATTACCTGACAAAAGTTATCCGGGCGTTAAAATCAAACAATTATTGGCTACGAACTTTTAACGTACATCGCTGCGCTCGCGAGGTGACCCGGCAGCGAAATTCATGAGTAACGTACAACTACCGTAATGCAACGCAGTCCATACTTATTCAAAAATCACCGCGGAAGGACGATCGATGTTACGATTAACTGCACTCGACAAAGTACACCTTCGCGTACCACGCGAACGGAGGGAGTAACTTCGCGTTATTAACGACAGAATGTCGACTGTTCGCGGTGAGTCGGGGAGTACGGAGTGTACCTAGATGGTCTCTAACTATTTCGAAACTATGCCTTTAGATCGTCCCTCCTATAGTCCCCGAGTACGTGGAATTTGGTCGCGTAGCTGGCGTCGAATTCGCGCACCCTCCCTGCCTCCTTTGTACTTCCCAACTGGAGGATCGCGAATTCGATGTGGTTAAATAGGTAATCCCCGGGCGATAATCGCCGCTAAGTTTCTTTGTTTCGACGACTCGTCGCCGGTGGAAATTGAATCGAATGACGAACAAATATAACTCGTACAGTGATAATACCAAGCGATGTAAATTAATCTCTTCTATATTGGAGAGGAGGATTAATGGGAGATCTGTCGAGATAATTTATCTCTCGATGGAGTATTTTCTCTTCGCTGTACCTATTACTCCTTGCCTTTTATTTTTTGGAGATACGAAAAGAAATATACACCGAGAAATATAACCTGGCCAATTTAATCAAAATCCTAAAGACCATAATCATTTTGTCTGGTGAAATGTACATCCTCCATTTGTTTGGTTAAATTAAACATTTTCTGGATCGAATAATTAGACATGTAGTTAGAACAACTAAATACGTAGTTAGAATAACTAAATATTTGGTTCAACTTGTCTGATGATATTTTGGCTAGAATAATTAAGCTCATTTAACCAGATGCGCTTTGTCATTTCGATCAAGTGTTTTTTCTGCGTGCAGTGCGGTTCCACATATATCAACAAATTCGGAAAGAAGAAGACCAGAAGATTTCGCGAGGCAATTTGAAACACGCGAACTTGCCACGCATAGAATCGCCCTGCCTTTCTAGAGACTCACCAAGAACTCCCCACTGCCGAGGCTCTGCTGAGAGCCGCTAGGAGTGGCGGCCAGGTCGGCGACGATGGACGTCGAGAAGCTCCTTCTCGCTTGATGATGGCAACGATGAGGCAGCTCGATCCTCTGCAGCACCGAGCACCCCGACGAGACGTCAGCCTCGTTTAGCTTCGACGTCCAGATTTCCGGTTCGCGCTGCGGCGACTGGCTGATGGTTCTGTGCTTGGTAAAGCGCGAAATTCTCTCGGTTCTGACCCAGTCGTGATTCGGCCTGGGCTGACGGGTGATGGTCTGCAGCGATTTCATGGCGTTGAACCTGGAGAAGCCGTCCTCCATGGCGCTGGCCCAGAGATGATCCGGAAGATCTCTGGATCGATGCGTCTCGACGGACTGTCGATCGGACGACGAGCCGAGGCCCGAGGTGGTCGGTGTGTTCGGGTAGAACCTCCTGTACGTCTCCTTCGAGTCCTCGATGTCCGTCGAGTAGAAGTCGCCGTCCCTGGACTCGAGGGAGCGGTTGTTGTCGTGGAGGTTCAGGGAGGAACCGATCCCGGTGGACGTCGTAGACGTCCTACAGAACTTTCTGTCGTTCGCCGACGTCCATATCTCATCGGTTATGGAGGAACCGATTCCCGTGGAGGTCGTGGGAGTTCTACGGGGTGCAGGTACGATTGTTATCGACGCCGAGGACGCTCACTGAAGTGCGCCGCATCGATCCCGATCGAAGGGCTGATGATATTTGCCCGAATAACGAATAACAAGTCTTTCGCCTCGAAATGACTTCGGGAATGGAACGCGCTCGAGTTATCCAATCGCGAGATACCGCCTATACTTGTCTAGGAATCACCTACATCGGCGCCCCGGTGGGAAAAAAAAACGACGCGATAAGACGAAGAAGAATCCCCCACCCGACGACCGCGCCGAACTCGTCCCACCGCATCACCTACCCCGAAATCTAGATCCACAAAAACTGATCGAAAGACGCGGAGAAAGGCAAACGAGGTTGAACGCGACGTCGACGGCAATTTCCATGCACGTTGGCCGGAGAATCCCAACCCCCGTTCGGGATCGATGCTACCCCCACGCGAGCAGACGCGTCTACATCTCGCGCGAGACTCGATCGGGCCAGTCGCACCTGTGCGAGAGGTTCCTCTCCCTCCACAGCTCTTCGGGGTTGTTCGAGTGGTTCGACACATTGGCCAGGGTGTGATGAGCGTAGGAACATCGTTGCGGGAAGCCCATACCCTCGTCGAGTCCAGCCGCCCAGAGGGATTCTAGGGGTAGGTCAGAGGCGACGGGAGTGACGCCACCCCTCGCACTGCCCGAGCCACCCCCGTGCTTCCCCCCGGCGGTGGGAAATACTCTTTCGGCGCCTTGCAGGACGCAGCACATGCTCGTGCCGCCCTCCAGCCCCCTGGACCCCCCGCTTTGCAAGCAACCTATCGTGAGGCTTTGACCTTGGCGGCCTCCCCCTTAACAGGGGAGACGACCTCCGGGCGACCTGCAGCTCGTCCCGCGTCCTTGGGACGCCGAAACTACCCTCGGCTTTTCATCATCCGCGCGTCTTTCTCTTCGGTTTTCTTCGCTGTTACTCCCGATGACTGCGTCGCGGCGAACGATGCTGAGATAATTTGAACGGGTACGCGGCAAGACTGATGGGAGGTTGAAGTCACCGGAGTTAAACTTTAGCCACTTCTTCGGCCTTTCCGCTGACTTGTGCGAATTCGAAGCACTTCTTCAGGTTGCACTGAACGAAGAAGGGAGGATGCTGTGTCCTTGATGCTCAGTGCGATAGACTTCCTGTGTGTGTATACATGTGGATATGTAGGTACGTACAGAGAAAATGAAATGATCATCGGGCTGATGATTAAAGTACTGCGAGATATAAAAATTGCTGTCGGTAACGATTTTCAGTATTTCCGCAATATTCGACTGTCGGGTCGACGATACTTTTTAAGCGCTATTTTTTGTCCGGTACAGAGAGGTTGCAGAGTTTAATTTCGACGCGCATACGTCAGAGTACACGTGTAATTTCACGCGAATCCGATTAAGGGGCTGTTAGAATGTAGTGATGGAGAAACGTGGAGCGCGGCCCGTGAGGGAGGAAAACGCGCGTGTCTCGCTTCGGTGACGAGTGAACCAGTTTCGATGTTACGACGTTGACGAATTCATCGGCATGGATTCGTCGGTCGTGTCCGTCGCTACAATGACGCGCGAGTACGGACAAAAGCTCTCAGCGATATCGATCGCGTTCCATTTACTGGCGGAAAGCAAATTGAAAGCGTAATGCGTTATATGCGAGCATGGCGTTGTAATTGATTATGTCGTATCGATATCGATTCGATGATTTATGTGAATGGGAACCTTGGCTAATTGCTATTGCTATTTCATTAATTCGCGCGGATTTAAATGCCCCTTCGCTTGGTGATTCCATATGCGTATTATTCATACTAAACATAACGAGAGATGAGCTCAACTAGCATTTACAATAGAGGTGGATGGAAGCTGTGTAGAATTCTACGGTGGATTTATGCGGACCACATTTTGATATCAAATTAATGTGATATTCTATCGAATTTTCTCGATTTAATGTCCATTTTTAAACGGATATCAAGACTTGTAAGAACTTTGGTCCAATTTTCTTTTATACTGGATTCTCCACTGTTGGTGTGTCGGAGAAAAAAATGTTTCAAACAAAAATTGTAGAGGTATCGAGAGTCTATAATTTTTGTTACGAACTTTTTTCACTACGATCAGCTAATAGCAAGATGCAGCGATTCGTGGCACGTTCTTTCTAGCATAAAGTATTCAATAAATCGAATAACCCCAAAATTAATGTTAAATCGACTGTAACGAAGATACCACTGCAAAACTTACGCATTCGAGATCCGAAAGGGAAAATCGATAAGTAATTCCTCGTTCGCGTTCGCGTTCGCGTTCATTGAGTTTCTCTTGGACTTACACGCGAGTGTCATCCGTACTGGTTTCCACGCTACAGGCGCTCACCTACTTTCAACCCTCCTTCCTTCAACCCTTCGACTCTACTAACCCTCTAACGGATTCGATGTTGCGTAAGACCCTCGAAGGATTCAAAGTTGGATCTCGTCGAGTACAAATACGACCGCGACTTCGTCGGAGACTTCGATATGTGTACGAGTCTGGAAGGATTTTTAAAGTGCCGCAGATATAGTTGGCAGTGGGGCGCGGTGTTCTTTAGAAATTGATGGGCTCGGAGTTTTCCCAGCCTTGTATACCGTGTCAACTATATATTGAAATTGAGTCCATGAATATTAAGTGACAAAGTGGTTGACACACCCTTCAAAGTCTTACTTCTTCGGGATTTGAAAATAAAACTTACGTTGAAATTCTCCGTCGGACGCATAAAACTGCATCTTACTTCCAATTCAATTTCCTTCTGTTGATTCTGCGGACTTTGATATTTTCTTTTATTTTCTATTTTGTAATGAGGTTTTTGGTTGAAGAATTCTTTATATTTTAACTGATTTTCGGAATCTGTTGCACATCGATGCATATGAAACATGCCTCGATTTACGTATATTTCTCGTCCTGATTTCCAAAATCGTGGACTTATTGTGGATATCTCAAAGAACCGTCGAGATATCGATGATTGTATTGAAAGGAAATGATTTTCTCATACATAAAGTCACTGATATCTTGTATTTTCTTTGAAATATCGCTCCAATAACCGTGATTTTTTAAATCAATGAGAACAAAAACATAAAATAGGGTAGCCGAGTGGTCGATTCCAGAGATTTCGATTTTTGACAAAATACCCCTTGACATTTTTTCGATATCTTTTTTATGAAACTCTAGAAATAAACTCCTGACCTTCCTATTTCATATATATTTTCATTCTGCTTTCAAAAATCACGAATTTATCGAGGAAATCTCAAAGGAACACCGAGATATTGATAATTTTATAGGGAGAAGTAGTTTTCTCATGCGTATTCGTTGATATCTAATGCTACTTCTGATATATCGAATTAATAACGGTACTTTTCATAATGAGCACAAAAGAATACGTAAGATGAGTAATACAATTCAGTCTTGATACCTTCGAAATAAACATTTTCCTCACATAACCACGTAACGGTTCAACACAAGCGACTCCCCCGTACAACGCGTAATCGCGCGATTACGTCGAATGCACCCGGCGAGATGGACCCGCCAGACCGTCTCGCGATTACGTACACGCGTATATAAACTGCATCCTACGAGCCGACACGTCGCTTCGGCCTGCTGCGCGGACTTACTACTCCGTGAGGGGTGGGGGGGCGTAACCGTTAGTATGTTCAAAACGCAAGCGCGGCAGAAATATGGTAAAATACGGCCGCTGTTAAATATTTATAAAACGGTTGCGGGTTATAAGTAAGGCGAGCCATGGGAACGAATGAACGGGGATGAGACGGTGGGTGGTACGGAGCCCGGAGAGAAGAGTTTAGGAGGCGAGAGGGACAGGAGCGCGGGAGAAAGCGAGATAACCATGCGGGCAACTTGCTTCCGCGTCATGTTCCCTGCACAGTGAGCGCGTAAAACCATGATTTCCATTTAATGCGCCATGAATATCGTTGCCGCAGGATGCGCCGCGGCGCGCATAGATCGCGCCCAAGCTCGACATTGCATTATCCCGGGCCATAAGTCGTCTGGATTTCGAGACATCGCGGTCCAAGGTGGACAACGGATTTGTGAGAGTGGCGGGGAAGAACGAGGCAAGTTGCAAGACATCAATTTTTTCTAATAAGAAATCCTCCAACGGAAGATAAACTGCAGGATTAGTTGAATCGTAGTTTGGCCCCTTATCAGTGAAAAGCACTACGGTATGGGCACAATCCGGTCAGTTTTATAAAACAAAGTGTATCTAAGGTGGGAACATTCTTCATGTGCCAATAACGACGCTTATTTTATTTGTTTTAACTGTATTTCAGAGTACCTATTTAAAGGAGTTCTATTAACTAACTGTATTGTACTGTGTGTATTCTAATAATTTAATAAGTAGGTATTGAAAAGTTCTTCGAAGAGTTAAGTAGTTCAATGCAGCCAAGCACTGACGTCAACGTGTCCCGAATGTGGGGCACATTGCAATATGTGCATAGATTATTGTTTTCTTTTATAACTCCATTAATTTTTTAAATAACTTCAATTTTGTTTCACAGTTTTATTCCCAATACGTTAAACTACATTACATAACTCTTGAAAGCTAATTCTCAATTTTTGGTAAAATAGAGGAAAAATGAGACATCACATTTGTTGCAACCTACCCCGGTCTCTCCTATACATGATGAATATACGTTGAAGTATTGGATAAGGACATAATTTGTGTTTGAAGCTGATTGAAATAGAGAGAATACCGCTTCATCCTACACAAAGCGCATCGGTAAATGTCGATTGATTAAATTCAAGCGATCACTCGAGAATGATCCAAAGCGAACGAAGCTCGATTTAAATGGAAGCCAAGAAATGGGGCGGTTAATTCGATCGGACTAATTGAATCGAGACGAAGTGGATAAAGTATCGCTTTGATCGGTCGGCCAAAAGATCGCCGATAAATACCGGTAAAATATTCTTCGAGTACCGAAATTATCCGCCGTATTTTTCGTCGGACGAAACTATAATACGTTGCTCGATTAATCCACGCGTTAATTGCGAGCGGAGCGAATGCTATTGCCCGTGACGAAATATTTGCCAGGGGGTAAATATTTGCCAATTTTTTCACGAGGAACTCCGAATATACGCAATACGCGTCTACGTATACGTGGGTGGAATGAGTTAATTATGAGTTATCCCTATATAGGTATAAATGTGGACGCGCGGAAGGAGAAAATGAGGAGTGGAGCGAAAGGCTGAGGGACTCTCTGAAAAGGAAAGAAAATAAGAAAAGAAGAATGTCTCGCAATAATAAAGGCAATTCCTAGAAATCTCCCTGAATCGCAAAAAGGGGGCGGAGATGCGGGGAAGAAAAGACGGAAGAGCCGGAGCACCAGTAGCCATCGGGTAATTTAAACTACGGTGGGCCACGGCCCGTGCATATTTCAACCGCAAGAAAAATGTCACGTCTCTGCCCGGAGATACCCTCCCTGCGCTCGCCCTTCTCAGACGGGCCGGCGCATTTGTTTTCGCGTTAGGTCCAATGGAAAAGTTGTCGCCCCGGCTCGAGTGAAAAATACGAAAAATACCAGGGTCGCTCGCGCGGTCGTCCCTGGCTCGTTCGTCTCGTTTTTTGGGGAGCGAATGCACCTTTTCATACGAGTCGGAAACGCCTCCGGAGTTGAAAATTCGCTCGGGACCAAGTTTCGCACGCAGCTACTCGAGATGTGCCGTGCTTCGCGAGAAAATTAACGCATCGGCGACGCCGTCGAGCGTCGCGGAGACGACTTTTCGGTCCATTGGCCGCGGCTCCGTCTCGGTTCGTCGCCGGTGTCGCTCGACCGATAACCGAAATTGGCCGGCTCCGGCTAATCCGCAAAGCTCTCCCGCGGAAGCGGCTTTGACGCAGTCGCTTCCTGGACTGTTTGCGCAATTCGCCTTAAAGCGCCGCCCGGCTGAATGCGCGCGAATGTGTCCAAGCGTTCGTGCGCGAATTCCCGCGAGCCGGATCTTGGATATTTTTCCGAGGCAACGATATCAGCCGGCGGAGCTTTATATCCGGTCCATCCGACTACCTCGGGACGCGGATACACATTGTTAAGCGGAAGCGCGGGGCGAAGGGTAGAGAGGGGAAGGGGCTGCGCTGGAAATCTTATTTAGTAGCTCGTTGTGCGCTTTCACACCTCCGCTGGCGAGAATCTCGCCGTCGTTTCTCGTGCGGTTTATGCAATCTGATTGCCAAAGTTTCAAATAATATTTCAAGGATAAAGAATTACAATAAGAAAAAAAACTCGGTGAATGTAACTGGGGACGAGCGACCAAATCATTTCTGAAATATGGATCTGGTTTACCTGTTTGGTTGAACTGACCACACTGAGAGAAGTTTATTTGTAGTTAATAAATGTATACTTGATTATGGCGAAAGAAATATTTCGTTCAGCTAAGTAAATATATATTAATCATGAGAGAAAGTCTCTTTCGTTTAAACAAAAATGGAATAATAGCTAATAAATATATTCTTTTCCCAAAAAAAAAATTTTTTTTCGCCATATTCAAATATACATATATTAACTATAAATAAACTGTTTTTCTCGATGCACTTTTTGGTCAGATCTGAACCTTTGGTTGGAATAACTGAACATTTGGTTAAATTGACCAGTATTTCGGTTGAAATAACTAAACGCGTTTAATTATATGCGTTTTGTCATTTCAACCGAATTATTTGTCAAAGTGTAGGCGGAACTCTTTAGTATCCTCTAAAATAAAATTGTTGACCGGAAAATTTAGCATAACAGCGGAGCGACGAGATTCGACGATGCATCGAGTATGCAAAGGACGCGCACTCGAGGCACGATTGTCATTTCACCGTGAGATAGGATCCTGATGTGTAGGATTGCAGGTACCGAGGGACGGACACGATACGTATTACGTCTTGCGCAAGAACAGTACCATCCTATATTTGATATACCACGTAAATAATATAGCGCGAGAAAAACCTCACACGAAATAATGGAAATAACGAGCAACGTCAACGAGGGAAATATGCGGCGGGTAACGAAAAATTGAAGGAAGACGAAGGGGTGTGAATTGCGAGGGATATGTTTGCGCGATATCGCAAGCGAACGAGACCGAGGGAAAAGAGGATCTATTGTATCGCAGTGCGGTGGTAACAAATTTTCTGATTTGGATGATGGATACGGCATATTTACTCCTACAATGAGAGAAATAATTGTTAGTATCAAACAAATATTTCTGGAAACGAGAATACATGATCTTGCACTGAGAGAAAAAGTCTAGTCAAATACGAGCCTGATGAGAAAATTTATTTGAGTAAATAGGAATTTATTCACATCGAACAAAAGTCTATTTAAATTAGATAACTATTTTCTACATCTTTTTAATAAAGCACGAACCTAGTAGAACATTTACTTAACTCAAATAGACTTTTATTCGATGTGAATAAATTCCAATTTATCTCAAATAAATTTTTCTATTCGATTCATATTTAATTAGATCTTTTCCCTGGGTGTGTAGAGATTTTTAAGAATACAAATTCTTGATCGGAGAATATATATTCTTGATTCAAGAATACTTTCGTCGGGACAAGAAATTCTTCCTGCCCGAAAAAAAAAACAGTTACTCAAGCCCATCAAATATTTTCTCGCACGAAGAAAACCATGGCTTGATCCCGGAATTACATCACTCTTTTTGGTTGAAGAAAATATTCCGTTGGCATTAGCAATTATTTCTCTCAGCGTGCATCACTACAGAGAGATGACTAGGGTGACTCGCAAATATATTTTTCGCAACACCCCGTCGTGCGAAAAATTTGCGCTGTCCGCGAGTCATTTACGGGTTCCGGACAACAAATATGTAGGGCGCTTTGATGAAATTTCTGGAAAACTCTATCCTCTCCCCTGCCCATCGTATAACAACAGAATATATACGGTGGGCGATCGCAAATAACACGGAGAGAACGAGCTTCCGAGTTTGTTCGAAATATCGGATTCGGATGCGTTAGCCTCGTTGCATGTAATCCGTTTCGGGTGCATAGAGCGGATGTTCTTGCTTGTACGGATGGACCTAAAAATAAAGGGGTCCGATATATATCTATCAACCCTTTGTTTATATAGGGTATTTCCACCAATATTTGGCCACGAAAATCAACAGTACGCTCTTGTTATTCCTCTCTCTGTTTTCATTAATGAACTGGGCTGTCCGTCGGGGTTGACATTGTAGTTGAACAATAACTGGAAGAGAAGGGAAGCTCTCAAAAGATATAATCGCGGTACAGTTAAAAATTGCGTAAATTCCCTCTGCGGTGGAAGATAAAGGAAAAAACGCATACTGTGAGAAAAGCGGTAATAAATTTGCAGCGAGCAAGTGCGGCATTATATTCCGCACACGCGCCGTTAGTTCCGCACCGGAGGAAATATGGCCTTCGATGCACGCGCTGCATTCGACGTGTAGCGCGAGCGACGAACGTCGTAACGCATTCGGAACGAACCGACCTGTCGATCTCACCCTCTGCCTCCGGCTGAAATTGCGCCCTTCCATTGCGCGTTATATCGACACTGCTGGGCAATTGCGTACACAACTCCCTCCTCCCCCTCCCCTTCGAATTAAAGAATAGTCGTTATAGCATTGGTAATTGGAAACACAGTTGGCGGTATCGTAATCAGGATTTTTATAATGCCGTCAATTAAAGGCATAATATTGAGTACACAGAGAACAAGGATTAGTAAAAAACCATGGGAAAACCCATACATTCTTACACCGAGAGAACTGTTTACTAACAGTTAATAAACCAATTTAATTCTAAATACGGTGAAATAAATATTTCGTTAGAACAAGAAAATATATGTTAATTATTTGAATGTTTATTTCATTTTATTAGTTGCCTCAACGGATCAAATTGTGCTATTAAAAAATTTAAAGTTTCACCTCGAAGATCCCTGTTACAGGAGTTCACTGTAAACATTACTAATATCCTTTTTCTCCGTGTAGTTTTAGAAAAAGTTCACATCGTATTTCACTAGCGCGCACAGCGCTTTCAATGACGCGTCCTTCAAAGTATATTGATCTTTTCCTCCAGGATCAAAATTAATTAAGGCAGCTCATAACTTACAACGAGAACGTCGTCCGCAGGAAGACTTTCGCTTTACGGGCTTACACTCGAAGGTTCCCGGAATTCATTAGCGACGATCATAAACGAATCGATAAAAAAAAAAGTAACGTCGGCGGCCTTCGAAGCGGAAAACGCAGAGAAGGAGAGCCGGAAAGCCCCGGCTTTCCTGCCGAGCCAATTCGGCATCGAGCGAGTGTCGAATCTATATGGCAAAAAGAAATGCCCCGCATTCGACTCGCGCACGCCACTCTCCACGCCGTATACCGAGCACCGAGGCTCAGGTTTCGCCGTAATCCGATTACGTAATTGCACAAAATACGCCGGCCAATAAATAACCCGAAATCCCGAGTCAAATGAACCCCGGGTTTCGCTCCGCGTCGCGGATCTGCATTTGGTAATCCGCGCGCGATATACGCGGAGCGATCCAATTTTCCGACAGTATCTGCGAGGGATTCGGGCAGGCGCGCCGCGCGAATACCTGCATCGGCGAGTTAAGCATCGGCGAGGGGAGATTAAAAAGCTTCGCTTCGCGTCCATCAGCTGCTTTTAACTTCTTGGCTGCGCTCCATGAGCGACAAGGGTTGATTTGCTTTGATCGAGCTTTTAACTCCCTCTCGTTTTCGCTTTCTCTCTCCCTCCCTCTCCACGTTAAAGGGAAAATACAAGAGTGCTTGTAACTTCGAAAAGCGGAGCCGAACAAATATTTAGACGATTATTAGTCGAAAAGTGTCGCATAAGAACCGGCGAAAAAGTATTTCGTTTCAACGACGTTACCGTGGCACCGAGTCTCTTCAATTAGAGTCCAACTACTCACGTTAAATACGCGAAGTCGACGAGTGAGAGGCGAGGGGGTTTGACTATCCGAGCGAAGGGAGGTTTCCTCGAGGTATAAGGGACTAGTTATAAGTTGTAAAAGTTCCTCTCCACTCCGCCACATCACGAGGGTGACGCGCGGAGGGGGAGCAGGTAAGTTGCGCCGCTTTCGCGGAGAAACGGCAATTTTTTCCTCCTCTCCCCGACATTTACGAATCGTTCGAAGACTCTCTTCCGGGAGACATCGAAACGACCTCCGGGGGCACGAGTTTTCATCGTTCCAGCTCCGCTCGGCAATTCCGAGTGGTGAACGAGAAATTGAGAAACGGGCTTTCCAGAGCCATTCGCTTCCATAGCTCATAACTATACCGGAACGCCCCGTACCTCGGTTCCCATATACGATCACTCCGGTTTTCCACGTCGCCTGCGAGACCTCCCCTTTCCCTCGTGCAATCATACTCCCGCGATCATCCCCCGATCGTTACAATCCCCACTGCTCCGTACACCGTTCGACATTCCTTCCAGGTGCTTTCGCTCTTTGATCCCTCTGCGTTCTCGCGCCAGGTCGACCCACCCTCGTAATCCGGCGGAGGGCGAAACGTTCCGCGACATATGTGAGACGCTTCCTCCCCCGCCGCTCGCCTCACGCACCGGAGATAAAACAGTTGGCTCGTCCGACGGCTATAAAGCAATCCCGCTAGTCCCCCGATGCACTGATGTAGAGGATCGCAATTAAATCTCTTTCGACGAGGGCGCGTCTGCGTCTGGGTCATCGATTCGGGGTTTTATCATTCCCGTTGTGGAGAGGAGATTCGCGATATTTTAGGTGTGTGACCGACGTATATTTATTTTTAGTAATCATGACGAACCCAAATCGTAATGATACTTTGTAGTTATAGACGAATGAGCGATACGACTTAACCTTCTCTGGTCACGAAGGGTCTACTCAGGGAAAAGGTTTGGTTAAATACGAATCTATAATGGTAAAATTGATTTGAGATGAATAGGAATTTATTCACATTGAACACAAATGTCTATTTGAATTAGATATATATTCTACTAGGTTCGTACTCGATTAAAAAGCCATGCAAAACATTTATCAAATTTAAATACTTTTATATTCGCTGTGAATAAATTCCTATTTATCTCAAATGAATTTTTCTATTAGGTTTGTATTCAACTAGACCTTTTTTCTCAGTGCAGGCTTCAATATTGAAGCTGATTGTATTTCTATTCTCTTACAATCATAACCAAACCAGCGTCAGATCTCAAAATAAATAGCTTCTTCTTAGACATCCTGATCGGATTCTGATCTGCAGTCGGCGAAATCTGTTCCAAGATGAACATTTCTACTCCGGAACAACACCAAGCCGATAAAGTCGAGTTAACGAATTTCTCCCTATACATTCCCACCCCTCTATCGCACCCTTATTCCCGATTCCGGCGCATCCTCACTTCCAGTCTACTCATTCTTACGACCCGACGGAAATCACGACACTTCGCCTCCGCGTTACACCCCTATTTCTGGCGGACACGGTCTCCGAAATCCGGCGCTTTGAAAAAGCCGGTAACGTGCGAGAGACGTACGTGTAACACATCTCGTCCCATACCCTGACAGCTGCAACGCGGTCCCGCTGCTGCAGGCTCCGCTGCAGCGGCAGTCTACCTAACTGAATCTCCCCCGCCGCGGTAATGGTCGTATTACTGGCCCCGTAATGTCTGTCGGGAGTATCGATTCGGCGATATGGGATCGATTATTTCGTCGCACACCGATACCGCGGCTGCTCCGCGACGCGTATGTCGATGTACGTGTGGCGCGCGGGTCTCACTCGGTCGCTCTTCCGTGTGCGATTGGTACCCGCCGCGTAACGACACCCGAGAGCCCCTGGGAGGAGAATTTTTCTCACGGCTTAACACCCTTTCCATGCGGTTAGTCCTCTATATCGCTCCAGAAACGGGTATCCCGCCTTTCCGCGATCGGGGGAATAATATACCCATGTGTTGTTATAGATGTAGGTTGCGGTAGACGTTGGTACAGTACCGTAGAGAACGGGGTAGATAGAAACTTAAGGGTCAATAGAAACAAACACTCGGAACGTAATTCAATAAATCCTCTAGAGCATCAATTTGAATTTGGCGATCTTCGGTAAACGAGATGTTCTTCATTGATAGGTTCGTAATACATGACCAGCGACATTTTGCAGTTTAGGTTGTCAATTCTGCTGTAATATGGCCGATATCCACCAGCTGGTAAAAGGCGACAAATTAAAGTAGCGCAGAATTTAATATTTTTTGGTGTGAAAAAGACAGGTAAGTTGATTCATACTTCGCTGAGAAGTACCTTAGTATACCATGTTAGCATAGTCACTCACCAAAATTCTAAATTTTAAACAGGTTTTCAAGAGATAATTTTCTTGTTGATAAACTCACTTTTGGAAATAATTTAGGGTCAATAGAAACAGACTGTTTCTATTCGCCCAGCTGTTTGCATGCACCCCACTGCTTTCTTTTATATCATTTATTATTTTATAATAGCGGTATATCGTTGAATTTTTAAACTTTTTAGAATTATTTTGTATTCTATTCAAAAAGAAACTTCTTCCTTGCAGTAAAATACCTCGAACTTACCACCATGACCCACGAAGTAAGACTTATCTTTATCATTTTCAGGAAACGATGGATAAGGCAGTAAGGGACATTTCCAATGGAATGTATCAAGTGACTTAAGTTTGTGTTAAGCTTTAAGTTCGGTCCTACAGACCGACTGTGGGACCGCTATTAAAACTGTTTTATCAATAAATCGCAGAAATTAGTGATGGTGAATTGAAATTAAATTGGTAAATTTGGTGACTTCGGTAACTTTTTAGTAACCTTTTAGTGATTTTACTAATACCTATAATACCTACACTCTGAGAGAGAAAGAAGTAGTCGTGACAACTATTTTGGACTCAACTGCTCCAGTTTTGTAATCAGCACCAGATTTGTATAATTATCGCAACAATTTTGTTATTCCTGCAACTAAAAATAGTTACAACAGTTATAAAAACTGGTGCTCATTACCAAATTTGAGCACTTGAGTCCGAAATAGTTGTCGCAACCACATTTGTCTCTCTCAGTATAGAATGCAATATAACGCATGCCAGGCAATTAAACGCGTAATGCATACCAGAGCATAAAACATACCAGATGTACCACAAGCATCGATTTTAAACTTCTAGCCGCTGCTGTATGACCGCCGCTCATTTCTAGAAACGACTTCTCCCGGTAACCGCTCTTCGTGTATACGGTGGAGAGAAATGTATACGTACGTACAGAACAGCGCGCGAGAGAGCCGACTCTCCTCTCACTGCTCTCTTTTTCCCCCCTCCGTACACCGTGTCGCCGTTACACCGGCGTTACTGGCACTTCGCATGGTACGCCACGATTAAACGGCTGCAGAAATGCCTCTTCCTTCGGTCCGGCCCATGCCGCGCCGTCGCGGTGGGGAATTACATCCGGCAATTTACCGGCACAAAGAACGTCTACATCAGCGGCAGCCGGAGACGCGCGGTTTGCAGGTGGAAGGCTTTAGCGTTCGTACGCTGAAAATTAAGATCCCGCCTCTCTCTCTCCCGGTTGCGCGCGATTCAAGTTCGCGCCGCGGACGAAAGCGGGGACCGGAGGTGACGGAAAGAGGTTGAGTGAGGGAAGAGTGGCCGCGTACCTGTAACTCCGCGCTTATGAAACGATAATGGTCCAGCAATCTCGGACATGACGACGGAGAGTAAGGGCGACGGATATGTACACAATATATATGTATATATATTGCACATATATATACACGTTATATAGAGCCGTTCGTACATACGCGTATTATATATGTACGGAGGATACGCTTCGCCCTTTCTCACTCGCTTTCCGTCAATTACATCCTCCGCTTGCGGAGTTCGAGGTCGAATGAACGAACGGGTGACGGGGAGGGAGGGCGTATAAAAAAAGAGGGAATAGCGTTGATCTACGAAAACGCGGTTTCCTTCGCGGGGAGGATTCAAGACCAAGTGTCTCTGATAAAACGATAAATTTCGCTTATTTTCATCCTCTCCGATATCGTCTCCCCGCATCGAACTTGGAAACTCTTGAAGAACTTTCGAGCGTCGTCCTTTAAAGGGGACGCCGATTTGCTTTAGTTTCGGAGGAGTTGTGACTTATTACTGAGGGGTTCCGTATATCGATTCGCTGCTGGATTTCACTCCGAACTAATGACCACTCTACAACCTCGTCCTTCGAATACACCTGCTAAAAGGGGTGCGCGCGAGGGGTAAACGCAAAACGTATAGGCGAGGCCCGAGAAACTTCCTCTTTCTTTCTCCCCCCCTCGCTCTCTCTCACTCTATCCTTAGCCCCGAAGAGCTAAAGAACTTGTTTTGGTGGCCCCTCGGGTGCCGTTTCCGGGGAGCGAGAACTCGTCACGCGTGCGGACGGACAAGGGTAGGGCCGATGGGTTAACGCTGATGCGGGTTCCCTCCTTCCCCTTCGCGCTAGCCTCATGGACCCCGAATTCCAACCCTCTATCGACAGTGCTCCCGCGTTAATAGAATCGGATGCGTACACCGAAACATTAGATTTTTCCTGTTACCACCCCATTTCCTCCGCGGTGCGTTCGTCCGTATACGTCATCCCCGAACGGGCCTCCACTTTGCGTATCCGATGGAATTTTATCTTAACGAGTTTCGATCCCCCGATACACGAAGGAACGGCAAAATGGAAACTGGCAATACCGATCGTGACATTCTTCGTGGCGGCGCTAATAAATTACGGCGATACGAAACTGTGTGTTAAATTCTGGCTGCAATTAATTACCGATTAATTAGCGGCACGTAATAATGACGCTTTTTGCATCCCCCGAAGAAGTCTCGCCGACGCCTCGCCGAGGGCAACGTAGTAACCCCGAAGAAGCTCC
Source organism: Xiphydria camelus (assembly GCA_963678675.1). Classification (NCBI taxonomy): domain Eukaryota; kingdom Metazoa; phylum Arthropoda; class Insecta; order Hymenoptera; family Xiphydriidae; genus Xiphydria; species Xiphydria camelus. Next base: position 4,098,458 of record OY783199.1, read on the forward strand.
TCGCGCGCGGGCTAACGATCTGCCGCCAACCCCTCTCCGCTTTTCACCCCGTCGTTCACGATCCGCGAGATCCGAAATTCTTGGGATGACGAGGCGAAGATACGGATCGTCGGGCCGGATCGGGTTAATCACGAGTAACAACGTCCCTCCGGATCGCTCCTCCGGAATACCAAAGATCGAATTTCCGCGATTCCAAACTTCTATCTTATACCCTCGGTAACCTCGTTCGGTCTTTCGCCATTTTCCGGAGCGACCCTCCGAAGAGCGCTTTACGAAGGAAATTTTAATTATGCACCGCTCGAGCCGACTGATACGGGCGAAGCGCGGAAAGAGGAGGGTTGATGTAAATTACGTTAACGTTCGATTGATGAGAAATAATACAATTAATTAACTTTCGAATAAACTAGCGCCGAAATGCCGTTCGATCTTCATTGCATTTTAAAATGCATCCGCCCCTCTTGTTTCGCGCTTTGTTTCCTACATTTTTAATTAACTTTTATAATTGCTCCGTAGCTTTTGTCCTCGGGAAATGGCTGAGTACTAAGGCGCTAATAAACTCATTTCGTTCCATCGTCCTTACGCGTTTTAAGTGGCGGACAGAGGGCGCGATAAAGTATTAGAATTGAAAGGGACTGATTGCGAAGCGAGTTGACGCAGGGTCGGGGAGGATGGCCCATTTTCCTCTGTGAACGAGGGCGAAGAAGGTAATTCTACCGGTCGTTAAATTTGTAAGTCCTGCGCGAGATTCGGCGAGGATGATGCTCGCGTTGAAAGGGGTATGGAGCGATGTAGGGGAGAGTGGTCGAATTTGGACCAGTACCTAGGTTGGATCACCCCTGTACCTAGAACTGTTACAACCCTACACTCAGAGAAATAATCGCTAGTTTAAACAAATATTTCTCAAATCAAGAACACATGGTTTTGCAAATTTTTAAGAATACAGATTCTTGGTCGACGAATATATATTCTTGATTCAAGAGTACCTTCGTTGTCACAAGAAATTCTTTCTGTACGAAAAAAACAATTAATCGAGCCTATCACATATTTTCTTGCGAGAAAAAACCATGGCTTAGTCCTAGAATTAAATCGTTTCTCAGTGTACGAGCTACACGAAGAAAAAAAATTGATTGAATCGATTTATTTGGTTTGAATTACCTCAAGCAATCAAATATTTTCGTAAATTAGATAACTGTGTTCAATTCAATACCTACTCATTCACAACTAATGTATGTTTAATCACTATAAGTAGATATTTAGTTGCTACAACTTTATATATTTAGTCCGCCATATATGACCATTTATATGCAGTTGGACCCAGTATTTTTTTGTGTGACTAATACCGTAGAACCGGGGTCAATAGAAACAATTTTGGTAGTTTGAGACTCCGGTGCAAGAAAACGGTTAAGCTTTCTTTAAATTAAAAATAGGGAAAAGTCCGGTAGACACTAACAGATGACGATGCATATATCGTTTTTGCAAATCTTTCCAAAGATACATTCCATTGGAAATGTCCCTTAAAGTCTTATCCATCGTTTCCTGAAAGTGATAAAGATAAATCTTACTTCGTGGGTCATGGTGGTAAGTTCGAGGAATTTTACTGCAAGGAAGAAGTTTCTTTTTGAATAGAATACAAAATAATTCTAAAAAGTTTAAAAATTCAACAATATACCGCTATTATAAAATAATAAATGATATAAAAGAAAGCAGTGGAGTGGCATGCAAATAGCTGGGCGAATAGAAACAGTCTGTTTCTATTGACCTTAAATTATTTCCAAAAGTGAGTTTATCAACAAGAAAATTATCTCTTGCAAACCTGTTTAGAATTTAGAATTTTGATGAGTGACTATGCTAACAGGGTATACTAAGGTACCTCTCAGCCAAATATGAATCAACTTACCTGTCTTTTTCAAACCAAAAAATATAAAGTTTTGCGCTACTTTAATTTGTCGCCTTTTACCAGCTGGTGGATATCGGCCATATTACAGCAGAATTGACAATCTAAACTGCAAAATGTCGCTGGTCATGTATTACGAACCTATCAATGAGGAACATCTCGTTTACCGAAGATCGCCAAATTCAAATTGATGCTCTCTAGAGGATTTATTGAATTACGTTCCGAGTTTTTTGTTTCTATTGACCCTTAAGTTTCTACTACCCCGTTCTACGGTATCTAATCACATTGATTATGCTTATAGTTGCTGTGAATAAATGAGTGTTGACATAAACACGATTTTCCTAACTTAAATGAATACATTGTTGTTTAATAACTTAAACCAACTAAATTTTCAAACATAGTTTTTTCTTCAGTGTACATATATGGCCTTTCGAACTAATGGAAAAGATGTGTCATCTAACCTCAGGTCTGAGCATATGATGTATTTATAATAAGTGACCAAAGAACATAAAATATTCCTACTGTTCTAGATACAGAGGTGGTCCAACTTAAGCGCCGGTCCAAATTCGGTGATTGTCCTCTATGTTGACAAAACGGAAAAAGATTGGGGTAAAGTCGGACACAGAGTCCCGTACAGGGGTGGTGACGACGGCGTGGCAAGACCCAGCGTGTAAGGGCGACCGTTTTGTCGGATAATAGAATGAGATCTTAATGCTATCGCTGCGTGACTATGCACTAGAATTTACGAGAAAGAGAAAGAGAGACATCGAGATGGAGGAACGACCCCAGCACCGAGGGTGGAAAGATCGGAGCAACAGTTACTCGCCGGGGCGCTACTCTGGCCGACCGGAGATTAGACTAAGCTACGATTGCTCTTACGACGATCCCGTAAAAAGCTCCGAGCTTCCGGAAAATAGTTCTCCCGACGAACTACGGTAGGGTAGATGGAGAGTGAACGTCTGGAGAGGAAAGAGCGAGAGGGCAACTTCCCGGCGGGGTTCTTCCTCTACCTGTATAAAATAATTAAGCTCGAGTATATTGCGTTTACGCTATAAAAAATTATCTTTTGTCCAGGGCTTCATAACTTCGAACTACTTTTTCGCGTTTACCGTGTATTGTGCAGTTTTAAACTGGAAAAATGGTTTACCGTCGTTTCTGCACTGAGAACAAAATATAATAGATTTGATTAAATAGACGGTTATAAGTAGGGGGAATTTAGATCAAGTTACTTGGGCTAATAATTGGCTTGAATAGACTACAGCCTATTTACTCCAAATAGCCGTTAATCGTTATGAACAAATTTATTAATTGAAGCAACTAGTTCTGTATTCCCCCACTTGCATACGTTGATTTAATTGAATATATCATTTTTTTTTCAGTATACCTCTCCGAGAGAAGAGCAACAGTCCGATATAGCCAGCGTAAGCCGATGGGCCCACGCGAGCAATTTCCTATGACGGACACACATCCGCGACATACAGCTTGTGGAAGTGGGCGACGGAAGTCGCGTTAGGGAAGACGAGGGACGACGGGACATATTCGAAGGCAAGTTAGTCGTAGCCCGGAGGCTACCAAAGTTTTCAGCGGAATTCGACGCACCCGGCTTTCGGAATCATCCAACGCTGCGGAATCCACACGAGCCAGCTGTCGAGGGAGAGAAAGAGGGATGGGAGGAGAGCGACTAGATACGAGGAGGAGAACGCTCGGAAGGTTATCGATGATAATTAGAAGAGAGCCCGTGGCTGCGAGCCCCGCTTCGTCACCCTTTTCCCGCCCGAAGTTAATCGGGGAAATCATTTACGAACTCTTTTTATCCATCCCCCGACCCTTCGACCGTGATACATTTCAAGCCGCGGGAAGACGAAACGAGGCGATTTAGTTGTAATCCGAGTTTCTCCAGTTTCGCGGTATTGACCCTTACAGATTAAGGTAGATAGCGGCAGCGGGCGGGGAAGAGCGGTTTAGGCCGAGCTTTTAGTTGGCGGGGTAGTCTCTATAACCGAGGTTTCCGACTAGCCGACGGATCCCCGTTTGACAGTGTGCGTATATCGCGGAGCGTTACTAATTGTTTCACGCTCGTCGAGCTCTCGAAACTCATTACCTCTACGACCCGGAGTGCCGGCATACTCATCGTAGGTAAGTGCTCGCGAGCTTCCGTGTTTTCAGAGTGTTACCGAGCTTATCGGGCTGACAGGGTTACTTCTGCGAGGTTGATTGGAACACGGATTTTGTGTTATGCGCGGTAGTTTGAAATTACGTGACTCGATCTGCGTGCACTGGATATATCGAGGGAGGCTTTCAATTTACGAGATCACCTCCTCGAGCTTTCGCGAATTAATAGATGTGCTCGAGATAACGAGTGCTATTAATTATAATATTTCTCGCTCGACGGATCCTCCGACTACTTTACTATCTACGGTTTCACGATGGATATCCATTCGCGTACGCAAGTGCCAGAGAAATTTCACTCGGAGAAGCAAAGAAGAAAGGAAGGCAGTTACGGAAACAGGGAATTGCTTTCCCCCGAGAAGCATCACCCCTATTTTCTGCGCGGGAAAGCTAGATAGTACTGTTATATACGGACTAGGGTGTACGTATGCGGTCAGTCACTCTTTGAAGTGCGATCCGCCTGCAAACCGCTCCATCCGATGCGGTTCACCGGGAGAACCGATAGTTTATCGATGCGAAACGTGATATTAAGCCAGGCGCGAGGAAGATATTGAATTATGCCTTTCGTGTGAGAAAAATTCCGTTCATTTGTACGTGTACGAAGATAAAAATTGCAATTCGACCAGTTCTCCTTTAAAACTCTGAAGTATAAAAAAGAAATCATCGTTTTTATACCGAGAGAACAATTTATTTTTAGTTAATAAATGTCTTTTTAAATATGGCGTACGTGTACGAAGATGAAAATTGCAATTCGACTAGTTCCCCTTTAAAAGCTTGAAGTATAAAAAAGAAATCATCGTTTCTACATCAAGAAAAAAAATGTATTTGTAGTTAATAAATGTTTGTTTGAATATGGCGAAATAAACATTTTATTGGATCGAGTAAATATTTGTTAAATGTTATTATATTTATTTGGTACAATTTGATCCTTTGAGGCAACCACACATTTGAAGGAAATAAACATTCAAATAATTATATAACATATCTATATTTTCTTCTCCCCTAATGAAATATTTATTTCGCCGTATTTAAAATTACATTTATTAACTGTTAATAAGCTGTTCTCTCGATGTACATTGACAGGAATAGTTGTTGGTGCCAAAAAAATGTTTCTTTCAACTAGAAACATGATACAACTTCAGGATCAAGCCATACTTTTCTTCGTGCAAGAAAATATTTGAGAGGCCCCGGTAATTGTATTTTTCGCGCAGGAAGACTTTCTGTCCCAATAAAGGTGGTTCTTGTGAATCAAGAATATATATTTTTCGACCGAGAATCTAAATTCTTAAAAATTGTTAAGATCATGTGTTCTTGGTTGAAGAAATATTTTGTTGGGACTGGCAATTATTTCTCTCAGTGTTAAGCTTGGATATCGCGCAACCCTTTACTTACTAAATCGACAACACAATGTCCTTTCTTCCTTACCAATTTATCCCCTGCACCCTCGCTAGAGGAATTTCCTCCCCGCTGCAGGATTCTCGCCGCGTCTTTTGCAGCATTCCTACCGTGCCCCGACGTAACCCCCGATTGTTTGCAGAGGTGAACAGAGACACACGAGAGGGTCGAAAAGAGGTACAAGGTAAGTGCGGGAGGGAGGAGTAGGTGCAGGGGCCGAGGTTCTCCGACCGACATCAAGTGTTGGCTAACAAGAGCTCGGCGAGAAAGAGAGAGTGAGAGAGAGAAAGTCCCTCCAACCCTCTCTCCCTTTTATCCCTCGCGCACGACCGGGTCGCGAGACTACTCCGGGGCGAGCGCTATCGAGTGGCCGGAGGGAAGCCCTTTGCAACCCCTCCGACGGTCTCTCGGCTCTGTTACGACAATGTCGCCCCCGTTCGGGACGATTCGGGACTTTCACGGAGGGTGACTTTACGATTTTCCAATCCTTCCGCGCGCCTGGCGCACCCTCCGCCACGGATCGGCGTGTATTAATAGAGAGGGCCGGCGCGATAAGGGCGAGGAAAATAGGCGTGGCGGGGAACGACGGTAAACACGGCCGTATATACCTGATAAGACGGTAATTGCTCGCGACTCTGTTCGATAAAGATAAAACATTTTCCACCCCTTTTTATCGCGTGCTCCGTTCCCCGGAGAAAGTGCGCGGGACGTCCAAAGTCTGACGCCGTCTTTCCAAACCCCTTATACATATACAGTCGAGTCCTGTATACGGAGAGCGGCACACTGGCGTGTCTCTCGCGCGCGTCAAAGTGTTTAAAGAGAGACGCCCCAGGTGTGGCGGTAGCTTCTTCCCCGCTTTCCATCGTTTTTCCCTCGCTTCACTGTCCTTTCTACCCTCGTCGCCTCGGTCCCCAACCGCTTCCACACTACGCATCTTTCCTCCCGAGTGGGAAAGAACTTTTATCTCTCCGAGCCCCCCCCCCCCCCCCCCCCCCCGAAGGTAGCGGCAAAGTTGAGTTTACTTTCTAGGCGTTAGTGCCGGTTCGTTAGCCCCGTGTTATTACGCGAACACAATGTATCGTAACTTTTCCGCGGGTAATGGCACGCGAGAATGTACTCCTCCCTCGTCCTTCACCCCCATCGCCTCGTACTATCTCTCGCGTTCGTCCCGAGCTATCGATATTGTTAAACGTCGAGCCTTTCGCTACCCCGAAGCGATTTTACCGATATAAATACACCGTGCCGTGCTCGGATGCTTGCTAATTATTCAGAGGAGGATGGGGATGCTGTAAATATCGCTAAATATTCTCTGTTAAAGTTTATGCGCCTTCGCTTGTTTCTCTTTCCACCGGTTCTCGCGATCGCGCCGCACCGTAACGCGGAAACGTTCGCGGTGTAAAGTCGGCGGATTGACGGGGCAACCGAGAGAGGCGAAGCATATTTTACGAGGCGAGGGGTCGGGCGTGACAGGGCAATAACGTAAATCTATATTAAATTCTATCTTGAAACCTCTCTCTCTCTCTTGCCGTCTCTCTCTCTCTCTCTCTCTCTCTCTCTTTCCCACGCAATCTCCTCTCCTAGCGTGGATACCGCTGCTCCAAGATTTCCCACCCACCCTCAGCCCTCCAATATCCGTTCGCGAGAGCGCCACGCGTGTCGCCGGCCCGATATCTATTTTTCGCAGAAATATGTGGGATTTCACGTGTAGCGCCGCGTATGTGTGCTCTGTGGCGAGGCCAGGAGAGAGGGAGAGGGACGGGGAGACCGCGTCGCGGATATCTCGTATTATGCATGCATGCCTTCGCGTGCCGTGACACGAGACGATACAAATATACTTTAATACGCGCGCCCCTTGATCCCACCCTCTTCGCGCGACTCCCCTACGACTCTTCCGCTCGCGTTTATCGCTTTTTTCCACACACCGGGAAGCCGCCTGCCACTCTTTTCGCGAGGAACGAACTGCGGGATGTGTCGTGTGTATAGCGGTACGCCAGAGAGAAACTGTTGCATTTGCGTGCAGGGAGTTATCTTGATTTTTAGCGATTTGTAAGTACGGAGGTGAACAATCCTGCACATCGGTAGCTTCGATGGAACGCATGAATCACTGCAGTTGAAAGATAGAATAGTCTTGAAAAAGTATTCCATGCGAATTCGGGTTCTCACTAATTTTGTTTATTGCACGTTCGAAAAATTTGGAAGAAATTATTTATCCCGTATTTTTCATTACTCATTTTCGGCCTTTTTTAAGCCTGGAAACGATATTTAAAAATGTAGTTACGTCATTGCGTTGTAAGACTGCATGGAAGAAATTGAATAGTAACGATTACCAGCCAGAATAGTAAGTAGGTGACAGCTTCGACAATATCGTGTTGAATAATCTGCATTATAGTAATGATTACCATTTGAATAGTGACGATTATTATTCTGCAGAATATTCAGCACAATATTATCGAAACTGCCACCTATTTATTATCCTGACTGGAATTGTTACTATTCGATTTTCTACGTGTATCTCTCTCGCACTCGTTGCTTGGCATAAGTGCATCTCTCTTGCACGGGCTTATAACTCTGCGAAGATATACAGGTAGATTACAAATAAATTTGAAAATGTCAATATTTTTGTATGGGAAGACCGAATTCAGGTCAAAAATATATAGACGAAGAATAAATTGCGATTAATGCGAGTGTCTCGGCGCGACTATACCGACTAACCTTCGTTTACATCACATTGCTCCCTCTCCAATGATCCGTCTAGTTCAAATCTGAAACTTTCCTCTCGTTTTCCTTAATCACCTGGAGAAGAGATCGTATTGAAAGTAGGGGTGCAGAGAGAGGGAGAAAGAGAGAGAAGGTCGTACGCGATAAAGAAAGAAAGGGGACGGAAGAAGCGGAACAGGGTAGAGGGTGAGTGGTGAGTTACGACCTGAGGGGGTGAGAGAGGAGGATGGAAATCGCGATCGGTCACAAGTAAAATCGTCCGAGGGAAATCTATGAGAAACTTTCCACGGACTAATCTTCCTTTTTAATTGAATTTCTTCGGTAGACTTCGGCGCCGGAAGAGCGAGATACTCTTAATGCTTATAGATTTTTCACGAACGAACGTCGGAGGTCGAATGGGTGAGTATAACCTGAGAGGAGCGGACAGGGAAGATCGTAATAACATCTCGGTCTCGCGGAAAGATCTCACGTTTTCCCCCCTCGATCGAACCTCCATCCCGCCATACCCTTGAGTGTGATTCGAGAGGGTGGTTGATTATATCGCCTTCGTTGCGAGAGTCTCTCGCCGCGGGACCGAATTTTCATTTGCGGGAAACTGACCGCACCGATCGTTTTTTGGGGGAGATCCAATCGAGGTCGCCTTATGGCCGCTAATATGTTTGATTCGAGGGGGCAGAGTGTAAAGGAGGGGTTGCGTGTTAATAATAATATATATCATAGTATAAATATTTCCTCAATTCCGAACAATTTCCATCGAAGTGACGATAATTGCCCGCTCCTCTCTCATTACGAAAGTCTCTACTTGGATTCGTTCGTCGAGAAATCTTCCTTCTTTCCCTCCGAATTGCTTCACGGGATTCGGAAGGGGGAGGGTTGATTTCGCACGCGGGGCTTTATCGTCCTCGCCGGCAAGCCTCGCCCTACCGAGGCGGCTCCGAATTTTCAATTACGTAGAACTGATCGTTTCCCGCGGGAGATCTAATTAGGCCCGCTTTATTAGCGCCGATATTTCTGATTCGTGTCGAGCATATTGCCTGTGTGCAGTCGACGTCCCATCCGGACCATCGTATTTCGTTGGGGTGTAAATTCCTCCCTTTCGAGTTCCCAAGACTGTATTTTTTTCGTCCCATCCACACACATACACACACACACACACAACACAGAGGAAAATAATTAGTTGTATCTACTAATACCATTATAATACTCGCGAGGTCACTATTTTGGTTCTATTTTCGTATTAATTAAATACTTCTTCCTTGCAATCATATACTATTTCACATGATTGTGAGGAAAAAATATCAAATTGATGTATTAAAAGATTTCATTGATATATATAAATAATTACTTGCGACCTCGCAAGTAATTTTCAACAGATCCAACTAATTCTTGTTCTTCGTGAAGAGGATGAGATGTTTCGAGGAGAAACAAATCAGAAGCAATCCCTGAAATGCCCATGCGATGTAGTTACTCGTGCCCGAGCCGCCGCAAGCGCGCAATCCGATGGAAATAAAATAAAACTAGCCGCGATACGTTTCATCGCCGTAAAATGGCAGTGGTACGTATATTTGAATATCGAGGTGGCCGCTGCGAGGGGCAGCCGGAGATGCGAGATTCGGAGGAATGCTGCTCTATATAACGTATATACGAGATCGAGCTGCGGAAGGGGGGAGAAAAGAGGGGTGTTGTGCTATAGGAGGGAGGAACTATAGGGAGGAAGAACGAGAGAATCCCGGTAATGTCGAGATACGTATGCGAACGGGGTACATCCAACTTTTCCGACGTTCGAAGGATTCTTTCCTTTTTACTCTGGTGATCAACTGCGTTTTACTGCCCCTCCTCCGATCCAACCCATTTTTACGGTGAGGAGGAAACCCGGTTTTAAGTTGGATTACGTTCCGAAGCGGGTTGACCTGTAGCCGCGGGAGGGGGGAGGGAAACTGTATGCTAAGATCCGGCGCAGAGGTCCTCCTCTCTCATTTTGCCGAGAGTTCGCGCGGGAGAGAATCACCCTCCTCCCTCCTTCGATCTGGTCTTACTGCGCGCGAGGGGTGGATGCGGGGACAAAGGGAGAGAAGTACGAGTATTTAAGTATTCGTGGCACGTTTCGGGCGCCATTAAATTTTCCTCGGATGATTCTTCATAATTTTCGCGACGCGCCGCTTTGCCGCAGAAATTTCTGGTGTTGGATTTTTCATTCAAACTGCGTAATGTGTTTTTATACGCGTAGCTAATATAATACACTGAGAAAGATAACCTGGCCAAACAAACCAAAATCGTGGAGACCATAACCAAACCATCTGATGAAATATGGATCTTCCATCTGTTTCGTTAAACTGACCATTTTCTGATTAAAATAACTAGGCATGTAGTTAAAATAACTAAAGGTGTAGTTAAAATAACTAAATATCTGGTTTAACTTACTACTACTTTGCTTAAAATAACTAAAATCGTTTTACCCGATGCGTGTTTTCATTTTAATCCAGTTATTTGTCTCAGTGTAGAGTACAGAATTTGAAACATACGCGATATATATAGTTTTCTGTATTATATGGGCGATAAAATTTAATTTTACGCGACACAAATGTCAAGATAGCCATAGCTCACCTTAGTCGTGAAGATGACGCACATTTGGATCTACGAAACAGGTTGATAAAAAATGTGAGTCAAAAGTTAATAGTTAACGCGACGAAACGGGAGACGTTTATTCTGAAGTCGATTGCGCCGTTATTCCAAAATACCGATATAACCATCGCCTTTGTACCTTCGCATCAAGCGTTCTCTTCACGTCCCTTCGAGGTAACCCTCCCCCGAGAATCGCCAGCACGTGGACGTGTCAAAGGTGAGCCGTGGGAAACTTTCATTTTTACCACCAACTCTAACGATCGGCCGTCTCATAAAAGATTTCACCCCCAGATTTACCCCGTCAAACTTTAACCGTTCCAGAAACTTTCCTTGTCTCGCCGGAACTACCTATTTATTATGGATCTCATCACGCGTCGTTCTAGATAAATCTTATATTGCCTATCATCTTAAATATCCTCGATATAGCATCTTCTGTGAGATATGCTGTTATATTTTGTCGAAATCAATATCGGTCTATTTATTGATATTTATATCCAAACCTTCGAATAATATTATAAGAATCGATGATTGAATCAATAAATGTCCGCTTCAATTCCTCATATCTCGTTATCTAAGCATTTCTAGAAAAATTGCATACTACACTTTTTTCATCGTCACATTTTGGTCTACAAAATAGGTTGTGCATACATTTTTGAAAAAATGAATAGATAACGAGTTAATCGAGGTCAAAGCGGACGATACTATATTTTAAATGGATTCTGGCAATTCCAAGGAATTCGGAACCGCCACAGCGCATTTTCTAATCGCGTGTTCACCCCACGTTCCAGCAGGAGAACGTACAACCCCCCGGGACTACGTAATGTACGGACCTACCGAAGGTGAGCGGTCGGCAAACTTTCATCCCTATGTCGGATGTATCGACAACCGAGGCGTCTCATAAAAAATTTCTCCCCGAAATTTTCCCCGTAAAACTCCGCCCGTCCTTATCGTGCCGTTTGACGACGCGTGGTCCCTCCTTCCCTCCCAAGGCAATAATTTCGAAGGCAGGAAGGAAACCTATACCGGGATAAGGAGAGCGCCCTGCGAATTTTCCGCCGTCGAAAGGGCCACGCACACGACCCTATTCTCCGAATCTCGAATCGAGTTTAAATAGATCGGATCGTGAGCGACATTGAGCCGGCTCCCTCCTTTCCTCCACGATTTTGCGATGGGAAATCAGGAGGGACACAAAACCTCGAGGAAGAATGACTACCACTAAAAGTGCACCTCGAAGATTTCAGTGCAAAGCTCAGCTGGAAGTTGAAATCAGAGAATTTTCACGATATCGGTTCGTACATCTCGACCTACATATAAACAAAATGCAGATTTAGACCTCCTAGAGATCTCGTCGCCGTACATACGAGTACACATATATATGTACAAAATCATATTCACGCGTCAATAGAGGGAGAGTCGTTTATTACTGGAAAGCATCTTCTGCGTATTTCTATAGCGCTTCTGAATTTATTAGAAAATATTCGAGACAAAAAAATGGTATTGAAGGGACACTTTTTTCCAGTGCACTGAAATTTCTCTTCCGTAACAAAAACGCGAAATTACCGACGATCACGATAAATCATCAGCACTTGCTCAACAGTTTAAAATAACATGCAGAAAATGTCTCAATGGTTGTCAATTATTAAGCACAATAGGTTATAGGAAATAAGCGAACGCCCGCGCACTTGTTTCTGGTCTATTCTGTAGGGTTTATTGGATTGGAAAATTGAAATTGCATGGAGCAGAAGGTATGTAAATACTGCACGATATACGCTGAGTCGCGCGTGGTAGAGGTATGGACGAGGAGCGAGGGTCGGAAGGGGTTATTCGTGGTTTCGAATGGACGATGGTCGTGGCATGAATATGTTTTATCGTTAGCCATGGAACTCGTCACGCTCTCGATGCGCGAAGCATGCACACGTGGTCGGTCACGTATCGCGCGTATATATAAATGTAGCAGCGACTTATATATCGACGACATAAACAGGAAATTTATGGTGTATACGCTATTGCGTCTTCGTGAGTGAAACTATTCGAAATTTATAGGGTGTACAACCCCTTGATATATTTGCGAATAGCAAAATCTGTGGAACGGAACTCTCGACCATCCTATCCGATATATTTTTTCGTGCTCATTTCGAAAATCATAAATTTATGCAGAAAATCTCGGAGGAAAATGGAGGTAGTGATGATTTTATGGGAAAAAATTATTCTCTCCTATATATGAAATCGGCAAAATCATATTTCTTTTGAGATATCAATTAAAAATAATTGAGATTTTCGTAATCATCGCAAAAAACATGTAACTAGTGTTTATGTAATATGATTTTTATGCATTTTTATGTGAGATAGGGTGGTTTAGTGATCGATTCCTGAGATTTCAATTTTTGGCAAAGTCTCAAAGAGTATTCATCCAAATTTAATTCAGTTTTTTTTTTCGCAGACATTGAAATACCTATAATCGAATTTTCGACCACCCAATTCAACTTATTTTTTCACACGCAGAGAAAAAATATAGTAGATTTCACTAAATTGGCGGTTACTGGTGGGAAGACGCCGATTTAATAACTCGAATTAAGCAATTCAGTTATAATGATTAAAAACTGTTTGACGAAAACAAGCTGTAATCATTTCTAGGAAACCATTAATTCAAGTAATTAAATTTCCTTTCCCTTGCGCGTGACCGTTAAGTTAGTCAAATCTACTACATTTTTTCTCAGTGTACTGATTCCAAAAATCACGTATTTGTATACAGTAAATCTCAGAGGAACGCCATGATATATCGGTGACTTTACGGTGGACGTCTGCATTGTTTTTCACTTATTTACAGAAGAACCCCCATGTCGTCAAGACGGGAGGGTGAGATGAAACGAGATACGGAAGATTCGGCTCCTCGCGAAACCCCATAGAAAATTCCCCGGGAAGCTCCGCCCTCGCGCCCGAATGTCGTAAACCGGAGAAAAATGACCGCGGCTATATATCGGCGCTCGCATTGACACATTAATACGACCCGGCTTCGTTCGGCGGAACAAAACCGAACCGTATACGCCGTCTCCCTCGCCGCGCCTCGACGGAGCAGCCTGCCTTTTTCACGAGATTTTAATGGAATTGTTAATTCAATTGACGCCGGAGAATTCGGGTCAATATTTACCGCCGAAGAGGAGGGAAAGAGAGAGGAAAGAGTTTGCCCGCCTCTCTGGCCCCCGTGTTTCTGCGTCAACCGAGCTCATCGCCGGCGCGCTTCTCCTTGCTCTCTTTCTCCCTCGGCAACCTCGCGTCCGACCGGTCGAAAATGTCGTCAAACGACTCGCGCGAATAAAACCACCGCTCCTCGGGAATCCGCCAATTTTTTTGCACGCCACTTTTCCTCCCCCAGCCCGGAGCGCGCGCCCTCTCACCTCGCGCGGACAATTTTATTAGGGGTTTCCACGACTCCTCCCGTCCTCTCGAGAGCCGCCACCGCCCGCGCGCCGCGTCGCGACGCGCCGTTTCAGCTCTCGGGGTGGAAAAATAAAAGTAGAGGTGCAAGGGCGCCCTGGACACTCGTTATCCCGTAAATTCCGAGGTCACCCCCTCCACGATTCGTTTCCTCGACGTTGTCCGGTCCTTTTGGATTTTTGTCCCGAGGGTCGGGTAAACACGGTGCTGGCTACTCCACTTTTCAAGAGGAGGAAAAACGCGATCGTTACGAAGCCTTTCCCGCGGACGAGCGGAGTCGGGCCTTTCGGGGGATGCGTGTCGTAGTACGCCTACATGCGTTTCGCGCGTCGGATTCTCAAATGGGAACGGCGAAGTATTGTAGAACGCGCGGGAAGGGAGGAGTGTACTCGCGAAGGATCCACTGTGGAAATATCGTGCACACATTCGCAGAGGGGTTCGACGCCTCGGCGCTGCAATTCTCGACGAGATGCAGCCACATCAAATACTCGACTTGTGCGTTGCGTGTAGCGGGGGTGGCTCTTAGCTCTCGAAATGTAGGAAGGACGAGCGTGGAGTGCCAAGCGCTCAGCGAGAGTCTTGTATGAGAGGAAAGTAAATAAGTAGATTGATTGAAAATATACGTCTGCGAGAAGGTACGAGCAATAACAGTAGAAACAAACTTGAGTCGAAAAAGAGGAATGCATTGAGAAAATTAGCTAATTTAACCAAAATCCTGGAGACGATGACCAAACCGTTTGGTGAAACATGGATCCTCCATTTATTCGGTTAAATGGACCACTTTTTAGTTGGATCAACTAAATACTCGATACAAAATATTGTATTTATTATACATTTTTTCTCTCCCGGGTATTTGGTACAACTTACCAGTATTTTGGTTGGAATAACTAAACGCGTTTATAACTAGATGCGTTTTGTCGTTTTAACCTAATTACTTTTCTCAGTGTGCGAAGTGAATTAAAAGTATCGTGATGCGTCTATAAAATTGCCGGAAGGTTTCCGAAGAAAGCTCGAAACGGAATCGGTTTCGTGTCCCTCAGCGTCCGCTACGTACATGCGCGTAAATGTTCGGCGAGAAATCCCCGATTGAAAAGTCCCGTCGGACCTTTCTACCGCGGTTGCAAGTTCACCGCGGTAAGAGTTTTCTATGTAGCAAAAAGGGGCAAGCGGATTTTATAGACGTTACCCCACTGAGAGACGGGGCTGGTACACCCCGACCGGGGGATAAAATCTATACGTAAACCATTCCCGGAACGCAGTTTTATCCGCACAGATATACAGCGCGGTCGTAGAAAATAGATACGGGCGTAGGTGAGCGGCGACTCTGCGGATAAGTAGATTCTACCATACGTGTACGACGAGTAGGTAGAGTAAATCCGGGTAATACCTAGACTCGAATGGAGCTACCGCTATTGGATACTCAAATTCAGATGTACCATGCATCGCGAGTGCGTTTTGAATCGGTTATTAAGCGTACACAGCAGTGAGCCGGTGATAAAGCTCGGAGTTTTTCATTGAGAATTCGAAAGCTCGACTACATAGAGAAAAAGGATTAGTAAAAAATGGTGGGAAAAACTCATTAATTGTTACAGTTATCCCAATAACAAGGCTACTCAAGGTGAAACATTGAAGTTTGTAATAGACGCAGCGTACTTTTTACTATTCGTAATAGTATAAACATCAATTTAAGAGTGGTCATATTTAATAATCATCCGTTAATACACTGAGAGAAGTAATTGCTACAGTGTCAAAAAATGTTTTTTGAATTAAGAACAAATGATCTCACAGATTTTTAAGAATACAGATTCTTGTGATCGAAGAATATATATTCTTGATTCACAATAATATCGTCGTGGGAATAAGAAATTCTTTCTGTGCAAGCAAAAATGACACGAGCCTATCAAATATTTTCTTAAACGCAAAAAATCATGGCTTGATCGTGAAATTACATCATGTTTCTGATTGAAGAAAGCATTTCTTTGGCACCATCAATGATTTCTCTCAGCGTATGTGTCGGGTGTTTACGGGTTTATACTGTTGCGAACCGTAAAAAGTACCTACATTGAGAAAAATAAGTTACGGATCCAAGTAAATGATTTTCTTGGCATTATTCATATAGATGGTTTACTTGAATCAAGTAATATTTGCCTGGATTTAGTGAATTTTCTTTAATACAAACAAATATTACTTGATTCAAGTAAACCATCGACATAAATAGTGCCAAGAAAACTATTTATTTTGATTCGCCAATTATTTTTCTCATCGTACTTTTTGTCTATTAAAAAATTCAATTTTCCACCTCGAGGAACCCTATTACCGGGGTCACTGTGTAACAGTTATTAATTCTTTTTTTTTCGTGTATAGCTGCGCATTTCCAGCGCGAAGCGGAGGCTGAGTTTTTTCCTCACGATCGAAAGCTCCGAAAACGAAGGGACGCGACGGAGCGACCCCCGCCAAAATTGCGCCCAGTCGAACGCGCTTCTGCTTCTTGGCCGGTGCATTTCGCGCACCGGACGTCGGGTGACGCGAGGCAGCGCCGAGCGATTTCGGAGGATAATGGCAAAGTTGTCCAGCGGAGCGGAACTTCGCCGGAGAACTTGGTCCGCGCGAAACACGGGCGTCCGTTGTCCCCCGTTGTCCCGACGTCGTCCTCGCCGTCGGCGTCCCGAGTTTCGCGCGGGATACGATTAAGTTCAATGGAAGTTAATCCGCGCGCGCGACGGGGGGGAGGGAGGTAGCGCGCGGTCCAATGTCGGACTAAACGCCCGCGAAAACAAAAGCGCTCGAGGGCCGGCGAGGCGCGGGACTGAAAGGACCCTGGATAAAGGGGATGTCGCGCGGTGAACGGAGGGGAGCGTGTGATGCTCGTGGACGTTCCGGTCACTCGTTGAGGTGCCGTTGCGAATGACGGGATGATCTGAATCGACCGGGAATTGCAGTAGCGATGACGAGATCGAAGAGACGGTTAAGCGACAGTTATGAGATCGTGCGTTGCACATATACATCTATGTATTCGATATGTACACTGAGCCAAATAACTTGACGAATTAAACCTAAATCCTGGAGATGATGACCAAACCGTTTGGTGAAATATAGATGCTCTCTATCTCTGTTTGATTAAATCATTGATTAGAACACCTAAAATTTGGTCAGAATAACTAAATATTTAGTTCAACTGACCAGTATTTTGCTTAGAATAACTAAACATATTTAAATAGATGCACTTTGTTATTTTAACCTAATTGCATATTTTTCTCAGTGTATACGTTTATAGGAATTTCCCATATCTAACCCCCACCGAACCTTATCAATGAAAATTAATGACGATTTTAACATGTGTTTCGGTAGCTCTAGAATATTTCGATTTCCAGCGAGAAAAAAAGTGCTCGGAACGATCGCTGATATTATTATTCAAGCGAAGGCTACGCGGTACATACATATACTGTGACGTATTTTTCTTTAACCCCCCCCCCCCCCCCTCCAGCGCGTTTCACGCGTAAGCGCGTTCACGTTAAAAAAAATAACGCGTGAGGCAATATGGAACAGTCAGCGAACGCGAGGAAACGATGACGAATACGAGGGACTTTCTGTCATAATTTCACACGGCGTCGTATCCCTCGTCATATCCGATAGGGAATCGTGCCAGGGCGCAATTGGATATGCACGCCCTGATGGATATCCGCATCGACTTCCCAATTTGACGACACGTTCGAGGCTCGACGTCCTCCGAGGGAGCTACATCGCCGTGATACATGTGTCGGGAGGGAGGGACAAAAAATATTATGAACGAAGCCACGCGCGGCGTTATCGGAAGCTCACGGGCCATCGAGCAGGAGAAATCTTTCTTACCCCATGGAAATCACGATACGCTACCTGTAACGATCGGCGATGAATGAACGTATCTATCCATCTACACCCCCCGACACCCTCGTAGCGGCTCGAGGATATACGCGCGAAGGGCCGATATATCTTTCCCGCTCGAGTCGTTTAGGTGGCGAACG
The DNA here is from genome assembly GCA_963678675.1 of Xiphydria camelus. Taxonomy (NCBI): domain Eukaryota; kingdom Metazoa; phylum Arthropoda; class Insecta; order Hymenoptera; family Xiphydriidae; genus Xiphydria; species Xiphydria camelus. The sequence continues at coordinate 4,116,692 of OY783199.1, forward strand.
AAGTGGTACGAATGAATATACGGCGCTTATCGCGAGATTTCCATCGACTAGTCGATAATTGACGACGTTGGATAATTTTTATACGTCTTTACTGAGAAAAAAATGTAACTTTTCCCACCAAATTGTTTGGATTGAAGGTTAAATTTCGTCAAACCAATGGTACCACTGTATATTTAGTTGGGCTGTATATAGTTGGAATAACTAAATTTTGGTCATTTCATTCAATAAAATTGGTTTTGTTGGTAGATGGAAATCAATTTGACTTCACTGCTTCGTTATATCAATTCGAGTTGGTTTATTTCGACGAAAGTTTTTGCCACACTGAGAAAAAAAAATCATTCGATTCAAAAAAAATTTTGAGGTTACGAGCGTCCAACTAAATATATAGTGAATTGGACAAATATTTATTTGAAGCAGCTAAGTAGGTATCTAGTTACATGACAAAAAAATAAATAAATCTCACCATTTACAAAGCTTGTGGTAAATTTCAGGACAAGGCCAATTTATTGTTAAGATAACTACAATTTTAGTAAACATTACAACAACGCTTGCAACTTCTACAAATTTTACTTCAATCTTAACTAAAATTGTAGTTATCGTAACGATAAGTTGGTCTTGTCTTGAAATTTACCACAAACTTTATAAATGCTATAGTTTATTTTTTTTCATGTACCTCAAATACATTTTAGTTACACGAACTACATATTTGTTGAGATGACTGTCTATTTCGCTGGCCACCCAATAAATTATGATTTGGAAATTTCTGTTTTCAGTGTTGCCGGTTGAGAAATCATTTCTCCATCACAATAAACATCAAATCGATGCGGTTCGTGACTTGTTTCCTAATAACAGGTGGCTTATTGGAATGAACGAGTAATTCCGCTGAAATTTAAAGTTACATTACTCTTCGGCCCATAATTACAGCCACTTCAATTACGCGAGAATCGAGTTTATCCCGTGCTATACGCGTCCCGGTTAAATCCGCGCGCCGCGCGCGCTCATCCGGCTGCACATCGCGTACCTCTCTCGCGTTATAAACGCGCGGCTATCGAAGACGCGCGCGCTGCGCCGCTTAGATCGTAGAGCAACGGACACGGCGGAACGGACACGCGCGTTGAATAACGCATCACCGGCCGGCGGATCCGTCCCGAAAGCTTTCGTTCCGACCGTTCGCGCGGGACTAATCAAATGCAGTTTACCGGCGCGGCTAATTGCGTGCAATTAACTTGTTACTTGCCGCTATTGAATCCTGCGCGGCGCACGGCGCGTTGCGGGTACGTCGCTTTTACGGGGCTTTCTAGCGCTCGAACTGCGCCGGTAGAAATCGAATCATCGTGTTATCCTCTTCCCCCTGCCAATTTTACACTCACCCTTCAACCCTTTCATTTATATACTCGCCCTGCGCGTACACCATACGAGGCTAAACTTACTCGCTACACCGAGAGAAATTTTACGGATTGTACGGCAATGTGCTAGAAGTTTATCAGCATAAGAATAACTTCTCATTACCTCAGCAACACGTATTTCTATTTCAGCAATACGTATTCTTCTTGTTACTATTTGGTACTGTTATACCTATTAGGTACCTATATTGTCTAGTTAATCTCGTTTAGCCTTAAAGTACAGCTATCATAGCTAGACTTATTGCTGTGTGCGACCTATACATTTCTCTCAGTCTAGGAAAGAAACTTTAATCGCTATTATCTCATTATTTATGAACTTTTGGCCTACATCGATGTAAGACTTTGTTATATATATTATAGATAAGAATGTAATCTTCAAAAAAAAGTATTATATAAATATGAGCCAAAAGCTCATAGATAGTAAGATAATAGCGATTCGAGTTTTTTTTTTCCTGGCGAGTAAGTTTAGCCCTACTCGTACGATATATCTATCCGTTCTGTTTTATTCATTTCACCCCCTCCTTCGTCACCGCGCTCGGGAGGAAACGCTCGCGAAAGGCGCGTGAGGATGCATAAACGCCACCGTTCAACGAGGCGAATTTATTTGGTGAACACGATCGGGCGATCGCGCGCGACGTGCTGCAATCTTCCGACGCTGCATGCGCGAGAAGTCGGGGCAAAGTGGCACGGGTGCATTCGCGTGCATCGTCGATGCGCGCGCGCGCGAGCGAGCGAGCGACGAGTCTTCGCGAAACTACAGCGTCGCGCGGCGACCCGAGAAAAGTTCCGACGAGAGCTCGAAGCGTCGCTCGTGAATTTCGGAAACGTCGAGAGTTTCGCTCGAGCCCGCGGGAATCGCGCAAACATTCGAGAGCGGATATGCAGCCGAGGAGTGCGCTGCACCTACGGAGACGCGGCCCGAGTGGTGGTAAAGTTCGGCAAGTGACGCCCGAGCGAAGATACGCCGTCGGAGTTCCGGATCGTGAGGAGAAACTTCGAAACGTAGTTTACGCACCTCGCGACGTCTCGGCGGAAGCCTATAGAAATCGCTTGCACCCGTGTGCGAGTGCAACGATGCAGCCGAGACGTGTGTAACGAGAGCGATGTCGATGGCGCGTCCGTTTCAATTTTCCGATGACCATACGTCGCGGTTCATCGAGTGAAACTCGATTAACAACAAAGGACAAAAAAAAAGGAAGAGCGACAGACACCCAACCCAAATCCGTCACTCGTTGCAACGCGCCTTCGTTGCCGTTCTCGTGAATATGCAGCGGGTGCATCCGCGCGTCGCGTGTTACCGGTGCGACGGACTCCCGGAAAACGCGTTAAACTCTGCAACCTCTACAACTCTCTGAGTACCCATGTATGCCTACATATATGTGTCTGTCGTGTCAACTTACTATTCGTGGCGACGTCGAGGAGCAACGCGTTCCGTTCCTCCTTTGTTATTCAGTCACTTTAGAATTCACGGAAAAATAAATTCAGGTCTGTATATTAATCCAATTCGGCGGTAGCACTCTTTCAATTAGTTTTCTTTTAATTCAATCCTACTTCACGGACATGCACTCGCACCCTCTCCCTCTCTTTCATTCTCTCGCTCTCTCTCTCTCTCTTTCTCTCTCACCACACACTCAATTCCTTCCTCGCACCCTCTCACGCTCTCGCCCGAGGAACTGTCACGAAGGACTTCGAGACGTTCCGGCAGCGCCGAGGGTGTCTTTCCGAAGGGGTCGCGTTGTACGTGGTCAGTTCGGCGTCGGGTAGCGCACTGAGCGTAACACAGCCCCGCCCGCGACGAGACCCGACGCCGGGCGTCGCGAAATTCATCCCCATCGGTTGCCCGGAGCAACGCGGGCGACGCAAGCGTCCCAGACCGAAGAGAGCGCGGAGAGAGAGAGAGAGAGAGAGAGAGAGAGAGAGGGAGGGAGGGAGGGAGAGAGAGAAACAGATCAGACCGGACCAGAGCGGAGGGAACGCGTTGCAGTTCGTTCACCGTGACGCGACGAGGCGCGTTGCACTTGCAACGGCGTGACGGACGCACGCGTCGACGAGGGTCCTTGCACCTTCGCGCGCGCGGAGGATGAATCGTAGTAGCTACCCCCAGACGTCTGTCTCTCCTTTCGAAGGACAAAGGGGGCTGTCCGGATCGGATCTCGGAAGACGGATAGGCGGCACCGACGGGGAGCGTAATTTTCCTTCGGTTTACCCGTCGCGCAATGCGTTTGTTATTCAATTGCCCTCCCACTTTCCTCCCCCGAGATATGCGTTAATTAATTTTCCCCGCTCCGTCTGGAGGGAAATCGCGATAGCTGCTCTTAAATATCGCCCGAGGAGGACAAAAGAGTTTGGACGCCGAGATAAGAAGCAACGCCGTCCATTCTCGGTTTACTCGCGAAATTTTCTTCTCGTCTCTCGTTGATTCATCGTTCGCGATATACTTTTTTAAAGGGGGTATTTCCGAAGGCGCAAAGGGAAGAAACGATCGTAGTGCCTCAGCCGCGAATGAGAAATAATTGAGTGCGTAGAAATACACCGAGGGAGACAGAGTGCGTAAAATTGTCCTTCGGTTTGCTTTTTGTACTTTGCGTTGATTCTATAATACTTTTCTCGGCTCTCATTTTTCTGCGAGAGCCGATAATTGCTTTTCTCTTTCTTTGACACTCCGTGAGGATCCTGATTGCAGATTTCCCCGTGACGACGAGTTTTGTATCGCCTCTCCAGACGTCTCGAGAGGTAAAAGAGTTCGTCCAGATCGAGGATTGCTGCACGGATGTCGAGTGCAGGGGAGGATAATAATCAGGTACAGACGCTGCATTCCATTTCCGCCGCGTGTCTGAGAGATTCATTACCCGGCGCGTGGCTGTAAACTCTCAGATGAATATAATTCCACCTTAAAATTGAATTTCCTTCAGATGTGTCTCGGCTTTGAGGAAAATGTTCTCAAATCCCCACAATTTCGATGAATGGAATTTTTACTAAAGGAAATTAACATTGACCCACTTGAACTTAATAGAAAAATTTATATGAGATAAATAGGCATTTATTCACATCGAACAAAAGTCTATTTCAACTGGTATCAGAGAAAAGGACGTATTATTTTCACTGCCATTGTGAGAAACGTCGTAACTCGTTGCTATGCGAGGAAACATCGTAAGTACTTGTTGTCATCGATGTGACTTACGACGTTTTCTTGCATAGCAACGAGTTACGACGTTCTGTTATGATAGTGAAAAGATACGTGCTTTTTTCTAGTACCGGTCGATTTGAATTAAATAAATTGTTTGCATATCTTTTTAATCAAATTCAAACCTAGTAGAACATTTATTTAACTCAAATAAACTTTTATTCAAAGTGAATAAATTCCTATTCATCAATTTCATATTTCTTCTTTACAATCATGTAAAATAGTATGTGATTGCAAGGAAGAAATATCAAATTAATATGAAAAAAAAATCAAATTTATACAAATAAATAATTACTTGCGACCCCGCAAGTAATTTTTAGTAGATCCAATTAATTCTTTTTCTTTGTATAGGAGAGGAGAAAAAATACACAGCCTGTCGACTTCGTGAAATTCGTACTTTTTGAAAATCGAGCAAAAAAGACGCGTCCGATGCCCCCGCTGCATGGCGTTGCATTCAGCAGCGGGGAAGAGAGAGAGAAAGAGAGAGAGAGAGAGAGAGAGAGAGAGAGAGAGAGAGAGAGAGAGAGAGAGAGAGAGCTCCAGGCTCGGTGTACTTTTTTGAAAAATAGGAGTGGAACTGCCACCGACAACCAGAGATCGCTCGGCGGTTTTGATGCATGACCTGCCGCAATCCAATTGCATCCCGAGAGCGGCTGATTCGGTTCGACTCGTTTTGTCCGACCGAACGGAATATCGGATCCACGCTGCCGCGCGGCACGCGAGACCTCCTTTTCCCGCCACTCCCGAGGAGCCCGTTTCCCCTCCCTCTTTTTCATTCACCATCCCTTTCGCCCCGTCACAGTCGACTTCGAAGGGAGAGTGCGTCTCCTCGCTGCCCCTCGAAAAAGCAGTCTCACCCGGCGTGACACGCGCAACACCGGGGGACGAAGCCCTCGGGACTCGTGCGCCACCCTATTTCGATAGCCGGCCGACGACGCAGGCGTCGCGACGTCGACTTTCGGGCTGCGAAATCGTCCCGAGGAAGAATTTCGAGTCGATTCGCGCGTACGGGGGGGGGGAGGGGGGGGGGCGCGAATGACAAGACGGGGATGCGAGACGAGATTATTCGCGGCAGGTACGTGTAACGGAGGGTCGGCGAGTGTAGGGAATGGCAAGCGATTCGGGGGAAACAGGGTGGAAAATGTCTGCGCCCCGATAGGAACGGCGAGCCGCCTCTCTCGCTCTGCGTTTCTTCGTGGAAGCACGCGCCGGCGGATGTATCCAGAGCTAGGAACGTGGTTTGGTGTGGAATCTTCGAAAAGCATTAGATCGAGCTGTATCAATCGCTCGTGTTAATTCGTAATAAGCGCTTCCGAATGAAATTCTCATGTAATTTGTACAGCTTATGATGTAGATACATATAATCTAAGTTTCTACACAGAGAAATAGAATTAGTTGGATCTACTGAAAATTATTTGCGGGGTCGCGAGTAATTATTTATTTAGATCGATTTGATTTTCTTTTCATATTAATTAAATATTTCTTGCCTGCAATCACATATTATTTTATCTGATTGTAAAGAAAAAGTATCAAATTGATGTATTAAAAAATGTCATCGATATAAATAAATAATTACTTGCGACCCCGCAAGTAACCTTCAGTAGATCCGACGAATTCTCTTCCTCCGTCTAGTAAATTCGATCCAAAAGATTGTAAAAAGTACACAAAAAGATTCACAGCAGTTCTGATGTCAACATTACAACAGAATTTTTCTCCGTGTGTTGATCTTTGCCGACATACGAAAAATTCTCTTTAAGTTGACTCTTCGTACACCCACAAAGGCACCTCAAAAAAGACACCTTTTAGACGCCTTTCGGCCAAGTGTGTTATCTGGGGAACGAAGCGAGGGAAGTCAGCCAGCCACGAAGCCACTGCCAGCCAGAGAGACGCGAAGAGGGAGAAAGTGCAGTAGCATTCGCTTCACCGACCGCGACTAAACAACTCTGTTAATCATACGCGATTAACGTTAATCCGTCGCGACGATAAATCACGACGTCTCCCTCGCGTCCTCGGCCGTTTCTACGCACGCGTATCACACGCGGCGCGAAGCACGCGAGAAATAAACGGCGAGGCGCGATCGAGACCCTCCTCCCGCCGGTCATCGATCGATCATCTCCCTGGCCCGTCCCTCCACCGTCGCGCTCTTTCCTCCGTACAGCACGCGAGAGAGTAAACTCGCGAAGAAGAAGGGGCTGCGACCCGCAAACCAATCAAAGTCACGAAACGTGCCTTATCGGGACGCCGGCAAGAATGCAAATAAAATTCCTGAAGAGGAACGGAGGACGGCGGCGAGAGACGGTTGGGGTGAGGGGGATGGGAGAGTCTGCTCGAGGAGGAGGGACGAGCGAGTAAATAGGAAGAAGGACTCTCGTGGAAAGCGCTCCTCTTTTCGTGGATAGTTTATGTACTGGAGAGGGTGACGGCGAGGGAGAGTGTCGCGAGCGAAAAAGGAGCGAGGGAGGTTGGCCCCTGATCGACATGGTTGGTAATGAAAAGCAGGGGCCGACTCGAGTGCTTCGTTTGACTCGCCCGCGTTCCGCGTATGATAAAACGAATGGCGAGCGACGTCTGAGGTTGAGAGCGAAGGGCTGGCAAGGGCGAGGGAAGGGGTGGAATGTCGGAGGGAGAGGTTTCCATGATTAACCAAGCTCGTCCTAATTCCGTTCCGCCTTTCTCGCGCTCGTTACGTCGCGACGCCGAGCTTTGTCGCTGGAGCGACGTTTTTCTCCGCTCGTAATCCCGGAGGGAAAATCTATACATATTGATAAGAGAGGACGAGTTGGGGCGAGATAGACGGCGATCGAGATATATCGCCGCGGTTAAAGAACGAGAGCCGTGGTCGAACGAAACGAGCTAACGTGCAATTTGTATTCGTCTCTTTACCTTATTACATCGCCATTGCATCTTATTAGGGATGCAGCCGCGCGGGTAATGGTAATTCTGGCAGTTCGCGTGACGAAACGACGCGAGCGCTAATTGAGAATTGTACTCAACACTGAGAAAAAAAAAGATTAAAAATTATTCTGTTAGAAGGATAATCTGAGTACGAAAGGTAAAATAGATCAAAAATTATCCTAAGGAAGGTTAAATTTTATACCCTGGAAGGATAATTTTTGATCTGTTTTACCTTTCGTACTCAGATTATCCTTCTAACAGAATAATTTTTAATATTTTTCTTTCTCAGTGAATGGGAGTGCATTTTATGCGTGCTTTTACTAATAAAAAAAAATCCAGACGAAAGTGAAATGTGATTATTTACGAGGTCCCGTCGAAATATCGAGCTGCTTCCATAATTCTCATCCCCTTCTTCAGAGTATAGTGCAAAAAAATTTATATTATATTAAGATATTTTCGTATAAAGCTTTTTTCCAATACGTGATTATGAAAATTAATATATTCTGTAATTGTGCACAGAGAAAAAGAATTAGTTAGGTCTACCGAAAATTATTTACGGGATCGCAAATAATTATTTATTTACATCAAATAGATATCTCTTCCTTACAATCATGTGAAATCGTATGTGATTGCAAGGAAGAAATACCTATCTAATTAATATATATGAAAACATTTTTATTGATCTAAATAAATAATTACTTGCGATCCAGCAAGTAATTTTTAGGTCTTATTTTTGTTTTCTGTGTAAAAATTAATATATTTCCTTATGAAATTTCCGTTATAAATTTCATAACGGAGTATATTAATGTTTATAATCACGTATTGGATACAAACTTGATATGACATATAATATAATTAAATTTAATAGACATTTTTTTTACAATATAGCTATACGTGGAAGTAGAGCATCGAGGTATAAGCAGATACTTTAAAGAGTGTTTTCAGCTTTGCAATCCAGTATAAATAGAGCGTTGCATTTTATGCGTACGTACGCTAATAATAAAAAAAGAAGACCAAATGAATCAGCGGAATATGATGCACCTATTTCAAAACTACCGTCATGATATCGAGTTGCTTTCATAATTCTCATCCTTTTTTTAAAGTAGGCAAACGCGGAAGTAGGGCGTCAAGGTGTAGGTACTTTAGAGTGCTTTCAGCTTTGCGATCCGGTATAAATAGAGCTCATGCTCGCCCACTCACCTATCTCATTCGCTACAAAGAGCTCTCGACGACAATGTCTATTGTTGCGTGGGATCGGGACGCGCGAGCCTCGACCGCGTATACGCGCACGCATGTACGCGCGCACGTCCACGTCACCCCCGAAGATCCCGAACTCGCACGTCGGTGTACGTATCGCACGTAGCGTACAATGGACGCCGCGGTGAATATTTTAGCGTGGAGAAAAATTTCCAAAAATCCGATGCCTTATACAGGGTGTTTCAAAATTCAGTACAAATATTTGAAGGGCGTATTTTTGAGATCAAAATAAGACTTTTTTTTTTTCCTATAAACATGTGTCCTAAAATACACCCCCTCCGAGCTACAGCCATCTTAATTTTCATTTAAAAAATTGATTTATGGCATTTTGAGGTCAACAAAACGATTAGAGCACTCGTCTTTCAAATTTTTAGACTATTTGATGCATAATTATTGCAACCACAGTTTAAAATAATCGATTTTTTCGTGTAAACTTTACTACCTAAACGATCCCCCGTTCGTTCATCGGCGATTATCTCGAAAACGGTAAGTTGCATCAAAAAAATGCAAGAGCCCAAAATTTTAGATTTTTGTCTGTCCAACCAGATGGTCGTACTCATTTTTAAAATTTCTAAACGGCAACATAAAATTTCGGTCATTAAATGTGCATACCCCCCCCCCCCTATATTACGCTTATGCCATTTTAGGGGTAAGAAATCAGTAGAATGTTCGAAACAGCAGTGGCTTGCAAATTTTTAAGAAATTTGATGAATAATTGGAGTCAGAATTGAAAATAATCGATTTTTTGTATGACAATTAAGATGGCTGTAGCTCGGAGAGGGGGTATATTTTAGGTCACATGTTTACAGGAAAGAAAAGTCTTATTTTGATCTCAAAAATACGCCCTTCAAATATTTGTACTGAATTTTGAAACACCCTGTGTAAAGAAGCCCCCAATTTCCGTCGCCCCGTCCAGAAGACCCGAACTCGAGGGAAATCGGAAAAAATAAACATCCCCGCGCGCGAGAACGCGATCGGCACTCGGAATGCTCCGGTATATCGATTCGACGACGACTGTTTCTCGGTTTCAACGTCTCCCCGACGCGTCGACGAGCTCCCATTCGCACGCGTCAATGTTCCCCCCGTCCGACGAATTCGTGAAACGCGAAAGGGACGCGGGTGGCTCGCGGAGGAAGAGGAGGGGGAGGAGGAAACAGAGCGAGAAGGGGTTGAAAGCCATGTGCGGGCAACGGCTTTGGCTTTTCAGCGGCTTGCCGGGGTGACGAACGGCTGACGTGCGTCGACGCATTCGCCTGCACCGACAATGGTGCCAACCGTCCCGGCAATATGTACCGACGTACGCACACACGCGCGTGCCTATACGCGCGCGGCGGCAGGGACACTCGGAGGGGGGGGGGGGGGCAACAATAATTACTACTATCCACACGCGCTCGCACGTGCGCGCCGTGTAGTTAGTCGCACTGCACCGCGGCACACGTAGAGCGCGCACCACGTTGCGCGAGCAGTTACTAATTTTCGACCGATGCCCATTACCACCTCGCCCCTGTATTACACGAGCATAACTACGTGTATACGCCGTTAGCTAAATTTCCGTACATCTCTCGATGCAGCGACTGCAACGGCGCGACGGTTGCACGTTGCGCGGCCACCCGAATTTCGAAATTCCACGAAGGACTCGGCTGCGGCGCGGATACACACATGTAGCGATGAAATGGAACCCCAAGGCAAAGGCGTACGTGGATGTTTGTACGTGTGGCTTCTAGTTTCTCTAGTATATGTGTGTAGAAATATAGATGGGATACCCCTGAAATAGACACATATGTATAATATGTAGGGGTATATTCGAAGAAGTATTGGTAGTGTTCGACGAGGAAAATGTTGTCATCGAAACGTTGATTACGGCTGACGTAATTGTGGATGTGTTTTCATAGCTGAACTTTTAGAAACTGCTGCTCGCTACGTGTACTGCGCGGAGCAACGGGCCGAAACCTATTATGGGTGAATACCGCGCGGTACTCGAGTTTCGAAAATTCACGAACGAACTCCGTTTCGAGGGATGTACGGCAATCAAGTGGGATATGGATGTACCATGCGAAACCCGTAAAATTGTAGCTTCTGTGCATTATGCGCTGATGGGATTATATTGCGAAATGGATATACAGCTGACCATTTTCTTGTTGAAGTAACTAGACATATGGTTAAACTGACTAAACTCGTTTAACCAGATGCATTTTATCATTTTAACCAGGTTATTTTTCCCAGTGTACCAAATATTTGTTTGCACGAAGAAAACCATGGCTTGATCCAAGAATTATATTATATTTTCGATTGAAGAAAATATTTTTTTAGCATCAGTAATTAATTCTCTCACCGTTTGCGCGTTATCGAGCTTCGAATGCATTTTGCGTTCTTACCGAGAAAAGCCCCGCCTACGGAAACGCGTATAAGCAACCTCGAGAAGACCTTTGGGCGATGATTTAGTAAGGAGTTAAAGGGCACGGAGGAGGATCCAATCCTCGACCTTGAATAATAAAAAGTAACGGTCAATTTAGCGAAGTGACCCCTGGAACAACAGACGCGAGATGAGACTCCTTCCTTAACGGCACCCCCGGGTGACCTCGTGGGAAGAACACCCTCGCGCCTATATTTACATCGTCGAGGAGCGTATATGTACACGGTCCATCGGCTTTCATATCCGGCAGGTATAAGTTACTTCGATTCGTCCCGGACGCGGTCGCCAGAAAATCCAGGGGACATCCTAGTACTCACAGTGCGACACGCTTCCTCTGTTTTACGAGTAATTTGGAGGGCATCGACCGCGTTTAGCGTCGAAGACGGAAAGATTTAGCACCCGGAAAAATCGTTCTCCCCTTCTAACCGAACGAACGCGACGGGCGTCAAAAATGATCGAAGGGATTCGATTAAAAAGAAAAAGCGGGGAAAAAAAAAACGAAGCAATTTATCCGAATGAGAAACAGCGCGAAAGCCGTGACGGGAATTTCAGCGGTCCAATTCCGCAACGCGCCTCTGTCTCTACCCATACGCGCGTGTAATCCCCGTTAAATAACGTACGGCCTTTCGACAATAATATTCCGCACAGCCCCATTCATCATTCGCGCGTATGCGTATTATGCGCGCCCGTGGACACACGGGGGTGCGTGTACTCGCCGATCCCCCGGATCTATGCGGGACACATATGATCTATGTTCCTAACTGCGCGCGATGTGAATGTCGGTATACGCCGCGCACGGCATTGACGCGAAGTCGTCGTCACACCCCTTTTCGCGCGACGGCGCGGCGGGATAAAACTTTCGTAACGTCACCGCAGGACTCGCGGTGGGATGCAATGCGACGGCGGGGGCGTCCGACGATTGTTATTATCATCCGGGTGTCGTTCTCGGAAACTCGTGCGTGCATTCGCCACTCGAGATTCGCCGGCTAATTAAATTACTGCAGTTTGTAAACTAAATTCTAATCCCCCCGCGCATTTGTCTTACGACATATCCTCGGGAGATTCACAATTGTGCTACACCGAGAAAACTAACTGTGGAGATTATTAGCTACTTTTGAGGAAGTGTTCCTATATTAAATATTTATTTATTGGTCGTAGAATTGAAAAGATGCTGGAAGAGGAGATGAAGAGTTCGCGGAACGAAATGAAGGCAGAATACACCGAGAAAACCGTTCATTTGTAGTTAATAAATGTTCGTTTGAATATGGCGAAATAAACAGTTTGTTGGATCAAATAAATATTCGTTAACTATTACAATATTTATTCGGCACAATTGAACCTTTTGAAGCAACCGTGTGAGCGAAATAAACATTTTAATAATTAAAATATATTTTATTGTCATAACGAAATATTTATTTCGTTATATTTGAAATTACATTTATTAACTATTAATAAATTATCTTTCCAGTGTAATTATTTTCGCCCAGAAGATTTTAGCGTTGATTTATGAGGGGGAAAATATTCGATTAATTTTTTTCTTTACTTTGGGCTAATAAATTCTATGGAAAATTTGGATTGAAATGTTAACGGATGATACGAATTCGCTAGAAATGTAAGACACTGACCGTAGAATGCAGAATTGCAGTTTGGCAGGGAGTTTACGGGAGCCGGAGTATCGGATCGGTATCGAGCCCGATCAATTGGCAGATTATTATCACGTACATAAACGCTATACGTAAGTACACGTAGAAGGGCTGTTACTCGTTTCTGCCCTATGCTACTGGGTCGCGTCGATCTCGTAAATTAATCGACCATCAAAGGTGCGCGACGATATTCGATCCACATTGGTTGTACGTTACCTGGATACCGGTATCACGCGTCATCTCGCTCACTTGCCCCGAACACCCTTGGCCGACAGGCAAGGGCGCGTCCCGGAAACACCACCGATAGGATCACCGTCGAGCACATGTATCAATAAAGCGGAACTCTGGGGTTGCGGCCGGCGAAAGCTGAGATACGGCCCATTAGCGTGATTGTCATTGACGGGTACATACAGCCTCCTCGCGAAATCACCCCATTCGCACTGTGTCGACACGACATTTTATCATTTCGATCCTTCGACGGGATACAGGAAGGGTGGGGGAGAAAGGACATCCGATTTTTAAATCCGCGTGATAACGCGAGTGTAAAGATACCGATTTACATGTCAGTGCTGCTATCTCCATGGCAAAATAATGGGGCAATCGTATTATAGATATATCGACTGTAGAATGTAAGATAATTGGATCGTTATCTTTTTCCAATTCATTAAAAACTCATCATTCTCAATTTACCGATTAATCCTTAATTGATTTCCTAAAAATTGTAAGGTAGAGTGAGTCTGAAAGTGCGCCACGGGGTAAAAATAGTCTCCGTATGCGACAGCTGCTAAAAAACGCTAATTGCAAATAAACGAAACGGTTTATTTATGAAAATTTAGCAAATGGCACTTTTTACCTCTGGTACTATTAATCCCACTCTACCCCCCAAATTCTTCTTGACAGTTATAAGTTTGCAAAATTCCCTGACCATGTTATCCTAATTTTCAAAATTCCCAAGCATCGTTCTACTGTTCTGAACAATTTTAAAATTTAAAGAATTGAAAGAAGGAAAGAAAGAATTGAAAGAAAGATTGTCATCTATTATTGGACCATACACAGAAAAAAAAGATTTAATTGGACCTACTAAAAATTACTTGCGAAGTTGAAAGTAATAATTTATTTACATCAATTTGATCTTTTTTCATATTAATTAGATATTTCGTCCTTGCAGTCGCATACTATTTCGCATGATTATAAGGGAGAGATAGGTATCTAATTGATGCGTTAAAAAATTTCATTAGCATAAATAAATAATTACTTGCGACCCTGCAAGTCATTTTCAGTAGCTCCACCTAATACTTTTTCTCTGTGTAGAAAAATAAATGTTATATTTGAGCGTCGACCTTTATTCAACGCGCACTTCGCGAATGCAACGAGAACCTTTTAGGGCTCTACTGCCCTGTTAATTCCAACTGTCGTATCTGCAAAATTAAAAAATTTGAGTTAAACACGTCTTCAAAATCCTGATGGCTTATTTTATCATCGTGTTAAGTTCCCGTAGTGTAACTGCTATTAGTTAGATCTTATATAAACAATTTTAGTATTGTCGATGATAAAATAAGCCATGAGAATTGTGAAGACGTATTTAACTCAAATTTTTTAATTTTGCAGATACGACATTTGGAATTAACAGGGCGGTCTCCCGGATCGATCCTAAATTGACGAGAGCCCGTATAAACGATAGACGGAGTTTCGCGAAGCTAGCGTATCCCGCGACAACCACTGTGCATGCAACAAACGGCACCGACAAAGCCGGAGATATTAGACAGTCGCGCAGGGGTGAGGTCGAGTGTATACGAACGTATAGGGGTTGAGTTCGCAATAAGCTCATACCACAAGTCCCGCTAATTAAGTCTGGTTCCACTTCCCCGCCGCTTTATTAAGCTGACGCCAGTCGTTTGCTCGTAAATTTTGGTCGCTGCACAAGTTCGGATTTCGAAACGAGGCGAGCCCGCGGAAGATGCCGGAAGGAGATGCAAGCGACCTGGGGTAATCGGTGTGGCGGGGTAGGTTGGGAGGGGTTTTCGGGTGTAGCGGAGTTTGGCGCGCGCGGGTGGCTTCCCTCTCTAATTGCCTCCGGACCGATTGCATCGATACACCGACAACCTCGCGCGATTCGAAATAAATGATAGAACAGTGGATCAAGGGGATGCAATCGCTGCAACTGGATATGCCGTGTAAAGGGACGCGCGTTCGTTTCCGATACTCATTTCCTTCGCACGTATTTTCATTCGCGCTGCCTGTTGCCCCTCCGTCGATCGTCTACCGCTGTCGCGATCACTTCCGCCGATATGGTACAAGGGCTTGCTTTGGGCGCGGATGAAATTTCCATAATACGGCAGTACGGTTCGGGGTTTGGCGGATGGAGATTGCGATATCGAATAGGGACTTACAGGGAAACACGTAGGTATATATATCGATGCGCTCCTTCACTCCCTTTCTATCTTTCTCTGTCTTTCTCTCTCTCTTTAATCTTTTACCCGTTACTGCGTACTTTATTCTTACTTTCACTAGTTACTTTTTAGTTCTTTCACTATTTATAAAGTACTTTACTTTGATCTTTCTCTATATTGTTCCCTTCAAGTTCTTTTATTATATATATATATTTGTACATATCATTACTTCAAACCTTTATCCTTTACCGTATCTACTTCTATTATTATTGTTGTTGTTGTTGTTGTTGTTATTGTCCTCCTTGCATTTGTGCTCTTAGGAGACGCCTGCATCTTATTGTTAGAGCCATAATAAACGCTTCTTCTTCTTTTTTCCTATTTCTCTTTTCTCTGTTCTTATTCTTTATGCACGCATGATCAGTTATACTTGCTATCATTTGCCTTACTTCTCATTTATCTTATATTACTTATCTTGCTCTTTTGTCGCATTACTTCTTATTGTTTTCGTTAATGTTATTTATTTTTAAGCATTCCGTACACCATCTTCATTATGTTGCCAATCCAGCGGTCCGCGAGATCGAAATAAATCCTCTCTCTCTCTTTATCTGTCTATCTCTTTCTTTTTCGATTTGACAGCTATAAATGCATTCTGCACGTCACATTCTTGCCCCAGATGTAAATATAGCCGCGTATAGGCACGTCTCGCAAGCCGGTGACGACGCCTACGATGGATCGTGGCAAAGCGGTTCGACTCTACGAGTGGTGACAGTCCCTCGCGCCCAACGTCGACGCGAAGGAGTTTCTCTCCCGCGTCGAGAGACACGAGAGGAGGTGACTAATGATCGTTACCCTACGAATAATAGCCGGATAACTTAATTATCCCCACGGTCGAATGGCATTCGACTCGCACGACTTCGAGTCGAGGAGAGCGAAGGACGGCTGCTTCTTTCAGCAGCTCTCAGATTCCCCGTGCTCGTATACCGCTGTTAAATTTCTTATTTCCTCTCCACGTCCGACTACGCGCGTCATTATCCACCTTGCCCCGGTAATCGCAGTGCCTCGAAATGTAATTCGTAAGACGAGAGGAACGGAAATCGAAGAAATCACGAGAGAAAATCAAATCATCAATTTTCCCCTAATAGGAAACGAAGCGTCAGATATTTCTCGCGAAACGAAATCGTAGCATCGAGAGGAGGTGAAGCGAGGTGAATATAAAAAAAGTGTCAAAAACGAAGGGAACTCCCGCCCTCCGACTACCCCTCCCCACTTCTCATTCCCCGCCGCGCCGAGACTGATACATCTACCCCCACATATCACCATCCGTCGGCTCTTCCAGCGCTATCCATGCAGTTGAATGTATGGATACACCAGGCACCCACCTATACGGCTATGTACCTACGGCAGAGCGAACGGGCCCGTTGCTTTTATTTCACAGTTTATGACGGAGAATGAAGATTAATGGAAGCCATTGTTTGCCCGTGCCCGTGGCCGTTAAGCCGAGCTAACTCACTTCCCTCTCTCGCCCCCCCCCCCTCCTATTCTGCACCCTTTCTTCCCTTCTCACCCCTCGCTCTTCATGCGCGAAAGATCCGTGAAACGACCTTATAAGTACGCGGTAGATATTTCACAAGGACGGGATTAAAAGGTTCCGAGAACACCCCTCCCCAAACATCCCTGCGCTACGCTCTCGCCATCCGACGGGGGAGTTTTTCGCGGTGGTCCACCGCGCAGCATCCGGAATTGAACTTAGACCTTTACCCGACTACGCGAGAAAGTACCATGGCGTTGGAATTTTATGAAAATCGTACCCCACTTCTTATATAAGCGACACCCCTATCCGTGGTCACCGTTGCTACTGTGGCGTTACCGTTTGGAAAAGTGTAATCTCGTAAAAAGTACGTCGACTCCATCCACCCCGCAGCCGTGATAGGTACCTACACGCGCGAAGCGAGCGGCTTGATATCAGCGGCGACGAGGAAAGTTGGGCGATAAAATTCATCTCAATTCCATACTCGGGGGAGAGAGTCTCCCCCTCGCTCTCTCTTCTCGTCTCCCCGTAACGAATATGTATTTATACAATAAATATTAATTAACCCCTCGGCGGAATCCTCATCGCGGGGGGTGGAATATTCGAGAGGCGAGAATATCGAGTGCCCAACCGTTTCTACAGCGCGTGAGCTATCGGCGAGACGAGATGCATGGATGGAGAGTACCTGTCTGTCTCGAGCATACTTTATAATACTTAAACCGGCGTGCATGCATCCGCTGCAGCGGATATGTAGGTAACTGCATACATAGATGCACAGGTAGCGACGAGGTACGTTTACACCGTCGGAATTTATCGGCTATATAACATTACTGACATTTCGAGAGGTTTCGAAGCGCCTGGAATGGCTCAATTAAGAGTAGGCAATTGCAGGCTGCACCGCGCTGACGCGAAAAGCGTATAATTTAGCCAAAAGCATTTGCGGTGTTATTCTTATCCGTTATCTTTATTTACGTAGACGCGCACTGAGAAAAATAACTTGGACGGCGAAATAAATATTTCGTTAGGACAAGAAAGTATATGTTAATTATTCAAATGTTTATTTCAGTCAAACGATTGCCTCGGAGGATCAAACTGTGCCAAATAAATATTCTAATAATTGACGAATATTTATTTGGTCTAATAAAATGTTTCTTTCGCCACATTCAAACAAATATTTATGGACTACGAATAAACTGTTTTCTCGATGCGCAAGATTGTTAAATTTTACCGTATAAACTAATGTTTATACCATTACGAATTGTAAAAAATACGCCGTGGTCTATTCAAAATTTCAATGTCTCGCCTCGAGGTGCCCCGCTACTGGGATAACTGCAAAAATTCGTAGGTTTTCCCATGATTTTTTCCTAATCCTTTTTCTCCGTGTAGATACGTTTTGTCATTTTAATCTAATTATTATATTTTTCTGAGTGCAGCGGTAGTGAAAATGTACCACTGCATGGATACGACGAAAGGATGCTGCTAGGGCGAAGCGTTTTCGCGAGAACCCGTCGAGAAAATATTCGTTCGGACGTGCAACCCTGACAGCTATACGAGGAGGAATAAACACGAGCGGAGCCGATGCAGGGCATTTGAGAAAATCGATCTCTCGATCCTGCCCTATAGCTGGAGAGCCGGCAGACCCGTAGCAGTCCTTTTCTTCGACGGGTCGCCACCGCCGCCACTTTCTTCCGCCCCTCTCGGCGACTTCCGTTGTCGGGGAAAATTTCATTTTCGCGCACTCTTCGCTCTCGCCCTGTACTTAATTTTCTCCTCGGCGGTCGCTCCCACGCGAGCAATTGCCGTCGGCGTTTAAAGCGCGTCTCGTCTCCGGTATTACGCGAGTCTCCGTGCGACACTCACGCGATTGATAGAGAAAAATCGTGAAAATAATGATTTCCCGCCCCCTAATTTGATCTGATCATTGTTCGTGATTATTTTACGGAGCATTAATGACCCATCGAAATTGCGCTTTTACGAATTGAAAACGAAAGGAGCGAAGAAGTGATATCACCTCGAAAATGTTGCGTAAAAATATATTTCGCACGTCATCGTTCAATGGAAATGTTTACGAATCATTCAATATCTTCGGCCCTTCGTACGCGTGCATTTCGCGGCGCGATATCGGGTCACGAAGAAACGATTTTCGACCCGCTGCCACCTCAGCATTTCATGCTCGATCGTCGAATAAAACATCGAATACCATTCCGACGGAACCGGGACACTCAGCGTATATTTCCACCCCCGTTGATCCTCTCTCGTTCGACGATCAATGGATCGGAAAAGGAGCGTGGATTTGCCGTTTATATATCCCGAGAGCGAGAGACCCGCCTCATTCGCGGAGGGTCTCGACGGATCCGCGGGCCCGCGGCCCCGCGTTGTCGAGTGCACCTGGAGCACCGACAACGGGCGAACGCCGCGATGCACCGTGAATGCGGGTCGAATGGAATTGGTCTTTCTTCGCGGAACGATTCCTCTCTCTTCATCTCTTTTTCCTTCTCTCGAGTTTCGTCCGCCTTCTGCGAATGTCCGTATACAACGAGACGGATAGTGTCTCCCTTGCGGTCGAGTATATAAGGAGGCCATTAGCAGAGCCGATCTAATCGCGAGTCAATCGAATGCTATTCCGGGCAAGGAACTCGCGTAACGATACACCGAGAGCCACGGACTTCGATTCCATCCCCTCCCCTCCCGTACCTTGAGATAGTGATCTCTCTCTTGCTTGTGTTACCTCCCTCGGAAAACCGGAAAGTTTTGCGGCTCATGGGTTCTCGGCTCCAGGGCGAAAAAGTTTAGTATATTTTGTACATGATCTATATGCGAATTTTTGGTCGTGCACTGAGAAATATAACTGGTCAATTTAACGAAAATTTTGAAGACGATGACCAGATCGTTTGGTGAAATATGAATCCTCTATCCATTTGGTTAATCTCGCCACTTTTTAGTTAGAATAACTACTAAATATTTGATCCAACTGACCAGTATTTTTATTAGAATAATTAAACGCGTTTTCTCAGATGCGTTTTGTCAATTTAACCAAGTTACTTTTCTCGGCGTTTATGGATTATGTATGATTTCTATATTAACCATTATACGGACTATATATGGATTGTACAAATATTCAAAAATCCAAATATAGTCTTTGCATGGTTAATATAGAAGTTATATATTATATAATCCATATATGACCTAATCCACATATCGTCGGTTGAAAAGAATATTATCCTATATCCATTTTTTGGAAAAATGAGCTATTGACATAATATCCTAAGTCCTATTTAATTCTAGCTGGTGCAATACTATCCAATATATATAAATTAAATATAATGAAAATCATACCTCGAAAAATTGCCCAGAATTGTCTTCGTTATAGGGCAATAAAACTTTCAAATGCGACAAATTATATAGAACTTTTCCGCATGGGCCCAAATACCTCGAAACGTTTCCTCATCGCTATTAAGAGTGATATTCCGCTTCGTGAATCGCGATGAGATATTAAACGGTCCATTAAGAACGCTTTTAATCGCTCTCCCGCGGCCAATGAGGAAAAACCGGGAGCGCGATCGAAGCGTCGAAAGGAGGGACAGAGAAAAATAAATTGCACGGCAGGCTCGCGCGTCCAGGGGATTAGATTAGCATTTTATGAAACACCAACTGCCGCGCTCGCCCGGCTTCTTCCACCGCGCTCCCTTCGCGCACACGTATTTCCGCGTACGTGAGAATCTGGGGAGCGTCCGAACGTATATAACGCGCGGGTACTCGACCGGCGGAATCGAAAGCACGGGGATCGGTTAAGCCCCCGGTTATGACTTCTCGGCGCGGCGGCAATTCTGTTTCTCCCTCGCGCGGATTTTCATGGAGGTAACAAAGCTCGAAAAGTACGATGCAATTACGGCACAGAGGAAAATAATTAGTTATCCCGACAAATGCTCATTTGTCAACCTGGATTTGTCAAACGGTTAGCACAGCAAAATATCGATTTGTCATGGCAACGTATTATTTGTTATTTCGTACTACAGAAAATCTGTGATGTTGCAGTGGCAACAAATTTTGTTACAAAAGAAGATTACTTCCATTTTTTTAGATTCACCTGTATTGAAATAAAGCAAATTTCGATCGAGTCTAATATATGTACTGTCAATAATAATTTCACGTAGTGAAATGGACTTTACGATTTTTAAATGAACTTTCTCGTAACAAGATATGTACCGCTCATCGTGACATGTGGATGACTAGGAAAAGAGTAGAAGAGCAGAGAAGTTTTTAACATGTTTTGGCAGTTGTTGCGAGGCCATATCTTGTCGACAACCCTTTGTACATTTACCGAGATATCGGTACTTGTAACAAATATGCGTATATAGCTGCTCTAACGAAAGACATGCGGTAGATCAGTTTTGTCACCGCAACAAAAATTTTCCATCATGTCGACATACGAATATATTATCACTATGTTGACAAAACTTTTATTGCAGTGACAATATTTATGTTACAACGGCAAATTATTTTTCCGAGTGAGGAAGGCTCGTATCGGCATGGGACTACTTGTAAAAAAAAGGAGTCCTTCGGGGGTTACATTGAAGACAATCTCGCCGACAGGGTTTCGTCCAACTGTAGATAATATCTAAGTTTCGCTGCGATTCTCTTCTCCGACATTTTCTTTCGCATCCACACCGCGCCACCCGGGAAAAGACGTGGCTCGGCTTCACGGAAAATTGCATTAGCGGTGCTGTCGAGTCCGATAGAATGTTTAAAGAGGAGAAAACGTATGAAAGGAGGCCCCGGTGAATCGACGGCCAAGTTTCGAGAGACCTTTGCGGCGGTGGGGGATACAAAGGATCCGAAGGGGGTGGAAATCGACGTACAGGTGGCACATATCGACGTCGACTTCGCGATGTGCGGGGAGTTTCCGTTCTCCCTGCGCTTCCTCGCGAGCGAAAGAATGCTGGCTATCGCGCGCAGCGTCCTTCCGCCGCTGTATTCGTTTCCCTCTGCTCCCGTTCCGTGTCACGGGAGATTTCTCGTCCTCCCGGGCGGAAGACTCGCTCGGGGAACCACAAGGACCTGCGCGCGGTCCTCTAACGCGTTCGCTCGAGCGAGTGATCAGCTGCTCGCACGTTCGAGAGTGAAGTAAGGGTGTACGGCGAGCGCGAGGGCGAGTATGCCAGAGCGACGACGACGGAGTCTTCTCTCGAGGAAAGTGAACTTCTAATTTGAATTTTCCTCCGCTTCGTGGCGTCGCCCCCTTTGCGAAGCTCGGCTTGACCCCGTATCCCTTACGTTCGTGATGCTCGCAAACGGGGTGCTAACTTCGAACGCGATTATCTCCTTTCCCGTGAACTTTCCCCCCATACACTCATTTAGGAATATTTATAGATCTAAATGTGGTCTTCAAAAAAGAGTTGTATAATATTTTTCGTAGACGCACTGGGTTAAGAGATAATCGCGATGGAAGATGACGCCGATTCAATGTCACTCGAAAAAGAAAATGTCCGAAAAAATAATCATTATCGCAAAATTATAAGTGTGCTTCTTTCTACTGAGTTGTGACGTCATCGAAGATCCATGAGAGACGCACTCTAAATATCGTTTTCTAACTTAAATGAGGCGGAAAATGAAAAACGAAAAAATACGGGGTGAATAGTTTGATCCAAATTTGTCGAATCTGCAATACAAAAAATCATGCAACTCCCCTATTATCACAATCTCACATTTTAAGGACGTAATTCGTTGACGGAAGTGCTCCCAGAAATGGAACACAATATTTCGTCCGATCAGGAAGGAAGAGGCCCACGATCGTCCCTAACGCAATTGGATTTCCAATCCCCATCTATAACCACCTCCGATGAAAGTGCCTTGCTGCACTCCGCGGGATCCCTTTCAGCCCCATCCAATTCGCTCGCGTGTCCTCGTCACATCGAGTCCTATCGCACGTCCGCTCGTACACGCGTGCCTCTCGCATGCAGGCAACGCGTGTACACACGTGGCGCACGACTCGTGCATACGAGAGGGCGAGGCAGGTCTAACACGACCGAGCGTTATGCGGTGTGTAAACAGGCGAGGGTCTACATACACAGAGCGTCGGGATAGTCAACCGGAAGGAGAGAGGGAGAGAGGGAGAGAGAGATCTGCTCTCGCTGGGAGGTCCAGGAGGTTTACGGGGAGAAATAGGTGCGAGGGAGAGTGAACGAACCACGCAAACAGGGAGAGAGAGAGAGAGAGAGGATATACCGACCAGAATGTAATATCCTCGCACCTCTCCACTGTATTCTGTTCTCTATCCAGTCCCTCCTCGCTGCCCCGCCACCCTAAGGCCACATAATATCCTCTCGAGGATTGCTCTTCTCCTCTTCCGTTTTCAGACCGCTCCCCCGCCGCCGCGGATCCCCCCGAATCCCGAAAAAGTAAACCTCATCTTTCCGGGCGGGGCTGCGAAGTGCGAATCCCCTGATAGCGGAAGTTAAGCCAGATTAGTGTTCGACGCGAGGAGCGCGCGTCTATATGCGAGCGTATCTAGGGATGCGCGTGTGTCGTACCACCCGAAATGGGGGTGGGAATAATTTTCTGGAGTGTTTCGCGAGCGGTAACTGCACGCGTAGCGAAAAAGCTGCGGATTTTTACTTTCGCTTTACGGCGCAGCTGCGCTCAGAAAATAGTAGTCTATTTATAGTCAATGCACGTCTACTTGATTAAGGTGAAAGAAATATTTCTTTGGGTCGGGTGAATAAGGAACAGAGCGGTGTAATATCAGTATAGAGCAGATTCTATTTAGTGAGGAAAACGGTCCTGAAGTAGAGTGGCTGTCAAAGCTAGAATACTTATGGAGAAAAGTAAAATAAATTTGAAGAAACAATGTATGGTGTGGTTTAATGTGTGTGAGAGTTATCTGTAAAACTAACCAACCCTTTTCTAGGCCGACAGGCTGAAAATAAAGATATACTATGAAAAAGACATTCTAATAATTAATTTATATTTATTTGGCCCAACGAAATATGTCTCTCACCGTAATCAAGTATACATTTATTAACCACAAAGAAATTCTCTCGGTGTGTATCGCACTGAAAATATAAAGCTTTATCCTGAATAAAAATAGCTGTTCGCGTACTGCCGTTATTCGACGGTTCACGAAAAGCGGAAGCGGCACCATTATCTCCCGTACGGTTATAAAAGGCTGTATACCTATCGCATGTCGTAATTCGTGGCAATTTCGAGCGCCCGGCTGATAATTGAGATTTGAATAGTTCATGAAAATAGCGAGATTCGAGAAATTATACGAATGCACAACGAGGATCGTTCCGCTGGGTCGGTATTTTATCGAATACCTATACAGTAGGCGGTGATACCGTCGAACTGTATACGCGGCGTAACATTCGACTCCTGTTCTAATCATGGCTTCGACTTTCGAGTTGCGCATCGCGTTACGCTGCAACGCGCAGCAGTGACGCTTCGATAACGGCGTGCAGCGGAGAAGCATTTCATCAGGATGCACTCGACCGCGTGCAGCTTATATGCAAATCGAATCGGAATTGCGGTGACATCGAAACCCGGAAACAGCAAACAGAGACGACCGCAAAGAAGAGGGTTGGCAAAGGTTTCGGCGCGAGTTCCCTTTCTCGCAACTTTTCAAAACTTCCTCTCGCGCATCCCTCCTCCGCACATTCGAGCCTTTCGAAGGTTCGCATAACAGAAAAGCACCAGACCGCGCGTTCGTACGTGCGATAACGACGCGAGAGCCCTTCCAACCCCCTTACACGCTCCTCCTCGCGCCTTCCCCGTCCTCCCGTGAAAAATACGATTTTCCATTTCCACTTCGCGCGAGCGTCGCTCGATGGCTTCTCGAGAGCGCTCCGTAGCACGCATTCGGTGCAGCCGAGAGTTGACAACCCTCGTATCGTTTCCAGAACGGATATAACTAGAGCGGCGGTGCGTGTGTGTGCTCTGGTATGCTAGGATCATGGAGTGAAGCCTCCCCTTTTGCAGATAGAGAGAGAGAGAGGGGGGGGAGAGGACGATCTCCGTGTACCTCTCTCCCGCCTGTCGAACCTCCGAGTAGGCTCCTCGCTGACATGAGTCACGCACACGTGATTGTCCCGCATTCGCGGACCGGGTCCCCCCCGGGATGAGGGCAGTGGAACAGGATTGTCTCGGCCAGACAAATTCTCGCGATACGTGCCGAGGGACGCGATTCTACGATCGCCCTGTTAATTTTCCTACGGTTGATACTTTTTTCACGGGATGAGGGGTGTGCTTTGAATTTTTCTCTATGCAACCCCGTGCGGCTGCTTCGTTCGCTATATATCTATCTCTTTGCCCGAGCATATCTCACCGATTTTTCGCGCCAGTGCAAAAAACAAACGCAGCTCGCTCCGAAAAATCTCGGAGAGGCAGGCGAGCAAGATTTATCGGCGTGTCACGGGCCTGAGCGCGGGCGCGCTGAATTTTTCGGCGGGGTTGGAACATCGGAGATCCTCGAATAATTCGATACAGCGGTACCGTTGGACCGTGCCGCGATTTTTCACGTCGCGCGATATTTGGAATTGATCTCCCATCGCGTTTGCTTACGTAGAAATTCTTTTTGCATCACACTGAGAAAAATGGTTAGGCCGAAATGATAAAGCGCAGCTAGTAAAAATCGTTTAGTTATTCTAATAAAAGTGCTGGTCGATTGAATCAAATATTTAATTATTTTAACCAAATAATTAGTTATTATATCCAAGAAGCGTTCAATCAACCAGATGGAGAATTCACATTTGACCAGACAGTTTGATAATCGTCCCCCGGATTCTGATTAAATTAACCATGTTAATTATTTTTCTCAGCAGATTCGCGAGGCAGAAACGTTCGGTAATTTCCGATTGCTAAGATATTCAAACAGTGATGTAAATATGCGGATATATGCGTACACAATAATTTATTTGTAGTTAATAAGTGTTCGTTTGAATATAGCGAAATAAATATTTCATTGAATCAAGGAAATATTAGTTAACTATTACGCTACCTATTTATTTAGCATAATTAGATCCTTTGAAATAAACGTTTGAATGAAATGAACATTTTAACAATTTTAAAATGATAAAACGCATCTAGTTAAACGCGTTTAATTATTCTAACCAATATACTGGTCAGTTGAACAAAATATTGAGTTATCTTAACTACGTATTTAGTTATTCCAACTATACGTACTTATCTAGTTATTCTAACTAGAAAATGACCAGTTTAACCAAACAGATGAAGAGGATCCACATTTTACCAAATCGTTTAGTTATGGTCTCCAGCATTTTGGTTAAGTTGATCAGGTTATTTTTCTCAGTGTAAACTCACATTTATTAACTATTAATAAACTGTCTTCTCGGTGTATGTAACAATCCCTTGTACTTTTTAACGCGTGCCACGTGACCGGTAACAAGGCACGCGCGCGTTTCTACAGAAATAAGCATAATTAATATTCCCGAGAAGCGATAAATAATTTATCGTAGACACGTCCCGCATGAAATCCCTTCGTGTACCGCGTACGGATGATGATTCGCGAGCTGCTGGCACGTGCAGAAATGCGCATATGAGCGCAGGCCTCGCGCATACTGCGAGCGTACGGTCATTGGCGTATATTACACCGAGCGATCGCACGCGTATCTCTGGAGCGCGTACCTGCGGCAGGTCACCCGTGCATAGGCGCACTTTCGATCCTCGTCCATCACCGGAATTTACGAGCCGACTGTTTAACATTGCCGGAACACGAGCCAATAAAGAGTGGCCGTAATGCGGCGCGCCATAACCGCGCGCACAATTCGTTGTAAAATCGATAAAGCTCCTCGTATAAAAATCGAACCGAAGCCTCATTTGCCACCTGGGCAATGCATCGGACGTACATTTATCGTGCGTATTTCCGGTCGTTTTTTGGTAGTACCTCTTCCCCCCCTCCCCCCATAACCATCCCCCTTTCTATTTTATTCTCTATTAAAGCTCGTCGACGATAGTCTCTTAAGATGCGACTCGAGTTTCTTCCCCCGTCTGCGCGGAGCACGACGAGATCAGCACTGCGGAAATATAGGTATAGATGCGCGATACGAGGCGACGACCATGTATGCCACGCCACTTCTTCGCGGCGTCTCGCACGACGACTGGCGTCTTGGTATCATACCGCTTCTTTTTTACTCGTCGTCGCGAAAGGAGACAAGAATATCGAAGAAAAGAGAGACGAGAAAATGTTCCGTTCCCTCGCAGAGTCGCGGCCCGATCGGGACTCGAAACGTGGATGGGCGTGTCTCGTAGCGATTATTTTTACGCGCCGAGAATGACGGGAATAAAAACGTCGGGTCCGGAATTTTTCGGGGTGAATATTTTGGGGAAGCTACTCGTCCGTCGTGTCTGTAGTCGATGATTTCGAAGAGTTCAACAAATGAGAATAATAAAAATCGGCAACAATTTTTTCGGGATGAATGTTTTGGGGAAGCAACTCGTTCGTCGTGACTGCCATCAATGATTTTAATGAGTTCAACGAATCGAAATATTTTTATTCGGAAGAAAATATTATAAAAATGGTTATTTTCCACGCGTGATCGAAGGGAAAACGGAGCTCGAGTTACTTCCCGTTGCATCGCGACGAGAGGAGAAATACGCAACTGCAAAATGCATACAGATGGCGAATGCACTGTAATCGGACGTAATACTGGAACAAAGTCTGCTCGAATGTTCGCGCAGAGAGACGAGAACGCGCGGAGCAATCTCGTTCGTTGGAAAATAGTAGGTGATCAAAGAGTAGGTGGTCAAAGAGTCGTCGCTGTCCTCTTCGTCCTTTTCTACTTAATCTCGCCGAAAGTGCAGTGCCGATTGATCGAGGTTTGATGCGACAGAAAAATCTTCCAGATACTACTTCGCTTTGTGATATATTCGTATTCCACTCGTAAGTGAGAAACTTTCTCGGATACACGAAGAAAAAAAAGTATATTAATTACTGTTATAGTGGATATTAAATTTGACAGTTTCGGGAAAGTATTGCGTTCGTTGTTTTATTATATGACAATTGATATACCTCCAGTGAACTTCGCTAAACATATGCCAATTGTTGTCATACAGTAAAGCAATGAACGAAATACTTTCCCAAAATGTCAAATTTATTTTCTAGTATAACAGTAATTAATATACCCTTTCCTCCGTGTATAGAAGTATCGTTGGAACGATGGAATCCAAGAATTTTGATATCGCTTCGACTCCTGAATTCAGGAATGGAGTACATGCGAAATTGAATCTACAATGTCGGATACAATCGGGTACCTTAATCTGGTCTAACAGCGCGAGGAATCATGGAAACTGAAGTTTTCAACGAGGAATTCGGTTCTTTGGAGAGAAAGCGCGCTTCGAATTATTTCCATTGCAATTTACCGCGCGAAATGCCCAAGCGAGTGTAAATAGATATAGCGAATTGTTAGTGCTGCAACTGAACATAATTTCGAAATTAAATTTACTCGAATTATCAAAAATACGAATGAGAAATGAGACCGAACGTGATGTGATTCCGGAAAGTACAGATTTGTTAATGAAATATGAAAGAAAATATTATGTTTTCGTACACCAAATCAACAATATCTCATAGTTTCTTTTGTATACGTGAAACTAATAACCGTGCTTTTCGTAATCAGCTCAAAAAACTATATACGATAGGATGATCGAGCAGTTGATTCAAGAGACTTTAATTTTTAGTAAATATCAAGGGGTACTTTTCAAAAAAATCGAAATCTCTGGAACCGAATTCTCGATCACCCTATTTGGCGTTTCTTTTTTCATGTCGATTTCGAAAATCGCTGATTTATTGGGGGACTTTCAAAGAAACACCGAGATTTCGATGCTTTTATGGGGAGAAATAATGTTCTCTTACATATAATAGCTGATATCTTATGTTTTCTCTGACATAGTAACCTAAAAACCGTGCTTTTCGTAATCAGCGCGGAAAAATACATAAGCTAGGATGATTGATCTCAGAAATTTCGATTTTAGACAAAATCTCAAGGGATCTCAGGTTTACTTCTTTCATGCATTTCCTATTAAATCTCATCAGAATCGCGACAATGGCGGCTCTCAAGATTCTATGAGAGCCCCGTTACTTCCTTGTTATTTATTCTCTCTTTCTTTTCCCTCTTCTCTCTCTCTCACTCTCTCTTTTTCTCTTTCTCCTCTCTCCCTCTACCCATCCTTTCTCCCTTAGCTCAACTCCTTCTCTTTCCCCCTTTTTTTGCGTCTCCTATAGTAGCGCCGAGCCTAGCCTCCCGTTTAATATCGAGCCCGTTTAGCGAGGGAAGATTTTCTATCCTGTACCTCATAACGCGGGGTAGTTTCGCGAAACAACGCCGGTTTCATTTCGAGGGCTAATATCTACGTGCTCGGAGTCGGTAAACGTGATACAATTCACGTAATCCAAAACGTATGGGTTTATGTATCAGATACGCACGTACCTCTTATGACTTTCATATATCTACATACAAAGGGGTAAGATACCTACTGTAACAGGCGCCAGAATCAGATTAAAAATCATGCTATTTCCGTACCTCCCGAAATCTCACGTAAAAATATCGAAATTGATCCTCGATGCGGCAGAGTCGACTCTATCAAATGGACTGCCAAATAAAAATATGTAACTTTAATGAAAAAAAAATCCCCTCTCTGTAACGTTATCCGTATATTATTTACGAATAGCAGTAGCGACGATCCAATTTGTGAGCCATTCCAATTTACACGATTCCCCTCCCCCTCCTCTCTCGTTCAGAATCCAAAACGAAAAGCGCGCACGCAATATCCAAGGTACAATATGACTCGCGAATAAAAAAGCCCTACCGAACAGAGACGTGGAGGACTCTCACGGTTTATCGACCGAGCACTGAGACTTAATTAAGCCCGAAGCATTCGCCGTGCATTCCTCGGCCCTCTCTCATTCATCCGTCGCATCCGAGTCGTTCGAATGAGAGGCTTTTTATTAATTTAACCCATTACTGCAATGACTACGGTGTGAATGGAGGATTAATATTGAATCTTCGTCGGTGCGAATAGTGTCACCGACTGGCACCGTATTCCCCTTTACGTATACAACAACCCCGCCCCACCTTTCATAATAATTATCCATGCAACGCGTATACACCAAGAGAAAAATAATTGCTAGTGACAAAAAATGTTTCTTGAATCAAGGACGTATGATCTTACAAATTTGTAAAAACACACCCGGGGAAAAGATCTACAATAGTTGAATACGAACCTAATAGGACAATTTATTTCCGATGAATAGGAATTTATTCACACTGAACAAAAGTCTATTTGAATTAAATAAATGCTCAACTAGATTCGTACTCGATTAAAAAGATATGCAAAACATTGATCTAATTCAAACAGACTTTTGTTCGATGTGAATAAAATCCTATTTATCTCGAATACATTTTTCTATTATATATAGGTTCGTATACAACTACATCTTTTCCCTCGGTGTGCAGATTCTTAATCGAAGAATACATATACGTCCTTGAGACTCAAGAGTACCGACATGGAAGTAAGAAATTCTTTCTTCGCAAAAAAAAACAATTACCCGAGCCTATCAAATATTTCTTTGCGCGAAGAAAACCATAACTATTTTCTGAAATTATCTCATTTTTGATTGAAGAAATCATTTTCTTGCTACCAGAAATTATTTCTCTCATTGTCAGTGTACAAATCGGTTCCAGCGAGTTTCGCACCTGTACCGAGACATTATGATAAACGAGAACCTGCTTTTCTCGCACGACGAAAGCAAATCGCCAAATGACGCGAGCCCGATAAAAGGAGGAACCCCCGGGACGTAATTACCGATCCGCATTTTCACCTAACCCGCGAAACGCGCTTACTTACGTACGCGCGCGACGATTTACGACGCTTTTCTTGCGCGTTAAAGCATACCTAATAGTAGCCCCGGTGTACCCTGCAGAAGAGCCGAGTCATAAATCGCTGCCTATATTCCCTCTCGGAAATGCTCTTCTTACCAGTCGGCAACATATTACAGACTGTCGCTCTCGCTCGCAATTGCGAGAACAACTGGAGAGCGATGCACTTTGAGGTGCGCTATCGGGTACGAACCAATGTCAATGGGAATGTTTCTAAATATAGAGCGTTGCCGATACGAGAATTGCACAGCAAAAATTGGATATGAAACTGTTCCAGGAAAGGATATTTATTACGACGACTCTTCGATCGGGTTCGATCGTGTGGATATTGGTGTCGTAACGTCGCTATAAAGTAGGCGTGATAACATCTACGCACATGCGCGAGGGTTGATATCGCTTTGCCGGTGGTATCTTCGCGTAATGGATACGCGGCTTGCGAAGCGTTACGGAAACATTTCGAGGGTTCCTCGTAGAAAGCTGTAGCCCCACTTTCGAATCCTCAATGTCCCCGAACGCGACGCGAGAAAGAGATAGGGACGCAAGAGCCGGCGTTATTCGCTCGACATAAATATACTCTTAACGATCGATCTGACGTTCTAATCGCACGTTCGAACGTATCGGGGGCGTCACGCCAGAAATGCGTATCAACATTTTCCGCTCGTGAAAACATTTAGTTTGAGATTATTTCCTTATCGATGAATTTTTAGCGGATGGTGATATAAGACTTTCTTAAAGATCGCCTTGAAAAAATATACACGTCGCAGATGAAAAATTTAACGGGAAGGAGATAATCACGGTTCAAGTCGATTTAAATGTCTCCGCGAGCAAAAGAAATTAGTGGCAAGGACGTGGCAATTATTTTTTAAATATTGCGAAGATTGCAGGTACTAGTGACGAATTATCGCAGTTGAAGTCGAAGCATCACCGCGACAAGTCATCAGAAAAAAGATAAATATATACAATAATTTCTCTTTCGAACTCACCAACTTAACCATCTCGTAATCCCCCTTCTTCAGCAGGTCCATCAGCTTCTGCCGCTCCATCTCCTCTTTCGTCACGTACACCTTGCACCCCTGCCCCCCCGTCGATCTCCCGGTAAGCGCTTCCTGCGCCAGGACATTGGCGTAATCGTCGCTCAGTACGCTGTGGCAGTTGAACGACTTCTGCGACGGCGCCGCCAATCCCGGCGACTCCGCAGGTTTCGACGACTTGCAGACCGCGATATCCCGACTTACCGAGTCAGCCGGCGTTGACGGAAGTGGGACCGGCATGTCCTGTTTAAACTGCAAGTTCCTCACGAGAATCTCGTTCACCACCGACGCCGCTGGCACGTCGCACCGCTCTTTGCCGGAGGAGCAAGAAAGACTGTTCGCCCGTTCCCTCTGCGACTTGTCGTCGCGACTAGTTCGACCGGCCGAGGCTTCGTCGTGTACCTTTGTTGATAAACAACTCTCGCTCGGCTCTGGCTCGTCCCTCGTAGCGCCGCGACCAGACAAACTGCTACTCTCTCGCGGATGAGTCACCGGGGGATCACTCGTCAGCTTCAGGGTGCTCCTGGTCTCGTACAGCGAATTGGCATCGAGATCCTCCCTGATCGGCATCGATACGGAAACTTCCGCCGAAGAGGTACCACCACCCTGAAGAGCATCGTCGTCGACCCTCTGACCGCGCAGCCTCTCGTTTCCCTCGGCTTGAGCAATCGCGTCGTGATCCTGGAAAGTGCTGAACGTCCTCGGCGGATCGTTCAGAATCATTCGACCCTCTTCCCAGGATCTACCGTCGGGAAGAAACTCCTGATCGCTGAACCCTCCTCTGTTCGTAACTCTGCCGCCATTGGGCAGTTTTTGCTGGACCTTGAGGCACTGGCTGAGGCCGATTTCCGGGAAGAGCCTGCCGCATTCCTCGCTCCTCTGGTCCTCCACGATGGTCTCGAGCTGCTGCTGCTGCTGCTGGTCGGCGTGACGCACATCCGTTATACACTCGTAGATGTCTTCGTCTTCTGGCCCACGTCTGCACGTCCCTCTTCCCACGCTCTCCTCGTAATGGCCCAGCTGCGATTGTTGTTGTTTGCGCTCGTGGTTTCCCAATAATCTGTCTCCGTAGGCGGAGGAGGCGGGCACGACGGGCTTCAGGATCGACTCCAGATCGTCGGCGTGGATCACCTGCGCCGCGCGGTGGGATCGCTCGTAAATTTTCTCGATATGCTTCGGCGTCGCGTAGTGGGACCTGGTCACGGACTCGTTCGCCGTGCTCGTGGCGAAGGTTGCCTGCTGCTCGCGGTGGTGGTGGTGGTGGTGATGGTGGTGGTGATGGTGCACCTGCTGCTGCGGTTGCTGCAAGGTCGCGTACATGGCGTTGTTGGGCTTGAAGCTGGACGCTGGGCCCACCATAGTCGGGCATTTGGCGACCTGCTGGTTGTCGCACCTCGTCGACTGATCTTTCGCTGGCGGTGGTACCGGCAGCTTTCTAGGCTCGAGGGGGTTGCAATTGGTTTTCTGGGGCTTGGTAGACTCGCTGACGAGGGCCTTGCCGGGGGTCGTGTCGTTTCTGACGCGAGCGATACTGCGCGACGCCACCACTTGACCATAGATCGAGTTCTTTCCGCCGTCCTCCTTCCTGCAATCGATCACCAAGCGACTCTGCCCGTACTGCTGCTGCGGCGGCGGTTCCTGACGCTGATGACCCCCCCGTCGCAATTCCTTATCAGCCGCCCTGTCGAACACCGCACCAGAATCCGCCGAGGCGATCTCGATCCTCTGCTGCTGTCGATCCACCGATTTCCCCGAGTCGCCGGCTCTCCTATCGCAACCGACGGGCTGCGCATCGACGACCGGCTCCGGGAGAAGTGGGCGCCGACTTTCTCCGTCCTTATTTGGTACGGTCGTCTCCTCCAGCCGCGCGGAGCCCTTTCCGCCGGACCCGCCACCGCCGCAGGGCCTCGTTCTCGGCCCGGTCTCTTCCTTAATAAGCACCCCGGCATTTTGATTGACGCCGTGCTGCGTTCGCTTGAAAGACGAACGTCTACCGGGGAGGAGAGGATGAGGGGAGGACTCGTTCGACTGCGAGGAATGTACGGGGTTGGTTGATCTAGTTTTGGGACCGTTGGTCGATACTCTTTGCGTTGCGATCGCCGGGGTCGAAGAGGTGGATGAAGAGGAAGACGAAGAAGTTGACGAAGACTTGCCCAAAGTGCGTTGAGAACCGTTCTCCCTGTGAAGGACTGCGGGGGGTTTCGTAGCTTCTCCATTTTCGTTGATGAGCTTTTTCGACCTGAAGCTGGAACTCGGCGGTTCCCTCTGCGGTATCCTGGATCCAGGACCGTACTGTTCGACCGGTCTGCTGTTCGACGATCCGGTGAAGCCGTAATCCTGTTGCTTCGTCCTGTTCCTTGTGGCCAGGTATTCTTTGTACGTGCCTCTGCTGGTATTCACTCCGACGCTCACTCTTTCGATTCTCCTTTCGAGCTTGGAATCCTGATCAGTCGATTCCTCGTAGCCGGGGAACGCGGTTTCGCTCGTTTTCTCCGCCTTGACGTCGCTCGTCGCAATTGTCGAGGTCCTAGCGAGTTCGGAATTGTTTCTACGTCTATCGCTATTACTATTAGACCTGGCTACGAGGAGCTTATTGCTCTTGGAGTCAAAATGTTGACTCTGAGTCTGACTGAGCCACTCGTCCACCCTCTTCTGCACCTCCCCTTTGCGCATCAACAAGTCTGGCAGATCTTTCGAAATCGGAGGAGCGCAGGGAGGCGGCGGTGGGGACGGCAGAGGAAGGGAAGACGTCAGATCGTTACCCTGAGTCCGAGATTCGACAACGGAGCCGGGACCACTCGCGGGGTCATCCGTCGCTGTCGCCAATTTGCCCCGCTCTTCTCGCTGTCGATCCCTGGAACGCTGACGCACCTGTGTTTGCTGGTTCACTTTCAAGACCGGCTGTTGCGATCTCTCCGGCGGTCGGGGCGGCGTCGCCGAGTGACAGCCGCTTCCCGCGGTCTTCACGGCCGTCGCCTGGGGCGTCTTCAGCCTGGACCGCTGCAGATTCATCACCACCTCGAAGTTATTCACGTTTATGCTGCCCACGTCGCTGAGATCCGACGATCTCCTGTAATCCAGATCCTCGTACTCGTCCAGGATGTTATTGACGGACTGAGTATCGATGGAGCTGGTGCTCTTCGACTTGTTTCTGACGACGCTGTCGTCGCTGCTGGAGTAACCGTGGCTATTCTCCCGACTGACCTCCCGCTTCGGTCGCAACTTCGGCTTCTGGTACTTGAGCAAAGCGTTCTCGTAGCGTTGCAGGGCGTTCTCCACGGTCGGCACGCAGCTGTCGGTCCTGCTCTTCTTCAAGGTTGTCCTACCGGCGACTTGCGGAGCTTCCCTGCAGCCACCCGCGCTGCGGACGTCTTCCTGGTGCCTCGCGGTGGCGCGGCATCTCGCCGGGACGTTTCCGTCGGTGCTGCTCTTGACGACGGGGCTGCCGCGGAAACCGCGCGGCGGAAGATCTCGACGCGGGAGGCCCTCGAACGAGGGATACGTCAGTTCCTCCTTGCCGAAGACTCTCGAGGTGCCGCGACGCGGGGTGCTCGCGGCGGTGGAGCCATCTTCGTCGGCGAAGGGGATGCTTCCGCTTCCGCTGCCGCCAATCGACAATGCTTTCAGAATGATCTCCTCGTTCATCGTTTGTCTGATTGCCAGAGAATTCACATTTTGATTGCGGGCTTCGATCGCCCGATGGGAATTCGCTCGTCGCGCGGTGCGATTACACGTAAATTGCCGGCGACAGTCGGCGAATGGGCGGACGGATGCAGGGGCACCCAATCGATGCGATTTTAATTAGGATCAGGAGCGATCGAGCGCGAGTACCGTGGGGAGGTGGCCGGGCTTAATCAGCGACAGCCGCCCGCGCGCGGCTATTAATTATGCTTTAATTCGTCGCGAATCGCTTCGTACGAGTGTGCGTCCTACCGTCCGTTCGATAGCGTTGATCGCGACGACTCTCTTCCGCGGGACGCGTTCTGGACCTGAAACAGAAAAACGAGCGATGATGCACCTGCTCCGCTGCTATAAAAATTGAATAAATAGCGATATCTATCGAAATCTGACATTCGCGACCACGAAGTTTGGTGAGAAAAAGTGGAAGAACTAGAAGAGTACTGTTATTGTGGCGTTGCGGAGGCTTGGTGGTTTAAACGGCTGTATTTTTTATGTTAAAATGAAAGTTGAAATTCTTCCTCCACGTTCTAAATTCAAAAACAGAATTCGTTGTTCAGTTCGAAGTTTTGAAATTCGAAGTGACAAGATGTTCATGACATCACTCCTAACATATTCTGCACTTATCCCGAATTTGACGATATATCCTGCTCTTCGAACTCTTTCAACCCCTATAAACTTTCTTTGAGCGAAGTTTGTACCAGTCCAATTACAAGTATTTTCGATTCATACAAGCATTTTAACACAAATATTCTAAATCACGCATAGAAACTATAAAGTGTACCCTTCTTTGCGTCACATTAATTACATAGAGAAAAGTTTGTGGTAACCATTCTCACAATCAATGTGTGCGGTAAGATTGAATTATTTGGGCATATGTGACGTTCAGTACCATAAATATGTCGATATTTACTACAAGCGTATCAAGTGTGGCGATATGTACAGTAATTATCGAAATATTTATGAGACTGAACATCATATGCCCCAATAGTTCAATCTTATCATATGGATTGTGAGAGTGGTCACCACAAACCTTTCTCCGTGTAGGCCCCACCTGCATGTCAGATCCCGATAACGATACATTATTTAAAGCGAGTCTCGAAATTATTTTGCAATCGACCCCGAAAACCGAGCCTTCTTCCAACTTTTCCACATCCACGACACGCAAGCGCGGGGCGAGAATCACTAGCGGACGAGACCAATTTGCAGAATCTCCCCGACTCCTCGAGAGGACGGATCGCACCCGACCTTGTATAGAGCCGCTCCTCGTCGAAATCTGACGACGAATGGCGTAGCGCGCGCGGAGTACGAGTACATACGACGCACGACCCCGGCCACTTCCATAACGAGTCCTAATTGCCTGCCGCGCGAAGCGGACACGTATCTGTGACCCGCCTAAGGGTATTTCCGGTATAGCGAGCCGATATCCGGCACGAATCTACGTGGTTTCTCGTCAGCGACTTTAGGCCGTGATGCGTGCGCGGACGACGCACTTTGAAGAGCCGACTTCGTGTATCGAATGCGTAAAAACCGCCGAGCGTCACGCGCGATTCCTCAAGGATTCCACACGGTTGTCGATTTACGCGAGCGGCTCTGCGATTGGGTTCTCTCGGAAAATTACCGACATCTCGATGATCCATAGAGACTTGACTGGTGATTTTCGGATTTAGCGTGAAAAAATACATGAGATAGGGTAGTCGATTGTTTGATTCCAAAGATTTTGATTCTTTCCCACAGAATCACCCATATCTCGGTGTAATTTTGAGATTTCTTCCCAATAACTCCATCATCGTCGAAATCAGCATGAAAAAATACGTCGAATAGGGTGCTCGAAAGTTCGATTCTAGAGATTTCGAGTTTTGCAAAAGTGTCTAAGATGAGAATCCGAGATGGAATCGAAGCTGCGAATAATTTTCGAAACGAAGGATTCCTCACGATCGAAAATCGATGTCGATTTGGTCCCCCTTTGTCTCCCGAGACCCGTACCGAATTTGATCACCCAGTTCACATTCGCGAGGGTTGCTTGGTATTCGGTAAACTAGAAAGAAATACGTAGATACAGGCGTACCCTCGAGTCTTCGATGTGCATATAATGCTTCCCATCGCGCGGGGGAATCCCACTCGAAGATATCTCTCCCGGCTCGAATTCTACTTTTAGATGAGCTGCATGCCCGGCCACGTGCACCGAGTTTCTCTCGCGCGGTGCCGCGGAAAGGAATTTCTCACGATCGCGAATCAAACTCGATTCTACACTGAGGAAAATAATTTGGTCAATTTAACCAAAATCTTGAAGATGATACACCGAGAAAAAAAATTAGTTGAATCGATTTAGTTGGTTCGAATTATTTCAAGCAATGAAATATTTTTTAATTTATATAATTATGTTTAATCCAATACCCATTTATTCGCACACACAACTAATATATATATGCTTAATTATTCTAAGTAGATATTCAGTTGCTACGATTTTACACATGTACCTAATCCGCCATATATGACTATTTATGTACAGTTGAAACAATTAAGTATTTCTTTAGTATGATAAATATTTATTCACATCGATCATGCTTATACTTCCTACTTCTTGTGATAAACGAGTATCGAATTAAACATAATTTCCTAAATTCAAATGAATTATATTTAATTACATCGACTAATTTAAACAAACTGTATATCTTTCAACCAAATTTTGTTCTCAGTGTATGGATCCACCATTTTCTTGATTAAACTGTCCATTTTCTGGTCAAAATAACTAAAAATTTGGTTAGAATAATGAAATATTTGGTTCAACTGACCAGTATTTGTGTCAGAATAATTAAACGTGTTTAACTAGATGCGTTTTGTCATTTTAAACAAATTATTTTTCTCAGTATACCTTCTCCTTCGGTTCTGTATCCACTCCAAATTGAAGTGCATCGCTATTAACAATTGCGATGACTCTATTCGTATAATTACGATGTAAAGCGCACCAGCGCGCGCGTGTACGTTTACCCGCGTAGGTGGAGACGTACGTAGGTGCAGCGCGGTGCGGTTTATTTACCGGAGGCCGCATAATCATCTCGGAATCTCCCACGCCGTGCAACGAAAAGTCGAGATAATAAATGTGGCCGCGTCTCGCAACGGAATACTTAAAACGCGTCTGGCTGTACATAGGAAGTCGCGGAGTGTGTTTACAGCGGTCCGTTATATTTTTGTATAATTAGCTCGTTAAATCGTACTGACCGCACCAGGGTGCATTACTGGACGCCGGAGCGACGCATCGTCCTCTGCTCCTGTCTCTTGTAGGAGAGAGAGCGAGAAAGAGGGAGGGCCACACATGAGAGAGATTTAATCTGGAGTGTCTCCGTGGTATATATGCTCGACAAGGATCAGCGTTTAAGCGGCGCACTCTAATTATTATGTAAGAAGTCGGTGGATTATACGCTCGAGTGGTTGCCATCGTCGAGTCTACTCGCGTTCTTTTCATGCGTGATATCATTACTCGCTCTTCGACTTCTTATCCTCCCTTTTATATCTGTCATTCGCCTTCCCCTTGGCTTCCTTCTCCTATTAATTTCTGATGCATATAATCTAGCAAACTAAAAAGGTTACTAAAAATTACACCAGTCATTAAAAGGTCACTAAAAATGTCACCAGTCACTAAAATGTCACTAAAAATTTCCCTTCCTAGCTAGCTCGTCCAGATGTCCCTTGTTTCCACCATTACTCCTAAAAGTGCAGCCTAAATATTTAAACTCGGTAACCTCTTCTACTATTTTCCATTCCCACCTTCTTTTCTTTATTCTTCCTCTTCCACCTCTCCATAAGGGACATAAGGATAAGGCTTTAAGGGACATTTCCAACGGAATGTTCTACAGAGCAGCTAGTAAAAAATATTATCAAATACATTATTCCGTTCCATATCAAAAATCCGCATCTAAAGGAACAAGGTGGACAAACACCTCTAAATGAGGAAAACAAACCAGTGTTTCTGTTCACCCCACATTATGGGGTGAAAAGAAACAGCAAGTTTTTATATTTTGTTCTGTCAAAATGGTCGATTTTCGCAAAAACGATATATGCATCGTCATCTATTAGTGTCGACCAGACTCTTCCCTATTTTTAACTTAAAGAAAGCTTAACTGTTTTCTTGCACCGGAGTCGCAAACTACCAAAAGTGTTTCTATTGACCCCGTTCTACGGTACCACATATACAAACTGAACCTTGGCATGCGTCTATTTATTAAGGGGCGTCTTTCATTTCTGGGGATTTTGAAAATAGCTCATAGGAATAATTCTTCAGGATGTAATTAGTTAGGATACACCGGTACAAAATGAAAATTGCTCAGTCAGTATTCGATTCTCATTGGTTAATATTTAATGTCACCCAATAAACATCGAATTCTCACCGAGCTATCACACAATACCTTTGCAATAGCTTAACAAAAAAAAAACGAATAGCGGACCAAAAGCGTACTTATTTACTTGCCCCTTCGACCATTCAACCATTCATACACAGACGTAGTATACTAAGGTTCGCGCGATACATTCCGATCAGCTTCGACCACGATTATCTCGCTATCTATAGAAATTTGGTCTAAGTTGATACAATACTTTTTATAGATCGAAACGTGATCTTCAAAAAGTCTTACATCGACTTCGCACAAAAGTTCATAAGTTGCGAGATAATGACAGTCAAAACTAATCGAAATAGTATTACTCCATCCTGCGCAAAGTCCCCTGATTTGTCCAAGTGTTTAAAATTAATATAATGCAAATGAGACGCGATACGTATGAAATCTTTCTCTGCGTAATTTCTCCACTTTAAAAACCGGAATCGGCAACCCGCGTGCGGGTCGTCCGCCAATGCAAACATATCCAACCACGCCAGGAATGCACTCGGTCTCTCGATTTTGCGTAGGATACGCGTGTAAACTTGCGTGCCCGCACTTACATATGTATACTCGTACGTACGAATCCACGCGCCGCGACACCCACGCAGGCCACTTCGCAGCGAGTCGTCTGCGCGACTGTTCAGCGCCGAGTCAAATTTTTCAGTGTCCAGCGGCGGTTGGCCGCGGTATTGGTTTCCGAAAATATGTAAATCCACTTGACCGCGCTTGTAATCTCCGCGTATATACGTCTATTTACTGGCGCGTCGGAACGTACGCGCGTGGGTTCTCGTCTCGGCAGAATCGTTCGCGCATTTTCGGGTGCGGCGCCGATAATCGTCGATTCGTCAACGAGAGAACGAGTCAGAATTCATCGACGAGACCGGAAGGGACCCTAAGGGCGATAAAATACTCGTGAAAGAGAGGGAAGGGATTACTGCAGGTTCTTAACCATGTGTGTAATTTCTTCCCCCGTCACTCTCGGACCACCCGGACGATTAA
The DNA here is from genome assembly GCA_963678675.1 of Xiphydria camelus. NCBI lineage: Eukaryota > Metazoa > Arthropoda > Insecta > Hymenoptera > Xiphydriidae > Xiphydria > Xiphydria camelus. The sequence continues at coordinate 4,157,375 of OY783199.1, forward strand.
GGGCTCGAATAAAGCGCCCCTATATTTTCTAGACGCATCCCTCTGGTGTTCCCTGGAGGCGAGCCAAGAGCAGTGCAACGCAATCGAGCTGCAACAGCAGGAGACACCGGATCTACGGGAGCGAGAGTGGCAAAGACGCTTCCTCCCGCTTTTCCTCTCGCGAGAAGACCTGACCTCTATAGAAAATCGCTTCTCTTATCCTCGAGAATCTTTCGCGAATCTCGAACGTAATAAAATTCCATTGAAATTGAAAGAGTCACATAGGCAAAAATATGAAGAAAAATTGCTATTTAAATATCGCCTTCGCGCGTTATACTTTTACGTTCATTCCTCTGATTAGGTACACCTATATAATCCATGTAGAAATAATGTTACATTTCTCTACACTAAGAGAAAAATTTCTAGTGTCAAAAGAGTGTTTTTTTTTCAATCAAAAACATGATATAATTTCAGAATCAAGCCATGGTTTTCTTCATGCAAAAAAATATTTGATGGTATTCATGATGGTATTCTCTTGAATCACACAAATATACAAATATATTCTTCGATCACAAGAATCTGAATTCTTAAAAATGTGTAAGATCATATTCTTGATTCAAAAAACAATTATTGACACTAGCAATTTTTCACTCAGTGTATTAGCGTTATCCCGATTGGACTCCTATCAGGCCACGCTTAGAGATTTTACGGATATTTCGTGAACTAATAGCGTCACCTTCGCAGCAGAGGACTCCCGATAAGATCCTTAACGGATCCCGCAGACGTGGCCCTAATTTTCCTGATAGGAATCCTACGATGTAAGCGTTACATTTCCAGATCATCTCCATAAGATTCCTTACAGGAATCGTACTAAATCCTCCACCAAATCTCTACACGTGAAGTGATAAAAACTCCCAATAAATCACTTCTGTCCTCCGAAATGCATCCCCCTGCAATTTCCGACGCGTTCCTTGGACACTGGCCAAGGAAGAACCTACCTACAACGCAATTACGCACCAACTACACCCACCCGAACGAGCGTGCAGCTGCAGCAGAAGTGCAATAACAGCGCAAAACTCCGTCGCACCTTTCCTCCCATCGCTGACCGATATAGCAGCATCTCTAGTATCGCCCACCGCCTTTCATCAACGTCGCAGCGGCGCGTGCAGCGACATAAACGGCGCACGTAAGTCCGCCCCGCGCGCGTGGAATCGCCCGCAGGGGAAAAAAAAGAAACACTAAAGTGTCGCGTGGGCGAGTCCCGGCCGTGACACGGATAAACCACGCGAAGGACTAATTGCGGCATCGAATAATTGGCAGTTCGCGCCGCGCGCGTACCGATGACAATCGAAGTGTCGTACGTATGTACGCTTGCGTGTGTGTGCGCGTACACGCGGAGAAGATACAGTCCGACCAGTCGCACTTAAACCTCTGACCCTTCCAATTGGCCGACGGATCTCTTGATCCAATGGAGAGGGCTCGTTTCGAAGGCGATCCAACGAGACAAACCGAGCGGAGCGCGACGACCAAAAATTCCTCGGGAGAAGATTCTCGGGCGAATGTGTATAGTGGAACGCGATTCCTCTGAGAGAGCGGGGAAGAGAGACGAAGAAGGAGTCGAGATCGATCCTCTCTCGGACCAGCCGGATAGAAATAAAGAACGGCGACGTATACCGACCGCGAGAGAGGGACGATTCCGCTCGCGAAGGAATTCCTCGGCGGTGGCGCGGTTCGCCGGGCTGAAAAACTCGCGAAAAAGCGTCGACCGCTTTGATAATGCGCGGTCCGCGGCCTATTAATCTTCCTAACAAATTAGTGCTCGCCTAACGCGAGATAAGACTTTCTTCCCCTCATCTTCTCCTGTTTTGCTTCGCGCGTACGTACAACGTGAATTCGATTTTACTATTAATTTTTTGTATTGCAGATTCGAAAAATTTGACAAAATTATTTACCTTGTATTTTTACACTTTTCATTTTCCGCCCTATTTAAGCTGGAAAACGATTTTTCAAAAATCTAGTTACGTCTTCGCCCAGTAAGACTATTTCCCTCGCACTCGTTGCTTATCATAAGTGCGTCTCTCTAGCTTTTCGATGACGCAACAATCTTGTGGAAAGAAATGCACTTATAACTCAGCGAATAATTTTTGTTCAGACTGTTTCTTTTTCGTTTGCTATTGAATATGTATACGAATTACTAATTATATTTAAAAATATGAATATTTTTTGACGTTAAAACCGAATTTGCTCAGTTGCGAAGAAATGAACAATTTAGAACCAACGCGAAAGAGAGTTCTCATTGTGCGGTGTTAAATTTGTGGCGAATTGCAGCGATGCACCGAGCCTCTCGCCGTCTGCGTCGAGTTGAAAGTTCCATGTAAAGCGATGCACGCAATCGAGTGGGTTTTCTCCTCTTCCTCCTAATCCGAGAGGGAGAATAACGACGGATAAGGCAGCTTATCTCGCGGCTATCGGACGACATATAACGATGCACGTGAAAGAGAAGTCGTTGATCGAAGACAACCCCGCGCGTCGGTGCATTTAGATTGAATGCCCGATAAGCGGCAGGCGAATAGGAAGGGAGAGATTCTACGTTCTGTCTCTCTCCCTCTTTTACTCTCCCTCGCCCTCTCTGTCTCTCTCTCTCTCGGTCTAGAGAAAACGGCCTTTCCGCCGCCACATTCGAACCGGGATACAAATGCGTCGTGAACCGCGTATCGGTGGGCGGGGTGTAGGCAGAACGTTTCTCCCTTTTCAAGACGAACGATTGCTCTTCCGGTATATAACAGCGACTTTGGGGGTTTCGGCTTGCGGTTTCGCGCGTGTTTTTCTTTCCTCTGCCGCGAGGAACCGGCGACGCGGAATCGTTATTCTCCTCTGAGAGAAGAGTTTGTTTGTAATTAATAAATGTATGCACGATTAAAGAGAGAGAGAGCCGAAGAAATATTTCGTTGGATCTCTCAAGTTAATCTATGCTAATTACCAGAATGTCTCTTTCATTCAAACAGAAATAGAGTAACAGCTAACGAATATTTGCTTAGCCTAAACACGGAAAAAAAACGAGCAATTTTTATTGCCTCATCCAGTAGCGCTGAAACTCGAGCTCATTATCAAGAATTTGTACAGAGGAGACTGTGCTGTGTACTGTTTACGACAATAGGTAGAAAATGTATACACTGAGACAAAAATATAGTAAATTTGACTAAATCGGCGGTTTCGAGTAGGGAATGCAGATCAAGTTACTTGGACTAATAATGGACTCGAACGGATTACAGCCTATTTCTTTCAAATAACCGTTAATTGTTATAACCAAATTTATTAGTCGGAGTAATTACACCGAGAGAACAGTTTATTTGTAGTTGATAAATGTTTGTTCGAATATGGCGAAATAAACATTTTGTTGGATCAAGTAAATATTCGTGAATTTTATTATTACGACATTTATTTGGCGTAATTAAATTCTTTAAATCAGCCGCGTTTGAATGAAATAAATACCTCATTAATCAATATTTCCCCTTGTTCTAACGAAATATTTATTTCGCCGTGTTTGAAGTTACATTTATCAATTATCAATAAACTATTTTCTCCGTGTAACTCTGCATTCTCCCACCCAGAAGCGCAGATTTAATCGAATATACCATTTTCTCTCTCAGTGTTACGTATACTGTGACTATAAATAAACTCTTTTCTCAGTATCGGCAGGGACGACGCCACGAACGATTCGCTCAGAAAGAGAGAGGAGGAAGGAGGACGCGAGACCTTTCAAAACATCCTAATAGCCCTGGGCACGCGCGGCATATCGCGAAGGGTTTCTCTTTCCGGGAGGTAGCCATACCACGCGAGAGAGCGAGCTAACTTCAAGGTATTCCACGGCGAACGTGAACAACGTGGGGGCGACCGGCTTTTCTTCTCCGACGAAGAAGATACTCGCGACGCGTTTCGGATATGTGTGTCGCGCCTCTGCGTGGGATCCTCGTCGGGTCGCACGTGTGAACTGACGGACGACAGAGCGACTAATTTTATTTCCCTCTCGCTTTTTCTCGCCCGCCGTCTATTTTCGTCCGATCCACTCCACCCTCCGCCGTAGGCCGAAAGCCGAAAAGCGTTGTCGCGCTTGAATATACTTGGCCCTGATCGAGATGCACCACGGTGTTCCAGGAGATACGCGCGCGTCTCTCCCGGAACACCTGGCACGACGCTGACTGAGAAAAACCGCGCGAGCTTACGACACCGCGGTAAATAGGATATTCCAAGAACGGGCGTGTGGGCGAGTCATCAACTTCTTCCTCTCCACCTTCTTTATACGCACTCGCGGAGGAGAAAAAGAATTCGAGCAGAAGCTACGGCTTTTCGGGCCTGTCGTCTCCGCGTGGGGCCCCCTCGGGTCGCACATGTGGCCCGGAGGTCGAGCGACTAATTCCATTTCCCGCCCGCCACCCCGCGACCCTCCCATCGGTCCTTTGTGCCACGCGAGAAGGAGAGCGGTTGAATCCTTTTTGCCGCAAATAAACCACGTGCCCTCTCTGCCTCGCCGATGCGCGCGCCCTGCAGCACCGCGACGCGAGGCCGAATCGGGTGGCGAGAATGGCTCGAAATAAAGCGCACGGTTCTGTTCGGCGAGCGCTCCGAGGGGTTCCGCGGTGCGCTCCCCTTTGGCCGCGTCGCACCGCCGTGGAGACTTTCGTCGGGAACGCGGTCCGAGGCTTATAAAGCATGCGGGACGACGAGAGGTGATTACGGCAGTCGCGCGTCACGCGAGCTCGTTTATCACGGGGCTATTACGCGTCATTTTACGCTCCAAAGTCTAACGAACATTAATTACTTTCCACGGATTATTAAAACTCGATGGGTTGCTAATCGATGGGACACGCAGCGGCGGATGTCGGCGATCCAGAAGGCATTTTTCACCTGATCTTCCCCCCCCCCCCCTCCCCCCTCCACTATATTCCCTGCCTCTTCGCCTCGTGCTCTACTCGCTTCACTGTCTCGGCGTGATAAATGCTGCGCTGCGCGAATTTCCACGTGGAAACAAATCGTTCTTCGCGTAGCTTCCACTCCTCGTGCCGGACACCTTTTGGCGTTCGCTCCCGCCGAGAGTTTGACTTTTACTTCGCGGAGGGGTTCCGATAAGTTTGCGGAAGTGGGGACGGAGCGACTACGGGGGTTGGAGAGACTTTGTGGTTTTCGAGGAGCAGTTGGAATTTGAGGAAGAAAATACGGAAAGCGCAGGTCTTTTTGCACCGAGAGAAATAATTCCCAGAATCAAATAAATATTTCTGGAACCAATGACATGTGATCTTAAAAATGTTTTAAACGCAAATTCTTGGTTGGTATATATTCTTGACGCAAGATACTTTCGTTGGGACAAGAAACTCTGCCGGCACAAAAAAAAATTACTCAAGCATATCAACTATTTTCTCGAGCGAAACAAATCATGGCTTGATCCTGGAATTATATAATTTTTTGATTGAAGAAAATATCTTGTCAGCATCAGCAATTATTTCTCTCAGTGTAATACGCTGATTTCGCTGCGTCGCTTCATCGACTCGCACGAAATGGTAATCAAATATCGAGTTCGATTAATTTGTCCATAAATCCCTTTGTAAAACGAAGAATCAGAGATCAATATAGAAAATTATCAGCCGACACCTTCGGTTCGTGTTTCGAACATTCTATCGGGCACCAGCTGTTGAACGAAAAGTATATCAGTATCTACCTATCTGCTTATATTTACCCTTCGATCCTTTCTAATCTCTCTCCTTATCTCACCCCAGACGACTCCCCGGCTCTGTCTCCGATACCATTCAAGAATTAACGCTAACGGAGAGACGCCTACGTTCCGGAAACCCAACCCGTCGATGCGTACCCGAGGTGCAGCGGAACTGGAGAAAAAAAAAAGACACCAGCCGAGACTTTTCCCGCCTGCTGCTCCAATAATCACCGACCAAACCTGCCGCCCGGTCGCGGAGGGTTCGTGACTCTTTACGACCCTTCGGCCCCGCTTTGATCTGCCTTCGGAACCGGATACGCTCGTTAGGAGTGGCTCTCTTTTCAAAAGTAACCGAGCCGTACTCCGCACAACAAGTGCATTCATACAGATAACCCACACAGTCGACGAGACGCTCGGCTAGGAGCCCTCCTCTCTCTCCTTCTCTCTCGCATTGTCCGAGAAATTCATTCAGAGATAGAAAATAAGAGAAAGAAGGGGGGGGGGGGCGATAATCAGGAGAATGAATCGTCCGGCGCGAATGCGTGCTGGTGGGCATGCGGCGATAAGAGAGGCTGCACGTGCTGCCTCTCTCTTTTCCTCTCCCTCTCACTACGCCCCTCGCGTCGCGCTATTTCCAAGCGAAATCGAATAAAATGCAGAGCGCTCCTTCGCCGTAACTGCCGTGCCCTCCTTTACCCTCTCCCGCGGGCCCTTTTTATCCCGCGCGAGGTGGTTCCGGCAAACAAGCGCGGCTCCAGCCATCTCGTCGAGCGACGGCGAACGGTCTGCTCCGATTCTCGAAGTCGCTGGAAATAATTAGAACGCTCCACCGTCGCGGAAGTGATCGATCGTTACGCCCACTCGGGCTCTCGATCGGATCCTCGCGCGCGCGTCGGTCCGGAAAGTTGACGCGTTGAAGGAGCGTCGATCGGGAGGGCTTCGAGCTGGAGGCGAGACGTGGAATTGTCGATATTAACACTTAAACGCGATTTAAGGGTAGCTCTTCTCAAATTCAAATTTTTTGGCTGGAAATTTTTTGGAAATCAAGTCTCGACCACTTTATTCAATATATTTGTTCACGCTGATTCCAAAAATAATGAATTTATTAAGGAAATCTCAATAAAAATACTGAGCAATCGATGATTTTTTGTGAAAAAATAATTGTCCCCCAGGACTTATAATATATTAATATCATTAAGAAAAATAAATCTCACCATTATATACATTTTTTATTTCTTTAATAATTTTATTTCAAATAATTTCAATTATTTACAAGCTTTCAGTATCAATTATTCAAGCCTATGACTTTCCAATTTTAAGTATTTTATATTCAAAAGAAATTTCTAAAAAATAAATTTAACGTCAAAAATATTTGATACATAATCAACCTTTTCATTTAGTTGATTTAAATCCATAACCAATTGTTATATTATTATATTTTATATAAGGGCGTTCTTTTTTAATTTTCACTAAAATCAAAATCTCTGGAATTGAACACTCGGCCACCCTATCCTACGTATTCTTCCACGTCGACTCCGAAAACAGTGGATTTATTCAGAGAATTTTAAAGGAAAACCGATATATCAGCGATTTTTCGAGGAAAACCACACCGAATGGGCAGTTCTACACTTTTTCATCAAACAAAATAATCCCACCCCACCTCACACACCCACGCGAGCGATCTTCCCCCCTCCTTCGTCCCGGCGGTCGTTGTTCTCGCGCGTCCCGAGCGGAAACTCGATGCGACGAAAGAGCCGACGATTAAACCAGTCTGACGGACGCGAGAGACGCCGGGCGTCGGCGATAAGCCTCTGCATAGATTGCGGCCCGCGTGCAGGCCACACATGGGTGGACCGTATGTGTATGCAACGTTAAAAGACGCTTCTCTCTCGGTTGCAGTAAAACACAGCTACCGGGCGCAGATAGACGCGTCAGCCCGGTCCGAACGATCAAACGAGCCCTCCCTCCTCTCCCGGCGGTTCAAACGTTCCGAGTGTAATTTCAGGCAAAAGAGCCCCGAGGCGTCGAGACGAGAGCGCGCGTCGTGCACACGGTTTCCTGGTTGCGCGCCTCTTTCCGCGATCGCATTAAAGTCCCTCCTCTCGCTCGCCCATTGCCTGCGTCGCTGTCCCTCTCCCGAGAGCCGTTATTTACGACGCGTCGGTGAGGAACTATCTGCCGACGGCACGGCTTCACCGAATTAAAAGATTTAACACTTCGTCGATCGCGCCGCGAGGATCTTTCACGAGTCATTCGTTCGCCGCGACTCCGCCGGGCGCGCGCGCCTTAATGAAAGGAGCAAAGGGAGGAGGAGGAGGATCCTACGCGAGAGAGATACGCAGTAACCGGCGGTCTTTTTATCGGCCGTGCCGATCGACTTTCGACTTGTGGTGCGGTTTCAAACGACCCGAATTTGTAACGGCGCGGAGGTATACGAATTAGTTTCGCGAGATAACGGATTAAGTGCTACGCTGAGATACATTACTTGGTCAATCAAACCAAAATTCTGAAGATGGCCAAACCGTTTGGTGAAACATGGATGCTCCATCTGTTTGATTAAATTGACCATTCTTTTATTAAAATAACTAAACGTTTGATTGGAATAGCTAAACATTTGGTTAGAATAACTTGATATTTAGTTCAACACTGACCGGTATTTTTGGTTAGCATAATTAAACCCGTCAAACTAGATGCGTTTTGTCACTTTAACCTAATTATTTTTGTCAGTGTACGAATCGTAGATGATGGAAATAAAATTACCGTTTGCTGCAAATTAATTTTTCACTCCTGATGTATAAATAAAAACACTCGCACCCGGATGTTTCTTTTTGGATCGCACTCGCGGATAGAGTATCGAGCGGACGAGAGGTAAAAGAGAAAGGGCTCGAGAGAAAGAGAATACCCGGTAAGAAGTCCCTCCTTGAGGCCTAGAGACGGGATTAATCGACCGTCCGAAAAGAAGGAAGGAGAGGGGGAGGCTTTTTCCCTCTTTTTTTTTCGTCAATGGAAACATGGCGAAGAGTACGTGGGAAAGTAGTGCTCTCTTTCCTCGAAATACTACGCGGTGGACTCACCGAGGCACGGATGTTGTTTCTCTCATTCTATTTTTCGTCATCTACGGGAGAAGTACCTGCAGCATCCGTGTAACACACTAGCCGGCGATCGAAAACTATGCATCAGCGGTATTCGAGGCTCGTTAATGCAATGCAGTGTTCCAAATTGAGTTTTTTTTGTGAGAAAAACGAAATCACAAACTATTACGATGGATACTTTCATCTGAAATTTTTAATTGGTTGCGATAGGTGGACCGGTAAATTATGAGCTATTATAAAATGTATTATTCATGGGCTAATGACTCCGAAATTATTAGCCCAATAATTCCTGCTGCGCGTTAAGTTAAGCAAGAGTTGTGCATCATTAGAAAATTATTCATCGTAGGTATCAATGGGCTTCACGCCATCGTCCTTCCTGTCAAAAAATGAATTATGAAACACTCATCGTATCGAGAGACACCGGACGTCCTAATCCATACTCGGTAAATTTCGTATGCAGTAGAATCTTGCTTGCTTGATCTTCGCGTCTCTGTGTGCCCGCCCCCCTACCGTTATGACGTTTTTATTCTATTACCGTCACGTTCTTCCTTTTTTCCTGACTTGGAAAACAACGCGTACCGTGTATTCTCCCTTTTTGCCGCTAGATTTTAATCCTATTACTATTCATAATTAATCTACTTCGTGTATTCTTGCGCGAGCTTAATTGGGCGGCTGGATGAGGTTCGTCCTCAGGGGTGCGATTTTGTCGAAGTTATTAAAAACTTCTTCACGAGATCGTTGATTCCACTTTGGATATCTGCATTTGAATATTCACTGCAACAGCACCGCGAACGCGTCGAGATATTTCTGTCAAACTGCACGTGTGAGGTCAAACATAAACATTCGAAATGACGTTTGCAGCACTGACAGCATAATGCAGGCATTCATAGTCCCGATAAATAAGATGATCCCAAATCAGCTCAGGGTCTGAGTCATTCGTGAAAACAACGATTCGAGCCCCGTTCCCTCGAAAATTCCATCCGCGAAAACTACCTAAAATAAACTGAGAGAAATAATTGCCAGTGTTAAAAAAATATTTCTTCAACCAAGAACATAATATGATCTTACAAATGTTTAAGGATACAGGTTTTGACTCAAGAATATCTTCGTTTGGATGGAAAATTTTTCCTGCGGGACAAAAACAATTACATACTCGAGTCTGTCAAATATTATTTATACGAAGAAAACCATGGCTTTATCTTGGAATTATATCATGTTTTCGATTGACGAAAAAAAAAACATTTTTGTTCGCACCAGGAATTATTTCTCTCGGTGTACCTTCACCTCTTAACCAACCCCTGAATAAAAATGCACTTTGAATCCACCGTACCTGTCTCCAAAAATCCAAATCAGAAATATCCAAAACCACGATAACCCCGGCGCGAGAAGAACGACACACCAAATCACCACTGCACACACAAAAACGCCTTCGAATCACTCTCCACAATCAATCACGAACTCTGCCGCAGCCACTGCATCGGAGCGAAACTCCGTCGAGATTCACACGCGATCCGAAAAAAAAGATCTGTATTCCTTCCCGCGTATCGACAAAGAGAACGAGGAGAGGATCTACCGCGCGGCGATCGACGCGGCGTCGGCCCAGCGCAGACTGCGGTCCCCGCGAGCGGACCGCATGGATCACGATCGGGCCGCGCGCTCTTGGTGGATGGACCGGTAAAAAGTCAACCGCTGCGAGGGGGGCACTGCACGAGAAGCCTCGGCGCGCGAGACTCGCTTCGTCGCGACTCTCTCGCTTCCACCTCGAGGAAGAGGAGGGAGAACCGATCGCTCGGTTCGTTTCTCGCGTGGAACGTCACGGGGACGCGCGGTGGAAGGTGCACGACGAAGCGCGGGGGGGGGGACGCGCTCGTACGTCGAGGTACCGCGTACGCAGGGGCCCTCCGAGAAACTGAGGCTCGGCTCTCTCCGGCGCGCTCTTCTCTCGCTCGTTCTCTCTCTTCGAGGGGCCCCCATAGACCCCACGTGGGTACGCACAGCGCGAGAGTGTGTCGATGCTCATTAACAAAGGGCGGACTGGTTCGCCCGGCTGGTAGTGGTGCAGCGCGGCGGCGGTGCACTCGTGCAGCGGCCGGGATTCGTGCGTCGGTGTGCGACTAATCGCGATGGTGACTCGGGTCACGTGTGTCGGTGCGTCGCGACGACGATGACGCGTACCGACGACGACGATAACGTCGACGTCGAGGAGGTGGCGACAAGCCGTAGCCGATGACGCTCGCTCTCTTTCAGCATTGCTGCACCAATAGGCGTACGACTTTTTTTTTTCACCCTCCCAAACGCATACGAGTTTTCAGCGGCGACCGCCGCCACCCACTTGCCCCTCCCGTGTGCACGCGGAATGACAAACACTAAAAACTCTTAACGCGGTTAACGTTCCCACCGCGCAGCGTCGCGCGGGTGCACCTTTTGGAATGCGCGTTAAGCCGAGCGTTGAGAAGGGGAGGCGGGGACGCGGGGGATGGTTGGATCTTGGTTGTATAAGCTACGTGACGATATTTCGAAGTGTTTCGCGAGGCACGGGAAGATATAGCTTCTATCGGTTTTCCTTTTTCGCTGGACCAGAGATGCTGAGGAAGTATTACTGGAGAGGATCGTCAGGTATGTCGGGCGGTCTGTGGAAGTGGGCGGTGTCGTTGGCCTGTATCTACTACCTGCCGACTGAGCGGCTTGGGAGGAGAAACGAGATCTGCGAAACGGCTAGTAGCAGAGTGAAAAAAATTATTAGTCAATTTAACCGAGATCTCTCGGAGACGATGACCGAACTAAATATAAATCCTCCATTTGTGTTTGGTTACACTGACCCCTTTTAGTTAGAATAACTAAATATTCGGTTAAACTAACCAGAATTTTAGTTAGAATAACCAAAATTCGTTTAATTAGATGAGTTTTACCGTTTTAACCTAATTATTTCTCTCCGTGTACGTATTATTATTTAGACTGAACAACACGAATATTAAATCACGAATAATATAGTTTAAGAGTACTCCTTGAGATTTTTTGAAAAATCGAGATCTCTGGAATTGATAAATTAGACACCCTATTCTCCCCGCCAAAAATATTAAAAATTCAGACAGGGGTAAAAACAAAAGGTAAACATTTATGAATGATTTTATAAGCCTGTTAGTCGCGCACTCTCGAGAGAAACACCGGAGCGAAAAGATCTCTTGGAGAACGCGAATAAAATCCACGCGATATGTTTGGTGCACCTGCCGATAAATGCGATGCATCGTTGCAATCGGGAATTCATTTTATGGGCTACAGAGAGCACTCGATTTTCGAAATTGCTCGTACGCGCCTTACGAGAGCGGCGTGGCCTACGGGGTGTTGCGGAGTGGGCATATACCTACGTACTCTATAGCTGCTAGCGTCAGATGATATTCATGGTGTACGATCTGGCGAATCACCGCATTGTTCGCGAAAATCACCGTTGCGCTCGGGTGCAACGTTCGTTTCGTCGAAAGAGTCGACGCCAGATGTTCCTCTTTCGCACGCTATAACATTTGCTCCCTCCCTACCACCCTCCCCTGTACTATTTCTCCTTTTTTCTCCTTTTCTCTCTCGCCCCCTCCCACCACCCTCTCGGTCGAATCTCATGCGATACGGTACTGCGCACGCTATCCGCGTGTTTCTGCGTATTTATTATTCGAACGTGACTTTCATTCTCCCTGGACAACCGCGGGGGTGAGGTGGAAAATTCTGACCCATTTTAGCGAGCATTCAAGGAGGAAGTCAAGAGAGGAGGGTCGTAGAAAGGAATTGTGACGTCGTATCGACCTCGATCCGCGAGAATTCTCGAATTTAGTTCAATTAATACCTACACAGTTGACGTACTATTCTTCACACCACCAAAGCCTCTCCTTCTTACCATACACGGAGAGAAATGTATGGGAGCGATTCCTATATTTACTAGTACAATATATCAGCCGTGGACTATAATTTCATTATGATATTCTATATTGTACTGCACAGCAAATGCTACAATATTTCTCAAACTCAATGCAATGCTTATAGCATTCGTTGCTATACGTGCACTGAAATAACGTCATAGTAAAAGTATAGTACACTGAGACAAAAATTTAGTTGAGAGATTTAGTTGGTTTAAATTAGTCATCATTTTCAAAGTTAAGGAAATCGTGTTTATTTCAATAATCTTTCCTTCACAGAAAGTATAAGCATAATCAATGCGAGTTGATGTTAGTCACACTAAAGAAATATTATACTTACTCGATCCAATTGCACGTAAATAGTCATGTATATGGCGGACTAAATATGTTGAGTTGTAGTAACCAAATATCTATTTATAATGATTAAACGTATATTAGTTTTGAATGAACGGGTATTGGATTGAACCCGATTACCTAAATTAAGAAAATATTTAATTGCTTGAAATAATTCAAACAAAATAAACCGATTCAACCAATTTTTTGTTCAGTATACACAGCTAAAGTACTTGTGTAGGAACCACCCCCATACATTTCTCTCCATGTAAACGTTCAGAATCCCTCGATCGAATCCAAATATTGAACAAGCATATCGTACCGTATTATCTCCCCGCAGCTCACCAAGCCAGCCACCCCGACGATCCTCGAACTCCGGTTCGCCGCGCCCCGGACGCAGTGCGAAGAGCCGAAGAAAATAACAGCGAGTCCGCCGCGTCATCCCGCGCCGGCGGAAAAGGGCCTGTCTTACCAGCGGAACAAGAGGTTGTTGATTGGACCGAGCGTTGCTCGCGTATCGTATTTGTAACGTCAACATCCGCCCCGCGCGCCGGTAGACCCGCTGGAGTTCATAGACTGTGGAAGAGGTTCCGTTTGTTTCCTTTGAAGCGCGACTTGTACACACACTCGTCCACGCGCGGTAGCAGGCGACGAAGACGTCGCGCGGCGGGATGCATTTCCAGTCCACGCGTCCCCACCCGATCGTCATCGTCCGGGCCCTCCAACGACTGCACGCGCTTAATCGTAAATATAAACATTCGGTGCCTGCCTGCTGCGCATCCTCGCGCGTGTAGCGCGGTACCGGAGAGAAAGCAGAGTCCCGTGCTGCGTCGACGGAAATACGAGTCGCGTTTTCTTGGTCTATCTTGGTTGAAGGGACGAAGATAGTTAAGCCGGGTCCGTGAAAGGGCGAGGTCGGGGATTTCGGGCGACCCTGAAGACTGATTCTGGCTCGAGGATTTGCCGGTACCGCTTGGTTTACATTGGTTGTTGATGATATAGCGCGTGGAAATTAATTTCACGTCAAGAATAGGGGAGCGCGCTGATCGTTTTCTACCTTGAAAATCCTCGTTCCTCTTTCTCTTCCCTCGCGCGGTATCAAGCGACGCGTGAAGGCGGGAGAAAGGGACACGAAAATAAGAGGAGGAATAAGATCGAACCCTTTCACCGAGAAGACATTTCCATGCGATCGTATGTCGCGCGCAATCTTCGATGCGGATCCGATTTCCACCTGCGGCTCCCGAGTCTTCCGCCGCTTGTCCATTTCTCGTGTTTTTCTTCCCATCCCCGCGCGAAAAAGTTACCCGTTCCCGAGAAATTGCACGTTCACGCAAATCCCCCTCGGGGCCAGGGTGAGTTCGTCGCTTCTGAATACTTCCGCAGCGGTATCGAAGGAGCGCATGAAGAGGTTGCTGGGATAAATCCGCGGCGGCTTCAGCGGCCTCTTCCCGTCGCGTTCGATCAGCCAATGCTTTGGGGATACGCGACAATTTCTCAGAGCGCGAATCGCGACGGCGCGGGGAGAGGAAGAAAAAATGGTCAATCCTCCTCGGGCGTACCGACCTGCTTGAAGGGGCAGGGGGTGATGAAGAGGTAACCGCCGTTCGCGGAATTCATGAAGTAACCCCTCAGACTGTACGGCGTTCCTCGGGGAACGCGGAGGCCGCCGACGGGCGCCGTTAAATTCCGAAAGACCACCCTCCTCCTCAGCAAATCGGAAACGAACTTTCCAGCCGTCTCGCCTGAAATTTGCGTCGCTAATCTGCCTCACACCGCGGGGGTAGTTCGAATCGAACGTGATTCGCGTTCGAGGAGCGTCTCGCGGATGCGTAACTTACTTCCACGGGACGACTTTCTCGAAGAGCTGCGATTGCGACTGCTCTTCTGCAATTCACAGAGAAAGAGAGACGGAATAGAATGAAATAGGCGTTTACCAGGGAGAGATGGAGTGGGATGGAGTAGGGTCGGATTTGCTAAAAATCTTGGAACTGAAATTCCTCTCGTAAAATGAAGGAAATGAAATAGAGAAACGTGAGAGTAAAACACAGGAAGAAAAATCAGGTTTTCTAGCGATCAGGGAAATCTGGAAAACCTGGAATTGTCAGGGAATTTGCTATTGCTGGAAAAATCATTGAATCAATCATTGATTTTAGAATCCGAACTCAATGACAGTAACACAAAAGAATAACTTTAGACTAGTCAGGAAAAAATACATATATTGGGTCTGGAAATCTTGGAAGTCAGGAAATTTCAAATTCTGATTCTGCTAGACACCCTGAAAATGCACCGAAAAAATGGTTTGTTTGTAGTTAATAAATGTTTGAATATGGCGAAATAAATAGTTTAATGGATCAAGTAAATATTCGTTAACTATAACGATATTTATTTGGCACAATTAGATCCTTCGAGGCAACCAGTTGAATGAAATAAATATTTTAATAATTATCATATATTTTTTTGTATTAACGAAATATTCATTTCGCCGTATTTGTAATTACATTTATTAACTATTGATGAACTGTTTTCTCGGTGTACCAAAATACAGAGGAAAAAAAATGAAAATAAAGTGGAAATTAAAAGTGCATTCGAAGATGAAAAAGAAAACGAGAAAGAGGATGAAGAAAATTGAAGAATCGCTCAAAAAAAACATCGAATTAACCTTGAGAAAACAATAAAAAGGCCTATCCCCCGTCTGTATATATGTATATATGTATACGTATATTTATTAGAACAATAAAACCTCCGTGCACCACGGAGGTATGGCAAAGACAGGGATTTGTCAAGTAATAATACTAAGTAATTAATAAATTGACCGCATTACACGAGCGGTCGACTTGCGGTTGTCTTCGACTGATAAAAACTTTCTCCTCCCTTTTTCTCAATAAAGCGGGCGCGATGCTTTCTTTAAAACAAAGGAGAAAGTGCGCTTCATCTGGGAACAGGAGGCATGCGAGGGGAGGCATCGATCACTTGCGATTGCGCAAGCCTACCTTGGATCTCTTCAAGTCCTGCAATGATTCCTGCGACTTCTTCAACTCGTTGATCACGTACTTCGTGTCTTCAACTTCCATTTGCGAATTCTTGCTGTCTCCGTAGGTGCTCACGCAGATCAATTTCGGACATTCAGCTTTCTCGTTGATCAGGCACATCTGTCGGGTAGGAACGGCAAATTGAACTGAACTCAGGGAGAGAGGAAGAGGAAAGAAAAATGAAAAAGGAAGGAATATTGATTAACCGGCAGACGTAAATTGTAGGAGAGAGAAATGAAATAAAGCTTAACTCCGAAATGGCATTTCTAAGATTGTAAAGGTATGAAAGAAATTTGTCGGAGCCTGTGGAACTCAGATTACCGAGAGACGACGGCGAGAAGAAAGGAGAAGAGGAGAAGTAGAGAAAAAGTAGCGAAAGCCAACAAGCTCGACAGAGGAGATCAAATAGGATCTATCGAGGAATCGCTGTGCTTTTGAGGAGAGTATAAAGCTAAGAAAAGTAAGTACGGAGAGTCTACCCGACGCGAAAAGAAGTCTTTTCGACTATATCCTTCATCAGGCGAATCTGCTTTGCGGAAAAATTGGAATTTAACTTGCGAGGGAGAGCGAGTCTCGGAGGATTCGGGGAAGCGCGTTTGTAATTGGACGAGATTCTATTTCGAAATACGCTAACGTGATTTGCTAGAGTGCCATGTCATTTGGACTGTGCAATCGAAGGGGACACGATCTTGCAATTACATAATCTCGCGTTGGATACTATTAAATTGTCGAGGATGTACGATATAGAGAAAGCGGAAATTAAAATAAATAAAAGTCTTCCCGATATTAATCGAGTTATCTCGTCTGGGACATTTTTTACTTAAAGTCCCTTTCAACTGGCACTTTAAATATTTTATGTAAGCAGATTTAAATTACTCTGGATTCATCCGAGCAGCAGCTTTCTTGATCGTGGTTTAATTTTCTCTTGACGTAATGGAAACAGATGGCGATCGGATAAGTCAGGAAGAATATAAGATTTAGAAAGAATTCCATTTTTCTGAAATAATCAACGTGAATAATCGACAAAATTTTCTTTTCACTTGTGCAAATTTAAAATAACGCATTCCCTGAATTTCATACCCATAAAAAGGGAACAAAATCTGAAGAATTTATTCGACTCAGTATCTCTACCTGTTGCATATTCTGACGGTCCTCTGCCCAGTCTCAGGATGCACTACGCTCCCTTGGGAATCCGTCACGATGCATCTGCACTTCAAGTCTGTCTCGAAATACTCATCCAGGCGATTGCCCTCCAATAAACTGTCCAGACCGAAGCGACCAATGGCCGGGGCAAACATGCCTGCGAGCCACTTCAACATCCCTACAACGAAGCGCAATGCAATTAACTCCAGGGACGCCTAGGTATCCCTGGCGTCACCGGTAGGACTCTCGTGGTGTAATTTCCTCTCCCCGTGCGTGCCACATGACGCTGGTCCTCCGTAACCGGTTTCTCTGCACTTTACAGGAGGAATATATACCGTCGACTACGCGGTATCCCCATTCATAAGGTAAAGAGGTAATCTCTCGAGAGAGGGAGAGTTTCCAGCTCGCTCGCTCGCGATTACCTGGATCGCGAGGCTTATCCACGAATGGCGGAGGCATCGTCGGAGAGGCACCGAACATGAGAATGCTCCTGGGACAGTTCGTAACTAATCCCCCCTCTCATAAAGCCTTCAATGAGATTACGAGAATTGTTACCGGAACGACGTCAAACAGAAGTATCTACTTCGATATCAGTTATGCCGTTGCCTATGAATTGTTCAGTCATATTTCTCTAGCACGGTGTCTAGCAAAATGTGAAAAAGAAATTCCCTGTTTCTTTCCAAGTTTTCCCCTCTGAAATAGCCAAATTTCCCTATAACCGCTATAGATATAGCTCTAGTATAAAGTGTTTGATTTGATTTGATTTATTCGATAAACGCCAATCGGCAATATACAAAGTTTACAACATCCTTCAATAAGGCAAATTAGAATAATTAATGACGCGATGTCATCCAACATGCTCACTCATGATGAAATTCAAAATAAATGATAAAATATTTTATTCTTTCTGGACCAGATACGACTCTTTTTTAACTTAACCTCGTGTCAGACTTGTATAAAATTTAATAAACTGAGAAATGATTTTTTTGTAGATACACCCTTTTAACTTAACACGGCAGCCCTGCTATTTCAGGTTTTCCAGAATTCCCTGACCGCTAGTCACCGTGTCTAGGATTTTCCATACATTGGGATGTAATTTTCGTAAAAGTACTCTATAAACTTTGCTGAGAAATAAATATGTATCGAGCGATAAATGCGAAAGTCGACACTGCAGTCATCCCTGCATTACGATACGCACTTATCAATCCTACAAATTTCTCTAACTCATGGTTACCCGAGAAATGGCTCACCCAAACAAAGTAGCAGCAGTACGAGCAACGCGCTGAATGCGAGAACATCACTGACGGTGTTCGCGAACATCGAAGGCTCCATGGAAGTGCCAGGAACGGGTTCCTTAAACCCGGCCGCGTGGTAATGTTCCGGTGACATGGGCTGACAACCGAGTCCACTGACGCTGCCGATACAAGCGCAGAGGCAGTGCCACAGGCAAAAGCACCGATCCATCTTCTGCACCCTTATCCTCCGCATGGCCACCAGCTCTCCGCGCTGATTCACCACCTCCACTTTAAATCCAAACAGGCGAAGCGGATAAGTGGGAAATACATTAACGCGGAAAGAGAGACAGAGAGAGAAAGAACTCGGACGTGTATTGAATCAAGCCATTCATCCCCTCTTTACCCCTTCATCCCACGCGATTGTCATTCGGAACATTCGACTCCTACCGACTTTTTGCTTGATTTCCAGGAGTTTCCCGCGATTTTATTCGTCTCGAGTACGCGAGCGACGCGACGGTAACGAGAGACGCGTTTTCGAAGCACGGTGGAGGGAGCTCGCGGTGGGGGGGGGGGGGGGGGGGTGATCACCACTGGAACCGGATCGCTGATTTGCCGGTGTACGTGTATCCAACTTTGCAACTTTTCTCGCTCCGGCTATTTCCCGACGAGGAAAGGAGAGGGGAAGGAGAGTAGGAGGGTTGGATAGGGAGAGACAAGAATGGGTCGGCGAGTCCAGCGTAGCGGGAGTGAAGCGGTGCCTTAAACCCGGGTCGTTAACTCGAGGTTTATTCGTCCGGAGAAGCGGAAACTCTGAATTTTATACCTACAGCGAAGTTTCGGGCGTTGCAACGGCAATTGCAGCAGCTCGAAGCCTGCGGATGGCTGTAAAGACTGTGCCGACCGGAGAGTCCGGTCCAATTCGTTCCGTTCGTACGGAACGTCAAGTGCGAGGTCAACGACCCGCCGTTTCGATCGCGAGCGAAGTCGAGGGGCAGGAATAAGAGAGTCATAAAAGTAGCAACGTAAGTGAAGGGCAAGGCGGAAGAGATGATCGGGGCTGCGAATAAATCAGGATTTAAGTATCGATTCTTTTACGATCAACTTTTTATACCTTCTTTAAAAATTTCTCCTCGGAGACGAGAGCGCAATTATTTTTCTCTCCGGTGTCGTTCTAACCGAGCTTCGACGGCTTAAAAAATCTCTCTACTTTACGTTTGAAATAAACTACGAGAAAATATCGAGTTGAGCTAACCGGAACAATGAAATCCATTAACGAACAGCTGGCCGTACAGGTCCAGAGTGACTCGCCGGTCGTGCTGCGGCGGTATCACTTGCATGGTACCCTTGGCCTTCGTCCACGATACCGGAAGTCCCGTCGGACAGTCGCCGATCCTCGTCTGGTAGGGCGAAGACGTCAGGCCCGTGTTGCTGATCACCACAGTCACCGCGGTACGCTCGATGGCAGTGCTATCCACGTACACCTCGGTAACGCGAGCGGAAGAGCTGCAACGAAGCCCGAGAACCCTTCTAAATGTTCCATTCTCACCGTCGCAAACGGCAGGCGAACTCACCCGACCCTCACGATGGCATTATAATCGGCACGGACCTCGATGTCGATGGTCGACACGTGCGACGAATGGTACTCCAAACCGAGGAATTCCCGGCTGCCGCTGCCGCTTACGTTGTACTTGATGGGGTTGTTGGGGACGGAGGCGAAGTTGCTCAAGAAGTAACAACCGGGTCTGCCCGCCTCTCGAGCTTCCTACCGAAACGACAGACGTTCGATCGAACTCTGCCGAAACTCGATCTACTTCTCTCCCCCTCGCCTTTCTCTCGCTCTCTCTACCTCTGTTACCACCGAGGAAGCCGTGCTCCCTCCTCGCCGCCCCGCGAGTCCTCGATAGTCAATTCGAAACTTTCTAACTGAATTCGGAACGCCGGGGTAGATATTCCCGAGAAGGACCCGCATTAAACGGCGGTTATTTGCATATCGCGTGCACTCGTCTAAAGGAATCGAAGTCCAAAGTCAACTGAGATCGCTGGCTATAGATTTATTTACCGCGGAGGAAGCGCGCTTCGTTTGTTTCAGAAGTTCTCGGGGCTGTTGGAAGTTTTACGCGGAATTTTCGAGTTGTAAATTGGTGGATAAATTGGCGGTGCTTCGTCTTGATTAAAAAAAATATATAACTCGATATTTTTCAACAACATTAATCGAAACACACCATATCGTGCCTCCAATAAGCCAAGGGTTGATTTTTCAAACACGTCCCCTTGGCGTGACCGCATCTATCAGCCTGTGTGGAAAAAGCGGCGAACCCTACGCCGGCTTTATCGCATTCAGTACCATCCTTGCCGATATCCTTCGCTTGGACCACCAGATATTCGCCGGAACCTCCTGGATAAAAGTAACGCGTGGTAGAATGATGAGATAGCAGCGTACGGCTTCCAGATCCGAATCGACACCTTTCACTCCGGAATATTTCGAACCCTTCTTCGGGGTCAATGGAGACGGAACCAAGAGTCGCTGGCTCGCTGTATTCAAATTGTGAGCAGACTTTTGCTGCGCAGTTTTGGCACCGTTGTAGGTGAAGACGATCGTGGGTTGACTGTCCCTCTGATGCCCGACAAAGGTACCCAACCTGACGAGCGTACAATGACATTTCGCGATCATATAAATTGTGAAAACAACGACTGCGAGTATCGTTGAAGACGGTGATTCACCTGATCATGGAACCCCGCGTCAGGTCGTCCCAGTGAGTGGTGCCATCGGGTAGACTGTGCTTTTCAAAGAGTTGGAGGTAAACTGTGTGCTCCAATATGGGGTTTTCCAGTTCGTAAACGGAGTACCTGAAAAGGTTTCGTATCTCACTGGGTACAAAATACGGCAGATGATGAATCGATAAAATAAAAAGAAATAAACTGAAGGATACTTTGGTCACACTGAAGATTAAATTAATTAAATGAGAGATATAACGAAGAATTTTTTTAATGATGGAAAGATGAGATGAGCTGCTTATGAAAACTGACCATACGTCGCTGAAACGTAGACAGTGTGCAGACTCGTGATACTTCGCGGGATCTACATTAGGTGGATGTCGTCGATCCATACAATCCTGACCACCGCGTACTTGCGATCCTCCTGCTTTGATTTGTCTCTTCCTCCTTCTGGATTTTTGGCTCGTCCTCCTCTTTCTCTTCTTCCTCCCGGTGGATTTTTTTTGCCAACCTTTAGAATTTTTGCGCCATGCTCTTCTTCCTTCCAGAGCTGCCATACTTCCACCATGGGACATATCAGCACGAGGAAATTCCAAATCACTTCCGATGCTCGCGTCGAAAGTTAATGTCTCCTGTTCTTCGGGTACGTTGAGTAATTGTCTTTTGAAGGGCCACCATTTTCTTCCACTCTTTTTTACAACGTTACTCTCCTCTTGTCCCTTAATTTTCTTCTTCCTCTTCTTCTTCTTCTTCTTTTTTCTCCTCCGTTTTTTCTTCTTTCTCTTTTTGGCATGGCCGGCTTTGTTCCTTTGAATATGCACATCTTGCTCTACCAATGAGGGAGCTTCGTTCTTCGGGATAACCTCATTGTCCACGTAGATATGATCCTTCACCTCGCGTTTCTCATCTATGCCGTCCTGCTCGGCATTCGCTAATTCCATTTCATGGTTGTTATGGAATATTTTGGTTCCGTCAATCATTCTTGAAGCGCTCTTCGAGTATCGAAGATCGGGCTCTCCAATTTCTTTCTCCGAGGATTGAACTCTATCAGCGTATCGATTTTCGTCGATAATAAGAGGAGCAGGAGGATCGATTTTGGTAGTATCAATTTTACTTTTCGTCAATTCTTCAGACCATTCTTCGGGATCCTCCGGAACGTTCTCATTCACTTTATCCATTTCCGAATTTGATTTCTCTCCTTGTCGATAGAATAAAAATGATTTTTCCTTCTTTTCATTATTCTCGCAAACTATCGGCTCTAAAGAAGTCGCCGAAGGAGAAGTAGAAGAAATATATGATTTCGATGCTTCCCCGTCATGCTTCGTATCTTCATCAACGACGATAACCCGTTCAATCGTTGTTAAATTAGAACTTTCAGCCGTTGATGACGATTTCGACTCATTCTCAGGTAAAATAAGAATTCTCTCGACTTGCACAATGGTTTCGTCCCTCCCCTGAACTTCGTTGGGACAATTTGAAGCTTTCTTATCTTCTCTATTCATTATCAGGTCGAGTTTCTTTATAAAATCCACGATAGCCAACATATTCAGCAGCTGAATGGTCTCTCGATCGTCTTTCGGATTTCTCGTAGTCTCGCTGCAGCTCGTCGAGGTCTGAAAATCCTGCGGAGTCGTCTCATCGACCTTCTCGTCGAACGTTGTGACCATAGTGACGTCGTAGCCTTGACACATAGCTAAATTATTATCGTCGAGCTTCTCTTTCACTGTCAAATCATCGTTACAATTCTTCCTATCGTTATCGTTGCACTTTCCATCGGTATTTTCATGTTCCCCGAATTTTGCGCTAGTTACTGAAAAAGTGGAGTTAATTTTTGGAACTCCTAATAAAGATTTCGTTCCATTGCAAGCTACTAATAGATTATGATTCTCGTCCAGACATTCGTTATGCCGCGAAGTGGATAAATTACTCTTCACCCCCGTCAACTTCTCTTCCTGATCATCGGAAGAGTTAACACCTGCATTCTTATTCTGATAATTACCTTCCGCAGTATGGACCATTTTTGTATTATTCTTATCGGAAATATTATCAGAGTTGAAGAAGTTGGAGACTTTCGAACTATTATCACTAGTAGAATGATTAGTTTTAGATACATTTTTATTAAACAAATTTCTCCACATGTCCTTCAACTTCGAAACACCATCCTTGGAACCGTTTTCATTTCTCGTTTCTTTTTGCAACTCTACTGATTTAATGCTCTCTCTTCCGTCATCTTCATTTTTCGACATTTCGGATGTGATCGGTTCAATGTCCTTCTGTCTTCCGATGTATGGCCAGTTTTTCGGCCGAATTGTAGACGTCGCCGCATTTCTTTCGGAAGTTGCACCGAGTATCTTCACTGGAATTATCTTAACCAACTGAACGTCCGGTAGATTTTCCTCTGAATTTCGAACCGCTTCCTCTTCATCTTCGATCTCTTCCGATTCAGCATTATTTGAATCATCAGCCGCTTTCATATTTTGATACGATATTTTTCGAGGAAGAAGCTCACTGTATTCGAAATCGACTTCTCTTTCCAAGTCTCGCGGCGGATCGTCCTCAAGGACAAAATCGACCGAACGTAGCCTTCGAGTATCTTTTTTTATCACAGATACTTCGCTAGGAATTTTGAGATCAGCGTCACTTCTCTTCTTCATTTTCCGAACACTTCCGTTTCTGCTCTCCTCGTAGATTGCTCGTCGCTGAGGAAAATTGCGGTCCGTACCTCGAATCCCAGTCCGCCAAAGAGAATCTTCGTATTTTGAGACCTCGTGGTTCTCGGGCATATTTTTCTTTCCGACTTCGGCGATCTTCTTATTTTTTAGTAAGACGCGAGGTCCGCGATTAAAGTCTTCGACACCTACAACTTTCCTGCTAGTTCCAAGGGTGTCAGAAATGTCTTGAATTTTATTTTTATGATATTTATCACCGTTGACGAGTTTTTTAGCTCTTAAGAAATGCATGGATCTTTTTCCATTTCGCATATCATGGATATATTCATCCCGACGTTGCGCCAGCGACAGAGTACTTTTCGTATTTCCACCCCGAACGTCATCTTTGATCGAAATTCCAGCATTTAAAGGATGACGTTTTCTCTTGACTCTGCCATAATTTTGATACTTCTCATCGACCTCCGGGTGCTCTTCAACGGTATCATAGAGAACAGACTCCCCGTTCCGATCGTTGATGTCATAATTCTCGAGTTTCCTACTTAAAACTCTATTACGACGTTCTGATTTGCCAGTTTCGTCACCTTCCATGGCAACGTCATCTTCGAGGTCTGATGCAATGTCCAGATCTTCCTCTTGATCCCTTCTATCATTTTTCAAGCCTTTAAAATCTTTATTAAAATTATTCTCCCCGTCTTCCAACAATGTTCTATCTTTCAATCGCCTCTCTTCGGGGTGAAAATCGCTCCCCGGCTTTGTTGTCTCGTCAGACCCCAACTGAGAATCCGAAACATTGTGCATGTTGCTCAAATGAGCGATCTTCTTAGCCATTCGTTTGATATACTCATCCGAGTTGTAAAAGTGCAGCTGTTGCATGCTGGTCTTGTTGCGGCTGGGGAAAACTTTGTCGTCGAGAGACATCGAGATGGAGTCTTTACGCTTCAACTTGTGCGAAGTGGGCTCGTTCGTGTTTATTATCCGGTCCACCAGTTTGTCCCAATTGTCATCCATTTCATCGCGTTTGCCTTTCTCGTAAGCACCATCCGAGTAATCAGCGTTGGAAGAGTTGTCGTTAGGCACAGCGCCCTTCTCCTCTTGGATGGGATCGCCCTCATCGATCACCTCCCTTTTTCCGTCATGCGAGTCGGTGCTTCGAAGGGGAGAATTTCGTTGGTCTCTCCGATCGCGCAGCGAAAGTAAACGCCTGCCTCGTTGGTTGAAATTCGTACGAGGATGCTTTGGAATGTCTTCGTTAAATTGTTGGTGATTCTTATCGGTACTCTTCAACGTGGTGATTTTTTTATCAGTCAGCCGATCATTCTCGACGAGAGATATTACTAAAAAATTGTTTAATTTCTGAGCCATTTCTTCCTTTTTTTGGAAATGGGGCGTATTTGATTTTCCAAGCGATTCTTCGATCGAACGTACTTGTAGTGATCCCTCATTTATTTCGCGCGTTGTGAAATGATATAAAAACGATTTTTCGTTACTCGAGGTATCATGATTTTCCGTGAAAACATTATTATAGGATATTTCTTTATTCTCCGCGGTGTACAGAATTTTACTTCCACCGAAGGAAGGACCCTTGCTAGAATGTCCAAAGGATCGCTCGCTCGTACCCTCGCCTTCGGAGAGCCGAATTTTCGGAAATCTACGAGAAACATTATTCCCAGGCTTTTCTTCATGCTTGGCCTCAACTAAAATTGGGATGAATCCAGCCTTGGAGTAATTAACCGACTCATCAAGCACCATAGGAGCTCCGGAATGACCTTTAACCCTCTTCAAACCCAGGGTGAATGTCTTCTCGGAAAAAAGACCTTTATCGCTTTTCTTTCGCTGCTCCTCTTCCTTCATATCCTCTACAGCTGTACTGATAGCTGTAGAAGTATACGTGTCTTGTTCGTCGCGCTTCTCCGTCGCTGCTTCTTGAAATAGCGAGTTATCGTTTATCTTCTCCTCACACCTCCCGCAAGGAGGTAATATTTTTCCATCGGGTTGCGAAATCTCACAGTCAGTCTCTGAAATATCTTCAGATTTCGGGGTCGTGCCAGGGTTTGAGGAAGCTTCGCAAGGTTGCTCAACTACGATATCATCGATAGAGTTATCAATCGCATTTTCTTTCACACTCGATCCTGAAGTAGTTAAATACTTATTCAAATTCGAATATTCCTTCAGCATATTTTCGTGCTTTTTCAACTCGAGAAGCTCCATCTTTGCTCGCCAGCCGTCATTGGCTTTGTTCCTCGAATTACAAGACTCTTCGTCATCCTCGC
Source organism: Xiphydria camelus (assembly GCA_963678675.1). Lineage (NCBI taxonomy): Eukaryota > Metazoa > Arthropoda > Insecta > Hymenoptera > Xiphydriidae > Xiphydria > Xiphydria camelus. The sequence goes on from OY783199.1 coordinate 4,183,449, forward strand.
CGTTCGACTTATTCTCGATAACGTAAGACAAATAATCCGGTTTCACGAATTTTCTCGAATGACTCATCGGAGAAAGCATAGGTTTCGTGATGTCACCCCGACGAACCTTCCCTTTATCTCGTTCGTCTCTTCGCTTTACGTCACGCTCCTCGTTATCAGAAAACAGGGAAGAGGAGAAGGAAGAATTCATCGAATGCCGTCCACGCTTGAAAAACGTATTCATCCCCATTTTACGCTTCCGTCTTCCAGAATGACGACCGAATTCTCTCTCGTCCGGAAGAGGGCCCGCCAAATTGGATTTCCCGTCATCGAGCAAGCTCGTCGTCATCATTATCGTCGTCATTACGCCCGTCGTATCTCTTTCAGCCGCGAGCTTGACCTTATTCGGCAATGCCACTGGTCCGTCGAGTGGCTCCTCTCCGCGTCCTCGCAAAAGATTCTTTCTGACTTTAACAAGAGCAGTTGAATTATCTACGACTTGGAATTGCTGCCTGGAAGTTTCTCTCCGTAGTGCTTGCCCTTGCGCACCGATACTCACGTCGACCACAGAGTTCTTGAAGAAACTATTCGAAAAGGGCACCTCCTCTTGTCGAGACTCGCTGAAAAGGACGGGTGATGATGGCGATGTAACGCGCCTAGCAGCCTCGACTGTGCTGCTTGTTGTTTCGATTTCTGCTGGTTTTCTATTTTGGAGAACTATAGGTAAATTCGGTGACCTCTTATCTCGTTTATCCATCGAGGAAGGTGACTCGTGGACTGACGAACGAGTCTTCCAAGCGGCTTTATTACTAATCTCCATCTGAGCCTTAGCCTGCGCATTGCACATTGGTAATGGAGCGTAAGAAGAGCCCTCTTCGTGGTTCTCCTTTGTCGTAGGAAATTCGTTGACATCGAAAATCTCCACTATTTCTCTGGTAGCTGAATCAGGCACGTCAGTCTGATTGATGTCGTCGAGAGGGATAAAAAAAGTGCTCTCAGGGATTTGCAAAGTAGATCGGCACATTTGCTCTGATGTAGTTTGCCCTTGTTGCACCGTACTTTGCTTGACGGGTCTTGCAGTGACGCTAGTCTGATTCGTGTAGTTCTGAGACACAAGAAATGTACTTTCTGGAATTTTCGAAGGGGTAGTCTTCGAGGAAAAGATAATAGGCATCTTCATGGTCGATTTCTGCATCTCTTTCCTCGTGGTACGAGCCAGTTGCGTTCTATTCTGACCGAACCGTGTCAGAGTAACTCGCACGTGCTGATCCGGCACGTGCGTGTTCATCGACTGAGTTCCGTGATGTTGCATCCCATCGTCATCCTCGTTAGCGTTGCTCGCGGTTACGGTAATTGTCGTTTCGCTCGGATATCCTGTCATTTGCGGCCTTTGATCGGGTGAGTGGTCGTAGCGGTGGTCACTGTTTTCATCCTGCGGCGAATGTGTCACCATTTCCGTGGATTTGATTCTGGGTGAGGTCCACCACCAGTCGTGATGCTTCCTTTTATCTTTCTCGTCGACGAGCCATCGTTGATCGTTCTCCATTTCAGTCGAGTCTTCGGGTATTAAAATGACTTGTATCTTTGGCACCAACCAACGATGATGATCGATTTTATTGTCGTGTCTTCGTGGGGCTTCAGTTAAACCCACTGGTAGCTGTTCGTTCCTGGTTCTTTTGAGCTCTTCATTCTTTTTTTCATCGGGTTTTTCATTAAACCGATCGATTACTATTCGTTGATCGTCGTTGTATTGCAAAGGAGGTTTTGTGAACCGATAAACTGGCGGGACAACGTTTTTTGTGAGCGAATCCGTTCCATTCGTCTCGTTGCACATGCACTGCAATTGATGTTGCACATTACCAATAAAGCGATCCTTCTCATCGCTGCCTTCGTCATCATTGTCTTCTGAAAGTCGTTCTCGTTTCCAATCGAGCAACGACCTTTCCACTACGAGATCATTCTCTTTGATTACGTTGGAATGCATCGGTGTATCGGAAAGATTTTGTAAATCAACCAATGGAAATATTTCAGTGGATTCCGGACGAATTCGAGAAATTGAAACTATCGTCGAGGTCGTATCTTCTTTTGGAGGAAGAGTCGCAGAATTAGTTTCCTCGTAGCCTAGAGTTTCCGCATCGATGGCGTTTCTATTCCGAGCATTTACGAGCCCCGAAGAGCGACTGGCTTCGCCGCTAGAACGATAATGATGTCGCGTAACATTCTTCAAGACTCTTCCATAGTTTTCCTTTATCAGAGATCTCTCTTCGGATGTCTCTTCTCCGGGATCTTTCAACTCCTGACGCGAGTTCTTTCCAAATTCGTCCGTCCCAAGACGATGCAGTTGCCTCGAAGGAAACGAGGGTACTTGCTTTGGTAAATTTACGGAATCGCCGATCTTCTTGTTCTCGTTTCCGATACTTGAAGCTTTGTCGACGGTCGAGTTTGCTTCTTTAAAACCATCAAAGACGAGCACTTTTGCTATTATAGGAAAATTTCGCTCCCCTCGCGTATCAGAGAACTTTTTCGTTGGCGAAAATATTCGGTGATTCCCCGCAGCACTCCGGTTATCTTCTTCACATTCTCTGACGCGTCCGAAAACGAATAAGTTTGAGAATGAATGCTGCTTCTTTTTCTTTCCACCCAAAATCGTATTCGGTACCTCTTCAGTGCAATTAGCCATCGCAGTGGGAATGCGAGTCCCTTCGATATGATTTTCAATTGTTCGAATATTTCCCATACGGTGCACCGTCGTAGATTCAGATTCTCCTGCATTATTGGCAGCGCAAATCTCAGTTTCTTCTGTGCTCTTCAGGGTTATTGTGATTGGAACGGTTTCCGCACGAAGAATTATCGTTGTAGTGGGGATTAATGTCTCTTCGGTATTATGGGCTGTCAAAGTCTGAGAATTTTTAGTACTTGAAGAAGAAGGAGTCACCAGCTGACAATCGTTTCCAGTGAAATTCCTCTCGTTGGAATTTTCTCGAAGACTCTTGCCATGTCTAATCCACTCTGTATATTGGTCCTTCAAAGAGCCCCGTAATTTGAACGGTCCAGGTAAAGAATCACGATTCTGACGCTTAAATTCTTCGACGGAATGTGAAAAGGGTACAGCTTCGTTCTGGTTGTTCGCTGTATCCGATGTTTTTTCGAAGTATATTTTTTCCGTAGTTCTAATAAAATTCTGCATGGCTTTCTCATAATGAGAAAACGGTTCCTGCGATCCAGTAGACTTCCATTCCTCTTTAGGACTTTGAATAATTTCTCTCTCGGGTACAATAACTTCGGAAATTGCGCTTCTCGTAAAATTCTTCGTACTCTCCATCCCCCGATTGGCGAACGTCGACTGATGCTTCTCAGCTTTCTGGTCTTGAATGAGAGCCTTATTATGCTGAGCATTGAGGTCAGCAACTCCATCGGTGAGAATATACTTGCCCAGCAACTCGAGCATCCGCCCCTCTGATTCCTCCTCCGCCTTCTCCGGTCGCAGTGCGGATCTCGTAAAATTGTAAACACCACTCGTGAGAGATTTGTTCTTGTTGGTCGGTAAATGGAGTTCGTCATCGACGAATTTCTGCCTGAGAATTAAAGGTTTTTGGCTGGTCGAATTTTTTGAGGCAAATTCGATTGGAGCATTCCTGGAAGTCGTCGGGATTTTCTCATATTTAGGAGATATGAGCTCCTCAACGTAATCTTCCGATGGAATCAATGAGGACTTCATCATGTCGCTCTTCGAAGATGAAAGCTCCTCTTCGAAAGGCGAACCTTCGTCGTCCTTATATTTAGCTCTCTTTTCAGCATTCCAATCGAAATTCTTGGAGATCTCATCACTGGTCTTCTTCCTCTTCCGCAAGGCTTCGTATTCACGCTCCAGTTCGAGCAACTCCGCGGTCGGGTTAACATTCCTTGGGTCGATGAAGTCTCCACTCGCATAACGCTCCTTATTAGGAGGTGCGAAGTGCTGTTTCCCGGCTTTATGAAACTCCTTGACAATTTCCCCGTCGATGTCCGCTTCTCCCGATTTTCTCCCGGTGAACCTGCGCTTCTTGTGCGACTTCAGAGACGGAAGAATGTTGTCGAAATACTTGAGATCGCTTCGAAATTGTCCTTTCCTGTTCGAGTCTACAGATTCTTTGTCCTTGAACGACTTTGACGAGGGTCTCGGAAAAAGCTCAGCTTGACTTTTTAAATATATTCCGCTCCTATCGTCTCTTTCCTCGACGCTGGATCTTTGAAGGACTCCTTTCTTCAAGTGGAGCTTGTTCGGGAGCGGCCTGAAGTATATCAAGTCTCTCTCTTCTTTATTGGACAAACTAGAAGGCGTCTCGTGATGGAACTTATTGGATTCGTCGTTTTTTTCAATAGATTGGCTCTGTCTCACACCGCTGATTCCTTTTTCGATTTCTTCGTGGTCGTCTGTTGAGAACCTGCCTTTTTCACTGTCTTCGGCTATCGATTTTATAATAGATTGCGGCTCTTTAGGATTACCGAAGAGATTGGCAAAAACGTTTCGTGGACCCATATTCTGGTGGGAGTCGATGATCTTTTTTTGACAGTTGGAATCGGCAAAGGATTTATTTAATTTGTCCTGATTCGACTGACGAGCGATGTTTACGTCTGGATCGCAAGAGCAACAGAAGCCCTATTTTTTATTTCATAAATTGTATTAATTTTCCGCCAAGCAAATTTTCGTGCAATGAGGAATCGTAAAACTGCGAGTTTTACTTGACTGAAGGGAATGGGTTCGCCGTGAAACATCATCTGACCACACGTCGGGTTCTCCGCATCGTCAAAGCATCCGGTGTAATTGGACTGCTTCTTATTTATCACTTCTTCTCGTGCCTCTCCATTCACCACCTTATACAAAGCGCGTCGACAAACAAATCCGAAGAGAAAGAGATAAACTTTTTCAAAATACCGACAATATATTATTGAGAGAGTGAAACATTTTCCTCGCCCGTAAAAGATAATAGAGAAGGAAGTAGATTTTATTTTCCAAGGGTAACTTTATAGAGCGGTTATTTCGAACCGATGAAAATTGTAACTCTCTACAATACGGAAGTGTAATTTCGTGTTCGTAATAATAAGGATAACTAATACCATCTAAAGATATTTTTCTACGTAGATAAATCGAGTTCAGAGATTTCGTGACTGCAGATGATAAGAGCCCGCTCCGAGCTTCCTTACCGACGCGAGATTATCAGTCTTTTATCAAATGCCAACCTATCTCGTGGAGGGAATTCCCAGCTGTATCAATGCCGATAATGTTCCATAGGTAGTTAGGTAGAGAATAAAGGGAAAAAGGATTCAGGAAAATAATAAATAATTGAGAAAGTGGTATTAAACCAACAAATTGTTCAGTAAAATTCGAAAAAATTGAAGAAAAGTGCGAGAAAAGTAATATCACTTACGCTTTCAAATTTCAAGCCATACAGTTGCAGTACCTGCTCCTGGCGCACTTTAAAAACATAAGGATTGAGTAGTCGAGCCTTGTGCATGGTCACTGGATCTAGCACGTGATCCACCACGACGAACTCTTCTTGCGTTCTCGTCTACAATCGACGACGATTAATCATAAACTCGCGGATCTTTAATATCCTATCGCATCCCACGCCTACCTTTCCAATATTATTGAGTTTCATCGTGACGATGAACTTTCTGCGACAATCTTGAACCTCGCTATGATGCGCAGACTCGTCCCTATTGAAACCGTGAAATTCAAGGATCCCCCGACTTTTGCCGGCGGTTATATTGTAAGTATTTCCGTTCAATAATACGTCGTCTCTATAAATAACGAAGGTCGTTCTAACGATTTTTTCCGAACGTAAAATGTATCGCCTCTACAAAAATCGAGCGTATACGTTTCTTCGCGCGACTTGGGACAACGAACGAGGATCGCTTTGATTTCTATGGAAGGCTCTTGACCATCCGGAGAACCCCCTTCAGAAGATCGCCGTCTGTTCCAAGCACTTGGCTCCTCGTGCTCTGCGCTGTCTTCCTCCGTGTCATCGGACCAACGAGACGGACAGTTGGGATTCTTTGAGGGATGAAAGCCTGGAGTGTACTTGAACTCCGATACATAAGGGGTAAAGGAGTGAGCCATCGCTATGGTGGGATAAGTGTTGAACCACGCGAGCACCAACTATGACGAGGGCAGGTGGAATAGATAGAATTTCTGAATCCTTTATTCTTTTATCAATGATGCGTCTCGATAAATCGCACAAAATTGCGAGATAATAATCGGGAGATAGAGTTCAAGGATTGCTAAAATACCTGCAGCGTTATCCAAAGGATGTGAAAGCGGCAGCAGTGACCCGGTGACATGTTAGGTCGTCTGACAGGACATGATAGCCAGCCAGCCGATTCATTTCAGGTTCAGGTACACCTTGAGTCACGCAGGAGTACGTAACTCATGCTGTGTGACTGACACGTGTGTACACCATAAGGTTAGAAGACTTCGTCGAACTTAGCACGCGTTTCCCGCGCAGGATTTTCGGTTGTAATAAATTCGAGTCCCCGTTTCCGAGATTCGCGCGAAATATACGACTTATTAAATAAAATATACAATTAAGAATTATCTGAAACTCAATTGACGGGGATAAAATGTATCACTTACATGACAACGAGGTAATCCGACGCTCGGTTGTTCGTGCCTGTTGACTCGCCGGGGCTGCATTCGCTCGGCTTCCGATTCGCGGTCCTGAAATTTCTTCCTGGGGAATCAGGCTAGGAGGGACAACGAAGGACGATAAGCGATCACCCCGCCGAACGCCGATATCACATCCTTGCAGCGGCGGAGCAACTTTCTTATATAAACCATATTTATTGTTTGCCGTAATGAATCGTCAGCGTAATGTACATTTACAACGGTGTTTACCTAATATTGAGTTCATGCTTTCGATTAATCGGATCCGCCCTGGTCGCAGGTGACGTTAAACGTTGCAATTCCGTGTCTCGTCGGTTATGTATTCTACACATGAATTTACAATATATTTCAAAAAGAGGGAGAGGAAGGTAATTAGAAAGAGAAATAGAGAGATAGAAAGAAATAGAAGAGATCCATTGGATCCTTGCGGACAGGACGGATCCCCCAAACGCCCAAATATGCTTAAGTATATCACAGTTCGCGATTCTTGCGTGAAATAACTAAGTAACAATGTTCACTAGCCGTGAGCTCGCACGATAAATCACGACTCGCGCTACGTTTGATTCGATACCCGCAGTGCCTCCGGTGGATTTACGTGAACTCTACCTCTTCGATTAACAACCGACGTAACAACCCTTCCCGCCATCCCCAACCCTTCTAACACCCGCCACCCGCATCTACGAATCTGCAACTTAATGACACAAGCCATATCTACAATTTACTCATTATAACTGCCACTCTAATTGTCGCCTAGGATCCTCTAAAGCATCGTAAAGTGTTTTAACATTTAATGGCAATGTTTAAAGAACGCCTGTCAACTCGATAACTGCGGCATCCGGCATACAACCTCGTTTTCAATAGACTTTGAAAAACACTAACAAGCTTAGACTTATCACATTTTTCCCCAACGCCTCTTGATTCGCCACTCGGCTTCTTTCGTGGTTCTCTTCGTAGTTCTCTTCGTGGTACTCTTCGTGGTACTCTTCGTGGTACTCTTCATGGTACTCTTCATGGCTCTCTTCACGGCCTTTTTCTTTGGTTCGCGGCGTCCTCACTATACAATTGGTAACGCTTCGTCTCACGAAGCCTGGCATCATCCGTCCCCCGACATTGGACGCTTCCTCGGCTTCGTCATCCATGCTTCGTGTCCCTCCCGAGAACACCTAAAGGTCGAAAGGATCATGCGAAGGGTTCGCGCGATGACAAGTGATAAGTGATACCGCGCTTACGTAGTCTTCGTTTATTTTCATGCGATATCCCATGGACGAATCGCTTAAAAATCTCTAGTGAATTCCTCGCCAAAAGATACGAGAGCGGTATCCGGAACTCAGGGGGATGCAAATTCACCCAATCGAAGTACCACATCGTATCGCTATCACCAGGTGTTGCACTTCCGTGTGGGATTCATCTTGGATCCGCTTGGACAACGGAACGCCTCGGCGAAGGCTGGCGAGTTCATCATTATGCCGTTCACTCTGTGACGAATGTTGAAGTTAATATTTCCAAGTAAATATTTTTTAGAAGCTTCTCAAGTCATTAAATTATCTTTCGAAATGTATAAGCCGAATTTGTGGAACTGAAGAGAGATCGAGTACCTTTCCGGATGTGGAGTGTGATAATCCAATTCGACGGAGAGAATGTAGGCCTCGGCAGTCATGTTAGAACAGTAGGTCTATGAACATTAATCGTGTAATGTCCGGGAGCAAATTTATTCTTCATCTTTCAAATACATGCCACTTTGGAAGGCCCTCACCTGTGCAGCGCTTATAAAGAAAAGTTGATTAGGACGAAGAGCCTCTAATCCTGGCAGTGTTCGATCTTTCCCGTTCGTCAGAGTCTGCCAGGTCTGATAAGAGATCTGAAGGGCTCCGATGTCCGCCACATTTTCGTTCCTCGTGACGTTCCAATCGAACTAATTAAAATGACAGTGGAAGAGAAAAATCGTTCGTTCGTTCGCTAATTTTATCACATTCGAGAAGGGAAAGTTACCTCCACATTGACGTTGTCCCCGAAGAACTTGACTTTCTTCCAAAAGCTTCTAGCATAGAGCTTGGCCACACACTCGATGCGTGCTTCCAATCTCCTCCAAGCTTCCGGCGTGATCCAGGGCCATTGGTCAGAGTTCAGATCGGGATCGAGCGATTGACCACGATGATGAAGGTCGAAGGCGTGTAGAATCTCGTGACTAATGACGGATCCCAAAGTAGCGTGCGCCGCATACGCCGGGCCTCCTTCCCATGACCATGACCAAGCGGTCATCATGGCCAGAGGAATGACTTGAGGAAAATCATAAAAGCAGGATGTACGGGGTGATTCGTAAAAGAAACTGGACCATTCTTAAAACGCTTCGTAAAATTATATTCTATATCCAACCCTATTTATCAACTCCAGCTGACGTTTGATTGATTAACTTTAATTGCGAATTACTCGGATGACGTTGCTCGTTGAGAATGACAAAGAGAACTGAATTTTTAGTTCTTTTTGCTAGAAATACGTCGATGTTAATATGCTCGGGTTACGAGTTCTCCTACATAAAATTAATTGAAGGAAACGAGTTAACTGAAGTTCTTATGGCAGGGCTTACCAATGGAGTTAGTGGACCACTCATAGTAAGCATTCACGGCGCAAGGATGACGCCACCTGAAAGAAGCGCCCGTCATGCTGAATAGAATTCAAAGTTATAAGTATTGACATACCCTTCCCACACGTTTTCTCTGTTCATTCATTGTATCCTGTACGAGACGAGTTGTTCCTTTTGAAATCTAATAAATCGCTTCATCTATATAAAACCGCTTTCACTGTCTACCGCAACGACGGATAAAGACAATACGATGGATCAAGGATAAAAATACTCTTCAACGATTATTCTCTCACCTTTCCGTAAAATTCCTACGCAACGCGTTACTCTGGACGGTTTTAATTTGTCTCAACCTTCGCACGACTGTTGCGAAGAAGTCCTCCGTGTCGATGTGAACCTGAAAAACGAATGAGACGTCGCGAGTGTAAAATGTCATATTTCTAACGAAAGAGTTTACATCATGCTGCAGTGGAGCTCAAATTGCGGACGAGTTTGAAACGAGTTTTCACCTACCATCGCCATCTCTCTCGCTAGAAGACTCTGGTTGTAAAATCCGGGCCATACGTGAAACTTTCCCTTGAGAGCATTCAACTTGAGCAAAGCCTGGGTCCTCGTCTCCTCGTCTAGCCAGGCTATCACCAGCATCCTTTCGGCCAGTGTCTCCTTGACTCTTTCAAAGAGCACCGACACCTGCGAAGCAACCGAAAGGAGGAAAGAAAAAACCACCATGATATTAGACCATTTCAAATCCCCGTCGAAACTTAGATGAATTAGAAGTGGTCTGGAGAACATAAATACCCTATTAGCGACGTTCCTCAGGTACTCCGGACTGTACTGTTGCACGTAAAGTGCACCAACGGCTAGATCAAACATTTTATTCGACAGTCTGCTGCAGGAGGCGTTCCAATCCTTGTTCGCCGTTACGTTGACTAGGTCGTGCAACGTGTCCGTCGCATACAGCACCAGGAGTCCGTTGTGTATCACCCTAAAATCCCAACAGTTAGTTCGTGGCCTCCACCTGCGACTAGTTATGGTCTGTTTGGTTCCGGTTTCTAAGCTCGTGCCGAGCGTTAATTACTCCCTAAATGTCTGGAGAACTATCCCGAAATAGGCGCTCGAAGTATATTACGAGCAGTGCGCTATGCACGTGCGCCACTGCGCTTCTATATCGCGCAATTGACAAAGTGTGCTGCATTAACGCGTTTATTGCAGATACCGAGCGTGTAAATCTATGGTTCGGGTAGTAAAGATATATCACCGCGCGTATATATATTATGGTCGTCGCCGTTAAATTAATGCATTAGCTTCGCGCGTAATATAAATTACCGCCGGTTTTTGCTATCCGCTTTCAGTCACCGCTGTGCGGGTAAATTGGGACACGCGGGGGATGCTACACCCGACACTCGTGAGGATTCCACGCCGTTTATCACGAGCGATGGTCCGTAAGACGATCTTCTTTTCCTAATTTAATACTAGATGATGGATTTATAAGTAATCACGGCACGGTATCTAATAAAATCTGAAAGTAAAATTCTTCAACCTTTTCCCACAGATTCGCCAATCTCAAATAATTTGTTTTCCCTGAATCTCATACATATGTAGATCCGATGTAGCATGAGCGCAACGATCGTCCTCTCGAATGATTTTATGGGAGATGAAAAATTGTCTAGGGCACATAAAATTACTAAAATTTTCTGATCCCTTCCAAGCACATGGAAAATAATGAAGTTGAAATGACGAGCACTGGATGCCTGAATTCTGGCACTCTATATGTATATCCTTTGTATGGCACTGCAGTGAAAACTTAATATTATGAAAAATATTGCCTCGCAGAATAGCATTTCATTCTCAGCGTATAGCAAGCTTTAATACAATATCGCATATTTTCAGATAATTTGGAAGGCCATATTGCAATAAATGCCAAAATGGCTGTATTGTAAAAACCGCCTTATGGCGGTGTTAAGAAAAATGCCAGTTAGCTGTATTACAAAAGTTTCAATGGCTGTACCTACCGTAGAAAATACCACGGTGACTGTATTGCAAAATGCCAAATTATCTTGAAGCACCACATTAGACTAATATTTGCTTTACGCAAAGAATGAAATGCTATTCTTTATCGCAATATTTTTCATAATTTTGAGTTATCATTACATCCAGCGCTCGTCATTTCAACTTCATTTTTCTCATAATTGAATAATGCTTGCAACTTTCGGAATGAGTATGCAAAAATACATAAGACCGATCGAAATCATTAGAATCGATCGTTCGAGCACCTATTCGATCATCCTTTCGATTTCCAGTAAACTGTTGAGCGTTAGAATATCGAGTTCAATTTTAAGCTTACATTTAAGCTAGCTCAAGTTTCGACTGAACTATTAACCCCTATTCTGAGTGATTCCGCACAAAAATAAAATGATTAACGAGGGCTCGGACCCGTCTGAAAAATATTTGGCAGAAAAAATAACTTTAGCGGGAATTCTTAAGTGATCCAGGGTATCCCGGTCCTTCCTATACACCTAAACGCATATTCCGCCGAGGTTTGATGGTGGCACAGGAATCCCGTTCGGCTATCTCGCTCGTGCCAACAGTGGCATTTGGCCGCGGTATATTGTAGGTCACGCGCTATCAGCCTCTCGGTATCAGGCCACCCTGGCCGCCCAGCCAACCATCTAGACCTCCCGCCAAATGACAGCGCGATTTTAGGGCTGCTCCGGCATTCCAGACGTTCGCCGCTCGAAATACCAAACTCCCAAGTTACGGCTACCGGCGCGTAAGACGTCGGCGGAGAAGCTGCCTTCGGAAACGTAAAAGCTTTGGCACGTGGAAACCCTTGCTTTTCTCTGTCTCTCTTCTCTTCCCTCCTTCCAATTCTCGTGTTCTCTGATCCTCTCATAGGGAGGCATAACTAAAGCCCCAAAACGGATCGATGAACAAATTTTATTCAACGTCTATTTCAGAATATGAAAAAAAATTAGTTCCATTTTTAACATATGATACGTCCTTACCATGTAATGTCTCACTAATTTTTTTTTCAGAAAATCATCAATATTTTGAAATTCCTTTGAGATTCCCCCACTGAATACATAGGTAATTTTCGTAAATAACGTGAAAAAATACACAAGATAAAATAATCAAGCGATCGACTACAGAGATTTCGATTTTAGTAAAAATGTCAAGGGCCTCTGCCATTTTTTCAATTTCTTGCAAAAATCAAGATCTCTTAAATCGTTTGCTCGACCACCCAATCTTATGTATTTTTTCACGTTGATTACGAAAAGTACGGTTATTAGGTCGATATCTCGAAGGAAATACATCAGCATTTGTTTGGACTTCTTTTCCTCTCCGCGAATCGTTTGGGCTATCGAGAATAAAATTTGGTCGAGGGAACTCCCTTACCTCTCCGTTTCGAAGGATCTCGTCAAACTTCGATCAACGGCGATGACGGAGAAGCGAGTTGTTGGAAATATATTACGGGTGCGAGAGAGGAAGAGAGAAAGAGAGAGAGAGAGAGAAAGTGGACGGCGTTGATAAAGTGCATAGATATCCGTATGCACGTATGCGTACGTGAGCGCAATTCAAGCGATATCTAACGATCACACGAGGAAACTGCTTACCGTGAGATTGTTTTTTCGCTATCTTAAACCTCGATCTGGCCGTTCGATAGGTCGTAACTCGGAAATGGTGAGGTCGGATAAGGCCGGGCTTCCTTCGGGCTGGGACGATACTTCAACGAAGTTCGTAGTTGCTAAATCGCGGTCGATGTAAAACGATCACGCGCTGTTCGTCGTTAAACTCGGTCTAGAACGGCCACTGATAGTTTGTTGCATATGGCCGAATAAGAGTATGTAGTACTCCTAGCTCGGGGATTAGTTGGGAATTTACTGGTCTGCACGACACAAAGTAATACCACTAGTTACATTACATGTAACCCATACATTACCGGGATAATATCGAAAAGGTTACACGGCATCGTAGCGACATCGCGCGCGATCGATAAGCTCCGATATGCGTAATATATAGGTGCTACCTATGAGTCGCTGCTGAAAGTTTTCTTTTCATCTTCTCGGCCCCACGAATAAATCGATTTCCAATTACCAGGGCGTCAACGCGGCTCGAATTGCACCGCGCGTAAAGTCCGGACTGTTTATTCGCACGCCTTCTTTTTGCTCTTTAATTAATCCGGAACTCTGAAACGTCGAACGACAGCGACACGACGAAATGCGCGCTGCCAATTAGAGCGAAACAATGCACGAGCCACTTTTTTTTATTATCGATTCCGCGAGGTTTGCACGTCATTTGTACGCATCGGTAGGTGCGTATAGAGATACGCGGGGGATTTTTAATAACTTTCGCGTACTGGGGTCAGTAGGTACCTACATATGTATATTGTACTGAATTTGTTTAATTAATTGCACTTCGGAGCGTGATACATCTTTCTGCGACGATATTACGAGAAGCCGACGATGGAGTTAGACAATGAAAACTATTTCGCAGGGATATTTTATGCCGGACCACGCGAAGTTTCTCGATTCTCCACGGGATAAAGGGTGCTAAAATCGAAAACTATATAAGCGGGTCGCGATAAAAGCGCAAATATAGAAGTTGCTCCTTTTTCAAATCCGAACAACTTTTATTGGTAAACTTTTGCCGTGTCCCGCTCGGTTCCCGAGGTAGCCCAGTGAAAAATCCGATTCCACCCTCGCGTGAAGCGGCTCTCACAATTACGACGGACGCGTACCTTCGATATACATATACCTATCAACGCGGCAACGGTCCGGATCTGTAATCAACACCGAAACGTGTGAATAAAAATCACTCGGTAACGGCGAAGGGTTATCGCGGGACGTAAAAATCGCGGAAAGCCGTTTTGAACGAAGTCTGCCCCCATAAATCACCCCCTCGCGCATACGGCTCGGCCCACGCCTGGTTCTCGGAGTATTACGGAATAATCCGTGAGTTCGATTTAATCTACCGCATTTCGCCGGGAGGCGGAGAGACCCGTATTTAATACCTCGCAAACGGATTCAGTGGCGCTGAAAATGTATATTACGATACGGACCCGCCGGAGATAAGGAATATATCGCGCGTCTCTTTATCCTCCTCTTCCTTCTAACCCCGGTAATATCACAGTTTCAACCGGGCCTCAATCGCAGCGCCTGGCGAGCATCCCCCTTCTCCCCATCGCCCGATGAAACTCAGCTTACTTACGCCCCACCGCCGAACGGTGGTACACATATTTTCAAAGTATAAACATCTCCGAAATGGAAATGCTCTCTCGCTCGCATCTAACCGCTATCAGGATGGAATAAATTTTCAATTTGTAGACATCTCGTATGAGCATGGAAAATATTTCCCATCCGCGTGCCGCTAAATGAGGAAGACTTGATGGGACGAGGAGAAAAATCGGAAAGGTAGTGGTTGACCTCGATTAAATCGATAAAAAAACTGGATCGATTAGATATGGTATTCTCGAATCGATTTTAGACGCATCAGAACCGATGCGAAACTCGGTCTTCTCCGTGTACAATGCGATAACATAGCTGCATTTCCAAATATTACTTTCCAGGTTAAATAACGGCGAAAATGAAAAATTAAAAAAAATACAGGGTAAATAATTGTGTCCAAATTTTTCGAATCTGCAATAAAAAAAATCAGAGAGAAACCCGGTTCGATTCAAGATCGTCAGTGTCCTTGCATTGATCCAGCAGACCTTAGCATAGCAAAATTGTCAATATGTATGTACTCACCGCCTGGAAAAACGATTTAACAGCTTGCCGAGATTGTGAAAGTACCGCGGCGCCGCGACGTAAACGTACAGCTGATCGTCGCCGGGCGCTCCCCGAGGACGATCGTGACTCCTGCCGAGTTGATCGCTCGCGACGGGACCCAAAGTCGCGTTCAGCAGCGTCCCCCACCTTATCTAACCGAGCATCTTCGACTTAGACGATGATCCTTTCTCGCCTCTCACGATTTCTTTCCATTTACGAAGACTTACATAACCGAAGCTCTCCTGCAGGAACGTCAGGTTGTAAGGCTCGTACACCCGTCGATCCACGTCCACCCAGTTGTAGAGGTCCTTGTGTCGGGGGTGGATCTGCGGCGCGCGAACGGCGACGAAGGCGGGGGAGGAAAGAAAGCACGGAATTAATGGAGCCAAGCTTGCGTTCGCTTGTAAATCTTTCGTCGCGCGAATCGCGCACGGGGGAAACTTCGTGACGAATTATCGAACTTGGACACTTTGAAGATATATCCTGCGTCCAACTATTAGTTACTCGTCTCGAGCGAAAAGACGAGGTTCAAGCGACGACGCGAGATCGACTCGCCTTTCTTCGACGTGAGACGAGTAACGAAACATTCCAGGGATCGTCGTCGCAGAAAGGAGGCGTCTTTCCTCACCTTGTTGAGGGCCGAGCAGAACTGCAGCGTCTGATTAGTCTCGGAATTTCTCTCCTCGTCGTTCAGATTCCGCGGCAGCAGGTCGCGTACGATCCTCTCGATCCTGCGCGCCCTCCTCTCGTCCATGTTGCTCTGTATAGGAGCGAAGAGGGAGGAGAATGGTTAAGTAGAATTTTATTACGAGGACGTGATCATTTTTAATGGTAGCTATTAAATAATAATGGAGAAAAAATTGATGTAATAAAATAGAGAGATAGATAGAGAGGGAGAGAGAGAGAGAGAGAGAGAGAGAGAGAGAGAGAGAGAGAGAAAGAGAGTAACGGAAAAAGTGGAAGAAAGCAGCCACGTAGAATAAAGAGTTGAGTAAAATTCGTCGAAACGAAGTAAAATTGTATACTGGACACTATTCGGAAAAAAATAGGTATCTATTCGAATCGAATAAATTTTCCGATGTGTGATAACTATATATTGGCTATAGCGAGGCAGAGAGAAAAGCGGGCGAATGATCGAATTATTATCAAAGAACCACGTAATCGGAGAGCAGGAAATCTGTTGTTCGCTTTCTTTTTTGCCCGGCGAAACGAGGCTTGGCGTTCCGCCAAATATCTCTTCGAATACGAGCGATTCAATGAGACGAAACACCCCGAGAGAAACGGGGAAAGAAAAATAAAAAGGAGAATCTATACGTTCCTTCCCTCTCCGGTAGGAGTGCACTACAGGTTGCATGTGGGATTCGCGCGCGTGAATATCCGTTCGGGTCTCGGGAGTTAAAGCTTCCGGAAGATCCCTTTTCCTCTGGGGTACAGGTTTCGAGTGATTTTTCGAATCGTCGGTAATCGCGAACGATCTCGATTTCACGTTTCGCTCGGTTACCTCGTTCGCGTGTCGAGGAAGCGGTTGGGAGGCTGGAGTTGGGTTTTAGAGTAGCGCTCTCTTCTCCATTCATCGACGAAGGAATAATGACGCGCGGATAGAGGAGAAGCTGGAAGAGGAGGGGCGAAACGAGCGACCGGTTCACTGGGTGCGTCCTCATTTATCAAAGATTCTCTCATCTTAGGACCAAAGTGGTTCGATTTTTAAAAAATTGCAACTATATCGCTATCCACCGAGAGAAATATTGCTAGTGTCGAACAAATGTTTCTCGAATCAGGAACATATGATCTTACAAATTTTTAAGAATACAAATTCTTCATCGAAGAATATATATTCTTGATTCACACAAGAATACCACCATGGGAACAAGAAATTCTTTCTCCGCAAAAAAACCAATTACTCGAACCGATCAAATATTTTCTTGCACGGAGAAAACCATATTTTCGATTGAAGAAAACATTTTCTTGGGGCACCAGCAATTGTTTCTTCCAGAGTGTACGAGTATAAGTATTATAGAAGAAGAAAATGAAGAGAATGTGGATAATTCGTTCCCGAATCGAAAAATTTTTCCTGGGCATCGCCCGAAGACCACGCGAGAGATGCACCCCTCGACATCCCGGGGAAAGGACGAGCGGGTAGCGCCGAAGAGAGCGAGTTCACCTCGGCACTCCGAAGAAATCGCCAATTGCGGTATCTCAAACTTCTTCGACGCGACATGCATCCGAGGACTTTGTAAGTAATTCGATCGTGACGCTGCCCTCCTCCGCGTCACTCCCGCGCGCTGCAGGTCGAAGAGGAAAGAGGAAAGGCGAGAACTCTTTTGAACGAATCCTCCCCCTCCTCTTCGTTCGACCCTTCTCTTCGTCTGGGCGGACTTCGGTAAACAATGACTTTGGCGATATCGTAACGATCACAACCCGGGCGAAACTCTTCCTCTTCCTTCAGCCCCTCACGCCTTGAATTACGAAGCGACTCGTTATCACAGTAGCGCGATCGTTGGTTCAACGTTGGTCGCATGCTCATGGAGTGAAAATGGCTCCGACCTCCTTTCGATTCGCCCTGCGAGAAACTAACGGACTTCCTGTATACATATACCAGAGAGAGTCTCTCAATAATGAAAACGAATTTCGCAACTTTCACCATCGATATTTCCCCCCTTCGACGGCAGCCGCCGTCACCGGGCTTCTTCATCCCCCATACCCTTCCCGATCTGACGCTCTTCGTCCTCCCCCTCCTCCTCCTACTCCTCTCTACTGCTTGGTCCGCTCTTCCTCCACCCCACCCGTCGACTCATCCACTATTTTTTATACCCCCGCGCGTCAATCCCACGTAAATAAATGAAATCGGAGCGGGCTGCAGCGACGAAAAGACCGAAGCATAGTGCATAAATGGAGAACGGGGCGAAGGGTGGAGCGCGCAAAGTGGCCGGGTTTGTTCGATGGCCATTGAGAAAAGGGCAGGAGAGGTTCGAAGGCGAATGGGAGGTCGAATGTATGGTAACGAAAGCAATATCTGTTCGACGTTCGACAGGGCTTGAGGTTTTATTGACGGGGAGAGTGCAGACCGCGCACACACAGACACGCATAGATATACATATGTATGCATACGGAGTGGATGAAGAAGGAGACGGAGAAAACGGCCGAAATTCGAAATCACGTAGATCCACTGAGTACGGGATTTGAATTCGCATTGACCCACTTCCCGAATTAGCGGGAGGCTTCTTTGAATCGCATTTATGCGCTCGCCGGTTACGTAATGCCGGTGTTATCTTTTAATCATTCGGAGCGAAAAACGCAGTGGAAAGTTCGAGAAAAAAATAGTTTCGCTCTGTCGAATTATATGGAAAATGCGGATACTTCAAATATTTGTTTTAAAAAATTGCATCCCCATTCAATTTTCATATTGGTTGAACGAAGAAATGCAATTGCTCTTATTTTAGATTTTATGCCCCAGCAGATGTACCTACGAAAATGGGACTGATGATGGACGTAACTCGGTCTTGACATATTCATATTTTTCAACCTCATTTGCAATCTGTATACTTATTTCATGAAAAACAAAAAAATAAATATTCCAAAAAAATAATTACTCACAAAGTTATGAGTGCGTTTCTCTCTACAAGATTGTGACAGCATTAAAAAACTAGAGAGATGCATTTATGTTAAACAACGAATGCGAGGGAGATAGTCTTACTAGACGATGACATAGCTAAAAATATTTAAATATCGTTATCCAGTTTAGATAAGGCGGAAAATGAAAAATGAAAAAATACAGGGTAAATAATTATGTCCAAATTTCTCGAATCTGCAACTAAAAAAGTTAGTGTTAGACCCGAATAGCAAAATGCACATGTGCGCATTTAATTGTTAACGAAGGAAGAGTAGAAGGAACGACTGTTATCTGCATATATGAATTTCACTCCAGAGTCGGGAGAGCGTAACAGCATTTCATCGGGTGCTAATTAACGCACGGTAACCATTATCCGCAACTGCAGTGCTGCGATAATGCAGAGAGGTAGAGAAAGCTCCGATCAGTCGGATAATAATAATAATCGACAATGGCGTGTATGTATATTATATCAACGAACAAAAAATCCTGAGGGAAAATATTTTATAAGGACTTTACTAAACGAGTGCGTCGGACGAATCCTGAAAAGTAATTCTCGCACCCCTTTCCGATTAATTTTGAAAATAAATACGATATCCTTCTGAGAAGAACAAATATTGGGGGATGAAATATCGAACACATTATATATTCAACACGCATCGATGATGAGTAATTTTTCTATAATACACCCCAATCCCCCAAGGTCAACTAGTTCGCAACTACCAGGTCCTTATCGGCTGGTCCTGAGCGAGTAGGTCGACCGAATGAATCGAGCGCGGGTATTTATGCAGGGCTCATTGTCGGCCCCGTTACGCGCAAATCCTCGATGACGTTCGAACGCGATGCCGGAGTCGCTGCACATCCATATATGACACGTGTTAGTTTTACCCCCATCTCTGTATGTACTAATATATACCTGTTATCGCTCGTATGTATCCTGGCGCTATACGTAGGTACAGGAATTACACGGAAAACGTTAGCGTGTATTCGATATGTCTATTTCGGTCCACGATTTACTCGTATTCCTTTCGAGTGAGAGATTTCGATTTTTATAAAAAAAAACTCGAATCCCTGCGATCTCCCAGCGTGAATCATAAACGCGAAACTCTACTTCTCGACGAAGCTTCCCACGATTTTACCCAAATACACGTCCCCACTCGTGATTTCCGCCCGGAAACGCGCCGATTCGATTTGACGGAATCACGGACGTAGGGCGGTAACCCCATTCGCTTCCACGAAGGGCTCGATGCGGATTGGGTGACTCGAAAAATAAACGGCTCCGCTTTCCTCCCCGAATATGGGGGCCGTTCGCCCCCTCGTAGATCCCGAGAAGGAAGGACCGATATATCGTCGAATATCGACCATCGTACGGCACTTTGCGATAATAAATTGCGCGGAAGATCGAGGTATTTATGATCGAGCCTCTCACCCACTTCGCAAGAGTGACAGTCTCTCCTTTCAGCCCGATGAGGAGTTCGAATTTAAGCGGCGAGTGAAGTTCGACTGTGTGGGTGCCCCTGCTCGAAGCTACAATATCATAGAAACACGATGTATACGCGCCGGGGAAAGCCACGGGGTTGCTCCATCCATCCAAGCATCCCCGAACAACTCGACTCGCCGACACTCTCAGAATGTTCCAACCTCGGTTAATGGATACATATCGGGCTATTCGAATATCTAGGACGCCACTACGTTCCGCACCGACGTACATCCAGTTCCCATTTTGACCAATAGCGCGTCGTTTCCGCGCGCGACCCAAAGTGCCCTGTTCTCCGTTTCCTTGGCTTTAAAGGCAGGGAGAGACTTCCGATCGGGCGCGGAAACGACGTGCAATTGGTCAGAAGGAGATACGCATGTAGCAACATTGTCGTGATATGCGATACCTTGCGTGTGTCTTTCTCCCTGTTTATTCTTCCCTCTCATCTCTTCTATAGCTTTTAGATTGAGAAAAAAATGTGTCAACCACAACCTCTTGGGATGCCCACCTGAATATACAGTTATGTATCTTAACAAATATGTAGTTAAAGTAAGTAAAATTTAGTTTCGGTACATAAAATGTGGCCCTTGAATAATATCCTGAATCGCAGTGGACGTGAGTCAATTTTTGCGATAGTATTTTAATGCCATAGGTTCGAATGCATTGTATACACTGAGAACAAGAGTCGTTTGACTTAACTAAATTTTGCAAACCACAATTTCTTGCGAAAGCTTGTGAAGGTTAAGTGCATTCTAAATCTCGTTGCAGCCGGAAAAAAGGAAAAACCGGGAATTGCGCTTTTTTTGCAGTTGGCGCCGATCGAAGTAATTAACACCATAGTCGTACGATAAAACGTAACAGTGTCGACGGAGAAAAACCTAGCGACTGTTTTCTTCTCGATGCGAAAAAAGGAAGAGGAATGTTTCAATTTATATCAATCGAAGAAATGTGCTTCCCTCGATAAATTGGCGCGCGAATTCAGTCGCCGGAAATAAAGGGAGGCGAAAACGATATTCAAATCCCCGCCGTAATATGTAAGCGCGTTTTCGATTCCCACTTTTATACAGATACCCATTGCGAAGGTCCCGCGATCCGCGAGATTGAGCGAATCATAAAATTCCGGCGTTTTCAATACGGGCCGTTAAAGCGATTCGCTGCGTCGGCGGCGCTGTGCAACCTTCGGGCTTCACCGCGCGCTCGCGTTGTTCTTGCACTCCCGTAAACGTTCGCGGTATTAGTACGTGATAAAATGTGTCTCGTCTGCGCCCGCAATGCAAATCTCCGTCCCACGCGTGTAGCTTCGCTCGAGAGTTCGAAGCATGTACTTACTTCCCTCGTATATAAAGGTAAAGTATTCTGGAAGAGTTCGTCGTAGTCGCAGTTACTCGTACGTTATCGTGTGCATATACGGGTAAGTTACGATTTCTTCTTCTTCTCGCTCGATACATCTTTTACATAAAGCGATGTGGTCATGTCTTTAAAAATGCAATAGTATCTCGGAGACACGATGAAGATGTACGAACTTGATCAAAATTATTATTCATAACGTCCCTCGACACGATATACATACGTATGCGCCAAAAAGTGCCTTTATAAAGTCGAAAGGACTTATACAAAAAATTTTGTTGTTCACTAAAATTTGTCTAAATAGAAATAAATGAAGTAACAAAAATAATTCGAAACTTTAATGCAAAAGGATGCACAGGATATGGTCAGTACTTCTTTTTGGCAGAAAATTAATGTCATAAGGAAGCATCGATCTTAAGCTTATAGATACTTGTATATATATCGATACGCCCTTTTAAAAAATTTAATGTCAATAGGATGTATCGACCATATACATTCTATGTGCCCTTTTGCCTTTAGTTTTTCAAATTTTTATTTTACCAGTTTTAGACCCTCTTTACGTATCTCTATCGGTAGCGAGAACAAATTTTGTCAAGTTCTTTTGCCTTCGACAATGCCAAAAGGGCGTAAAGTGGCATGTACAACCTTTTGCCATTAGTGACGCGATATATCCAATCCCCACATACTCACATCCCTCGTGTAAAATAACACTCGCACACAGAGGCCGCGTCTCCGTGGAAGACAAATCTCCACGAGACTCGACGTCTTCGCTAACCTCCCCCTCGGACGCGTCGTCGTCAGTAGCTCAGCGAAACACGCACCCTCTCTGCAGGAATTATACGCCGGCGATAGGAGAAACCGCCGCGTCGCGCGCGTTTCCACCCCTCGTAACGCCGAATGTCTCTCGGGGCGGCGGGATCGCGAATTCGATCGAGCGCAACCGGCGACGATAAGCCAAGTGGGTCAAGAACGAAGAGATAATAACGCCCGGCCGACGCGCGGTTAGGTGGTTCGGCCGAATGTAGATTCCGGCGCGAAAATCTGCAGGATTTATCGCGGGGTCGAGAGGTGCACATGTACGGCTCCCCCGTTTCTCCGGCTGGGAATCAGAAGGAAGGCGAGGGAGAGGAAGAGCGATAGTCGAACATCGTCAATGGATCCCGCGTTATCTTTTGCAGCGAAAGAAATCACGGGACGGAGGAGGGAAACCGGAGGATATCCCAGGGGAGGGGATGTTCGTCTTACAATTTATTAGCGCGTGTGCGGTTCCGCGCGAGGATTTATGACTTAAGGTAGTTCCTCCGCGACGACCTCAACCAAAAATTACATGCCATGTTCATGTTTAAAATATTGATAATTGGTTTCATTTGTAGTAAATAAAATTAAAAACTACGCAATATTGACTCGATACTAATAGATAATACGATGGATATCATTTATCGCCGTAAAATATATTATATATTGTGTTTTTGATCTACCATCGCCAGTAAACTTTTTGCCGGGACTGTCCGGGCTTTGCCCCAACACACGAAATAGCTTGTATATACAGACGACGCACTCTTCTGTGCGCTTGTGAGCGACGCTCGTGACTCGCTGTCTCGTTCCCCCTCCACGCACTCGTTCGCTTGTATTGCAGGCCTTGCAGATATATGCTATACGACCAAAATTGTGAGGGCTTCTCATGGTTATATCTTGGAAACTAGATGGTAAATCATTCTCATTTTTTTTACATTATTCGTGATATCCTACTCTACCTTATCCTCGTTTTTTTATCAACTTCTTAATCTTAGTTTTGACGGTAGAATTAATGACGCACTGTTTTGCCCATCATAACGTATTTGTTACGTGTAAATCAAGCCAACTTCAAGTGTAAATATCTCAGGTTTGGGATGGTCAAACTTATTTAAATTACACGGATGTTTGGATAATGCATTAAATAACATATATGTCAAATTTCAACCATTTCTTAATTCAACGATCTCGTGGAGGTACCTACTACCTTAATAAGACGAAGACGAAGAAGGAGAGGAGGGAGCGAAGTGAGCGAGCGGACAGTCGTCGATTCCCCGTCATCGCGACGTCGTAAATCGAGTGTGTATTAGGTGGGGGGAGAGAAAAGAAAATGGATAAGTGTGAAGATACAACGGGGGATATCGGTTGAAGGGGAGCGATGAGTCGAAGCGAAGGAGAGAACGCGAATCGGGGATATTTCATTGATAACTTCTACTTGCCTTTATGAGGGTGTACGCCCTGCTCTCGGCGGCGTTCGACCGCTTCCGGCGGCCTCTCGACACCCCGGCCATCGAGTATCCTCTGCGCCACCTCGGACCGTCCCCCTGAAATGGGGAAGAGAACGCGGATGAAGTTTAAGCGAATCGATGTTCCAGAAGCAATACACTGAGAAAAATAATCGTTATATGGAGAAAAGTGTTCGTTAACAATTACCGCGAAAATTACGTAACCATGGGATACGACGTCAACAACTAAATTTACCAAATTTACAACAACAAATAGACCATGGTAAAACTCATTTATCCCTCGCTCTATTATAGTCATTTGTTTCCCTGAAAAAACAGTCAATTTTACTTTGAAGCATAGGTACCTATGTAAAAGATTGGTCGTTGACATCATGACCCATGGTTACGTGAATTTCACGGTAATTTATAATGAAAATTTCTGTTCGTGTAGTGTCAAAAAAAATACATCTTGAATGAAGATTAAATGATCTTACGAATTTTTAAGAATACAGATTCTTGGTCGAAGGATATATTATATATTCATGATTGAAGAATACCTTCATTGGAATAAGAAATTCCTTCTGCACAAGAAAAAAACAATTACTCGAGCCCATAAATATTTACATCTCGTACGAAGAAAACCATGGGTTATCATGGAATTATATAATGTTTTTGATTGAAGAGAACAATTTTTTGACACCAAAAATTATTTCTCTCCGTACAGACAAGACATCAATTTCTATGATCTCGCAATACTGATAAAAGACAGCAATTATTAAAAGATGATCTATGGTACTCGATCATTAGCACCTGCGTAATCTCGTATCGTCCTCCTGAAACCGGGAAGAGAGAACGCGGATAAAGCTACTGAAACTGTATACCTTCACAAGATCGATAAACAGGAAGTAACTATCGAACGCCACCGATATACGACGTCCTGTCGAAGACACTTCCTCTTCCTCCGCCGGAGCTTTACGACCGTTGCGTCGTACGCGAATGGCGCGAAGAGGACATTAGCCGCAAACCCGCGAAAAATCGACTATAGAGATGCGCGAAGGAAGACGCGTACCTTACGCCTCGACGAATCGATCGCGAAACTAATCACCGAAATTACGAGTCCCAAAAAGTCCCGACCTACACTCGCCATCCACGCGAGGAGCGAGCGCGGAGAATTACAAAGATATCCTCGGTGTCTCCCGCGTATTCTGGCCGGGAGCCAGCCAGACCCTCGCGCGACTCCAACCCCCCGAAGATCCTCTCCTTGGCTCCAGTCTGTCCTGTCCCGGCCTTCTGTTATATCCACCTCGAAGCGAGTCTCTTCCCAACATCATTCGTCTCTCCCTCTTCCCGCTCCTCCCACGCTCTCCGCCGCCTCTTCCTTCCTTCCGGCTCCGTTCGCTTCCCTCCTCGCGTGTCTATCCGCGCCAGCCCTCCCGCTGTTCCCCCTTGGTCCGTTTTTCCTTCTTCCCCTCAACCGGCACCACCCGCCGCGTCATACGCCGCCACTTATGTATCTGTGTCATCGAGTCGTGCGTGCTGCGCGGGGAAATGAATTTTCGATCGTTACACGCGATCTGTTCGCGCGAAGTCGTTTCGTTATGCGCTGGAAAACGTTACGGTTCGTTCGTCCATCCTGCGATATCCTTCCTAATTAATCGATAGAAAGGAACGGGGATGTTACGGCACGGGGTTATTACGCGTGAAGTCGTTTGCGCGAGGGGAGATGGTCGAGAGAAGTGGATTCGGATCGGCGTATAATTATACTCCACACGGTAGACTCACTAATTGAAAGATAAAAATTAATTCCAGTCCCTATAATTATAAAGCGATACCTTGGCGCTAATTGAACGAGGAGAAAGGGCATGAAGTACTCGTAATCCGATCGTTACGCGCGAAATCATCTCAACGGAGTTCTCGCTTCTTGTGCTCCGAGTTTGGTTTAAAGGTGCCGGTAAACACGCGGGGTTCGGCGAGTCCCGAGCAATGCTCGCCGATGTCAACGAGGCTTTAAGGTCGAGCCCGAACATTCGGATTTTGGCGAATACCGAGCGACCGCTCGGTGACCACCGAGGGACAGCTCTACCAGGCGAAGACCGAGTAGTCTGAACTCGGAAGGTCGGTTCTTACCTGAGGCTTATAAATAAATGCAAACTTCTTCAATGTTCTTAAAATGCATGTGAGTTTGGGAGTTATTTGCAAAAGTCGAGAGAGCATCCTGAACGAATACTTCGGATGCAGCGTTTACACAGTGCTTCTTTAGTTATAACTGAACGTTATTCCCATACGCATCGATGTAATATTACAAGTACATTTTTTCAACTTTTATAATAGCAGTGTTCCATCGCACCTTAAGCGGACGTCTATATCGGTTCTTACCGTTCATTATTATCGCCATAATTAAATTTAGAGTTAATCCCGCCATCCGTCGCAATGGCGAGACGAGTGGTATGTTTCGATGAATCTAGGCTGTTATTGAGCTTGCAGCCCCGTCAATCTTTCCTTGAAGAGGATTATAATTATCAAACTGGTTGTCGGCTGAGAATAATCTTCTGGGTACTAAAAGTGAAAGAGTTGAAAAATCAGAGAAAAATTGCATCGATCAAAAAAAAAACTTTTTTAAATAATTTTATTTGCAATTGATTTAAACAAATGACGTATTTTCATAGCTGGCCACTTTTTAAAAATCTGAAAAAAAGCAAGCATATACTTTGATATCCTCTCTTTAACGACAAATAAACAAAAATAACGACACTTTAAAATTGACGACACAAAAATTAATTGAAGTTGACGCCGCGTCGGCCTCGCCGCGTCGGCCCCACCGCTAGCGTGTCGCCAAGCCAGTCGAACCCACCGACCGTTGGCTGGTGGCGGGACCGACGTGCCAATTCCGACGCGGCGTCAACTTCAATTAATTTTTGTGTCGTCAATTTTAAAGTGTCGTTATTTTTGTTTATTTGTCGTTAAGGAGAGGATATCAAAGTATATGCTTGCTTTTTTTCAGATTTTTAAAAAGTGGCCAGCTATGAAAATACGTCATTTGTTTAAATCAAGTGCAAATAAAATTATTAAAAAATTTTTTTTTTTGATCGATGCAATTTTTCTCTGGTTTTTCAACTCTTTCACTTTTAGTACCCAAAAGATTATTCTCAGCCGACAACCGGTTTGATAATTATAATTTAATGAAAAAAAAGCAGCGTTATTTTTCAAGTGGCTGTAAAACCAACAATTTTCAAAATTTTGAAAAATTCTTCGAGATACGGTTAAACATCGACAAAGACTACAATATATCCAAATTTGAGCAAAATCCGAAATGTTACTCCAAAAAGTGTCCGATTTGGTATGGAATGACCCGCACTGCATATGATCGAAAGGAACGAAACTGAAGAAAATTGTTATATCAAGTCCTTCAACCAAAATCCCGGCCGACTGCAAAGATTTTTTTCTTCTCAAAACAAACTGCAACCTGTTCAATTTCTCTGCACGTATGCTCCAACTTTTTAAAAAATCAATGCTGTATCATCAATAGCAGTATCTATTTGAATGGGTATTGCGAGAAACGGTTCATTACCATTCGTCCGACTCGGGAAAGGTGGGGGACTGCGAACTCATTAGTAGTTAGGATACAGACCGCCTGCCTTGTTATTGTGACCGACGGTGGGATTAACTCTAGATTGGCGATTATAATGAAGTGGGGTGTGTTTACGACTGCTCGTCTCCTTTGATGTGCCACGAAAGACCGACAAACTACGGGAACGGCGAATACTTGGACGAGCACGACATTCGGCCATCGGCGAGTAGCGAGCAACCCGTGTACACACTCGGGATTCGCCGAGCAGTCGCTCGGTGTTCGCCGAGTACCGAGTGTCTACCCACCCTGTTTGATAACGGGAACCAAGCGAACAATACATTTGGCCATCGGCAAACAGCGAGCAACCCGTGTACACACGCGGCATTCGCCGAGCTTTCGCTTAAAGCCTCGTTGACATCGGCGAGCATTGCTCGGGACTCGCCGAACCCCGCGTGTTTACCGGCACCTTAATGCACAACAGTGCAGCGAGTTGCATATCGGTGGGTGCACCCCGTCCGCTGTGGTTTCCCATAATAGGGTTGTAATACCGACAGCCAAGATCCGAACCAAATGATGCTGCTT
Source organism: Xiphydria camelus (assembly GCA_963678675.1). Lineage (NCBI taxonomy): Eukaryota > Metazoa > Arthropoda > Insecta > Hymenoptera > Xiphydriidae > Xiphydria > Xiphydria camelus. The sequence goes on from OY783199.1 coordinate 4,211,235, forward strand.
AGGTTTATTTCCTTGATTATTCGAAAAAACGCAAATGAGTATCAAAACTACATCGGAGCGTTATTGTATTTTGGTAAAATTGACATAAATCAGTAATCCGGAAATATCTCTCCCCCTGCTTACTTTTATGCGTTGAAGTCAATTTTAATCGATCGTATCTAATTATTACCAAGCCGCTAGCGCGCGGTTTTTCATTTCTAATCGTCGAAAAATGTATTATTACATTAAGAAAATCGCAGGCGATACCTATTGTTATCCATGATGGCTAAAATAATTTGACAAGTAACAATATTTTGAGCTGTATTAAAATTATTTGTGTACTTAAGTAAATTCAGTCACGCTAGTGGTTTTTAGATTGTACTGCTGAATCAAAGAAAATTTCTTCCACTTTCGTAGCTGTTATCTACGTAGAGGTATTTTAGGGCGCGTAAAGAAATACAAGTAGCGTATTTTTTATTTTTTGGCTTTCAGGAAATATTAAATTTTTTTCAAGGCATAATAATCCAGCAGATGTGATTGCTCAGTGAGGATTCAATGTTTATTGGATGACATTGAATATTAACCAATGAGGATCGAATACTGATTGAGTGATTTTCATCTTTTGAATCGGTGTATCCTGACAATCACCTGAAAAACTTCTACGAGCTATTTTCAAAGTCCTCAGAATTGAAAGACACCCCTTAACTACATAGAGAAAAAGAATTATGTACTAAGATCTACTAAAAATAATAAGCTGCAAGTAATTATTTATCAACGAAGTCTTTACATACTATTCTACATGATTATTAGGAAGAGATATTTAATTGATGTGTATTAAAATATTTCATTGGTGTAAATAATTATTTGCGACCCCGTAAGTAATGTTCAGTAGATCCGACTAATTTTTGTTTCTCTGTGAACTAGTGAGAGATGACCGATGTTTCTCAGACTGATGGTTCTACTTGATTCGGATCTTAGCTGTCGGTATTACCACCGAATTACGGAAAACCACAACGAACGGGATGCACCAATGGATATGCAACCCGTTGCACTGGCGTGTATTAAACAAAACACGGGGTATACAAACAACGAGAAATACAGGAGCCTTGCGTATTCTCGCGACGATCTAAATAGTTATTTTTTCGTTATTAGGGCGTGAAGCGCTGTTTCTAACGAGTGTGAAGTTTGCCGCACAAGCCAAGCGAGTACGGCAATCACACTCGTTAGAACGGCGCGAAACAACCGAATAACGAATTCTATTTTTTGCCACTAAGTGTCAAATACGAGGTTGACGATTTCACGCACTGCGCAGGTTATTTCACGCACTGCGCAACTTTTCACGAATTGGTGTGTGAAAGATGATTTCACATGCGTCGAGGACGCCCATGAAACCGAGTATTTGACACTGAGTGACAAAATATTATATTTCCTCGATAATTCATTTTCTGTTTTTTTTTGTTTTTTCCCATAAACTTGGCTACGCCTTGTCATCCGCCAAGCCACAATGTCCGCATGTACGCGGAAAGCGGGGGCGAAATCGTCGCGGCAAACCAGCCGTGAAATAAGTTGGCACACTCTCTCTTTTGCCGAGCGATTATTACCGTGGAGTGCGCAAACGAGTGCGTCGACGACCCAGATACCCACTTTTCGGCCCGTCCTACATTTTTGGCGCGGCGGAGACGCGCAACGCTCCCCTGTCTCTTTCGCGGAGAGGGGTGTACGCGTCGTTTAGTTTTTCTTCCCGGCCCGGCCGATGCAGAGTTACGGGGGCGACGAGATCGCGTTTGACAAACCTTTCGCTTTTATGAGGAAACTTTCGAGAAGGGGAGCCGCGGGACACGCGGGTACAACTGCGGGGGTTGACTATGCGAGATGACGGAGGATTTTGTATCCGGCGAAAGGACTCGTCTCCCTTCGCGAGAAGATGACGCGAAACTCCCGTCGTAAACTCGTCCCGGGGCGACTTGTCGAAATATTTGACAAACTTTTGCTTTTGTGTATGGCGAAGAATTCGACGGAAATTATACGACAAGGGAGAAATCGTGCGATGGTGCTGACGAAATGAAATTAGAAATGCCAAAGTTTATCACGCGCGTCGATGCGAGAGAAGAATGTGAAAAGAACACGGAGATAAGAGTGTAATAATTACTATTATACGTAATAAATAATAGATTTGACATTTTGGGGAAAGTATTGCGATTATTGCTTTACTGTATCCCGCGTAGAAATTAGTTAGGTATGGTTTTAGTTAAACAGAGGCCTCTATAAGGCTGAACTAGGGCTTCTGTAATGAGGGTTTCCATACTATTACCTCAGTAGGGCTCTGTCGGGGTTTTCTAAGGTTTCTTTATTTCTAAACTGTAAGGCCCTATTCAAGGTTTGATAAGGATGCCCTGTTAAGAAATAAGCAGGTTTTGTTAATGAAAACTTAGCAGGGCCCTGTCGGGACATTTCAAGGCTTCCTTATTATTAAACTTTAAGCTATATAACGAAGTTCACTAGATGTATGTCAATCATTGTCATATAGTAAAGCAATGAATGCATTACTTTCCCCAAAATGTCAAATATATCATCCAGTATAACAGTGATTAATATACTCTTCTCTGCGCGAAGAAGAAGAAGAAGAAGAAGCATGGTGCGAGCGAAGCTATAAACTGACTCGTGAGACTATCTTTGCAGAGCTTAACTATTTAAGAACCTCCTCTCTCTTCCTCCTCTCATCTTTCCTCTGTAATCGTAGACTCGTCCCAAGAGGACTTTGAGAAACAAAGGGCTTCAAATGTCAAGGAGGGGTTGTGTGTATCTACATAGGTATAGGTGTACGGTATGATATACACATGTACAAAGTCGAAGGGGTGCACCTACGCGCCTCGGGCTACCGATTAGACGTGCAGTTTCCTTCCAACTTTTAAATGCTCCTCGTCCTTGGCATTCTCTCTCTCTCTCTCTCTCTCTCACTCTCTCTTTGTCGTCATTGCCCGAGAGTCGTATAACTGTCCAACTTGATGCGGCCAAAACTCGGAAAAAATATCCGAACTCCCGGAATAATATTAATCGCACAAATGGCCGATCGTCTGCGCGACATCAGTGAAAGCGAGAGAATTCGGCTCACGCTCTGGACCGAGTATTATCGCGAGAAAAAAATCTTAGACCCTCTTCGCGTCCGGTTTTTGAACGAGATTGAAATACCCCTGGGAAACCTTTGTCGGAGTGCGTAGCCGAAATTTAGAGTACCGCGGGGCCGTAAACGGTGCAGTATCCGCGCGCGAGATTTCTTCTGGCTGTTCCAGAAGCGTCGTTATCGCGGTCCCCGAGAAAAAAAGGCCTCCGAAGAGGGAAGCGGCGAACCCTCCGAAATGACCGCAAACGGACGTTATCTCGAACCACGTGTAACGCGAACCCGAGAAAGTGACTCCCGTGGGAAATGTTCCTTCCGTGTGTGGCGAGGCGGAATCTGTAGAGATTTTCATTGTTGACGCAGGTTTACCAGCATTGTTATTATTATTCCGTAGAAAGGAAATATTATGCTGCATTGCGGCTGAGACGTGCCGATTAAAAATACAGTTGAAACGTGCCAAATTACACCCCGCACCCCCCTCAGCTCGCACGACATTTTTTCCACGCCCCCTCGTTCCACTGTCTCTCGATATCGGAATCGTTATCGCCATCGATTCTCGGATCACCCCAATCGATTCTCACGACCCAATTAAAGTTCGGCTATTCGCCGAATAATTAAAGTTTCTCGTCCGACGGTGAATTTCATTCTGATTTCGGGAAGGTTAAAGGAGAAACGAAGCTATTCACTCTTTCGTCGATAATAATCGTTAGACCGATCCGTATTCGCGCGAACTGTGGGCTTGCGAGGATAAGGAGGAACGTAAGAAATCAATTAATCATTGGCAGGATTATTGATCGGCTATAAGATTGATGTAGTCTGGATATAATTCATACGCTTTATAAAAAAAATGGGAGAATAAAATTATTCGATTATAGCAATTAGAAAACACTCCCAAATAGCTTTCATTTTTTGGACAGAATAATTAAACGTTTGGTTGGCATAATTAAACATTTGGTTGGAATAACTAAATACATAGTTCAACCGACCAATATTTTAGTTAGAATAATTAAACATATTTAACTAGATGCGTTTTGTACTTTTAACTTAGTTATTTTTCTCAGTGTGGCAAAGGTACCTTCGCAAAAGATTCATTTGTTGAAGTATTCATTAACGAGCCGCGGGGTTTCGATGATAAAATTCTGTCCTACACGCAGAATAAAATGTAAATAATAATGCCACGTGCAAATATATTTTTCAGCAGATTCGTGTAAGAATAAATTACATTTTCGAATCCACACGTATACCTGCAATTCGGGCGCAAACGCGTAGTTCCAATACAGTACCATTCGATGAGTTCGGATAAGATTCCAGGCACGAAAAACTTGCTATTCCGAATGAAACGCGCCGTTTGACTGAAATAATAAATACATGCGACCAGTGTGTCGCGAGCGAGCCGCGCTTATATTCGGCGCAGGTGTTCGAAACGCCCCGTGCATCATCTCCTGGAAGAGAATGATGTAAATTGCTTTCAATTCCTAGCAGCTGATGCGGCGGGCGTGTTAAAGCGTGGTTCACGGCTACACGTCAGTTTTCCCGGTCTGATTTCGTACAACCATTATCCACCTCCGCGCCTATACGAGATTCGAGTTAACCGCGACTTTGTGTACCACTTTCATTCACTCTCCTTTCCGCCGGCTACCTCCTCCTCCTACTCCACCTCCTTTTACTTTAGCCACCCTAACGGTAACGATCGTAACGCCCTACGCTGAGCAGCGTGACAACATTCCGCACCATTCCTAAAACAGCGTCGACCCGCCTAATCCTCCCGGAGCGAAGAAGAGATGCCCCCGAAAATCCAGACGCGTTCATCCCGAGACAAGGATCCCGGGCTCGCGGGTACCGGGTACCATCGTCTAAAAGTCCGCCACGATGTGGACGAAGCGCGCAAGACGGATTAATCCCCGTACTTAACCTCTCCAGGGTGAAGACCTTAAAGGTGTACTCGCGAACTTGCGATCTCTTGTGATCTTAAACTAGAATTTCCTACACAGAGGAAAGGAATGATTAGGTGTACAACTTTGCTCCCGCTGTTTTTTACATTAAACTGGTATAGGAAAACGGCGGGGGCAAAGTTGTAGACCTAATCGTTGGATCCACTAATAATTACTTACGGGGTCGCAAGTAATTATTTATTTAGATCAATTAAATATTTTTCAATGTTAATTAGATATTTCTTCCTTGCAATTACATATATACTATTTTACATGATTGTAAGAAAGGGATGTCAAATTAATGTATTAAAAAGTTTCATTGATAAATAAATAATTACTTGCGATCCAACAAGTAATTTTCAGTAGATTCAATTAATTCTTTTCCTCTGTGTAGGTGCACGGAGAGAGAGAGAGAGAGAGGATTAGTAAAAAATCATGGGTAACGCTTGATTGTTTACAAACAGAGAACAAAATTTACTTAATCGAAATAAACGTATTTTTCGATAGACCTAAGATCATTACTGATTTAATTAAATATTATTTAAATCAAATCGATATCCATTTGAATCGAATAAATGTGCTCTTAGGACTGTCCAAAAGCACGTTTATTTCGATCAAGCAAATTTTTTTTCTCAGTGCATTGATCCCAGGAATAAAGTTCCTCGAGGTGAAATATTGAAGTTTTTAATAGATCGCAACGTACTTTTTACAGTTCGTAATAGTATAAAGATCAGTTTATACGGTAAAATGTACCAATCTCCCGATAATATGCGTCGAGTGTTGACGGGTTCATACTGTAACGAACTCTAAAAAGTACGCTGAGTATTGAAAAATTCAATGTTTCACCTCGAGGAGTCCTGTTACTGGGATTCACTGTAAAAATTACTACTTAATCCTTTTTTTTCGTGTAAGGAATCGTGGGTCTCGAACCTAACAACATTCGAACTTTGCCAATCATTCTGATCGATATGCACGGACGACTAACCTGATTCCCCGCAAAAAGCGTATCGGGCTGATACTTTGAAGGGAGATCGAGGAATATGGAGGAGCGCGTGCGGTCGTAAAGGTCTGCGTCGATGTAAACGTCGAAGAGCGGCGCCCCGTCCACCCTCAGCAGAGCCGAAACCAACGGGGTGATGTCCGCCGGCGCCAGACGCCTCGGGGCTAGATATCCACCCAGCTCGTCCAGCAGCCGATAAACTGAAACAGAAACGCTCGTTTTACTCGAAGCGACGTAAATTATTGGCGCGCGGTCCTCGCGTATCGACGCGACGCGATAACGATGGAAGCTCGCGCGAGAGTAAAAGAGGGCTGGGGAGTTTGGCGCAGGCAAAAATTTATCGGCCGTCGACGCTCCGAATGCATCCGCGAAACGATGTACGAAGGAAATGAAGATTGCGTGAGGGTGATGAGTCATTATGAAAAAAAAAATAGATTCCTACCCTCGCAAGCTTCGAGGATCGAAAGGGGTGACTTATTTCGGGCAAAATGCCTCTCCGCTCTGCCGGTGCATTTCCCAGAAAGGTGAGAGATTGCTAATTGCACTGGAGAACCCACCCTCGGCCGTTCCGGAAGGCAAGCGTCTACCCCGGCACCTCGTATATTGGAAACCCCTGTCCGTGTATGCGGATGCATATGTGCGGGCTGCGCGCGAAACGACATACGAATTCCTGATTTTGCCGACAATATATAGGCGGCTGTTGATCGTGATATCTGCGTTCAGCTGTAACCTAAATTCAACTTGCGCGGCGAAGGGTGCAGTTTCATTTCCTGAAGGTGCAAGTGAATCGCACGTATATTAATGCACGTGCGTTCACCTGGACCAAATTGAGCATCGAATATTGACCTCTCTCGATTAAAAATATTGCTGACCTCAATTCTTACAGAAAGTGCACTGACAAAAATTACTTGGTCAATTTAACCCAAATCCTGAAGATGATGACCAAACCGTTTGATGGGGAATATGGATCTCGCATCTGTTTGGTTAAATTTCCAATTTTTAGTTAGAATAATCAAATATTTGATTGGAATAACTAAACGTTTGGTTTGAATAACTTGATATTTGGTTCAACTGACCAGTATTTTGGTTATAGAATAATAAAACGCGTTTAATTAGATGCGTTTTATCATTTTAACCTAATTATTTTTCCCAACGGAATTAAACCCGTTTAATCAAATACGTTTTACCATTTTAACCGAGCAATTTTTTTCAGTGTGCAGCATAGACCGTGCGGTAAGTGTTATTGTGAAAAATCCATTGTCTCTCCAAAGTCGGAAATAAATCTGGGAAATAACAATACCACGTTAAATAATAGTCGTCGTAAAGCTTTTTCCATTAAGGAATAAGCGAGAAACATTTGCTTCGGGTATACGAGCTGTAGGTATCTACATGTCATATAGGTAGGTGTAGGATGAGAATACAGTGTTCTACTAAATTCGAGCGGTTCGAAGAAATGGGAAAATTTCATTTGCGAGATGACAGCCACTGAAAGGGTGCTATCCACATCGTAGTTCTGCGACAATAGCTACATAACCCCGCGGAAGTGCGACAGCCAGGAAATTTCAATTCGTTCCATAGAATAAACGTCGATATTTCAGACGGAAAAGAAGGTCGAGCGCCGCGCAACTCGTCGATCGAAGGGTCGCTGGAAGAACAAGTCGAACTCGCGCGTGCTATCTACATACGTGCTAAGATTATCTACACACCAATCGAGCGAGACTCATCGATTTCCCGACGGCGAAACTATATTTACGTTTCATAATTGACCACCCGATGGGATGAGAGGTTCCTTTGCAAACTGATTTGCAACACGGAAAAAAATAAATAGTAGCATTTACAATATTTCTGGTAAATTTTGGGACAAGGCCAATTCATTGTTACGATAACTACAACTGTAGTAAATATTACAGTAACGTTTTCCACTTCTACAAGTTATACTGTAATTTTTACTAAAATTGTAGTTATCGGAACAACAAATTGGCCTTGTCCCGAAATTTACTGCAAACTTTGTAAATGCCGTGATTTATTTTTGTCCATAAATCGATCAAACTGCCCTGCGAATGGACTAAAAATCGGATTCGTCGCCGAGAAAAACTCTGCCGAAAGCCGTCGATGAAGTCACTCAACAAAGCCATCGCTTCCGTCCTTTCGAGGTGCCTACAAAAACATCCTGAGAAACGATCGGAACAAACGTCTCTCTTTCTGTCAATCGTACAACGATTTATCCCACCGTAAATGAAAAAAGCCCTACGAAGGAGTATCGAAAAACTACCCCTTCCTCCCGATTTCCGTCGCCTCTCGTGACGAACAGTTTCCGCGACGGCGGGACACGCGACGAGCGCACGAAGGGAGGGAAAACTCGAAAGCTCTCGTGCGTTATCAGACCCTGTGCTTTTAATTGACAAGGAAAGGCACGGGTCAAACGGCGCTGTATTTCGAGAAGTAGCCATTATCCGGCGATCGGAAGACGTGCAGGCGCACCGGCACGAAAGCACCGACCTTCAGAAGTACCAGCGAGGGTGAAGGAAGAAGAGGGGCAGAGGAAAGAGAGGGAAGAAGAGGGAGAGAGCGCGAAGCTTCGTAGCAATTCATATACGTGGGTGGTAAATCGAAAACTGGGTCAGATTAACCCGGCACTTCTTCGCCTCGAAACACGCGACTTCTCGCTCTGCCTCTCCTCCCGCTCGTTACAGCCCTCCTCACACTCGCGTCAGCTCCCATCAGGCGAGAAGGAAGGACCGGGGAGGGATGATTCTCGTTTTCTCGCACATCTCGCGCGACGCTTTTCGCCGTTGGCGAGTACGCCGGGATATAGGAGGAGAGAGGAGAGGAAGAAGAGGGAGAAAGATAGAGAGAGGGTGAGAGAGAGAGAGAGAGGAGGAAAAGAAGTGAGGCGAACGACCGTATAGCCGGGGAACAAACGACCCGGAAATATCGACTGAGACAGCGAGTCAACATCCATTAGTCAGGATGTTCATATCGCGAAGGCGACAACAAAGGAGGTGGTTATTGTCGCCGTCGGTATGTAGCACTTCCCGTTATTGCTGATCATCGAACCGATCTCCCGCTGCCGGATGGATGTATGCAGTCGATGACGGGGTTCAGCCGATCGGAACTGGGGTGAATTATTAGGGTCGAGTTGGGCAATTATGATCCGTATAATTGGAGGTAGTCATCGATATTGATGGGAGATACTCGACAGTCGCGAATACCTCAGATCTTTCTTTCGTGGATATCCTGTAAAATTTTGGAGAACATCGATTTCGATTTGAGTCATTTGACTAAAATTAAATGTTGTTTCATCACTCTATCCGATTTACTTTTCGTGCTGATTCTGAGAATCATAGTTATTCGGCCGATATTAATTGGCATTTTTTATAATACCGTTCATATATGTACTCTGTATAAACCATGCAGAGTCCATATATGGTTCATATATAAATAATATTTATATAATTCATCTAGGGCCATATGTGGACTATATATAATCCACACAGAACTTTTCTGCCTGGGTGTTGGGTCGATATCGCAAAGAAAACACAAGAGATATCAGCGATTCTACATACCGTGGACTCTCAGGTGCACGTATCCAATATCTACGGCTGACGCTATACGACGTGCAACGACTGCATGTCTGCACACACCCGTACGTATACGCGTAAAGTAATAGTCGAGCAGCCATTGTCGCAGTAATATCCCGCAGCGTATACCATAATCGCGTGTAGAATGTGTATAGTTATACCGTGCGCGCGTTGCGTACACGTTTCGTAGCTAATCCGCGTCTCTGGGGAGGGAGGGATTACGAAATCAAAGTAGTGGAGCACGAGGAGTTTGGGAGGAGGGGTGTTTGGTTATCCCCGTTATCGCTTTCCCTCTCTGGCTTTTTCTCCCTTCGCGGTGACCGTGCGATAGAATTCGATTGGGCGTCGCGCGTGCATTGACGGAATCCGTAATTGGATGCATATGCATATGTATGTACACAGCCAGGAGGCGAATCGATTTGCATAATTCCATCAGCTCGAACCAGATGTACTTACGGTGTTTCGTTATTTGTTGACGACCCTCCCTCCCTCCCTCTCTCTTCGCCCCGGCGATTTGCCTTCGCGAATATCTCGTTAATTGGATAAAACCTCATCGACCGCCGATGCGTTAATGATTGGTAATTAGGCCGCGCAGTTACCGATTTCCCCGTTCATTGAGTTCGCACGGTAGTCGCGCGAATCTAGGCGCCCGTAAGTAGGATACGATTAATTCGAATGCCAGCAATGTGACCTGCATCGGAAACTGCAATTTATTATCGCACTGAGAAAAGTGACTTGGTCAATTTAACCAAAATTCTGGAGACGATGACCAAACCGTTTGTTGAAATAGGGATTGATCCTTCATTTGTTTAGTTAAACTGATCAGTTTTTGGCTAGAATAACTAAACGTTTGGCGGAAATAACTAAACATTCGGTTAAAATAACTAATATTTGGTTCAACTGACCAGTATTTCGATTAGAATAACTAAACCTGTCTAATTAGATGCATTTTGTCATTTTAAACTAATTATTGTACTTAATACGTGCATGCAATCCTATCTACATAAATTAAAATAGCACGTACTCGATATTTCTTTATTCGGTCTTAACATAAAAAATAATCATATTTTTAATTTAATTTGTCGTCCGTATACATGTTCAATAATAAACGAAAAAGAAACGGCCCAAAAAAAATAATTATTCGTTGAGTTATAAGTGCGTTTCTCTCTACTATGTAGATTGTGACGTCATCGGAAAGGCAGAGAGACGCATTTATGTCAAGCAACGAGTGCCAAGGAGATAGTCTTACTAAACTACGACGTAGCTGCGCTTCAAAATATCGTTTTCCAGCTTAGACAAAGCGAAAAATGAAAAATAAAAAAATACAGGGTAAATAATTATGTCCAAGTTTGTCAAATCTGCCAAACAAAAATAACGTTAAAACCGAATTCCCTGCAACAGAGAGAAATAAAAAGTGCATGGCAATTTCGTTGATACGTCAAACCACCGTATATTGTACGGTTCAAAGTACTGCGTGATTTTCCATCCCTCGCATTACGGGCGTGACACGGTAGGTAGTCGAATGGCAATTGCCGCGTTAATATTTCCGCCGTGTAAGCACATGTAGAGCAATAATAGCGAGCGTTCATGCTTCGCGCACACGTCGTCTCGCAGGTAATCCCACAGCCCTTCGGAGTTCGTTCGAGAGGAAGGCGGAGGAGGGGGTTGTTATCCGATGCCGCTACCATCCCTTTTCCTTCCGTCCGCGCTCGGAGCCGCGCGGCCACCCGAGTTTAGCATCGGGGTTAATACGTCGCTCGTCGGTCTAGCCAGGAATAGAGTTAGATGTAAATTGCTCGAAAAAGCTTCGACCTCGGTAGAACGACGTGCGCGGATGGCACTGAATGCAAATCGCTGGAGTAAAAAGATAGCCCCCCAGTCCCCCTTGCCCCGCCCGGGGCCTCGGCCCGCTCTGTACACCTGGAAAGAGCAGCCCAAATCGTCCCTCGCGCCCTCCTTTTCAAAGCTTGCGGAGCACGAACCCCAATGCGCAATGAGAGCATTTCCTCAACGTCCGTGCCTATCGCGGGGCGCATGAACCAGTCGAGCCTACATGGAAAGGCTGATACCAGTAAATTTTACTGTACATGCTTACAATAAAAGAGCTACACATTAGGGTTTTCGGATGTTCTTACAATGCAGTATACAAGATGGCTGCAAAAACTTGACTATAGAATTTCCTGACTATTTCCTGACTTTTCCTCGATTTTTCTCTGACTATTTCAGATCAAATTTTATAAGTATTGCCTGATATTTTCGTTCGTGTTAGAAGTTTCGTACATCAAATCAAGAAAGCCATAAATAATTATAATACAAGGACACGAGGTTGCAAAAACATTCATACCTTAAGAAAATAACATTGATGGTAGAGTCTTTAATTTTACACGGAAAAAAAGGAACATATGTTATTACTGGAGATATCAGAAGCAGTAACAACATAAACTCCACTATCAAATGTATGAACAATGCAATTTTGAAACATTAACTACTTTATTCATAATTTACAGTAAAAATTCAAAATTCCCTGACGCATCAAATTTCTTTACATTTTCAGGGTGGATCTATAGCCACCCTGGAAATAATAACGTTTCTTTTGAAGACATTAAATCGTGATAGGTCGTATTACAATTTACTAGTTTCTAAAGAAAAATTAGTAGAAACATCCGAAAAACCTTGATGTGTACCTCTGTTATTGCAAACACAGTAAAATTTACTCGCGTCAGTTTTTCCGTGTAAACCTGAAGCCGAAGGCGAGGAATCTTAAATGAAACCCGACACGATAAGTCCTTTCTAAAATTGTTTAGTCGACTATAACGAGAGAATCGATTCCATAAGCGCTATCGCACATATGCCGCATCGTAATGCAACCCACGCCACATCTGCTCCCGACTTGCAGAGCCGCGCGAACCCGCCAATCTGCTATCGAAGCGCGCAAAGCTCAAAAGCCTCGCGAGAACTTTGCCGTCGCTCCGTCGTCAAAAACTTGGCCGATCTCATCACGTGGATCTCTTTCTTCCCCGTGCGATCGATCCTCGGGGGATTTCGATGAGTTTTCCTTTTTTGCTTTACGACACACACTATGCTCGTGAAAATTTACGATCCTTTCTTTACCGCCAATAAATGCTCGGGGGAGAAAGGGCGGCGAACTCCCTTTCTCTTTCTCGATATATGTGAATCCCCACCCATACGGTGCCACGACTATTAATGCACGTACATGTAAAAAAAGCATTAGAGACGATAAAATATTTTTAAGAAAAAGTTTACCTGTCCATTTCAATCGATCGCATGCCAAAATACCTGCACTGCAAACAAAAATGTCCAAATCATAACCTCTTGGGCGGCCAACTAAATGTACAGTTATCTCAACAAATATGTAATTTGAGTAACTAAAATTTAGTTGAGGTAACTAGATACTTAGGTGCTTCACCTAAATATTAGTTAAAGTGACTACATATTTAGTTGGCCGTCTGTAACCTCAACATTTAGTTGAATCAAACGATTTCTTTTCACAGTGCAGTTAACACGATACTCGTACCGTTCGTCAGACAAAGACCTTTGTCGAAACACACCAAATCTGATTGATTCAACAAAGCAGTGAATTTGAATTAATTTCCATCTAGCGACATAATGAATTTGAAGCGACACAAATTCAGTTATTTCAACTATATGTAGTCCAACTAAATAAACAATGGTTAGTTTGATGAAATTTAACGTTGGACCCAAACAATTTGGTTGGAACAACTAAATTTTTCTCCCAGTGTGGCGAACCTCAATTTCCCGTCGAGGAATACGCGGAACGATGCTGCGATAATTCTTCGCGTCGTTTACCTCGCGCACCTAGATCTTGGTCAAAGACTTCTGACCGCCGGCGCGTTTTATAATGTATGTGCCCCCGTGCGAGGATCGATTATTCGCCGGTCTGCATCGCGACTAAGGGTTGCCGGGCGACGTCGTACGAGTATAGACGGCCTAGCATGCGGAAGGTGCCTACTTAGGGGGAAAAGCGCTTCGCGGAATCCATTTCTCCTCGTCGGTGGATACGTCGTAAAAAGCCGACGCTTTACTTTCAATCACGAGCAACCGGAGGTCGGACGCGCCCTCCCCCATGCCGCCGATCTATTCCATGCGAGGATAGATACTTTATTCGAATAGTCGAGATATACTCGCCGTTCTTCGAGTATAACCGCCACGATTTCCGGTTCTACGTGTTCGCGGCGCGCGCGCGCGGATAAAAAATGATCGACGCGATCGCGGAGGGCCATTAGACGCGGGGTTATCTGCGTCCATCGTCGTTACTTTTTTGCTTCTACTCCCTTCCACTTCCGGTACCAGGATCACAAGCGGTTCTCCAATGATATCAAGCGTCTTGAAATAGCGTTACACCTATAAAAAAAAGCTGATCCATTTTGAATACGTTTCAAGGAAGCGCGTACATCTCGAAATTTAGTTCCTGACTCTCTCTCTAGACGTCCATATGGATCTCTTGAAGGTCCTTCCCCGTCGTCCGAATGTCTCGCCGTTCCGTCGCAGGCGAACTCATCAGCGAAAAGCTTAGACCAGGGTACAACGCCTTCCTTCCCCACCTCATTCGTCTCCTACCATTCTCACGCCGGAGACAATAATTAAAAAGGACATTCACGGCCCGAATTCGTCGTCCTTTCATTTCATAGCACGCGCCGACGTCGCAGACAATGAAACCCCTCGAATTGTATCGCGCGGAGGAGCAGCGCGAGTCAAATTTCCAACGAGGGTAATTTCTCAGAGCCGCCGGTATCGCGAGGATAAGTTCCGTCGAAGTAACGAGCATCGTCTGCTCCGAAAAACCGTGCGGATACACCATCATTCATAAATACCGTCTCACAGAAGTCTAACGTATTAAAAAAAAAGAAAAACCCTCGCTTTTATACCATATAAGTCAATCGCTATTATCTCTTTATTTATGAACTTTTGGCCTACATCGATATAAGACTTTTTTGTAGATAAAAATATAATCTTAAAAAAGTATTATTCATATATGAGCCGGTAGCTCATAGATAATGAGATAATAGCGATTGAAGTTTTCTTCCTGGCGCGTAAGTTTAGACTCATGTGGTACAGTAAACAATTCTACGTTGTGGGCCTATATAGACTTTTGGTGTTAGATAACAATGGCATAAGACTGAGTGACACCAGATGAAGTGGACATGTAGATCCACACCAGTGAAATGGCATTCAAAACTAATACCACTTTTTTTTACTGTGTACACAGACTTGATGCATCTGATGAGGTAATACTACTTAAAGTTACTCTACAATTAATTACATACACTTGTCTATCTGGGATGTTACGCATCTATCGCGAAGTCGCCTTATAAATCATACTCTTTATCCAAAGCACGATATAACGTTTAACGAAGAAACAAAGACTTTCCGCCGGTAGTGTACCGCCGCGAGATTGCATCGCGGCGTAAGTCATCCCCTTGAACGCGATCGAATCCACTCGTAAAACCGCGCGATCTACATACGATTCTTTGCACGCGCGGGATGCACCTGCACCAGCCGGGGCTACTGCGGGCGCACCACGATGAAAGGCAGCCGGCGACTATACGCGTTGCGGCAATACAGCGCAAATTTCCGAGATTACATACCGCGCGCCAGAGACCGGCGAGGGAGGACGGCCGCGTCCTATTGCGTCGCGACGGTGCCGTCACCGCGTCTCTCTAATTTCAAAGCCGACGCTCTCACGCGCGCCGTCTCTATCAACATTTCCACGTCTATTTTTAGCCAGGGTTCTCTTTTTGCGAGCCAAGGCGAGCCGAAGGAGGCGATGTAAGGGCGAGGGGGAGATAGAGAGAGTGAGAGAGTACGGCACCCTTCACGAGAGGGTAAAGTTCTGTGGGGGTGTAAAGGGAAAGTCACCGCGGACGCGCGTTAACAGTTAATGTCCATCGGTCATGCCATCGCGCATGCGTCGGTCAATACACTTGAAAGAAATATATATTTAAAAAGAACCATAATTTAACTAGAAATCATGATCGATTTTGGCGCTAACCATGATTCCATAATTCTTCGAAAAAGTAAAATTCTAGTTAATGGTAACACGAGATTACTATTACTGCGACACAGTTAACATTACCTTGTAGTAATATTATCGATCTATTTTACTGGTTAATCAAACCATGATGCACGGCTATCATAGACTACAATCTTGTTGTTACGATAAGTACGTAACAAAAGTTATTTCGACTGCATTCAGTGTGTGTGTTCAATCATAAATACGATACTACAACAACCAGGAAAATTCAACCTTGCCATTATGGTTGATTTTACCACCCACTCTTCCCTCAGTGTTTGGTTGTATAGAGGCGCAACCTTCTTTTCGGGCTTTTCCCCCGCCTTGTCCTCGCGTACCCTCGTTCTACCCTGCACCCCCGTGTCGGTCTCCTTTCTCCCCTTCGACCCGTTCAAC
The DNA here is from genome assembly GCA_963678675.1 of Xiphydria camelus. Taxonomy (NCBI): domain Eukaryota; kingdom Metazoa; phylum Arthropoda; class Insecta; order Hymenoptera; family Xiphydriidae; genus Xiphydria; species Xiphydria camelus. The sequence goes on from OY783199.1 coordinate 4,227,292, forward strand.
CCTTTCAATCCTGTCCTCCTCTGTATCGTCCTTCTGTATAGTATCGTCCCTCTTGTTAAATGCCCTCCCACCCCACGGCACAATAAAACGAGTAACATTATGTGGTGGCGCTAGTAAAGGTAGTAAAGATGATGGTAATGGTAAGGGCGAGTGAACCCCCTCTCACTTCTCCGCGTTTCGCGACCTTCCTCTATGGAGAGGTTCTATTTTAGCAACCCTCCTCTCGCACACTCTTCGGCGTCTACGTGGCCCGCGCACTTTGTGGCCCTGTAAGTGTCGCGCAGGCTCTACAACGTTACGCACGGGTCAATAGTCGAAATTTATGCGCGAAGCCGATCGACTTTCGAGATACGGAGAATGGCGCGCGTGGTTTGTGCGCGAAATTGGATCGTTTATATGTGTGGTCGGGTGATATTTTAATACCGACTCGCGATCGAACTTTGGTATTCGCGGCGCGGGACTCGATTTGGCGCGCATAATTGGCGAGGGGATGAAAATGTTGAAGATTCACTGCCGCGTGTACGTATAACTTCTGATAAGGGGTAGATAACTACCCTCTGCGGTTCCTCTCTACCTATATACATCTATCTACATATACTCGTAAAAGAATATGTATACACATAAAAGTACATATCCTGACTGACTGACTGATTCATCAATGCCGAGCCGAAACAACTGAAGTTAATTACATGAAATTTGGACAGTAGGTTTCTTTTGTGACGTAAGAATCCACTAGGAAAACATTTTAGGAAATTCTTCTCCTAAGGTGATAAAATAGGGGATGTAAGTTTGTGCACAGAAAAAAAGAATTAATTGAATCTACTGAAAATTACTTGCAGGAAATCTTGTAATATATCAATTTGATATCTCTTCTCTCCTTACAATCATGTGGAATAGTATATGCGTGCAAGGAACAAATATCAAATTAATACGAAAGAAGATTCAATTGATGTAAATAATTAATTACTTGCAAACCCGCGAGTAATTATCAGTAGATCCAACTAATTCATTTTTTCTGTGTACGAAATCCGTTATTTCTGTAGTTAAATCCATGAAAACATTGGTATTTGGCCTTCCGGTTAGAAATTAAGAAAGACGTGTTTCGGGATTTTTGGAAATTTATCCCTTAAGGGGGTAAAATGGGAGATGAGATTATTTCGAGAGCCACGTGGACGAAGTCGAGGGCGGAAAGTACATACATAGGTACATACATTGAGACGAATATATATATATATTACACGTTTTCTAAATCCTGGAAGTGCTTACGAGAAACCACCCCGTAGAAAAATACCGCGTTGATCACGCGGTATGAATAATCGATCGAGGCGTGCGGAAACGTCTCGCTGGCAGAAAAAAAGAGCGACGAAGCGAGCGCGAATGGAAACACATGCACCAGATGCATATATGAATGGAATCCGCGACCGCGGCGGCGTAGCGGTCACGTGTATGCGAGGGCGCGCGTGCCAATGTGCACCAATATACACGCACCTACGTACATACGTGGTTCGCGCGCCCCTATCACCGCATTCCCGAAGACAAGCGTGCTCGCGTATGCTCACCCGCGGATACGACATTGATACCGGGCGATATGGGCGCGCAGCCGCTTCGATATCGTAAGCTGCGATCGCGCACGTGTTCCGCCGGAAAAGCAGCCTCGTCGGCGACAGGCGATGTTCAAGGTTATCCCGCCGAAAACTCTATTCCTTTTTCATTTTCTTCCATTCTCAGTAGAAACGTCAGCCAGAAATTAATATTTCTCAGTGCAGAAGAATATCGGAGGAAGACGAAGCGCGACAGTAGCAGCTGCGGGGTTGGAGGGCGACTCGCGAGAGAGTCAGAGCCGCTAATGGGGGGGTGCGAGGGGAAGGCTAATCGATCGACGCTTCCCTCGGCGAGAGGATACGCGTGAGAGAAATCGTGGAAGTGAGCGCGGCTTCACGGCGACGGTAAAAAAAGCACAACTCGTGGGACGAGATATATTCGCCCGGCTGTCTCGGCGTACGTGTAACGTGTGTGCAAGTGCGATGAGTCGATCGGCCGATAATAGACTTACCGGGTGTGAAGTTCACGGGTTTCTCCTTGAACTCGAGGCAGCTGCGGTAGAAGAGGCCCAACTTGCGGAAGGCTCCCGTCATCTTACCCGTCTTGTTCGACAGCAAGTCTGAAAGGGTTGAAAAAAATGTACAGACGTCTGCGAGATTTCCTCGCTTCTATAGATCGATCCCGATTAATCGAGAAGGGGGCTCGGTTCGATTTTTGAACTCCAGTATTTTAATTCGACCATTTCCGCGAAGATCGAAGTTTGATCCGAGTTTAGAATCGATGAAATCGCTCCAAAATATAATCTACCCTGCACTGACTGTGAGAAACAAATTTGCTTGATTTAAATAAACATACTTTTGAATAGTCCTAATAAAACATTAATCCAATTAGAATGAATGGTAAATTGGGCGTATGCAATATTATTGATTTAATTGAATATTGTTTGGATGAAATCAGTATTTATTCAAATCGAATAAATGTGCACAGTAAAAAAGTGGTGTTAATTTTCAACGCCATTTCACCGGTTTGAACCTACGTATACCACATCTGGTGTACTTAATTCCATTCAGTCTTGACTCCATTGTTATCTAACACCAAAAGTGATCTAAATGGATCCACGCAGCAGAATATGTTACTGTATGTTCTTAGGACTAATCAGAAACACGTTTACTTTGAGGAAGCACATTTTTTTCTCAGTGTAGGTACCTAATATTATTGCCCTAATTAACATTCCCTCGCACTACATCATCGAGAGGATCTCTATATTTCCACTCCCCGAATTTTACAGACTTCCCGGACCCCGCGATAATTGCTCGGAGTTTTAAATGCCCCGCCGAACGCGGCGTTAAACGTCTGGCGAAATTACCCCGAACCGTTGAACTACCCCCGGGCGAACGTGCCACCCGACGAGGCCCACCCTTTCGCGGCCCCTCGTAAATGACAGAATTCGCGCGCGAGTGGTACCTGCGAAACCATTCGAAAGGGAGCCAGGTACAACCTGGATATATCTAGGACAACGGAGTCGTATACGACAGCGTGTGCAGCATGACACACTTCCGTGTGCATATATCGATTAACGTGCATTATTTATAGTCCGGCTTCGGTCCGGTCGCGACGGGGGGCATCGGCAAACTCGATGACTGTTTATCCATTGGACCGTTGGCGCGCGCCGTTTTCACACTGCACTCGCGCGCGATTTTCCATTACCTTTCACCCCTTTGCCGACGACCGAAAGTATTTGCGAGCCGCGTGGCTTATTTATAGAGAAAATCGATGCGTTGGCGCGCCGGCCTTAAGATTCCGTCGGACGAAAAAGCTCGCTCCACTATTCGCCGTGCCGAGAGCACTGGTCCAGCTTCGGCAAATATTCAGGAGAGGTCACCATGGCAGCCAGACGAATTACCGCATCTACTAAATTTCGTGTTCAGTGTTGACCGCTCCCTGATTCCAGGCCAGTGCTTCCAGCAAGGCGAATCGCAGCTAAGAAAATATTCAAAAGCTCGGGCAATACTTCCGGCTGTCGCGGTAAAGGCCACTGAATCATTTTTCCCCGCGGGAGATGGAAAAGAACATTCGGTATTATTTCACGTCGCGCGCTTCGATCGCGGGAAAAAAGTACCGCGAAATTTCGGCTTCGCCGCGCGGAAGAGCTTTTGTGCAGTTGTAAAGAGTAAAAGAAGGAGGACGTATGAGAAGGAGAGTGAAAAGAGGAGACCGAAAGAGAGAGTAAAGTGGTGGCGTGTGGCGCGATCAAAGGAATTTTTTTCTTGCCCCCGCGTTCCCCCCGACATCCCCTTCCGCAAAGAGATCGAACAATGGCTGAAACTTAGCCGTCGAGACGAGAGAAATCTGGCAGGGGATGAAACTTCCGCTCGGATGTGCATATACGCACCGAAAAAACGGAAGATACATACATACTCGTATATATGTATATTCAATTGCCGGGAATCGTATGTATTTTGTTTTCTATTTCAACCGAAAATGTACGCCCGGTTCTCGCCTCTATCTCGCTTTTACTTCGCCTCACCCTGTACGCCTTAAACTTCGTTACGGTGCGATGAATCCCCCCTCCCTTCCCCCCGACGACCGTGAAAATTCTCCCTCGAAAAATCACTAATGACGGCGCGACGCCTGGAGCTCGGGGGCGAGGTGATTTAGCGGAAGGAAAAAAATGTCGACTGGCACTCCCGAAGATCGTTTCTCGAGCGACTTATCGAACGACTTTTAAAGCGCTTCCCCTCCATCGACGAGGGAACTCCCTCCCGCTTCGATTACCTCTCGTCATCCCTCGTGATAACGTCTGACGTTAAAATTACAATTCAACCGGTGTAATCAACGCTGAACCAAAGGCGCGTTACATTGTAAATGAAACCCAAAGAAAATATAAACATCGTCCGAAACTAACTCTATACGTTTTTTAATTCAATTTATAATCTATATAAATTTTCAGTGTCACGCAAAAAAAGGTAATACTCGAAAAAAATAATTATTCGCAAAGTTATAACTGCGTTTCTTTCTACCAGACTGTGACGTCATCGAAAAGCCAGACATAGTTGCATTTTTATATCTTTTTCCAGCTGGAATAAAGCGGCAAATAAAAAATAAATAATATTGCCAAAATTTTCCAAATCTGCAAAAAAATGAGTGTTAAAACTGAATTCGACGTTCAACCACGCAGAGAAAATTGAACAGTAACGATTAATATGCCAAAATAGTAAATATGTAGGTGATAACTTCGACGGTATTGTGTTGAATGATCTGCAGAATAGTAATCGTCACTATTCGAATGGTAATCATTGGGATGCAGCAGATTATTCAACATAATGTTGTCAAAGCTATTTACTGTTTTGGCGTAGTAATCGCTACTATTCAATTTTCTCCGTATATATAAAACTGCGCTCATCCCAAACTCTTACGATCCACAGTATACGAGTACAATCGCATCGAGACATCCGTAACGAATTCACGTAGATGCACGAGCGAGACTATCAAAAGCAAATAAAAGCCCAGCCAATTCCTCGGCTCCATCGATTGATCGCCGTAGAAGCTGTATCCTCTCGGCATCCTCAATTCTCTAAAGAACACATATACCTACAACTAATCGATCTCTCGATACTCCGTCGAGGGAGGGGGGGGGGGGGGCGCGCGTTTCGGGACGGCGTTCGCCCAGGATGTTATTCGGTCGTGCATCACGAGGACATCGAGGCTGACGCCCGACAACTATTCGGCTTATGCGGTCCACCGATCACACGCGCATACGTTCGTGCGCCCCCGCGCGCTCCTTCCGTCCCCGAGCAATGCTAACGATGCAGCGTCGAGACGAGATATCGATTCTGCGACTCCCGAAAACGAGCGTCGACCAATCTACTACATCCCCGTTTCCACGGTTCCCTCATACCGATATCGTCGGCTTGACTGAAACTTGCCTTTCCACCGCCATTCTCTCCCCCGTCGCTTTCATTCTCGACCCCCATCAGCGTAAGAGGCTCGACGTGAGAAATTAAAGCCCACCGGCGGCCGTTAAGGCCGGCATGAAAAATTAGCACCCCCCCGCGCTCGTTAGACATTTACGGAAGCGCGAGGGAGAGGGATGGTGAGACTTTCGGTTTTCTATTTTTTTGTCTCTCTTCCACGGCGGGCAGCTACCCCATAGGAGGGGGGGAGGGAGGAAGGCAGGGACCCACACGACCCCGCGGGAGGGTCGTACGCGGTATAGCACGAGCGTGCCCGTACTCGCGAGGGAATAATGCGAAAAAGGGACTAAAACAACTCGCATCCGACTTAGCTTAATTGGGGTCCGCCATCTAACAATACCGCGTATCTCGTTATCTTAATGAACGCGAACCGGTCGACCATTTTTGTCCCGACATTTGCGAGGTATTGTTCGAATTTCCTCTCGCGGCGCATTAAACGCTTAACCCCTTTCGCCCCACTTCCCTCCGCGCCACTCACGCGACTCTTCGCAATTAAGAGTTATATTATTCGTTCGAGGTGTCGGCTGGCGGGGCGAGGGCTTATGTCGGGCGTCGCGTCAATTCCGAGGAGGCGGGTGTTGTGAAAGAAAGAAAATCGCAAGTCGGACAACAGCCAGTCGCCGGCTCAAGACGAACTTGACCCATTAAAAGCGACGCTCGATTAATCAGGTTTGCACGATACGAGAGCCGTGTAACCCGTTTTTCTTCTTACGTAAATTTCACTGTCTAAGGCTTCTTCTAGTTATGTCCCCAGAGGGACCGGCGCGATTAAACGACTCGCACCCGGCGGGCTTCTGCTTCCAAATTCGAAAGTGGCGAGAGGGATTACACGCTATACCCCCATTTTCCTCGTAGAGCTTTCAAGGAGCGAGAGAGAAAGATCGACGAAAACGAAATGTACCGTCCGACGCGTTTGGACATCACGACGAAAGGGAAATGTGGAGAAACCAATTGATTTTCAACCTCGCCGATAATCGACTCAAATGCGTAAACAGAGCCATACTTCGATGACAACGATAAGTATGTCACGATTTTGCGGTTGTACACAATCAGAAAAATAACTTGGTGAATTTAACTAAAATTCTGGAAGCAATGACCAAACCGTTTAGTAAAATATGGATCCTCTCTCTCTCCATCTCTCTGTTTGGTTAAACTGACCACTTTTTGATTAGAATAACTAAACATTTGATGGAGTGACTAAATATTTGGTTTAATTAGATGCGTTTTATCATTTTAACCTAATTATTTTTTTCAGTGCACTAAGAAAAAATTTTCTTCAGTTTAACCAAAATCTTGGAGACAATGAATAACTAAACATTTGGTCAGAATAACTAAATATTTACTACAGCTAACCAGTATTTTGGTTCAAACAACTAAACGCATTTAACTAGATTAAAGTCATTTGGTCATCTTAACCTAATTATTTTCTTCAGTGTACAGCGCGGTTCCCTTGCTCATTTTTTAATTGCAGATTTGAAAAAATTGGAAAAAACTATTTACCCTGTATTTTTTCATTTTTCATTTTATGCCTTATTTAAGCTGGAAAACGATATTTAAAAATGCAGCTACGTCATCGTCATGGTTGCTTAATATAAGTCCGTCTCTCGTGATTTTTCGATACATGATAATACAATAGAGAGAGACATTACTTATAACTCATTGAATAATTATTTTTTCGGACATTTTCTTCTTTGTATGATATCGGATATGCATACAGATTACAAATTGAATTAAAAATAGGAATTTTTTCATGCGATAACCGAATTATACGCATATCCAGATATTCCCTCCAAAAGACGCGTGTAGTACTGCGGGGTCCGGTTCTGAAACGCTAATCATACGTGGATAATAATCGTCCGTCTAATTGGCCGGCTTGAATAACACTGATTACTTCCTCGAATCCTTTCAACAGCAAGAGCACACAATCGCCGGGCAAAACGAAGCGTGCTGTATACGTGCGCGCAATTAGGAGGATAAACGAGGACCGATTAGGGAAGAACGGCTAATGAGACGAGAGATACCGCGTGCAAGAAGATGATCGAGGGTCTTCGGGTCAGAGTGACGAATGGTGGCGGAACGACGTGGGTTTTGGTGAGGTACCTACTCGCAAAGTGAGTCGGTGATGTGAAAAATAAGCTCACTTTATGAGTGCTCGCAAAAAATCCTGGCGCCAACTATCTGTCTACAAGGGAGACGGGAATAGAGAAAGAGAGAGAGAAAAGCGGGGGGAAGCGAAGAAGGCGAATAGAGCGAAGGGGGAAAATATAGAAAAAGAGAGAGAGGAGAACCGAAAGTCTCGGACGAAAGAGCGCTTTTATCCTGGTGCCAACCTTCCCGAGACTGGTTTCCAACCCCTTCTTCCTGTTCACCCCTTTCTTTCTTCGACACTGTGACCCGCCTTATACAACCTATACGCTTCCTCTTTCTATCTCTTTCACTCTCTCCCCCCCCCCCCCCCTCTTCCATCGCTTGTTACACTCTTCCGCCGTCTGTTGGAAAATATACAGACCACCTCCGCCCCGAGGTACGACAGTTTCACCCTCCTACGCTCGCCGGATTTGCTCGAGGAAGACGGAAGATCCTAATTTAATTTGCAGGAGTAACAATCGGAGTCGAGCGCGCCATTGGCGAGAGCCGATCGATTAGTCGACGATTGATTAACGTGTCCTACCGAATCTCCGGTTTAGCGACGTCTCGCGGTGCGCTAATTCGTGACGGGGATCGCGTTCGCAACGCGTTCCCTTTTTCGTAATGGAGTTACGCCGAGAGACGTCAATTTTCTGGACGAGCGGTTGACCGAGCTTTCGACCTAAATATTCTACCAGCTCGGCGAAATATTTTATAATACAATAAATGAGACGGAACGATGAAGTTTCGGAAAACCAAGATAAATATCCTCTCATCTCTACCATCAATAACGCGGATAAATACTCACTCCGGATCTGATGATCGATCTGATTCTGAAGACGGCCGAAGCTGGAGCTGAGTTGATAGGGATACCCGTCGCGAAAGCCACCACAGGCAAACTGATAGAAGTCCTTGCAGGGGTCGATGCCGGTCATTAGGGATGCCATCATTTTCCGAGATGCCTCTTGGCACGCCCTGCTCTCGCAGACGCCCTCCTGACCCTCTCGTTCCCTGATGCAAGCTTCGTCCTGTAATCAGAAAGTCCCACTATATTAGTAGGAAACTTGGCTGTGAGAAACTGTGAACGTCACGACGAGGCTCGCGTTCACGCCTCGCTGCCAGGTGAGTTGGGTACTCGTTAAGCAATCGTTGGCAGAGGAAAAATTGACCTTCGAGAAGGCCTAATTAGCATTTTCCTCGAAACTTGAGACCTTCTCTCGAAATTCCACTCACCTCTTTCTCCTCGTTAGTGCTTTTCAAACACTGAGAAAATTAATTTGCCGATCTAAATAGCCGTCGACATGAATAGTGCCAAGAATATATTTATTAAAGATAAATGTATGCACTGAGAAAAATAAGTTAGGCAATTTAATAAAAATCCTGGAGATTATAATTAAACTATTTGGTGAAATATGAATCCTCAATCTGTGTTTGGTTAAACAGACCATTTTCTGTTTAGAATAATTAGACATGTTATTTTAAAATAACTAAACACGTACACAGTTCAAACAACTATAATAAATATTTGGTTCAATTTACTATAGCATTTTGGTCAGAACAACTGAACTCGTTTAACCAAATGCGTTTTCCTATTTTAATCAAGTTATTTTTCTTAGTCTGATCATTGAATTGAACGAATCTACATTTGATTCAACGACAGCATATTTAACTTATTATAAATAAATATATTCCTAGCACACACTATTTATATCGACGGTTACTCGGATCGGCAAATTATTTTCCTCAGTGAAGCGCACATGACAAAACTGATTGTTTTTGAGAAAGCTATTCTTCAAGTTCCTCTTCGCGCTCCTCTTCAGGGTCTTCTTTTAATAGCTGGACCAATACGATCACCCACTCCGATCTCAATAAAGGGGGAAACTTTGACGGCTCGAGCAGTGGGAACGAAGAGTGAAACCCTGACCTATAGTAAGTTGACATTTGCCTTGAAACCCTGCCTCCTTGCCTCGGACTATGGCTTCAGTTCGAGGGCGCGTGTCGCTGCTGCGCTGCTGCGAGTGTACCCGGGATCCTCCACGATGAGCTCGCGTTAAGCTCGCTCCTCTCTTTTGGTCTGTCGTCGAGGAGACTGCCGTGCAAAGGCGCAGTGCCACTGGTCCACTCAACGCGAACGAGGTGTACGGAAAAAAAGAATTAGTAACAAATCCCGTGAAAACCCATGGATTTTTAGTTATTCCGATAACAGGTTTCTTCTATGTGAAACACTGAAGTTTTTAACAGATCACAGCGTACTTTTTACAGCTCACAATAGTATAAACATATTTTATGTGATAAAATTTACCAGTCTCCTGTTAACATGTCGAGTGTTTGCGAGTTTACATACACATACTGTTACAAACTGTAAAAAGAACACTGTTTTTATTTAAAAGAACTCAACATTTTACTTCAAGGAGCCCTACTACTGGGATTCACTGTAAAATTACTAATCCTTTTCTCCGTGTGGACTACTTTCGCGAGAAGAACGAATAATTGGTTTAACCCTGCCGCGTTGCAATTTCGAGCGCAAGTACTAGAGTAACGTGCGTACTACAGCGGAAAATAAAAATATGCGAAACTCTTGCCAGGATGAAGCGTTGTCGAATGCCATTGTCGGTGTAAGAGCTAATACATACTTTCACAATTTCGCTACAACACGAAGAAAAAGGATGAGTGATTTTTACAGTGAATCCTAGTAATAGGGCTTCTCGAAATGACACATTGAATTTTTTAATAGACATAGCATACTTTCCGCAATTCGTAGCAGTATAAACCCGTAGACATCCAACACATTAATGGGAGATTGGTCAATTTTACCGTATAAACTGACACCTATTATATTACGAACTGTAAAAAAGTACGCCGTGGTCGATTGAAAACTTCAGTGTTTCACCTCGAGAAACCCTTTTACCGGGATAATTGTAAAAATGTATGGGTTTTCCCATGATTTTTCACCAATCCTTTTCATCGTAAAGCGAATAATTCTGCCGGAATAAATACCCGGTCGCATTCATTCGCACCGAACGAATGTCTCAAAGGGCGACGACCAAACAAATTTCCTCTCCCCCGTTGAAAGCCCTCGCCGAAAGCGGTGTTCGCGTCGTTTCATCGCGGCACCCTCGATTTGCCATGCCGCCAAAAAAGAAACTGTTTAATAACGAAAGTAGCCCATCGGCTCGCTTCGCGGATTGCAGCCAGCGGCGCGACTTCTACTTTTCGGTCGATCGATTCCGAGCAAAAGTATCGTGATACCCGACAGTCACGATCCCCCTTCTCCTTCGCCCTCGTAAAAGCAATTTCTCCGAACGGCGAGCAATCGCGCGTGTCTTTCCCACGCCACCCCCGACCGATCGAACGTCGAGGGTAGGTGCCTACTTTGCCAAACAAGATTCCTCGGGGCGCAACGTTTGAAGATACACGCCGGAAGCGGGGCTATCAATCATGCAACCCAAACCGCGTGACAGCTTCCTTATCGGCGGGCCCACTTCCGCCGGAGCGGCGGTAAATAACCGCGGCGAGGAGAGAATTGCTTCATTATCATGCAAATGATTCGCGAACGGATCTCCGCGATGCAGATCGGGTATGGATCCTCGCGACGGAGGGCGAGTGGACGTTGATATTCCGCGAGGAAAGACCGAAAGCGAAGAGTGGAGAGATGCGGAGGAAAGGGGGTTAATCGAGATCTCGGATGCAAATATTGTACAATTCCATCTCGGATCCCCTCATCGGTACGATTTCGCGCCGAGCCGTTTACCGGGTAGGTACACGAATGACGGCCTCTCGGTCACTGGATTATCGCACCATTAGCCTACTTCTCTTTTGGCAGAATGGAACTCGACTCCTCGCTAATTACACCCGAAGCGTTCGAGAGCACGTCGTTATCCGAAGAAGCCGTTCGCCGGCTTCCGAGTGTGGACCCTCTCTCTCTTTCTCTGCAGAAAACAGCAATTACATACTCCCACCCATAACGCTATCTACAAGAGGCAACCTGACTACTTGACTGATCTCCTCAATACCCTCGCCATAAGATCGACAAGCAGAGTCGCACACAGCTTAACCCTCGTTGTACCAGCCCATCGAATTGAAACGTTCAAATCAGCCTTCGCTGTAGCTGCCCCATACCTGTGGAATTCTCTCCCCCAGGAGCTAATGGAGACTACCAGTCTGCCCAGCTTCAAGGCCAAATCAAAGAATGGCTAACCACCGAGGAGATGCGCACTAACTGATTCGGTCCCACCACTCGGAGTGACAGCAGAGCTCACTTTTATACACTACTTGTATTCTTTAGCTGCCTGGTCTGATCCCTACATGCTCACTTTGCTTGTTAATTATTATTGCTTGTGCCACTTCTCTCGCCTAGGACCGGTCAAGCTCGCTTAACTGTTTACCTTACCAATTGCTTGCACAATCTATTTTCATGCTTGTTCCCTGTGTCCCTGGACACAATTTTTGTTCAACCCTGAGCGATAAACGTTTTATCAGTCAGTCAGTCTCTCTCTCCCTCTCTCTCGCCCCCGAACATCGGCAAAGACGACAAAAAACCCGACTCACCAGAGACGCGCAATCGCGCGGCTGATCCCCCTCGGGCAGTGTGGTGATCAGGAACAGGACGGGGCTGGTGACCAGCAGACTCGTGACGAGGAGCATCGCGAATGTGAGCAGCGCCTTGTGGACGGCCTTGCTCCTCCTCAGCCAGTAGCAGGGCACGCAGCAGATCCAGGTGCCATCGCCTCGCGCGGGCCTCTCCACCTGGACCATCGCCTCTTCCGCGAGCGGCCCGTCCTCGCCCGCCGCCATGCCCGCTCCGCCGGGCGACGCCGTCGTTGTCGCGTGCTGCTGGCCTTGCTGAGCCTGAGCGTGGGGCCCCCCATGAGGCGCCGCGCCCCCGGGGGCGCACAGGGTGCGAGGACTCAGAGGTAGCCTCACGCTTGCCTCGCCGCGGGAACGACGGCCACGGGCCCCGCGGCCCCCGTTACCCTGACTCACCGTGCACAGAGCCACATTTGCGGGGGATCCCCGAACTGGCCTCCAATCACGCGCGCACCGCTGTCGGCTCGCGACGCCGGAGTCAGACCCCGGCCGGATTGTCCCGCGAGGCGATACGGTCGCGGGGAATCGGGTCGCTCGACATTGGGCGGGCTAATCGGCAGGCCGCGGGCCGAGTCCTCGGGGGAGGGACGATTCGCGGGTCGGACGGCGGCGGTGGCGCACGGGGAACGTCCTGAGAAAGTGACACGCGAAACGAGAGGGAATTATACGAAAAGTTCTCGCTGTTCTCGGAGGCGGGGAGATACGCGTACGAGTCGTATAAAAGTTGTAACCAGAGATAAATGATATGGCCGTGGAACGTATAAAAGCTACGATAAAATTGATTTGCATCCGCGATAAAGGACGTGCGTTTCGTCGAATAACTTTGCTTCGTATACGTAGCACTCGAAATAAGCTCCGTATATCTCACTTTAAGCTCCGTATATCTCTCACTTCGCGAATGGCGTATCATAAAAGACCCTATTAAAGGCTGAAGTTCGTAGAGGCGATCACTTCAGCGGTAACGCGGACGAGCTTTGATTGCCACGGTCTACGAGACCGCGCGAACAGACGGAGGCGCGCTTCCTGGCACGGCGCCTGGAACTCAACCGCGTCGGTTGGTTCGAAGGGCGTTGCTACCGTGTAGTACACTGAGAAAAATGTTTAGATCGCACGACAATAATTAGTACTTATTGCTGTGATAGCTATATTTTAAGGCTAAGTGACAGGTTAACATAGGTAATATGTATAGCAATAGCAAATTGACAAGAGCGATACGCATTGTTAAAACGACTATACGTATATTTGAAATAACTAAATTTTCTGGTAAAATAGAAATAAGTATTACTAAGGCAAATAAAAACGTATTCTTATATTAATAAACCAATAGTATCGCCGATTATATGGCAAAATGTTAGTAGTTTATTAATATAAGAACAAGTTCTAGTTAAACTTAGCAATACGCATTGCTCTTTTCACTGTTTGATATTGCTATATTACCTATACTGTCTAGTTAATCTCATTTAATCTTTAAGTATAGCTACAGTAAAAAAGTAGTGTTAATTTTTAACACCATTTCATCTATGTGTTCCTGCATGTATAACATCTGACGTTATTCAGTATTATGCCATTGTTATCTAACACCAATCGTGGTCCATATAGGTCCACACCACATAATTATTTATATTTATATTAATTATTTATACTTATTGCCATGTGACCCATCAATTTCTCTTAGCGTACAGTGGGGAAAACGGATTAATAGGCGAGTCGCGTTACCGCACCACGCGACGGAAATTCGTCTATACCCCGTACAGTAATTGAGAGATCGGTTTCCCGACACACCTCGGGGTGCGGAATGTTGGATACCCGCTTCTACTCCCGTACTAAAATTCATTTCAGTGATACCGTCGGAGGAGGAGGGATGTGCTACCGTTGCGTGCCGCGCAATTGAAACGAGCTGAACTATCCGCATGCATGATAAATGGTAATGCATGGCGATATTATGTAGAATCGACAATTGTTGCGGAGTGGTGTCACGCAAGGGGGAAATTATCTTTCGGGAATAAGGAATGAAGACAAAACTCGAAGACGAATGAAGACCAGGATGGAAATTTATAGTCGGCATGATATAAATGTCAATTATGAGAAAATAACTTGGTTAAAATGACAAGACGTATCTGATTAAACGAGTTTAGTTATTCTAACCATATATGTACTAGTAAGTTGAACCAAATATTTTGTTATCGTAACTATGTTTAGTTATTTTAGCTACAAGTCTAGTCATTCTAACCAAAACATAGTCAGTTTAACTAAAAAAATGGAGGATCCATATTCAGCCACAGATTTCGGTAAAACTGACCAGATAATTTTTCTCAGTGTAGTTAATCTACAATATATTTTTCTTTTTTTGAAAAGCCATCGTGTTAAAGGTATTACTGTAGACTATAAAATAGAACTACAAATTCGAATTATTTTTTTTTTTCAAATCAGGTCCTCTTTTGATTTTTACGAATCGTCAAATAAAATCATTATACGTTTCATATATAGCAAAAAATCAATATATCATCCGCTTTTCAGCCGCACTTTTTTGCCCACTTTAACGCCACATTGACGAAAATAGAATGGCTTGGAACTGCATATTTATTGGCGTTCGATGCACGACAAAATTACCTACTATTTCGTGGAAAGTGCATCACGTCTGAAGTATGTACAAGCTACCCGGAATATCAAACCTGCCCCGGTGCACGGTTCATATTAATTCAAGAAAGGAAAGGAGCCACGCGTTCGAGTTTCCGCGATGAAAGGATCTATACGCGGAGCACGTGAAACTTTCGACGAACAAAGCATCGGGAAAACTACAGTTGGAGAAAAGGTCGAACTTCGAACTGCTTTCGCGACAAGCGGAAGAATATGTATTCAGAGAAGGAAGAAAGAAAACTAAAAAACGACGACAGACGGCATAGATGGCCCAAAGCTACGGGGGGAGAAAGCTCAAACTTTGAATCACTGTGACGATAAGCGGATGGATATGTAGTTGAAAAAAGAAAGTCACGAAATGACGACGAACGACGTTTAACTGGCTCAAAAAGTAACACTAAAATATCGATGCTACGCTATGACAAATTATTTTCAATTGAACAGGAGAAACACTAGAAATCGCAAGATTGATAACAGTTCAGAAATAACGAGACGGACCGAAAGAACGAACGAAGGGGTGATGTGATAATTAACATTTGCTCGATCTCAAGAAATTGGCTACGATAAAAGATCGACCAACCTGTACACAATAAGATCGTACTTCAATTATAGTAAAGGAATTCCCCACGTGCCGCTGCTTCCTCTCTCCCTCCGAAAATACACGGGTACACACACGCCCTCGAATTTCCGCGATGGGAGCTTTTGGCGAACGATAAAGAAAAGAAAGAACACTGCAACTGTGATCCAGTCCGCGCGAAAATCCACGGGAAAATAAAATCCGCGAAGCTTCGAACCGATCGCGCCGCGACGAGCTGCTAAGAAAGCGCGAGCGTAACTGATATATCGAAAAGAGTATAGGTAACATTAAAACGCGGAGCTCCTCCGCTCGATGGTCGGGGGTAACACGCGGACTGTGGGCTGAACTCGACCGCCGAAGCGCCTTACGGGCTCCCCACTCCCCAAGCCGCCCACCCACCCTTCCGCCACCACACCGTTTACCCCTGTTTCTCTACTGTATCGCACAAGCTGTCAATATACATTCAAACAACGAGTTACAGACCACTTTTATGCCTCAGACACGAGTTCATCTCGATCCGCGTCATTTACCAGGCCACGGACGCGTTTAAAGAAACGGGACTGGAACAAAAAATGTCGTTCTTTTTTTGCCGAGTAAGGGAACCCCTTGAATTTGTTAGGAAAATCGACATTTCTGGAATCGATCAACCGACGACCCTACAGCTTAAGCTTTTTTTTCATGCCGATTCTACAAATCACCGATTTACTCAGGAAATCTCAAAATAACATCGAGATATCTATGATTTTATGGGGAAAAATAATTTTCTCGTATTACATAAAATCGCTGATATCTCATATTTCTTCTGAGATATCGGTTGAATAACTGTACTTTTCGTAATCGACGCGATCAAATACATAAAATAGGATGGTTGAGAATTCAATTCAAGAGATTTCGATTCTTGCGAAAATGTGGGGAGGTGCGTTGATATTTTTTTTCCATTTTTTCACGAAAATCGAAATACCTGGAATCGCTCTCCAAGCCACCCTATTCGGTGTATTTTTTCAGGTTGAATCCAAAAATTACATTTTTATTGAAAAAATTTCAATGAAATATCGAGATATCGGTGATTTTCCGAGGGAAACCAGAGTGAATGAATATTTTTTTAAATTACGTCTGCCGATATTAATTAGCACGAGCTCCTATTTACTTGCGAACTGCAGGAACAGTAGCGTACAAAGAGAAACTGACACACCAGAGGATCGGGGGGGAAAGAGGAGAGCAGAGAGTGCTGCCGTAACTCGAAACTTTAATGGATCTTCGGCAGGCTGCGGGATCCGTGCGGGCGCAAAATCTCCCGGGAATACGTTCCGCCGTATACGCGATTATGCAAATGCACGAAGAACGCGAGCGAATTTAACCGCTTGTTCGTTCTCACGCCAAGTGATATCTATCGATCGCGCACGACTCTGTATATCTGTACTCGAAAGGATAGTTTCTTTTAATTGGGCATGAAATCAGAAAGGTCCATTAAACCGAGGGACCAATAAATTTGCATTCAATTGAACGAATTGCTGATCAAGGCGGCGTCATTTCATTGGATAAAAATAATTTACCGGCCATAAACTCTCTACGATCTAAATATAGAAGTGAACTTTTTTAGTCGATGATTAACCGATACATACGATGAACTATGATGAACTACAGCTCTCTCTAATTGATACAGTATCTCTCTCTCTCTCTCTCTCACGACGCGGATTTCCCGAGAGAATAAAAGACACGATATCGAGCGCGTCGGCAAGAATGCAGGGGTGAAAACAAATTAATTTGCTCCTAGTGAATTTCGAGGATTTCCACATACGTAGATATCCGCGTGTATGCAATGCTCCATGGATGTAGGACTATCGCAGGAAAGTCTACATCATCTGCAACGGGTATTTTATCTCGCGTGGTACAGACTCCTAGAGAGGATGGGAAAAAAGAATGCAATACACTGATGCCGTGGAGGCAATCTATTTTCGACCGACGATAAATCCTTCTAGTTCTTCTCCCTCCACCTCCCTCCACCTTCCTTATTCGTGCTTTTTTTTACGTCCAGAGTTTGGGATTTAATTACCTCGCAAAAGAACCTCTCCCCCGGCATCCCTCTCACTTTCTCACTGCTCTCGGCGCGTATCCTCTTCTTTCACGTTTGTACGAATTCTCACGCCATTCTCCCTCCAAACTACCCACATCCTCTCTGTCCACGCTGGGGACCCGAACCACCTCGAGATTATTTCGAGGTCGAGATTTATAGTCGTACGAACGGTCTCGTTCGCCCGCCATATAATACATAGTCGCACGCGGGTCGACCCGATTGATCGATTGGAAAGGCCTACAGATACACGCCTGGTCGTCGATTGGACGGAGAAATATCGTTCCGAATGCCTGAATTGTGGTTTTGTCATGAAATGAAAAAAGAGAAAATGTCCCTTTAGTAGAGAACGGAAAAAGGAGTAAAACTTCGATTTGAGCAGGAAGAAAAATATACTAGATTTCGTAACTTTCTGAAACAATCCAGTGTCCTTCCGTAATATCGAGCCAATCGACCAATCCGAAATAGCACCACCGGAGATAGTCGCCATAACGATGCACGCTGCGTAAATTCTAATTCAGCCACCTCGACATCGGAGCAACAACGCTCTGAAATAAACGCAAAAATAAAAAAGTGTAAACTTCAAGACGTAAAAAGAATTGTTTCTCGACTCAAAAAATGGTACCTAACTCAGGAACAGATACGAGACAGTAAATAATGAAATCACACATTGGATGAAATAAAAATTAAAATTTAAGATATTACTTCATTCCCTGCATACACTATCTTTTCCGCAAGCCAAAGTTGAAGAACAACCGCAACATCCTTCTGTTCCCTGCGAAAATATCGCTGGTGTCGGGTGTCACATATCCCACGGATGACCTTGCAGTTAAAGGAATAGTCAATAAATTTATTCCAAGTATCACAATCCGAAGCAAAATAATAAATTCGAAATTTAAAATACACTTCTTAATCACTTTAATGTCGTGTAATAGAGGTATAGGTATATAGTTAATATGCGTTATGTTCCCATACATCGTTTCCTTAGACTAATGGTAAGGATACTCGTAGTAGATATACAGCACAGGTATTAGACGCTTAAGGAACGTTTAAGGATTTCGAAAGATTCGGCAGGCACCGTTTACGCGGGGGCTGCAAATCCTAATAAATTAATTCTCCCCTAACGTACACTATGACGAGGAAAGAAAAGATACACGTGCATTTCTAACGATTAACCAAATTTCGTCACCTCGACTTCGTGCTATTTACTTCCCTCTCGAACCGTCCTCGTCATCTTCGCGGTCATATAAACGATCGGTGATAGCTTTCCTGCAAAATTATCATTATCCCTCCTGAATGTAATTCAGCATCGGTACACAGAGGGGGATTGCGGATACAGTCGAGTCGAAGGCAATTCTCGGGTAAAATTAGCTCCGCGGCGGTACTTCGATATCACCAATTCAAATTGGATCCCTCTCCACTCGAAGAGACAAACTTTCGGTTGAGATTCGCCTCGAGGTGTCTGTCCCTTCGACAATGAAGCAAGATCACCGTTGGACCCGAGAGTTCCTTCGACCGTGGCTAACTGACATACCAGAAAATATATGTATATTATACACAGAGTTTGTGAGTACTTAGAGAAATACTCTCCCCTCCTCCGAATATCCGTCGAGACGTTATGATTACAGTTTGCATTAGTCTCCCTTTAGTCAACCTTATTGTGTATCGCGCGCGTATATACCCGACAAGATAAAAAAGTATCGTATCGATATGGGGCGTAGGATTGGTGTACGTGTACGAGAAACGGAGGAGAAAAAGGCAAAGAAAAAAACTCGGGATCGGCGAACAATTTGCAGAGAGAAGTCGTGCAGAAATAATTTATTCGCATATGAACATCTGAAAATGTTATTTGCGGTCGACAGGCATTTATTTGCGTCGAATATGAATAATATTTCGGATGAACAAATCTTTCACGTCTTGTTATTTTGATATGAATCTCGATAGAAAATTCGCCCACTTCATTATTCTTGCCTTATTCCACGTAGAATTCCTATTTACCACGAATAATTTTCCCTGTACATATGCATATGCGTAAGAATAAATCATTTTTCCCCGAGGGTACGTACGAATGGGTTGCAAAAAAAAACAAATAGCGATCGAAGGAACAGCGTGTTCGCTATATAAAAAAGATGCAGCCCAAAAAAATAAAGATTTTATTCATCCACGTGTGTCTACACATATTTCCACGTATACAGAATAAGGTTGATTAAGATTCAGTGTCGACTAGATATAAGTTTCAACTATGTCACTTCGAATCCTCGACCGCATTTTCGACTACTATTACGATCTCTAGAGTATCTACACAAGTTACGCTTAATTGGTTTATTTTATTTCCTCCTCCCTCCTTCGCCTTCTTCTTCTTCTTCATCCTTTTTTTTTTGGTTAACTTTTCCGCTCAACGAAAATAAACTTCTAATTCGTTTCGTAACATCGTCTGCCGTACGGCGAGCAACAAGCGCGCACCACTCTTCTAGCTCTTCGCAACGATAAAATCTTTTTTTCCTCATTTTCATGCTCGGTATATACGATATTAATTATATATTTACGTCGTAAGTTCCCTTACGTTGCATTGGACCACCTTACATATGCGTTTTTTTTTTCGTTTCCTTTCGCCCCGTGCGAAAAGCTGCCGATCCTCCTCCTCCTCCTTCTCCTTTTCTTCTGATTAATCACACCTCGGTCAGTTAATTTAAGGGCAAGGATCGTTCAGGGATAATTTAGGATCATTAGATCGTCTGTCTCTCTGCTTTGTTTTTTTTCTTCACCTCGACGAACGAACGTTAAATCGAGTTTGCTGGATGCGTCAACGATTGTTCAGTTCTCTATTACATTTTTATGATAATGTCACCTATTTGCTCGATAGTCCAACACCTTCAGAAGCGTTTCTTAATGATTCGCGAGATCCAGAAAAAGTATTGTATATTTTTGTTAGTAATTTTTTTCCACAAAACTCGACGTCTCAGTCGCGATACTCGCAAGAATCCAATTAATTAACTAATGGAGGACGAGCACGAGTACCGCGCCGAACAGTGATTGGAATTTTTATGAAAGCTCCCTAAAAAATTTAAGAGCAAAGTAAAACCTCTCCCTCTAAATTTATATTACTCGGAATTTCGGTATAGGTATACTTGCAGCTTCCGAGGACAGAGATCGCGCGACGCACGAGGAAACTCGACGCTTGCGAAAGCTCTACGAGGGACGACCTGTAATAAAATCCAAAGTAGCTCTGAGATCCTGGGATATGGTAAGAGATCCTCAGTTAAGCTCGCACTTTTTTCTTCAACTTCTACGAAGCGCCTCCTTCGTAATTAACGCCCGAGATTCGCTACGTGCTTAATTGAGGATCGATATAAAGCTCGATCCCCTGCATTTTTTTTCCCCGGCAAATACGCATGGCGTGTCATTTGTAGCGACTTTCCGCGTCTTAAAAAAAGGGCGGACTAAAAACGAAGAGAGGCCAGTGCGAAAGAAAAAGGCATGGGTGAAAGGAAGCCTCGAACCCTCTTCGAGGTTTGCGCGATCGAGACCGGAAGAACACTTCTCTCGAACGTCGACTCAACGACAGTCCGAAACGTTTAGAATTCTCCATGGCGAGTCGCGACGGCCCTGAAGAGGGCTGGGAAGAATCAAGGAACGGAGAATCGGGGGCGAGAAGTCGGGCTGAAAGGAACTCTCGATAGAATGTCTGCGGAAGATAAGCTGCTTGACTTTTAACGTAACGGCGACTCGATGTACTGCAGGAATTCTCGGGGGGGCGGAGTGCGATCGTGCGAGTGGTTTTAGACTCCGTCTGGCTACATCGCGGTGAAGCGCTCCTCGTGAGCCTTCTTCACGATGGCGAGCTTGGAGTGAGGATCCGCCGCCGGAAGTCCGGTGTACGGCGGTTCTCGGGTGCCGTGCAGCATCAGAGTCCACTCCCTGATCCATCCGTGCTGCGGAGTTTGCGAGTTGAAGCTGACCTGTGGCAAACGAGGATAGTTTCATCGAGTTGGAAGGCGAGATGCGCACGGAAAAAAATAAAAATGGCAGCATTTACATATAAACAGGGTTGCCACTCAATTCCGTTTACTAAATTCCCTCATTCTTCCGGTTTCCCCGACTGAAATCACTAATTTTCCCTGACTTTTCAATTTGCGAGTTATGAAAAAACAATTGAAATGCTGCAATAACATAGTTAATATATAGAAAAAAATGTTTACGTGTTTCTCCTGACCGGAATATTTCATATTTTCCAACGATAATCGAGTGAGGGGTAAAATTGATATGCCAAAATTATTATAAATGTACACCGAATATTTCTGAAATATGTTGTATTGATCAGTTATCATTTATCACGCAAGCGTTTATTTGAATTATATGAGTATGAAAACAATATGAATGCACAGTTGGCTGTACTTACATAGATTATATAATTCTAAAATACATGGATACGTTTTCTCTACATTTCAGTAGCTCATTATTGCTCAGAATTAGGTTAACGTTATTTAGTCATTTTAATTAATATTACTACAAGAGTTTAACATAAATTAATCGAAGAGAAGAATATCTAAAACCCTTTGAATATATCAAAAATTCTCTGACCGATCAAATTCCCTAACATTTCCCGGTTTTCCAGTTGAATGGCCACCATGACAAAGCTTGCGGTAAATTTCGAGATAAGGCCGATTTATTGTTACGAGAACTACAAATTTTACTAGAATTTTTACTAGGATTGTAGTTACCGTAACAACGAACTAGCCTTGTCCCGAAATTTGTCACAAACTTCGTAAATTCTACGATTAATGTTTTTTTGCGCGTTGGCCAGGGCGCGGATACACGTGCATCCGAATAAATACACATATACACACGTATACCCGTAAAGTAGAGCCATAAATAGTGGGTAACGGATGAGAAATCGACGCGGTGCTAGGTTCACGCGAGAACTAGCCCAAATATTTACTCGACCATGATATACAACCCCTGGGTCGGTGTAGTTATCGCGGCGGAACCAACCGGCCACCACCTGCTTGGCGCCGGGTGGACGTCGTTAATTCAACCCGGCGTCACGCGAAGGTGTTCGCTAAGAAATTGAATGATTACCTCCAGCAGCCACGTTCCTTGGGGATACTCGCCCCAGGTGTGGGTTGTCATGAAGGGCCACTTCGTGAAGCCGTCCCTGTGGTCGTCGTCGTTGACTCTTCTGCTCAGAATCATCGACCTGTGGAAGAAGAAAGTTTTTCTCGTTTCCACTATTTAAAGTCTCCGATGTATTTCGAAAGGAGTTTGCTCTTCGCGTTAAAGTTCTGCGAGATTTAAAGTTTTCTCGCGAGATTACAAGACTTTTTTACGACGATGTACGTGTTATGCGAGTATTCAAGATCTGAAAGCATTTCTTCACAACCCAGTCACGTCTCACCGGACTCCGATCCATCTCGGGGGTCTATTTTCACGCTCGATTCGCAACCTACCCTTCTAGAGTCCTACCAGCTCTAGTTTTTGCCTCTCTAAACGCATTTCGAGATTACCTCGTTCCCATGGGGGACGTCAGGAACAATTCCAAATCCCCACGTCGCGAAGCGTTCACCGATATCACCGCCTGCACGTGCTCCAAATAGTTCACAGTGTAATCCGTACCCGCACAGGCGTCTGTCTTGATTTTTAGCAAAATCGATCGACCGCTTGGCACTTCTCTGAAAGGAATAACGTCAATTCGTCATAAATAATATACAGACTCCACGACTAACGACGACCTACGTCGAGAGTTTCGATTATTAATGCGTTACTCGAAGTGGTGATCGATTGGAAAGTGGTAAAGGACAGTAGGGCGTAGACAGAGTGAGTAGGGTCGAGGTACGATGGGCTGAACCTACTTTGATATGGTCTTACGTGTGATATAAGTATAGGATCCCTGTGTTTCCAACAGATTTTCGAATGAACTAATAATATTTATACCATTCCACTGTTCAAAATAACATACTAAAATTAATTTGTAATACTACTGTAAGTATTAAAAATGATGTGCATGTACTCTACTCTTTTTTAGTATCACACACAGTATCGAAGCAATTTCGCTTTTTGTGAATTTCTTCAATCTCCTACCATTATTTCTTTCCAATAAAAATGTAGACATCTCTACGAGCTTCTAATGCAAAACAATAAAATATTCATTTTTATTGCGAACCTGAAAGGTGAAAGTTCAGAGTATCGAAATTACCCCAAATGTCGAAGTAATATCAATTTACGAAGTCCACACTATATTAGTGATGGATCGATAAACAAAAAAAAAGCCATTCGCACCAATAATAATTCCGTTAACTACCAATGCTCCGAAAAAATTTACGAGGTGATAGCGACTATTTCTCCTACTTCGGAACCAGCTCCCATTGGATTTCAATTTAATTTCGAAAGATATTCCGAAGTGAGAAGAGTGATCGAGAACTCGAGCTCCACATCTTCCACCCTTATTCGCGTATTGATCTTTTAATTATTCAGGAGAAATATATTCACCATCGAAAGTTCAGAGTATCTTCGTGTTCAAGGTTCAAGTTCTCTGTTCAAAAACAATTTTCGACATAATAAACTGTTCCGCCTATCAGTACGTTACTCGGTTTTGCGTTACTCACTGTGTTCCAAGGACGAAACCGGCCTCACAGTGATACCTAGGTGGTACGGTTTTCCACTTCTTAGCCAGCGCAACCATGGCACCGGCGTCGAGTACGCCGTATCCGAAGAGATGATTGAATTCAAGACCCACGCCATTCATGGTCCAATGGAACCTACCCTTCGCGTCGAATAAAGAGTTTCTCTTCGAAGTCAGGACCGTCAAATGTTGAATGTCTCTCCAAGTTAACTGGGGACTGTGGGCAAAAAGAAGTTTCCCATGAGGGGAAACTCGACTCGATTGCGACGCTTTCCCTTTCATTCCTCCACCACATACACTTTTCTCTAAATCTTTTTCAATCACACAACAATGGGAAAACATCATTACATTCTTGCTGCCAATATTACACGCTTTCATTACCATGTTCACAAATTATACGCGGTCATATTTTCTGGTTAAATTTGTGGTAATAAAAAAGATAATACAGCAGCAGCAGCAATCTTAAATAATTTTTTCCGCAAAAAAGAGCTTCGAGTATGATAGTGATAAAAGAAAAAGCGTCAACTTTTAATGAGGTAATTTAATCAAAGCCAGTTATTCGTATTTGACAACGAAAAAGCTTTCCAACCCATCGACCCATGCGATACGCGATTTGAAAATAATCGCGTTCGCTCCACTCCCAAGAAGGACTTCCATTGCGATATCTCTTAGATTCTTCGCGTGATTCGCTATCGTCATATCCGTTGTCATGCGACACGCGAATTAATTTGATCGCGATGTCCTTAGAGCTACGCCGCCGCCTCCAAGCTTCTTCGAATAATTAGCGCGAAGTTTCAAGCAGTCACCGCGCACGTGTTTTTATAAAGGCATTCTTATTCTCCCCGTAATCCCATGTCACCGTTGTTGACATCGCCGTCGACGGTAATTCCTCATTAAGCTATCATAACTGAAATGGCTTTTCCGGAGGCATGAACTGTACAGCGCGCTCCATAGTCGAGGCACTTTCTTACGTAATAACAAAGATAATAACTTTTTAACTGTGAGAGGGATGAATAATTAAAGACGAAAGAAAATAATATCAAGGGAATGCACCACGGGGAAGTACTGGCGTACAGAAATATCAGAGTTCAAGAGGGAAAGTAAAGGGCTAAATTACGTAACAGTGGAATAAAAGAAAATTGAACAAAGTATAATAGCATGGTAAGTAATGAGGTAGAAATTTGAAGATGGAAAATGAAAGAAAAACAGAAAGCGGCGAAGCATAAAAAAGACAACGATTCCCGGCGTGGGAGACTATGAAAGACTAACGGAACCAGAATAATGGAAATTACTGGTGCGGAAATACCCACACAAGGGTAATTACAAAGTGGAGGGCTCGAGTAATGAAAACTAGGGTAGCGGAAAATGCGGACATTGAAAACTTCGAAGCGGAACGGTCAATTCAATAAGGTTAACAATACCAGCCTGTAAAGTGAAAGGATAATTGTGGTTCGACGCGAGATCCAGTAGCTGACGTCAAGAACTTTTCAGAATGGCAATCATATAAACTCCTTTATGTTAGGATCTTTACCATATATGAGGTTAGGATATAAGGCTTTCACTTGCGTAGAAAAAAAAGAAGTGATCAAAAGGGGCAGAAGAATGGATGGCACCTTTCCCGAGATAAAGGCATTATAGCTTTTCCATGGAAGGAGAAGAAATATCGACGCGATTAAGATCGACACGCAAATTTCACTCCGACCGCGAATAAAGGAGCTCGCACGCCCGCGAGAGGACGACGGATGGGTTGTTCTTCTCTGGGTAGGATCTCATGCCTCTTAAAAAATTCAGGATCCTATTCTGTAAATAACCCAGCGTCCCTTGAGAAACCTTTCGAGAGAAGCTTCTCAATGAAATTCGCGTTTCGTGGTTATTTCATTTCACATTGCCAATTTATTATTACTGCCAATGTTACTTCGAGTTAATTCAAAATTAAAATCCAATTAAGAGTCTTCACAGAAGTGTCCCACTTCGTCCTGCTCTCTCCTACGTGACTGCCTACCATTCCCACGGTACACCAGTAGATACGGTCGACGTACGATCAGACGGGTCTCACTGCCCCAAGTAGATAAAAACCGCGTGCAGGCAGCCATCGAGAAAAGCCTCGCATTAGACACGGGGAAAGCGGCGTTTCTTTCCCATCGCCCCTTGGATAGGATCAACGAAGCGAATGGAAAAATATTCGAAGAACGAGATATCGACGGAGTCACGTATAAAGTACTAAAAAAAAGTGCGAGAGCTTCTTTCATCCGAGAATAAATCTCCGAGGAGGCATCTCGCGATTCGCTGGTACCGATAATTGGTTCGTAAGCGCCTTGCGATCGGTTCACATTCGACTCGCAGTAGATTTATGCTCCAGGCGGGCGCGAAGCTCCCGTTCCCTCTTTTCCGCGATTAATTTCCCGGCTTTTCCGCGCGATTTGTCGCTTCTCCCCTCTTATCATCCGGGACACTCACTTGGCTTCGAGGGCGAGGGCGAACACTCCGGCAGCTTCCGGCGCGGCGGCGGATGTTCCGCTGTGCGTGGTGGTGCATTTTCCGTAGAGATCGGTGGTGGCCTGAAAACGTGGCGAGCGGTGAAGGCATTAAACGCGGCGATCGACGCTCCGGGAAGCGCGTAATTGTATACATATAAACGAAGCGTTTGAGCAGACGCGCGCGATCGTTCGCCGCGAGCAAAGTGTTTCGCGGTTAGCGCGTTTCTACGTCGTCCCGCGGAATTGCGCGGAGAAACATCGCGAATACCTCCCCATCTAATAGTCCGTCTCCTCATCCTCGGGACGCACTTTCCGGCTTGGCTTAACGTCCTATAAATCTTGTAGAGAGTGAGAAAAGAGAGGGAGAAGAGAGGAGGGAAAGCGGAAAAGCAGAGACGCGCGTGGAACGATTTTACGGCCAACGGAAAATTTGATAAACCGAACGGAGGAGGTCGAGGGTGCGCGATGGCTCGGTAAAATCAGGGTCGAGCAAAGAAACCGAACTCGGAGAGGGTGAAATAGAATCGGGGAGAGACAGGGGTTTGAGAACACAATGAAGATGTGCCTCGGACGAAGTAAAAAAATCCCCATGTCAATTAAATTCGAAATATCGCGAGAAAATGAAAGCTCGACGATGAGAATTATCGATAGCATTCGTGGCTCATGCAGACGTAGCTATAAATTAATTATCTGTAATGAAGATACGCTCGGAGAGCTGATAATATCATCCTGCTTTGGTAAATTTGAGTGTATTACGTATCGCGCGGATCGTAAAAATAAAACATTTTTCGCCAGCGACGCGTATAATATCCGGTCTTATATAAGCACATCAGAAATACCCCGAGTATAGGGCAGGATCAACCCTCGCATTCCCCCCGGGTAATTTCTCAATCACTTTCACCGAGTTCACTTTTCACGAGTAGAAAATATTGCTCATCCGTTAACATACTAAACATAAATATCGCCAGCGTATCTTCGCCTTCGCGTCATTCTCAATTTAGAGTCAGCTCGCGATCCCTGTGTGGGGCACGTATCCGCAGTGAATTTTCCGGACGTAAATTCATATAGCGAGGCGACAAGAAGAGCAATTCTCTCGGGATGTTTAGACAGAGCAACGCGGGGATGGGGTACGGAACGTCGCTATCCCATGGGAGTTCTGTACAATCGCGGTTCCCACTCGCACGCTCGACAACAGTCACCTCCTCGGCATCCCTTCCTCCTGCGATTCCAACGACGGAGAAATCTCATTGAACCCACCGGCCGTAAACTTTACGACCAACTCCTAATCTCGGATTAAAGGGGAGACTTTACCCAAACTTGGATGACGTAGAGCAAAGGGGGTGAAGAAAAGTTTGATCGAACTCCCGAGTTCACGGTTTCATGCGTAAACTGAGAAAAATAACATGGTCAATTTAACAAAAATCCTGGAGACAAATTTCAACTTCAAATTGGTTGCCTCAACTCTATGTATTTGTCCCTACAGTCTTATGGTATTGAAACAATTACATCATGAGATTCGCCATATTAAACTTCACCGGTGGTTGAATGGAGCAAAATTGTTTCGTGCAGTGTGTTTGGTCAAATATGGATCCTCCATCTGTTTTGTTCAATTGACTGTTTGTTGGTTAAAATAACTAAACGTTTGATTAGCGTAACTAAAGACTTCATTGGAATAACTAAATATTTGGTTCAACTGATCAGTATTTTGGTTAGAATAACTAAGCGCATTTAACTAGATGTGTTTTGTCATTTCAACCTAATTATTTTGCTCAGTGTAAGGATGAAAGAGAAGATAATCGTCATCCTGGTCATTGAAATATCGCAATTCAAATTGCAGTTATAACAATTGTTAATTTTTCAGCAACAGTGTTACGGCAAAAGTACTATTACCAAAGTCGACAAAAGAATTCGTAACGGCTGCAACATTCGGTTGTCATTCCGCGCGAGGGGGTGGATTTCATTTCAGACCCCGCCTTGCCACGTGTTCTCCTCCCTACCCCCATTCCCGACTCTTCCCACACAGAGTTCAGAATTAATACTGAAGTGAAACCACACTCCCTCCACTCCACTTTTTCCATCCCCTTTCATTCCGTCGGCCCTCCTCGACTGCCATCGCGACCTTGACCTTTACCTCAACCGACCGTAGATGTTCGTCCCAAGTTTCCTCGCTGAGACCACAATCGCTCTCGCCCCGTATCCTCCCCACTTCTTCGGCCACACTCCGTCGCGAAAACTTCCACGTGTCTCACGCGCAACCACCTATCGAAATTCCTGACGTGATTCGAGGGCAATTCGCCGCGACTGGAGCGTGTCCCTCGCATCTCGAAAGTTTAAGAGGACCCGAAGTTTAGGAGGAGAACGAAGTCCCCCGGCCGTCGTCATCCCGGGGTCTTCGTAATTTTTGGAGCCCGGTTAAGGATCGTGACGGTATTCCTGGGAGCTTAAGACTCTTCGCGATTACGCGCAGTTTTCCTACTTCAAATTTAACCTCGCGCTCGATTGTAGCAGAACAGATGCTTCCTCGGGAGCCCTTGAGGTGGGCTTCTCTTTCACCAAGAAAGTTTACGAATTAAACTTCGCTCGGTTTAAAAGTCTCGTCGGTGAAGGGGTTTCGCATCTCGTTAAGAAAAGTTGGGTGCTCGAGTTTCGTTGACGAAAATCTGTAGCCCCATTTTGCCTCGAAGGAGAGAGAACTTCATTTCGCGCGTCATTCTCGTGATTCGAAGAAGAGGAAGGAGCTTGAGAATCTCCGATTAAGGTATCGGATGGCGAACGGGGAACGAAATTAATTCGCCCGAAGGTATCGCGACACTTGACAGTCGCCCTCCCGCCCCGCTGCAATCAGGATTAATTAAGAAACTTGTAATCCTTTCCTTAACGAGAAGACAACGACCGTTTACCGTTAGAAGTATCGCAAACCAGCGTCAGCTATTCTACACGGAAATATAAAAGCAGTCTCAACAAAACTAGGTTTTGCTGAGAACTGTTGCTATGGTGACAAAAATATTATCTGTGGCAGCGAAAGATACGTCCAATGGTTGTAAAAGTATCAGCTGGGATAACAAATATTTTTATCGAAAAATTCAGTGACTGCAATTACATTTGCTATTTATTACTGAACAAGTCTCTTGCTGTCATAAGTAATATTTCTTTCAAGACAGTAAAAAGTTCTGAGACTGCAAAATAATTTTGTCCGTGTAATACGTCACATTTCCATTATCTGTTCGACGTCCAAAGAATTCAAGCCCAATTCTATTTGAATCGTTTCTCATGAACGGATGATAATGAACGTTGTACCGCATCTCTTTGTTATCGCCGGCTTGTCTTTCCTCCGCCCTCGACTTCACTACGAGTAAAAGGAATCCCTCATCGACCGGCACAAGAGAAAGGTAAATATGCAATCGACTCACGTATGAACCTCCTACGTGAAACCAGTAAATGGAGAGGATGGAGCGGGAGGAGTGCGGATCCGGCGCAGCGAGCGAAACAAAGGGATACGGAGTGAAAGACTTCTGTGTTTCCAGAGAGGGAAGGTACACAAAATCCCTTGAAACAACCCACATACATTACGTATGTATGTAGGAACAAAAACAGAGAATCGGGAGGATCTCGTTAACTACGAACTTCTCGTCCGAGCAGATAGGATGATTTTTCGAAGGCCGTATAGGTAACGATCTACAAAAAACGTCCGAATAGCGACGTAGATAGGAAGGTCAAGAACCACGGAATAACAGTGATTCCAGTGGAAGCCACCGCTTGACCAGTGTCTCTATTCTCCAGGGCTACTAATGGCGTAGTCGAATGGGTATCCCAAGAATCGCCGTTATCTTGGGGATTGATCATTTTGTTCGGAGAGAAAAACATTTCCGACAAAAGTCGTGGATTCGCTGAAAATGCGAAACTCCCATTGATAATCATTTCTTCTCCAGATAGCCAATGATGAAGTGGCCTTGAAGTGGATATTTTTTAAAAGCCAAGTGAATTTTATCTCTTGAATTTTTCGAAAAAAATCGAAAATTCTGGAATTCAACTTTCGGCTATGTACCCTATTCGATGTACTTTTTGATGTGTAAACATCTATTACGGCGGTATGAGGGTAAACCTCGGGAATTGGGACGGAAATGTGAAGCCGGATATGATTGGTGCGCAGTGATTCGTGCGCAGCTACTTCAGCGCTTGCGGCCTAGGGTGGCATTACATTTTCTTGTTTACGCCAGTTCCGAAAATAATAGATTTATTGAAGAAATCTTAAAGGAAAATTGAGTATCGGCGATTTTTTAAAGGAAACTATAATGAACAAGTGATTGACGGGTGGAACATTTTCCGACAAGATAGTCCATAGCAAAGATATAACATTTACGTTAAGAAAAAAAAGACGTAAATTAAATTTCGCGCACCTTCCCTGATCAAGCTGGAATGAAGGCTTCTAATTATTTCACTCTCGAAGCATGATGCGCACAAAACCGCAAGAGGGCAGCAATTTCTCTCGGCGCAGGGAAGGGTGGTTTGCGGTTCTCTCCGCCCACCACGGCCTCCCCCTCTTCCGAAAGCAAATAGCTGCAGATAAAGGCACCCCAGGAGGAGTCGGCAGTAGAGATTAGCTAGCGACGGAGAGAAATACTCGTACAGCTTCAAAGCAAACCGTGAAGCGAGCGAACGAGTTCAATTTCTCCCGACGGCCCGGCAGGTACCGGTGATCAATTTCTCCGGCGAACGAGACCCGCGCGCGTAATCGAGTACCAAACTCACCACCCCGGTATTCGGGTCTTTAGCGCCGTTGCTGAACGTGGAGGCGAGGGTGCTGGAGCAGCTCTCGTCGTAATGAGCGTTCTGACCGTCATTGATCGCGCTGTTGATGCTGACGGTCCACATGCTTGCGGCGTAGCCGTCGCAATTGCAATCGTCCTCCTCGCCGCCATCGCCCGACGCCCAGACGTAGATGTTTCCCAAGCCTTTTCGACCCTACCGCGACAAAGTGACACGATAAGAGAGGGATGAGCGAACGTAACGAGATCGGAGGTCATTTGTGGCTCGCATACGGAGAAAAATAATTAGGTTAAATGACAAAACGCATCTAGTTGAGTACGTTTAGTCATTCTAACTAAATGGTGGTCAGTTGGGCCAAATATTTAGTTATTCAGATCAAATGTTTAGTTACTCTAACCGAAAAAGTGTCAGTTTAACCAAATAATGAAGGATCCATATTTCACCAAACAGCTTGGTCATCGACTCCAAAATTTAGGTTAAATTGACCAATTATTTTTCTCGGTGCAGTCGCTGTACCTTCCACGGTGGAAAAAAAAAAAATCTGCCAAATCGACAAAAACCTCACTCTCGAAGGTGATTCGAACGAGAGGGGTTGATTATGGTAGGAAATAAGAAGGAACGAGAGGGAGACCTCCCAAGAGGCCGTTTCTACCGGATGAGTTGTCAGTAAAATCTGTGAATGCTCCGTCGGAGTCTACAGGGTGTCCCAGAAAATACACGCCAGCGTAGCGGGTTGCATATCGGTAGACGCGCCCGATCCAAGATGGTTCTCTAAAATTCGGTGGTAATACCGACAGCCCAGACACGAACCGAATAGACGTTCCAGTCCGAAAGACATCGGTCATCTCAATAATAGTAAATGTGACAGACGCTCCGTATCGTTTTATAATCGTTTGGCGTGTATTTTCTGGGACACCCTGTACATAACGCGTGAATGGTTATCTGGGTTGTTATGGTCGTCCATACTCTTTCTCCCCCCTCATCCTTCACCCTTTCTAAAATTACACATCCGATCGCAACTGTATAACACGAGATGCACAAAACAAACATCTACTATACAGTATGTCTCACGGCAAACGCAAGAAATCTGAGTATACCTAACATTTCACTTACCTGACTTCGGTAGGTCAAATTTTAGGTCTACTCAGATTTCTTGCGTTTGCCATGAGACATACTCTATAAGTAGGACGAAGAGATGAAAACAGGAAGCTGCGCTGCCCACGCTTGTGCAATCCCCCTTCTCAGAGCTCGCCCACCCTTCTTTGTTTCTTATCCGCGACCCTATATTATATTATACTACCTCGACTCACGGACGGAAGTAATTTCCTAAGATAAATTAAATTGGCCGAGAGTCGCTTTTTTCTTTTTCAAGAGTAAGAAGAAAATGACGAGAGATCAGGGACGGGGGGGATGTACGTTGCGTTAATACAAGGTTGAACAATTTTCAAAGTATCGTGAGGTTCGCGAATCATAACGAAAGTCCCCGTGTATTCTTTTGATTCGATACGCCTTGAAATATTTTTATGAAACGCGTAAAAGAATATACTTTAAAAATCGGATTAAAATCTACCGTGTCTCGCTATCGATCGATCGATCGACGAGAAAAATGTTTCGAACAAAAGTTGACGAGCTATCGAAACCTCGCAAATTTTGTTGGGAATGCTCATCACCCTAACCAGCCAATCCAGAGATAGGACGATCCTTTGTGACCGCCTGACCTAAAACCGTCTATACTACTGCACTCCTATACTGCTCTCATTCCTTTCCGCTAGCCGTATTGGCTTTCGGCCGAGCGTTACGCTTCTTCCGTAAAGGGATTTCATCCCCGAACACGAAATAAATTTCTATCTATTTCCGCCCCAAGGGAGACTTTGTCGTCGCCGAGAATAGAAAGATTAACTCTGACACAATTTTAGGAATCTCTTTGCCGCCCACGATAACAGGCGATTGATCCTCCGCGAAGTTTTTTTATTAGTCGTGGCGTGAGCCTCCCCATACACCGCCCAGTCCTTTGTAAGGTATGATGCGACGTAGAATCGAGCGGCATTTTGCCGCTAGAACTATGAAAAAATAATAGGAACGAACCTCATTTCTCACCCTGCACCCAGAGAAATAATT
The DNA here is from genome assembly GCA_963678675.1 of Xiphydria camelus. Classification (NCBI taxonomy): domain Eukaryota; kingdom Metazoa; phylum Arthropoda; class Insecta; order Hymenoptera; family Xiphydriidae; genus Xiphydria; species Xiphydria camelus. The sequence goes on from OY783199.1 coordinate 4,260,788, forward strand.
TACTTGATATAAGCCCTTAAAAAAATGATTGCTCTCATTTAAAAATATTTCCACCGTGGAGAACAAACGCTGCAGACCCTGAAAAAAAATGCTCCCAACGTATCCAGCTCGGCATAATAACGTACCTCGTTGACGCCGCGTACAATGGCCCTCATGGTGGCATTCCTGGGACCGTCAACGGTCTTGCCGTCGTCGGTGGGTCCCCAGGAGGCGCTGTATATGTCTATAAGGTCGGGCTCGTGTCCCATGCTGTTAGCCTCGATCAGATCCGTCATGTAGGGCTGATCCAGCATGCGAATCCCGGCGATCTTGGAGTCGTACGCGACGCCGACGCCACAGACGCCGTTGTCGCGGGCGGCCGCCACCTCCCCGGCGCATCGGGTGCCGTGGCTGCAAAGTTCAACGGGGGTGAATGTGCGACGATGATCAGACTTCCAGCTAACACTCACGACGGTGCGAAATGATGGGATCGAGAACTGAGGGAGACAAATGAAAGTGAGATAGAGAGAAAAAACACAGGGGATGAAGGAGGAGGAGTAGAAACTGAGACTGAGAGACACTATCAACTCTCTCAGGATAAAGAGAAGGCGAAAGGATCGCGTGAAACGGATGCTGCAAACTCGACCCAGATAGCAAAAGTACACCCTCGCCTCTCCAGAGACATCCTCCCCGAAGAGTTCTACCCTTCTTCCTCGCTTCGCGGGAAAACGTCATAAAGATAGTTTATATCGCACGCGCGTATCATTTCCCCTTTTTATTACCGCAACGTGGAACGGTGCGCAAGGGCGTTGATGAGAAATTCGCGCAGCCATCGCCGCGCCACGCGTAATAGCTATTTACCGCGTTCGAGCCTCGAGGAGTTTTATTATTTCTCCCCTCATCGAATCACATTCCACGTCCGACCGTGCGCTATCCATGCCGCGTATTTATCTCTCGCTGCGTTCGATGCATTCTCATGAAAATACGCGAGAGCCCAGATAGAATTGTATGATCATCACGACGTTCGTACAAACTATTATACAATAATTGATTGTTCTAAAATCAACGTTTATTTTGCCACATGATTATAGAAAAATAATTGTTCTTCAAGCAATTATGAAATTTACATCGTAATTTGATTCAAATTAATAGCTGTACCTATTTATTGCAGCGACATATTTACGAATAATTTTGCATATATTGAATAAATATTTAGTATTTTATTCGCATTAGTTTGAAATCATATAATAGCACAAAATATATATATGCTTGCTTAATGACGACTCATTGAGCGCACAGTCTTAATGCATCTGATAAGCTAATACAACCTAAAGTTGCTGTACAATTTACGTACTTGTCTACCTGGGAGGTGAAAATGTACCAATTTTCCGGGAAAAATGTTAAGTTTAAAAATCACGGTATCGTCGGACGTACCTAGAACGAGGCCGTGGTGAGATAAGAATAAAGTGATGAACTAATAAAAAAAAACTGATAAAGCAACGGATTGACAAGCTGCCGAAATGATGAACCCACAAACTGATAGACTGAGAAATTGATGTAAAGCAAACGGTGGGTACTCTATATATTATCTACCGAAGCGCGATATATACTTATTTGTGCTTCATTTTCACTTCGCTAGTAAACTTCCCCCGCGATATTCGCAGAGTGAAGTTCGTCGCAGTATACCCGTGCGATCCAGTAAACGGCATTTCACCCTGCGTATAGCCCGAAGGATGGCCAATGTTCTTAGTCGAGCTTAGGGCCACCATTGTCTTGCTAAAAGGCCTACAGTTAATAATCCTTTCGCAAGGGATGGCGCAAGATACAGTACCTCGCAACCACACTCCATTAGGGATCTCCTCCAAAATTTAGTTAACATTGGCTATATCCTTCTTCGAGACACGCGAAATTACAGCTGTCGACGCGAAACTCTGTTTCCCAGCGATTTGTCATTAACTTTCGAAACTCTCCTCTTTCCGGCGATGAGTAATGCGGGGGAAGTTCGCTAAAACGACTTCGACGCTAAACGTCCGCTCTCCTCATCTCCATCGCCTAATTTCCCGATATACGTTGGGCGCAACGGTAGTCTATAGCTCGATGGCAATTAATCCGTAATCAGCCCCTGTCCCGGCCGATGACGCACGCGATGCTCCGATGATGGATGAGGAGAGGCGACTATTTCACGCGTGCACGACCCGCGAGGTCGCAGCTCCGCGCGCGACTGCGCCGATCGAAATCGTGAAAATCGAGCCGAAAAGCTTTGCCGACGCGTTAATCATCAACCCCCGCCGCGTCCGAATCCTACCCTCGATGCTGCGTGGTTAAGGCGTACATATTACGCTCTTTATTATGGGGTTTCGCGTGGCCGACAGGAGTATAATCCCATGCAACCCTCGGTAATGCGGTAAGAGCCGACCGATGTTTTACGAGCGATCGTAGGAAACGAGCGAAGAGGCGGGGGGAAGAGCGAAGAGCGAGAAAAGTAAGAAATCTCTTTCATTAACCCACCGACCTAAAGCTCGGAGTCTTTTGGACCCGTTAAGTGAGATAAAAAGGGGGAAAGACTCCTAAACAGGATTGACGAAAGAGAAAAAATACCGGTCAGCGATTTTTTCCGATTTTCCAGGAATATTCAAGGCACTGGAATTAACCACACTACTTGATCTTACCTGACACTTCTCCCTGCCAATTCAAAAAATCACAGATTTATTAGTGAATATGTAAAGAAACGTTGGCCAAAACTAATTCACGAGAATTGTCCACTATTTCTCATCCCCTCAAAAAAAAAAGAAGAAACGAGAGAGACGAAAATCGCCTGTGCCGTACACTGAGAAAAATAATTCGGTTCTTAACACTAATTTTTTTTATTGCAGATTCGAAAAATTTCGACAAAATTATTTACTTCGTATTTTTTCATTTTTCATCTTATCTGAGCTGGAAAACTATGTATATTTAAAGATGTAGCTACGTCATCATCTAGGAAGACTATCTCCCTCGTACCCGCTGCTCAGCATAAGTGCGCTCTCTGGATTTCCAATGACGTAACAATCCTATAGAGAGAAGCACACTTTTAACTCTTTGGGAAAAATTATTTTTTCGGACCGTTTCTTTTTCGTCCGTTATTGAATATGTATACGGATTACAAATTAAGTTTAAAGATATGAATATTTTTTTAATGGTAAAACCGAATTAGCTGGTTTAATTAACCGCCGACATGAACAGTGCCAAGGCATATTCATTTTTCAAGCATATTGTCGTTGAATTAAGTATATGTTATTCGCATCAAATATTATAGATTCATTCAATTTAATAAACATACACTTGTCTTAAATAAATATGTTCTTGGCACTATTCATGTCGACGGTTATTTAGATCGTCAAATTATGTTTCTCAGTATAGCTGACGAGACATCTATCATGCGAGCGAAGGAGGAATCTAATTAGGGGGTAGTTCGACTAGGAGAGAGAAGAAGACCGTGCGGGAATGAGACCGTATCGAATTATCTCGCGGGCGGAATTCTATTCTCTCCTTATTTGATGAGACGTTGAGACAGTCTTCGCTGGAACGTGATCGGGGAAGAGTATAATCGAGTAGCGCGAGTACGTGACCGCTTTTTTGTCTTGCCACCATGGGAAGCCGCGTGCGATTCCGATCTCTTTAGGGATCGCGGCGATGTCGCGCAAAAAGAAAATAGCGAGCGAAGGGAGGCTGCGACCCACAGAGACGTGATCGCATAACGTGAAAACTACGACCGACCGTACATGTTGGAAAATCGAAATCTTACGCAACGCAGAAACGTCTTTTTTTCTCTTCGACAGTTTTAAATTTAATTAACAAAATGGGGAGGCGGGAGGGAGATCTGGCCGGGGAGACACGCCTGCGATGGAAAGCGCGTTCGACACGGAAATATCGATAACGAGCGATCGATATTGCAGCGATCTCTTCCCGCAACGAGGGACGGGCCGAAGGCGTGGAGTGTACATGACAGGAGAATTCGAACACGAAGGGGAATAACCGCCGCGACGCCTCCCTTAGAGCACATCTCCAACGAGCCGTGAAAGTATAAATTCACGCCACGCTGGTTCACTTTGATACGTTTTATACGGAAAGTTTACCAGTGGAAGTTGAAATATATAACGACATGAAAATTATATAAACTATTATATACGAAAGAGACGTCCGACGCAATTCTATACTTCGTCACGTGTACGTATTTAAAGATGACAAGTCCATAGATAAACCGTTGAGGCAGGTGTTAACGGTATGGCGACGCAACCCTCAAAAATGCCCATAACAGCCTCCTGCTGGCCCTCAAGATTTTGATTCAATCGACCAGGTTATTTTTCTCAGTGTAAAAATAGGTGACAGCTTCGTCAATATCGTGTTGAATAATCTGCAGGATAGTAATCATCACTGTTTGAATAATAATCGTTACTATGGTGCAGATTATTCAACACGATGTCGTCGAAGCTTTCACCTATTTACTATTTTGGCATAGTAATCGTTACTTACTTCCCTCGGTCTCGAGGAGGAGAAAAGAAAATAGAAAAGAAACGGGAAAAGGATGAGGAGGCGGAGGGTGAAGGTTGCAATTTCCCTCCCGTAATAACCTCTAACTAACTTCTCCGCTAATGGCGATGGGTTAATGAATTATTGGAAGGGGATCGCTCGATTATGAGACCTTTGCAGGCGGCTGCAATATTCCCGGTAGTCATTACAGGTATATCGCGCCTTACGTATCATTATTTATACATCGACCGTCGAGCGCAACACATGTGCTTGAAACTAATGAATGGTTACGGTATCCTCTTACCTATTGAACCAATCATCCGTGTATCTCGGATATGGATAAGGGTCGTTGCTGCTGAAGTCGTAGGAAGCCCTCGCGTTCTGCAACAGACGACAGAGTCGATCGTCGGTAAATCTTCCAGAGTTATTTTCGGCGCTGAAACTGCGGGCGGGTGGGTCTCGGATTTCGAATGCGAACGTCGACGTGGCAATTCATATTTTCCATCCGCACGAGAGAGACCTCGGAGATTCCGTTAGAATCACGGCAGACGCTCGTGGGTGAAATTTTCCGCAGGCCTCCTTAGAACAGCGTCGTTACGCAGTCACAAAACTTTCCGCGGGGCAAAACGAGACGCGAATATGAAAATACGAAGAGAAAGGAGAGACAGCGCGCGCCAAGTTCGACCGCCTTACACGAACGTCGTTACTGGTAACGAGTGCGAGAGCCACCCCCGGGCGCGAAATTAGAGCTTAAAGTCTTCCCCGCCCCCTTCCCCCGGCGCCACCCTTATTTGCATTGCTCCCCAAGGTAGGTGCCGGCGTCTTCCCGTTGCCGAACTTGAAAGTGGCGCGAATACATGTCCCAATCTAAATAACATTCGAAATTTTGCACATCTCCGAGATGTTATCATAGTGTCTGAGAAAGGTAATATACTTCGCGCATTCCATGCACTGAGGGATAAGATCTAGTTGAATACGAACCTGTGATAAAAAAATTTATTTGAGATATATAGGAATTTATTCAGATAGAATAGCCACGCCCGCTCTCGAGTCCCGCGTCAGAAACGAACTTCGGTTGCCCACAATTTTCCAGGATTCCCAGCGTTGACGCTTGATATTTTCTCGGAACGCGGCACCGCGCGCCATAAAATCCCATGAAGCGCCACGCGTTACAATGTCGCGCAATTACCCGGAACCCAGCATCCCCGTACCCTCCCGCCGTCGCCCTTCCATCCCCGCGTCCACACGGCAGCGTCACTTGGACGGGGCCGCTCTTTCGCCTATTAATCTTCGTCTTCTCGAGGAACGTCCCCGACTCGTACCGAGTGTCCCTTTCCGCCCCGCCACGCTTCCACTCCCTCATCACGAGGTCAGCGTTATCATATTTCTCCACCCCGCTTGCAGCGAAGTCACCGCGTCGCCCTCGCTCCCCGATCCCTTGATCCCCATTCAGCGAATTTCGAGTATCGCGAGCGACGATGCTCGCCACGTTCCAGCTCCGTCGACGTCGCATGTAAATTAGGAGAGATTCGAGTGGGCGTTCGCGTCCCTCGTGGCGTCTCGAAGGCGAAACTCTCCCTCTCTTCCCACAGAGTCTTCTTCTACATGCTCGTATAGAGCTGGGGAAAGCAGAGCGAGCAAGAGAGAGAGAGAGAAGAAGAAGAAGAAGAAGAAGAAGTTTATTAGCTCTGGGATAAATTCCCTGAGGGCAGATAAGGTAATTGTTTTAATAGCAGGACATGTCCTAGTAGCCAGGCATATTTGAACATTATTCACATTATTGAATGAGATAAAAAGGAACGACTAGTGGAAAAAATTTTCAATAAATGAAGGATGTATACAACAAATGTCACCAATAAGAGCGCTGAGTAAAATCTGCTGCATGAATTTGTATGGCTGTCCGGATACTGGGCTTAGCCATCCGGCTACTCAGACAGTTACCTTGCAGAAAGAGATCTAGAAACAGTGGAGAGCAATTACAATAAGTAAACGAAAACGAAAAATGAATAAATAAAGACATACATCGCATCATGTAACCATAGCAGCCTTATATGCTTGGATCAAATAGCGAAGGGAAGGAAAGAAGCGTGTTTTGTGCCTTTAAGACCTGCGTTTCCTAAGAGCACAAAGTGCGTAGAATACAAAGAAACAAGTAGTAAAAGAAAGTGGTGATAGTAAAACTAGATAACAAATAGTAAAAGCAAGTAGTAAAAGTAATTAGTAAACGGTTAATAAGTAGTGAAAATAACGAATAAATGGTAAAAGAAATTAGTAAAATAAATAAGTAAAAACAAACGCTTACAAGACAAGCAATAGAAAGACATTAAAAATACCATGAGAAACAATAAAAATAAACGGTAAAAAGGAAAAAGAAAGAGAGCGATAGGGATAGAAAGCGAGGGAGGCAGGCGATCGGGAGAGAAATCACCATTCCAATTACTGAATCGGTCGCGATTCTGCAAGAGTAATGGAATTTAAAACGATACGACGCAACGTCTCCTTTTCGGCCGTAGGCTTTGCGGGGGTAAGAACGGATTCTCGGAAACGTGGGTATCCCCGAGTACATTCCCCCGTCCTCCCTCGTCCTCGTCTCACCCCTATCTCCACCGCGGGTCTTCGCAAATTATACGCACTAGCGGTGGAACGAAATGTAATCAAAGGAAAAGCGACGACGTCGACGAACGCGTCTCAGGGAGTGCCTCCTATTTCGGCCGCAGGCAAACATACCGGAGAGCGGAAAAAAATTCCAGAATAGATACACAGAGAAAAATAACCTGATCAGTTTAACCAAAATCCTGGTGACTATAACAAAACCGTTTGATGAAATATAGATTCTCCATCTGTTTGGTTAAGTTCACCAACTTTTTATTAGAAGAACTAATTGCTTGATTGGAATAACTAAACTCGTGTAACCGGATGCGTTTTATCATTTCAATCAAGTTATTTTTCTCAGTGTAGGGATTCCGTTCGACATAAAAGAAAAAAGAGAAAGACCGGCGATCGGACAGAGGTACAAAGCCGTAAAATCGATGCGGCGAGCTGATACGCGCGGATGTTACTCCCTGGAGCTCGCGATGAACTTTTTTGCACCACCAGATCGAGCTCCACAAATGCTTTCCTCCCCCGACCGGCACGTATAGCTCGGCTTAAAGTGCAGCGCTCGCCAATGCTGCTTATCCGCAGCTTTCGCGTCGTTTTCCGGACGGTTGCTCCTTCAACGAGGACATCGTCGACCCTCTCCCTCCCCCCTGCCCTCCCCAACCTCACTGGCTCGTGCAACTGCAAGATCGCCGGCTCGACACCCACCCCTGTACGCGTATACGTACAACACCCCAGCCACGCGCGCGCCCCGCGCTCTCTTCCCGCCCTTATTTCTTCCACCCCTTCGCGACCGAACCGACGGATTACTCTCGGCGAAGCTCGCTCGGCAGGTCTTGACGTCGAAACGACCGAGCTTTCTAAGTCATTGATTAACTGGAGCTCTGCGGTCGCGTCGCGTTATCCCTCTAGCCGTGGTTATCGCGCGGCTTGGGAAGGTCACGGTTAAATGCGCGCTATTTGAATTTCATCGTCCGCATATAGGTATTATGTTAATACGGCCGACACACTAATGCGCGTGAGCCTCTGATAATGGCGAGCGACTCCGGACGACGACGCGAATTTGAAGAGCAGTGACGCGACTAACGTGTAGATACGTATGTAGTTTACGAAACACTGGGGAACGACACGTTCTACTTACGTAATTGTACTTGAGGTCCGGATGCATGTAGTCCACGCCTGCAACGAAGGAAAGATCGGAATGAGTCGCGAAATTGCTCTCAGCCACGAAAAATGAAGATTTTGATTTGCAATGTCGCCTTAATAGCAATGAAAATTCGGCTATAAAACATCAATGACGTTCGTGGCAATGTACTCCCATCGAAAATACAGCCGTCGGATTTATATGTACAGAGAAAAAAAATTAGTTCAATGTACTACAAGTTACTTGCGGGGTCGCAAGTAATTATTTATTTACATTAATTAAATTTGTCGAATATATCAATTAAATAGCTCATTCTTACAATCATGCGGAATAGCATGAAGAAATATTTAATTAGTGCGAAAAAAGATTTAATTTATATAAGTAACTAATTACTTATGACCCCGGAAGTATTATAATTTTTAGTAGATTAGTAGAACATAACTGAGTAAAACGAGCGAATCTAACTGTTCACCCCGCGTTATGCAAAAAAAACTGTTACTTGCTCGGGCGGATTTTTCGATTTTTTTTTTTTTTGAAAACTCGAAAACATTTTGATGGAATTTCCAAAGGATTCTCGAAGATTCATTCCACGATACCTCGTGTCCATTCATGGAATAAAAGTGATATTCGTTCGAGCGGGGATTTTTTATCGAAAATTCCAATATCCTTCAGTGCATGGGATTTCAGGAGGATGTGCTCGATGTAATTCATATTTGAATACTTCGGAGGAAATTCTACCGGAGAACTTTCGATATCCCGAATGAAAAAATCCGTCCGAACGAATAACATTATTTTACATAAACAAACGCGGAATAAGTAGCTAGATCCGCTCGCTGAACTCAGCCACACTCGTCTCCATACAAGTTCGAAAGCTACGATATATTCCCGACGGGCAGATATTTCATCTATGGGAGTACATTCGAGCGTAGGTATCTTTAATGTCCGCGCAACGCCGCGGTGCCGACGCGCTCGGGTATCCAACAAATCGCGAAATAATCACGTAGTCATCTGATCCTCTCAAATCCGCGGATAATAGAGATCCTCACGTAGCGATTAACCGCGATGCGTCTCACTGACGAGGCGACGAATGGTAATTCGACCCGGACGATCGCGACTCACCGTCATCCATGATGGCGGTGGTAACGTTCTTCCCCGTGACGCCCTGAGCCCAGGCAGCCTCCACGTTGAGGTCCAGCTTAGGCTTGCCGCCGTTTTGTCCGGTGTTCTTCAGGTACCACTGATACTGAAAATAGGGATCAGTCGGATCCCTGCTCGCGGGGTTCTTCAGCTGACTTAAGGGGACGAGGTTCTTCACGCTGAGCGTCTTGAAACCCCTCTTAACCCTCTTGAATCCCGGCTGCTGCACCGCCGTGTGCACCTGCAACGCGAGAGATCAAACCGGATCGGAAGTTGGCCTTCGTGTTCGATTTGCCCGAGGTCACCTATCCCCTTAAAATCATTATTTCCTTAAGGTGACTGCCTTAATAGTCGGACGACTAGGCCCAGTATTCGGACAGCCATAACAATGTATACAGCAGATTTGACTCAGTGTTCCCCAGTAGTAGGACACGTGTTAGACAACTAGTGACACTTCTTATACACTAAGAGAAGAGTTTACTTGTAGTTAGTAAATATATATCTACTTGATTATGGCGAAAGAAATATTTCATTATATTAATAAGTATGTTAATTATTGGAATGTCTCTTTCATTCAAACAGAAATAGAGTAATAGCTAACGAATACTTCCAAGGCTCAAAGAAATATTTCTTTCGCCATACAAAATATTCGTGTGTTAACTATAAATAAATTGTTTTCTGAGTGTATATATCCTTAATTTATTGAAGATTTTTTTCCACCAGTCGTTCCTTTTTATCACGTTCAATAATTTGAGTTATACTCAAATATGTCCAACTACTAGGACGTGTTCTGCTATTGGGACAGTTACCTTAAATGCATTGTCGTATGCATGCTCCATTTTATACAGAACAAATGTTGATGTCCCATTTCAACTTCGCTAAATCAGAGTCAATAAAAGATACCGCAACGGTAGCTATAGATACCTACATATCGATATACTCGGCGACGAGTTAACGGTACTTCGTGAAACGACGTGGATAAGTCGAGTGCACTGCTAATTAGCGTCAAAGGGAAAACGAATTGCGATTTAACGGGCGTCTCCGCGTGGCTCGTGTTACGAGATTCAAGCTCATCCATCACAACGACGATGAGCGAGACGGAACGATTTTTTTCCGCTCTCTCCAAAGCTGCGCGTGAAATTAATTCCGAATTGGGCACGAAACAATGTAGACGCGAGTTATCGCGCTTTCCGCACGGGACTCTCTATCGATCAGCTGAAATACCTAGACAAAAAGTCATCGTGGAAGCCCTGGCTACCAAAGCAATCGTGGAACTTTCCACAAAAATAAAATCCAGCTCGTCAAATATACTTATAGATTCGTATTGAAATGAAAAAAATCCCCATTAACTGGTAAAAACGCAGTCGATGACTTTAATTTTACCGAGCTCAAGGGAATCGACGACTGCCAAATTTACCCCAACTACGCGAGTAGTACGAGTACTTCATATACTCGAAGAAATATGTGCAACCCTCTGACCTTTGCGCCGATCCTCGAAATGAAACTGCCCCTCGCGCGCGTGCGTTCGTCGTATACAATCTCGGGGTCCCTAGATAATTTCAGGGTTTTGCTCGTTTAATTAGAAGGTCGCGCGCGACGAGATTGGATATTTGAACCAGACACGTAGTGTAACGATACGTCTCTCTCTCTGCGAGAACTACGTACGCGCGATCGCCCTTCCGAAGCCGATAACGACGAAGACTCGATAAATTTGGTCGAATAAAACTGTCGCCGATGTAAATAGAGAGGTTCCGTAATAGGTTCCTCTTTAATTGTACCCCAGGCATTGCGGATTCTGTAGCTGGTGATTTTTTAAATGTCCATTAGAATACCTTCTCGTTGGGATACAAAATTCTTCTTGCGCGAAACAAAACAATCACTCGAGCCTATCAAATATTTTCTCGCACGAAGAAAATTATTTCTTGCTCCTGGAATTACACTGTTTTTGATTTAAGAGAAAAATTTTTTAGTACAGGCAATTATGTCTCTCAATGTATAGAATATTTAACTGTCACACGGTGATGTCCAGAGGAAAGTAAAAGTATTAATCCTTCATACCGATATAGAGCACTGCGTGGGAATGACGAAGAAAGCTATAATAGCTTTCAATTACATTATTCAGATCGAAATGCTTTTCCCTGGCTGACCTACTAAAAACTGTACATCCGATTCGTAGGTACGTAGGAAGCATGGCGCGTGATGTCACCACGGCGAGATCCGCGTTTACGCTATGGCTATTTCGGCGAGTGTGGGTTGGCGACCACAGACGTACACTTCTACAGACGCGCGTGCGAGTTCTCCAGAACCCCTCATTTATATTTATTATTCTACCCCGTCGCTGCCATTGAAAGCAGTAGCGCTTCTGCTGCCCACGACTTGGAGAAAGATCGCGTTAACGCCGGAGTGACGCGAAGCGAGGTCGACGATGAGATGCGAGTAAAGAGAGTGAATAACATACGAGGGAGGTAATGAGTGTTATACCCCGTGTTTGCTTTAATACACATCAATATAACGGGTTGCATATCAGTTGGAGCACCCCGTCCACTTTCGTTTCCTGTAATTTTGCGGTAATATCGGCAGCCAAAATCCGAACCAAATAGCACCGGTCACGTTTACATCCTCGATTATTCGAAAAAAACGTAAATATGTATTGAAATTATACACGGAGAAGAGGGATTAGTACAAAATAACGGGAAAACCCATGAATTTGTACAGTTATCCCAGTAAGACGGCTCTTCGAGGTGAAACATTGTTTTTTATAGACTTCAGCGTACTTTTTACAGTTCGTTATAGTATTAATATCAGTTTATTCGGTAAAATGTACCAACCTCCCGTTAATACGTGTCGGATGTTTATGGTTTAATACTGTAACGAACTATAAAAAGTACGCTGTGTCTATTGAAAAGAAATGCAATGTTTCACCTCGAAGAGCCCTATTACTAGGATTCACTGTAAAAATTACTGATCCTTTTTCTCCATTTATCAGAGTATCTGTCATTGTAACTACTAATGATTACCGATATTTCTCGGACCGATAGTTTCACTTGTATCGGGTCTCGCCTATCGGTATTACCACGAAATTACAGAAACCTACAGCGAACGGGTGCACCGACCGACATGCAACCAGTTATACTGACGTATATTAAAACAAATAATCCGTGTGTGTGTGAACGAAAATGGATGGTTTCATATCCTACGATTTGTGCCGGTACGATACATTCTAGCCCATTTATCTTCCAATCTATTTTCACACACGAACCACCCGTACACATATAAGTGTGGGTGGAAAGGTGACCTCGGTGGAAAAGAGGATTTGTGACGTATATCGCGAAGCGCCGATACTCACCAAAGGATCCACTTTCAACCTCCGAGTGTGCGGAACGGACCTCTTACTCCTCGCGTGCGGCAAGGCTCTGTGCACGAAGTGATAATCCGTCTGGCTGCCCAGGACCTTGAACGAGCAAATTGCACACACATCCGAGGAATAATTTTAATCGAATCCTGCGAAACGAGAGGGCGACAACAAAATATTGGTCGAGTAAAATAATATCTTTTTGTATCCCTCCTACTGTCAAAAAGAAGAATAAATGAAATATGAAAATGTACGTTAATTATACACCGTATTAAAACAGCATCCCATGCATGAACAATTATTTCCAGTCGACTTATTGGCGCGAGAGAATATATATTTTAGTCCTCCCCACAAGGGAACCACTGGCTATACCAGATGAATCCTATATGTACACCGAAACCCCTAGACCACTAGGAACGGCGTGACTAATTAGTCCCTCCCAAATAGAACGGAATACAAGGAACACAATTAAGATTTCTCAACGTCATCGTCAAATCTGAAAGCTTCCTCGACAGTTTCTCAGAGAATTTCGTGCATCACCGAAGCCCCACGAAGGTTCGTCTTAACCCTTGGCATTTCGCGTGGGTGATGACCTCCGATGGCTGGACCCACTGACGTGAAATCCGTTCTTCCCGCGTGCTTACCTTCTCCGACGTTTTCATTTCCATCTCATAACTAAATATCTCAGGAGAACATTTCTCCGATAAAACCCGTATCAAATCGATATTGATTCGACCGGAGGATAATAATTCCATCCGCCCAAACAGAATTTACAAAAAGTCGCGATCGACCCCGCCGATTTCTTCGAGAAATCCAGCCGCGGCGACGGAATATTTCGAAATGGAAAAAAGTTTTCCAACAGAACGAACGAACGTTATTAAGAGCGCCTTCGCCGCAGGCGCCACTAAAATTTTATCGATAATCGAGCGATTAACCTCTGACATTTTCCGTCAAGGAGGTACATAAGAACCGCAACCCCTCCTCAACCCCAGCATCAGTCTGCTTACTCTCAGCCATAGAGCTTCCCCTCTTCGCCATAATTGCCCAGCGACTGCTAAACGTGAAAGCGACTCACTTTTCTCAAATTGACGAGTGGAACCACATTTACTATTCGTTTCGACGGAGCAACAGACACGCGAGGGGAGCTTCTACCTAATACGGCCAATTGAGGGTAAACTAGCTGTTGCTCGACGAATTCGATAAATGTCACACGGACTTATTATGAAGACAAGTTCGAGAAACGGCTGTGCCGATTTTTCCCTCTATTTTTGGTTAGTTTAGCGGCACATATCGATGTAACGTCTGACGACACCGGGTCTTTACCTCCTACGAGCGAGCCAAAGATCAGTGTGTATCTAGTGATCGGCTAGTCTAAGAGAAAAATTCTTCCAATGAAATTTGTAGAGCTTTCAAAACTTCAAAACTTTCATTGAAAACGTTTCTCTGCATTATTAACTGATCTCAAGATATCACGATAATCATCCCGTCTTCGGTAACGCGCGAAAATCTTTTCCGATTTCTGAATCATACAAAAGATTCGCTCTACTACCTAACGCGCAACCCTAACCGATCGAGGCGCACGGCCACAGTTTACGCGAGATAATAAGCATCGCGGTAATTCGCAATGAATTTTCAGAGTAATTGCCTTACACTGCAGGAGGGAGAGATGGGTAATCAGAAATACCGGCGGGGCTTTTCGCTTCGTCCGCCATTTTCCGCCTTTTGCTACTTCCACCTTCGTCGACGTCGCAGACGAGGTATTCTCAGAAATTAAGCGAGAAGAGGGTAGCGAATTCATTTCCCTCTCATGTTTTCTCTTCGCCGACATTATACATTCGCCATGTCTATTCTCCCCCTTGTTATTTCCCTCGCGAGATTCGACCACCGCAGTAATAAAGGGAACAGTTGGTCCCCCGTTCTCCTTTATTTTTTCCGTTTCCAATCACGCTCCAAAAAGAAATCTGCACCCCTGCGCGAAGAAGAATCGTCTCATTTCGACGGATCAAATCGAGACGAATTCAGCGAGCGACGAGTAATTGCGGCATCTGTGTAATCGCCAAATCTACCAAGCAAAGCTCCACTCTATTAAATACCTACACTCTATAAAAAAATTTGTATTAAATTTAATACAATTGTATAGGTATAAAGCTTTTATCCGGTACGTGATTATGAAAATTAATATACTGCGTTATGAAATTTATAAGGGCAATTTCATAAAGAAAAATGTATTAATTTTCATAATCGCGTATTGGAAAAAACTTTATATAAAAGTATATTAGAAATATAAATTTGTTTACAGAGTGTACAAAAGGTAACTGTCCCAATAGCTGTTTGACAGCTATTCATACAGCAGATTATACTCAGGGTCTTACTAATGACACTTCCTGTACACATTCTTAATTTTTTGAAAACTTTTTTCCACCGATCGTTCCTTTTCATCCCATTCGATAATCGAATTATACTGAAATATGTTCGGCTTAGGACGTGCCCTGCTATTGGGACAGTTACCTTAAATACAAGGCAACCGCCTACGAGGAGCCGAAAAGTACACGAGAAGTCGATAGACACGAAAGACACATATAAGACGCAAAAGCGACGCATAACGCATGATCGAGAATCGCGGTTCGCCGGGCATAAAAGTGAGCATAAACCCGAAAAAGCTCGCAAGTGGCAGTTTGCGCCCGCTCGACGCTCGCCGTATAATAGGCGCCGCCACGAGCGGTGCTCGCTTACTTTCCCAGTAAAGGTGATATAATGCTCCACTCACTGCCCCCCTCTCGTACACCACTCCCTCACACCTTCTCGTTTTCCCTCTCGCGCAGAGCCCACTCCATCCCGCGTCACGCTATTCGCCGGTAGGATGTCGCCGGGAACGGCCCTCGAAAACATACCTCAGGCCGCTAATCCTCGAAAAAGACGTCGAGACAATCTCGACGAATTTCCTCGATTTCTCTTTCGTTAAGGAGGTTCCCTCGATAGTAGAATCAACAGGACGATTTTGACCAAATTCGGTAAATCGACAAATATAAGTATTAGGACTCTTCCTTCCAGAATCAAACCGCGGTTTTTTTTTCGTGTAAGAAAATATTTGATAGGACTTGAGTGTGTGCACAGTAAAAAAAAGTGGTGTTAATTTTTAACGCCATTTCACCAATATGGACCTATATGTACCACATCTGGTGTAATTCAGTCTTATGCCATTATTATCTAATACCAATAGTAGTTTATAGGTTTACGTCGCAAAATATTTTGTCGTATAATAATTGTTTTTCTCGCGCAGAACGAATTTCTCGTTAAAAAGAAGACATTCCTGAATCAAGTATATATAATATATGTATTCTTCGTCCAGGACTCCGTATTCTTAAAAATTTGTAAGATCATATGTTCTTGATTCAAGACATATGTATTTTTTCGCACTAGAAATTATTTCTCTCATTTTGTCAGTGTAAAAAAGGAGAACGCTCTAAATTCAAATAAATAAATTTACGGCTATTTTAAGCCGTTCCATTTTTACAGCGACCTATCCCCAGTCGTCCTGCCTTTGATCAACTATTATTAACTAGCCCGCCACCTCATTTTCCTTGCCAAACACGCCCTCGATCGTTCTCGCCTGCATAGCAAACAACCCCTAATCCCTCCCCTCGACGTCGCCCACGTAAAGTAATCCAATTATCTGGCCTATGCAAAGTACCGCGTCGCTATCACAGGTGTCTCCGCACAGTGAATAACCCCGGAGAAGTTTGTTGCCTCACCTCCGGCGCTCCTTCCCTCCTATACCCCACACGCCAATACACCCGATCACCCTGCCGTATACGTACATGTATGGGTGCCAAAGGATTCCAAGAAACATAAATATGTACCGCACACTTTTTCGGCCAAATCCTACAGTCAATGAAATTGCAAAATCACCACATACTCGCAAAAGCGTTGCGCCGTAGCGGTGATTGCGTAAAAATGTGGATCGGGCGGATTTACGATAAACATTCTCTCTCGCGATCCGACATGGCCGGATTACAAAGTAACTACGACGCGCAGCGCTCGTGCGCGTAATCCACGTGGATTGCGCAACCCCTCCTCCCGTCACTACAAATCCATAAAGGAGCCGGTGTGAATCGCCATTATGCACGTTGCGTCACATCGATCACGAGCAGGTGCTCGAGGCACAATGCGGGCCATTACAGTCTCGCGTTATAATTAACCGTTACCGATTACCATACCGTGAACCCGTCGTCGCGACGGAGCTTGCAAGTAAGAGTCGGCAATGATCGGTCGTTCGCTCTCCAAATCGAAAACTCGACTGCACCAGCAAAATATGGTTATCGTGCAAAAAATATTAATATTTTTCAATTTAATTTGTAATTTGCATACATATATTCAATGTCACACAAAATAGGAAATATCTGAAATATTTATTCGCAAAGCTATAAGTGGGTTTCTTTCTATACTGTACATATTATGACGTCATCGAAACGCCTTGAGAGAGATAGACTTATGATATAATATTATGACGCATGCTGTATTTTTAATTATCATTTTCGAGCTCAAATAAGGCCAAAGATGAAGAATGAAAAAATACAGGGTGAATAATTTTGCCCAAATTTTACAAACATACAATACAGACAATTTGTGAGAAAACCAAATTCGGCGACCGACTCCCAATATATGGCTCTATCGGTCATCCGTATACTCGAAGCGAGAAAGTTCGAAAGGACTGGAGGAGCTTGAATGAGCTTTCACCCTCGTCCCGCAATGAAGAAGTAATAATTATCCCCCTCGTGGGAAAATCCGTTTCGAGACAAACGTGATTCGTGGAAGGGAAGCAATCCGTCTCAACCATAATTCTAAGAAATCCCGTGCGAATTCCTGAAATCCGTTTATATCTACGAGACTGTATATATAGAAACAACAATTACCAATATCAGCGAGGCGTTTCAGCATCTATCGATCGGATTGTTAGACGGAGATCGATTTAAAAAATCGCCTGCAAACGGAGAATCAACGTATACCATCGATTTGAAATTTTGTGTTGGAAACGGTCAACCCAATCTTGTATGCTAAAATCAATCGATTCTTCGTGTGAACTCAAGATTTTTTCTGTTAAATTTAACACAAGGAATCAGTTGATCTTAACGTGCAAAAATATGTTGACAATCTCCAACACAAAATATCCAACTTTCTAGATATCTGGGTGCATCTATAGACAAAAAAAAATTCCTCCTGTAAGAATTCACAATCAATTCACCCCTGCGATCCTTCTTCAAAGGGGATGAATTTCCAAATCTACAATCTAATAACAATGCACACGCGCTCGGGGCTTCCACCAAATTCTTTCAGAGAAAGCACTTCGCCATCGGAGCAAGTATATTTACGTGAGTAATACAAAAAATACCAGGAGTGCCTCTCGCTCTCATCCCCATTATCCCCGCTGCACTCGATCATCTTACAACCCTACATCCACCCCCTCCACCTCGTAACTCCGACCTCCCACGAAGCGACTCCGCGAAGGCGTCAGGAATATCACATTCAACGTCTAAGCGAAAAGCGCTCGACGGAACCCGGATATCCACCTACGCACCACGGCAAGATAAATTTGCCTGTATTATACACCGGCCCTCAACATTGAGAAAAATAATTGACCGATCCAAGTAACCGTCGACATGAATAATACCAAGAACATATTTATGTTAAACATATCGTCATTGAATCAAGTATATCGCGTGAGCGTTACCACGCATCGATGTATGAATGGTTGCATTATTGAAGGGGCAAGTAGATAAGTACATTTTTCGTCCGCCATTCGTTTTTGTTTTGTTGCCAAACGTTCATAAATAATGAGATAATAGTGATTGAAGTTTCTTTCCTGGTATATATTCCTGGCACTATTCATGTCGACGGTTACTTGGATCGATAAATTATTTTTCTCAGTGAAATTGAACCACCGGATATATCCGTTGTCACGCCTAATTCGCGTATACGTTAAATATATGACGCTCTTCTCCCGGTATTCGAGTGTGGCCCACAAATCGACGAGACTTCCCGCTCGTCGTCACTTTGCCAATTTTAGGCGAGCGCCTAACCTAAAATACTCGAAGAAAGCGTTTCTCCCTTATTGTCAGAGGCTTCCCACTTGCCTTTGTCGTCATCCCTCTCGTCGATTCTCCCGCCCGAGTTCTCGGTATCAACTCCTTCTTCCGCCCCCGAGTCGCCTCCTCCTCCTCCCCCATCCTCACTGTCCCGTTACCCTCCGCACGCTTCGCTTCAACGCGACACCAGGTAATAATGGCGAAATTCGAAATGCGAGAATCAATTCGCTCGATTAATTTGGTTGGTGTGTCGCGTGTGTACATAATATATACATTATATTAGCCGTGCAATGTATACGTATACGTTGCACGGCCGACTATAAACGGGCAGTTATTACGGTAGGGTATATTGAACGTCGGGTCAAGCCCGAAGTGTTTAATTAAATGGCAATTAAGTCGTGGGTAGGAACTTTTACGTCACGATCCGAAAGAGTCACCCGTGATGACGTCGCACTGGAAGCTGACGCTTGGAAGAAAGGTTGCCCGGGCTGCCAATCGTAATTGGAACTTAGAAACGAGCATCGACTCAGGGTCGGCTCAGCGACTCGCTCATTGGTCGGAACGGCGACTCGAGACGCACCTAATTATAAGTTACGACCACGACTACAAGCCCCGGTGTTACGCCGCCAAACTACTATCACGGAAATTCTACACGGTGGACCGAGATCGGGTTAACTTTAACGCCGCTACAAATGTATAGGAAGCACGCAGTCGAGGCTGACCCTAACCTTCGAGTCCGGGTCAATAAAACCGGCCCTCGGAGCGAGTCAATAAAATGCTTCGTCGTCGGAAGGGTTTCCTCGCGAGGGAGATAAATCCGTCGCGGTCCGAGGATCGTACCGGAAGCGGAAGGGCTCACCGCAAATTCGTATCGTACTCGTTCCTCCCATGAGGCGCGCCCAATCATCCCCGCGAATCTTCGAAAATTGGCAAAACCTCGCCGCACGGCTCGTTAGCTGGCGTGGCCCTGACGTAACTAATTAATTAGACGCTAAACCTCGGGATACGCATAATTAACAGTCGTTGTAACAAGGTTAGCCCGCGGAGGGGTAACTTCCTTCGCCACGCTGGTCCTTGATTAATTACGAGTTGCACCGGTAAGCGTGACGTTGCCGGCGATGCCGCGCGCTTCTCGAGGAGCTTCGCGTTGATCTATCGTGAAAATTGTCACGCTGACAGGCAGGACGATCGTCGCGGCAAGAGCTGACCGAATGGTATGACTTCAGCAAAATTTCCTAATTCCGCAGCTGCAAGTGTTGCCGCATTCGCTACGTTTCTTTTTTCGATACAACGAGAAACCCTTGCACTGACAATGAGAGAGATTGTGTAGATTGTACGGCAATGCTACACCGGGAAAAAAAATAGTAGATTTAATTAAATTGGCAGTCACGAGCGGAAAAACGCCGATCAAGTTACTTGAATTAAATAATTTGATTGTAATTATTTGAAATTGTTTGACGAAAACAAGCTGTAGTCAATTCTAGCTAATCATTAGTTCAAGTAACTTGATCTGCATTCTCCCGCCCGTCAACGCTAATTTAGTCAGATCTGCTATACTTTTATTTCTCAGTGTAGTAGTTTATTTATATAGGAATAAGTTTCACATTTGTCTTAGCAATACTTATTTCTATTTTACTGGAATAAATATTATAACTGCTTTAATTATACGTATATTTATTTCAGCAATGCATATTGCTCTTGTCATTGCTACGCTGAGAAAAATAATTTGGTTAATTTAACCAACATTCTGGAGACGATGACCAAACCATTTGGTCAAATATGGATCCTCCATCTGTTTGGTTAAACTGATCACATTTTGGTTTGAATGGCCAAACCTTTGATTGGGATAACTAAACATTTAGTTAAAATAACTAGATATTTAGTTCAACTCACTAGTATTTTTGTTAAAATAACTAAACGTGTTCAACTAGAAGCATTTTGTCATTTCAACCCAATTATTTTTCTCAGTGTATATCACTTATACTGTGTCTACTTAACCTGTCATTTAATCTTAGAGTATAGCTATCAGAGCTATACTAATGCTGTGCGACTTACAAATTTTTCTCAGTGCAATGCGGTTTTAATCGGTGCACATGTACGTGTAATCTGCAAGTCCGGAAGTTAAATGCCAAGGTGGCGTTGAACGGACGCCTGATCGAGGCTTTATTGAGAAAGATAGTGATTTACAATTTTCTATTATCAGAGAACATCCCCCTCCCTCTTTGACTTCACTCCTCGCAGCAGTTTACCTCTCGTATAACCCCGTCGCGTCGTTATCCGGCGCGGTTATTGCGGTATACCGTTTGGTGTTCACCGCCCTCATCGCGCCGCCGTTATCTCGGATGACATAAACCTTTTTTTTTCAACGTTATCGCGAACACGTATAATACAGCCGCGTGAGTGGCTGGGCGATTTCCAATTGGTTCGCGATACGTACGCCCGGGGTATCGACTAACAATAAGGGAGCGGAGTTTCGGGCTGAAGTGAAGATAAAACCCTGAGTGATTACCTTGAACTTTACCGCGAGTGCGTACCGGGTGGACGGCGAAAAAAAAGTGTGAATAGTTCGAAGAAAGAACATGATACACTGAAATAAAAGTACCGATTCTCTGCAGCAGACCAAAGTATACCTAAGAACATATTGCTATTACACACTGAGAAAAATAGCCCGGTCAATTTAACCGAAATTCTAGAAACCATAACCCAATCGTTTGGTAAAATATGGATCCTCTATCTGTTTTGTTAAACTGACTATTTTTTGCTTAGAATAACAAGACATATCTATCTATAGTTGGAATAACTAAACATGCAGTTAGAATAACCAAATATTTCGTTCCACTTATACTAGTAGGTATTTTGGTTAGAATAACAACTCGTTAAGCCAGATGCGTTTTGTTATAATAACCAAATTATTTTTCTGAGTGCATCATTAAGCATTTTCACATGAGTAATGCTTATGGTTACAGCAGCGATATCGTGTTCTTATTCATGGAGTTTTCTAGCTGTTGCAATCCGAAGACAGCGCTGTAGTCACTTGAGACTACGCTACCGCCTGAATAGCGAGAAGACTGGTAATCAAAACCACTCTGTTTTTTCAGTGTACCGCAGGACCCGAGATCCTGTACGGCCATCCAACCACGTAATGAACAAGTATTAATAACTCTCTGAAATATTAATATGCAGTAGTTCATTAAAGCATGCCTAACGCCCTTATTAATGTGACGCAAGAATAATTTTACTCGCAGAACATAAATAAACTAGTGATAAATTCGGATGAAATGCAAAGCGACGACGCTATAAATAATTCCTCCTAAAAGAATGCGCTAAAACGACATTGCAATTAAAAATCGAGACTTAGACTTGAGAGAAAGAGAGAGAGATCGGAAAGACGTGAGAGAAAAGAAAAGGTGAGACCGCCCTAACGCGAATCTCCTTATATTCACTCCCCACTGTCGTAGCAATCTCGCGCAAATGCAACCCCCATACGAGGCGAGATTTCATCTCCATCAAGAACACGAAAGAGCAGAGAAAAAAGGATTTACTTCACGTGATTGGAGCGTTCAAAGTTTTCGCGCCGTGTCGTCATCGGGGAGTGTAGGAACGATGCTATAACTTGAAGAACGGAAGAAGAGGCGAGTGGAAAGAAACTTGTTTTCACCAAACAATTTCATGGAAATCTCTGAAGTTGAATTTTTGGACAATTCTCTCCGATGTATTATTTTACGCTGGTTCCGAAAATCGCCGATTTATTGAGGAAATCTCAAAAGAACATCGAGATATCAATGATTTTATAGGGGGAAATATTTTCCTCCTACAGAAAGTTGCTGATATTTTATTTTTCCTGTGAAATATAGAACTAATAAACGTCATTTTTATAATCAGTGTAAGAAAATATACATAAGAAAGGGGAGTCGAGCAAACAATTCCAGAAATTTCAATTTCTAACTGCAAATAACTGCAGCACTTTGACGAATCAAGAAATGTTTGCTTAGTCAACTCAATTTTCTCTTCATCAGTGTGAGTACCAAGTTTTACTCGCGAATATCCATTTCCGCCAAGTCCGACCCGCGTTGCGACGTCCCGACGCCAGGAAAGGTAGCGGATATTGATGTGCGAAATCTACGGAAGAGACAGCGAAGACAAAACCGAGATGGCATTCCCCTCCCCTTCCTTCTACACCCCTTTCTCCGAATCTAATAAGAAACGTCAACCCTCGCCATCACTGGTCGGAAAACGCAATTTGTTCCACCGATGCGGAAAGCTCTTGCGTAACGATACGTCAACACTCGTCCCGCCCCTCTACCCGCGGTACAGCAAGGCACCCTCTCGAGTGCACCTCTCGTAACCGCCTCGATTTTCCGCGAGCGTCAGCGCGAGTCACGCGGAGAAGTCCCTCTTCACCCTCTTTTCTTTCTCTCGACCCGAGGAAAATATATTATATGCAGTCCGAAGAGGAAAAAAGGAAAGAAAAGAACAAATTTTTTCTCTCTCTTTGTCGAGGAAAACCTTTGCACAGCAATACGTCATACGTATTCCCTGCGCGATAACTCCGAATGGGTATATTTAACGTATGCAAATTTTAAATAGCTAAACGTTTCCACTTTCCCGCGCCTGCCGCATAAAAGAGAATAATGCGCGCTCTCTCTCTCTCTACGCGAGAAAGCGAGGAATCCGATACCGCTCGGCGATGCCAACGCTTCGCCTTCCAACGAGATGTCAACGGAGACGTTCTGCGCGAACGATCGTTATGGGAAACCCTGCAACGGGAATAGGCACTCCCATCTATACACCCGACGTCACTCGATTCTACTCGCGAACGAAATCCCTGCACCGTCGACTTCCGATTGAAATTGCGACGCGATATTCGTTCCTTCCCACCGTTCCCCTGCAACCCCATATACCAAAAGTCCCGTTCTAATCCAAACAGAGAGACGCGAGCTTCGATCCCATCCGATCTAGACTGGATTCGGACACTGAGAATAATAACTTGGTCGATTTAACTATTATAAAATCCTCGAGACAATCACCAAACTATTTGGTGAAAAATATGGATCCTCCATTTGTTTGGTTAAACTGACCACCTTTTGGTTAGAATAACTAAAAGTTTGGTTAAAATAACTAGATATTTGGTTGAGTTGACCAGTATCTTTGGTTAGAATAACTAAACGTATTTAACTAGATGCATTTTTTGTCACTTTAATCTAATTATTTTTCTCAGTCTAGGCGGAAAAATTCTATATATTTTGTATATAATCCATATGTGGAGTTGGTCATATATGGATTATACATGATTTCTATATTAACAATTTCGATATTATATATACAAACTGTACAAACATTCAAAAATCCAAATATAGTCTTCATACGATTAATATGAAAATAATATATATTTCATATATGATCAAATTCACATATGAAACATATACAAAATATTTAGAACATTTCCGGCTGTGCTTAATAAGTCTAGTTTAAAGCGAGACACTCGACGTATCCCTCGCCTCTCGTAAGTATTGCTGTTTACCCGGCTGTCCTCGGCTCCCGCCGACCGAAAATACCGCTCGAGAGCTGATTATCCGACGATTCCATCGCCACGAAATTAGCTTCCAACTGCAGATAATTGGCCGCTGTTACGATAATGGAATGCATCGTTGCATCAAGTGAATATAAAGGTCGGTTCCCATTTGCCACACTGAGAGAAAAAACTTGGTCCATTTGACCAAAATCCTGGAGACTGATCACTTTTTGATTACAATAACTAAATGTTTGGTTGTAATAACTAAATATGTTGTTCAACTAACCAATATTTTAATTAGAATAATATTAAACGTGTTTAACTAGAGATGCGTTTTGTCATTTTAACCTAATTATTATGTTTTTCTCAGTGCAGATATCGCGCTATTCGCATCCTGTCTTAAACGATTTTTCGTGGGAGAAATGCTTGAAGTTTCACGCGGTGCGTGAATACTCAGTGAATTCACTTGTAATTTCTAGTTTACTTCTAGAGACATACCTTTACCTATATCTCAAAGGTCAAAGGGTTCGAGCTTCCTGCAGTGTAACGAAGTATCCAAGGAGTTCTCTCGCCCTTTGCCGCGGTTCTCTGTTTATTTTTCGAGATCGTAGAGATACGAGAAAAATAAATACGAGAAGGTTCTCACGGCGCACAGATGCACCTGACGGAGAAAGAGTTTTGCGGTGAAATATCAGTAATAAAAAATAACTAGGAATGCACTATCGGAAATAAGCGAGTTCTCGATAATATACATTGCGCGGTGCAGCCGCGGTATACCGGCCGACCAATTGGGGGAATTTCTACTGTCGCGGCGCGTTGTGACGCGCGTGTACAAAGCTTCCGTGATGCGGTAGATACCAGCGCAACAATGCAGCCGATACGTGAGCGTAACAATGCAGTACGTGCATTGTGCGTGGGGTCCAACTTTCACGGATAAAGAACACATTGTGAAAAGCGCTTATCGTTGGAGTTTATCGCTAAATACTCGACATTATACGGGTCCCGTGACTCGTATCAATGCAAAACCATGAGATACCGATACATTTGAACCCTCCTACCAAACATGTATTTGGCGAAAAATTGATCTTAAGTAACGGAATTAATTCTGAAGGTTCCCTATCGAGAGAAACCCTTTGCAGGATCGTCGAAATTACAAATTTGAGTCCAGTAAGATTCTGTTCCTACTTTCAATTGCAATACAATTCTCTGACGAGGCAAAGAAACGTTTTGTACTATAAAACGATACTCTGCCGCTCGAAAGGGAGTATTTGCTCGATCGCGGTATTTTCAAAACAATTTCCCCGCGCGCAAAGTAACGCAACCTCATCGATCTCGAATGCGTGACACGATGGCAGCTTGCTCAATGAACGACTGATGTTATCGATAACGCGCTGAGTCGTAACCGAATGCGCGTAGACTGTATGAAAAAAAAATATATAGATTCCTGTCACATGAGGACATTATACGCTAAATATGGAGAACAAAAAATATTTGTATGAGTAAAGAAACATTATGTAATTAAGGGTAATCGTATGCACTACGAAATAATTGAACTTCATAATTAACCTACTAGGTTCCAATTATGTATTAGAGAAGGTTATTAGAAAAGAGGTGCAATGCATTTCATTATACTTCTTTACCAATCACGAAATTATCGACCATTTGAATAATCATTTATCTACTCCGAACTGTAATTCCTCCTGTAAATCCTCTAATAATCATGCTAGCAAGGGCATCGGCTATTAACACAGTACAAAACAATAAATGTTTATTTTAAAAAATGACTGTACGAAATAGTACTATCATCCAAATTATTTCTACATCCCCTAAATATTCACAATATACATTAAAGTATGTCAGATCATTTTGTCCCTCCACAACAAGTGACTATGTTCGATAATCGCGTGCGACACACAATGGTACGACTTGGGCCAATGCAAACCATGACACCGACATACTCGAACCGCCCCATAACGACGCATACAGCCCCATCAACCTCGCGAACGGCTGACACGACAGCTGCTTGATCAATGGGCCGGCGTATTATCGTGATCTCACCCCGTATCGCGCCTTCCCTTACCACGAAATGTTTACTCGCAATCTCGATAAAGCGCGCGTATAGATAACGTATATAGAGCGACTATAGTCCGATTACCTCGGTCAGTCGGCAATGCCGAAGGCACCCCCCACGATAACAACAAATCAACGCCCTCGTCAAGAGATATTCGACGCGACACAAGTCGACCGATCGATCGGCTCTTCGAATTCCTGAGATCGCGAAAAAGTGTGCGGAAAAAAAATTGAGAGCAGTTCTCGTAGAATTTCATTTTCGCAGCTAGTTTTCACCTGTCGATAACTTAATCGAGGAATAATCACGACCAGAAATAATTGTTCTTCAAATCAAATCAACGATTTCTTAAAACTATCCACCCCAAATACCCCCCAATTCCAATCCCCTGCGAAAAATAAAAACAGACGAACGAAAAAAGTGTACGATAAATTCGCAAATCCACAAAGATCAAAACTCACCGGGCCCAAATTAACGAATCCGTTTCTCGCTGCCACTCGATCCGCCACGACCCTCTCTGCCGGCTCCCTCATCTTCACCAGGAACGTGTTCGTGAAGACCTCGCCACCGGCCACGCCGAAGTTAGCGATCAGAGCCACGAGCACCGCGAACACTCCCGCGAGGACAGGCAGAGGCGACGATCGGTGTCCAGTTATCCGCATCTTCTTCGCGCTGGTACAACTGATGCGCGCGAGGGACACTGCCGCGGCGACGCTTTCCGAGGACGACGGTGTGGAGGAGGCGGAGGAGGAGGATGACGCCACGGAGAGGGATAGGGATGCGGAGGAGGTCGGTCGTGTAAGGTCGGTGGTGGTAGCGCGATAGCACGGGGCGACGACGACGGCGTGCGACGATGGGGTTGCCTCGTCCCGTGTGACGGCGCTCGTGATGGTGACACGTGCTATTTCCATGCTCGCCCGAGACCGACTAATACGTGCGCCGAGGTTCAGAGGCCCGCGGAATGCGCGGAGTGCCGGAGTATCGGCGACGACGAGGGGTTAATCAAAAACAGCGCACGACGAGGGCCGTCATCGCTGGTCCCTGCACGAGTGATCGAACCGCGGCGCGCAACGAATTTCCCTCCTTCGGTAGCGACGCCTCCGCGAGTGTGTCCGAGGGAGCGAGAGGGAGAGAGAGAGGAGGAGAACACGCGAAAGGAGATAGATACGCAGGGAGGGAGAGAGAGTGAGTAGTGCTTGCGAGTGCCGAAAACCGAACTCAAGTGACGTCACGCGCCATATTGATTCGACACGCGGCAAGAGGGTGCCTCCGTGCGCGCGCACAGCCGAGAGGGAGTACGACCGCGGCTCCTCCGCGCCTTCCGCCGACGAAGCTTCCGCTTGGCTGAGGACCCCTCCTTCGTCCCTGCGCCCCGCGGATGTCGCGACATGACATTGACGCTGTCTTCGTTTCTCTCTCTTCGTCTTGCTTCCCTTACTCGCGAGTGATCGGAGGTCCGAATGAGCCGACGATGTAAGGAGGGATGCGGAGGGGTGTCGCTCGCATCGAATAGCGTTCTCGGGAAGAAGTGAGAGAGTCGTGTGGGAGGGAGTGAGGAGCATCGTGGGAGAGGCTGGGGGTAGGTTTCGTTCGAAATATCTAACTGTAGTACGTTGTTTACGACGAGTTCTCCGAGGAAGACTTTTCTGTGCGGGTTTTGCGGCAGATGCGAGGGTGGGTCGTATTCGAGAATTCGGAGGAAGTCAAGGGAATTGAGGTTTTCGTGTGAATGAATGAAGAAAGGGTGAATATTGAAGGTTCCTCGGTTATCGGTGGATGCACTTAAGATATGGTAACATGTTCGCCTCTAGCGATCTTAGCATGTAGCGAATACCCGCGGTGGGAATTACCTACATCGCCCGGCGTCGGACACAAGCGCCAACACGATCGATTCGTTATCTACATTGTCGACGACTGCAAAGCCCCTGACGATGAAGGGATCCCTGTTCTATCTTCATTTCACGCTCTATCGATACTTCAGATGCACCTAGAGGCGAGTGTACCGAGATGATAGGTTTCTCATGAGCTGCAGTCAGTGAATTCGGAAGGTCAATATTGAAAGTCAGTGTATCAATACCAAAATCAGCATTGAGCATTTTAATAACAGAATCTTAATACCAATCCTACACATATAGGAATCCATGAAAGGGTTGCAACGAATAGAATTATATGCTTGTAGAACGTAATTCGTTTACATCATGTATCTTCGAATATTGCAATAAAATTTTTAAAAACTGGAAGTCGTTATAATGTTGATCTTTGTAGTCGTGTGACAACAGTGTGTCTGTACACTAAAAAAGGAGATTAGGAGAAGAAAGGGCGGGCCACCCTCTTTCCTCCCTCCTGTCCTCCCTTCTCCTTCCCTTACAATTTTTATTGAAAGAATTTATAATAATAGTTTTAACGCAGAAAACGAATTTTTATTCTCAGCGCAGCTCACAGTCAAGTCTCAGGAGATATAAGTTGGAAAACAAAAACGGAACTAGAAAGCACCCGATTACTTGCGAGAGAATACTAATCCCTGAGATCTGCCTACCGGCCTTACATCTAATAAAAATTTACTTCTAATAGGAAAACCTGAATCTAAAGTATATTGAATCAAATCTAAAGTTAAAAGTAATTTCTTTTTTTTTAAACACAATAAAGTATCTTAATTATATAACTGAAAAATAAAATTATATTAATTAAAATGCCGAGCTAAAACGGAAAGCAGAACATTAGTAGTCTCATCATAAAAAAGAACAACTAGGATATTCTTTTGCAATGGCCTGAAATATAAAAACGTATTAGTTGCAGTGACAACCTAAAACAAAAAGCAGAACTATTACTCGTCACATCATACTGCGATAGATATTGATCTTAAATTACATAACTACGATATAATCTATTATAATAGCTGAAAAGTAAAATTGTATTAATTGAAGTGACAACCTAAAACAGAAAGCAGAACTATCACTCATCACATCATATGGCGATAAATATTAATCCTAAATCTACTTCCTGAAAATTAAAGACGTTTAATGTTAAACGAAAGGGAAGATTTTCTGAAACAAAAAAGGCATCATTATTAGCTTATCCTACATGAGATGAGAATTCTTGCATGATTCTTAGCAAGGGAAAGAATAGATTAACGAACAATTAATTTTAGCCGATCAATGATCTTTCGTTTACCCTGATTCGAATCAAGACAAAAATACGATAAGGTAATGGATACAGCTAGATATCGGTTCTTTAATGGTGATTGATATGATTCGGCAAAAAATAAATTAAATACCACGTTCATGTCCACGTCCGACATTTCTTTTCGGGAGAGAGCAAGTTTTTATGTCTGTAAGTGCTACAGCGACACTTGCAAATCTGTATGCCCTCACAAAAATGAAAGCTCGTACACTCTTGAAAGGAAAATTCGCACATATATAAAAACGCCAAACATACTATACCCATTACCTTTACCCTCTAAATCTGGGTCAGTAAAAATCGCTGCAAATCATTGAACAGCTAATGAAATTCAGTGAATAAAAATGCACTGCATCTTCGGCGTCTACACACTAATTTGCAGCGATTTTCACTGATTCAGAGTATCATATGATCAGTGAGATGAATGATGGAAAATCATACGTTAAATTGGGCTTAAGTTTTTAGGGTTTTTGTGGGATGAAATGCCTGAAGGCAATAGGGATCTTGTGGACGCTTCGCGAAAATGCGAGACGTACCGAATCTTATATACTATTTTTTAAAGATACATATCTTCAATGTTAACTTATATCATAAATCAGTGTACCTCACGTGAGGATAATAAAATTCCGCGGAGATTAATTGCATTCACCCCGGGGTTCGCTGCTACGTGGCAGTACTTCCCCCGGGTGTCGAAATCAGAGCCGCGCTGACAGTGGAAAGTAATTGATTTTCATATGTTTTAATACCGCTATTTAAACATACATGGCACATATTATTTTTGCAAAGTGCAAGATAATTTCGTTGAAAAGAAGAAAGTAAAATTTTAATTATTACTGTACTTTGCCCATTAAAATCAACATAACTTCGATAATTTAATTCGGATGTATGTGACCTATACTGTTCTCAAAACGTACAAAATAATTTTATTCAATTTTAAGAAATAAAATATCAATGACGTAATTTCAACATGTATTTACTATACTTTTTGGGCTATTCAAATTTGTAGCATATGTATTCGTAATCATTTCTAATTTTCTGTAGCGGAGCTCTGGTTAAGACAAAAATTAATACTAGACATAAATCATTTTCTGGTACTCACCATAAACATATAAATATACATATACAACATAATATGAGTTGCAAGTAGGCGTGCGGTGCGAAAAATATTGTATAATATTTAGCTTGTCAAAAATATACATAAAAGGTTATATAAGGGGAAGTAAGCCAAAAAAAGAACAATATAAAGCAATATGAAAAATCGATAATTGAATCATTTAACAGAATTGTCGGAAAAAAAGACTGGCAAAGCTTATTTATCATTTCGACTGCGAAATAACAGAGAAAAAAGAATTAATAGAGCAATAATGAAATATTTGCAGAAATTTCAGAAAAAAGTCCCAAGAAAACAAATTATTACAAAATTTAAGAGCTAAAACTTGAAGGACTTATTAAAGATCCAGTCTTTGAGTTAAGTTAACAGTAAAATTGATTTCAATAAATATATGTAGTAAATATTTAGATATACATATTAAATAGTCCACGTTGTGCTCTACTTTCCCCTATATTTTGACATTTCATGAATAAAAATAACGTTTATTCCATTACGTCCAAATGTAAACAAATGGACTCCTCAATAACACACAAATGAACTGTCAGTAAGAAAAAACTGAAAGAATTTAATCATCTGATATTCTTAGAATATTGAATTTTTAATATTCTGGAGAAAAAAAAAGTTTTGAAATGTAATAATGAATACTGCTTTTAGAGAGCAATCGAATTTTATGTTAGAATCGAGAAACAGTGAAATTTAGTAATGGAATGAACATTAAAAAATTTTAGATAAAGTAGTAAATTCATTGAATATCGTATGTATAAAAATTCAATAAAGTTGAATGAATTTTAAATGTATCAAGTCAATGCACAATAAATCGCACGCCTACTAAATAAAAAGAGAGAGAGAGAGGAAGAAAAGAAGAAAAACCATAGGACGTAGTCAATTTCAAATTCATTCCCCAAACGTTCTACAAATTCCAAGAACTTGCAGAGCAGTCTCGAGAACTCTTCTGAAATTTTACGAACCGTTATGGTCGGGTTGTGTGGCGCAACGACCGGCGTCCTCTTCACTGATGGCTTCTTTCTTCTCTCTTCTGACAACTCGAAGCCGCATATTTAACCACCGTGCACCACGCAAATCACGGTGTTAGCGACCTCGTCGTTGCCCCGCCTGACGATCGTTGGAGAATGTAATTAGAGACGATAAAATACAATTCTTGCAACCTCGCAAGTGCATTGCTGCACCGTCGCGAGAACGCATTACGCGCGTAGGTATATGCTCGAGGAGCGAAACGAAATATCCGAATAGGATTCGCGAAAGGACACTTTTCGTACGTCGTCGCACACATCTTTCGAATCCAATGGAAATCTTCAAACATTGCATTGACGAAAGTTGAGCACAAAGATTTAGAGAAAAATTATCATTTGGCGAATACGTCTCGAAAATAAGGGTAACGACCAACGATCGTCAGCCGTATTAAAATTAACAACATCTACCGAATGTCGCATGGGAAACCGATCAGGTGGGGGCCTTCTGAATTTGAACCCGGCACTGCTTGGACGATGCTCGATTGATTCATTAAGAAATTCAGAAGGCCCCCACCTGATCGGTTTTCCGTGCGACATTCGGTACTAGTTCAATGCGGCAGTTCAAGAACTGCGCTAAACTTTCACACATTCTCAATCATACCTACGCGTTGACTCAATACGCGCCGCGATGCAAAACGACCCCTACCTATGACCTATATTTAAAAAAACAAATGCGTTCACTCTCTCGAAAACCTTGCCTTCGTTTTAACCCTCATATTCTCATCAGAAAAACGCAAAATTCTTGATTTAGTGTTTCTATATAATTATATACGTTTAATCTCAATGTAATGTTCATATTGTATTACTATAAAATGTAGTTTCGTATACTAAAAAGATGCAGCAATTTTTAATTTAAAGGCGTAAATTAGAAAATAAGTCATACTCTCAATTCGATAATGAGTCAATACGATTCGAGAACATGAGAGTTAAGAAAGCAATCCCTCACATTCAAGTTCATTCGTTCGCGGGTTTCCTAATCGCTTTTATCCCACGTTGATCCCACGCCGCATGAGAAGGGGGAGATTTGTCCTCAACCCCTTCTCTCGATTGCTGAAAACGACGCGAAAGGTAGCTCGGATCGCGGGTTCCTCAAATTCTAAGACTCTACACCGTGACTCTACATGAGATATGTAAAATCATTTATTTAACGATCGCCTTTAATGAATTTATTTTTAGCTTTAGGATGAAAGCACGATCGAGAAGCTACTCTGAAAGAATCATATGAAACTGTGGAATTGACTGCTGAAAAAAAAGCAAGAAAAAAACCGACCGCGATTCAAACACATGAAACCAAGCTTTTATGTCGGTTTCAAAGTGTCGCCGAGCCCTTTCATAGACTCTAGCGATAAAGTGAGAAAATGCAATGTACTCGCGTATCGCGATTGAACGAGCAAACTTCCCTGACTAATCGATCGATATGCGCGGTGTTCAGCGATGATAAATTAGGGAAAACGAGATAGATTCAACTTCATTCGCGATCGCGGAACACCTGCATACGTCGAACTTAAACCTATATATTTGCAGCGAAAATTGAAATTTCGATTCGAAAAGTACGTTCGAGACTTCTTCGAGAACTCACTGAACTCAACTTTCATTTGTGGGAATTAATCGCGTGGAGAAATGAATGATTTTCAACGGCAAGAGAATACTTTTACCCTTTAAATTCTTTTTTTAATCGCGCGAACAAACAATTCTTTGCTCCAAACCTTGGGAGCTTTTAATTTGCCGCGATTTCACTGCAAATAGAACCTACACGTCGTTGCGCCACACTAATTAGGATAGAATGAAGAGGAAAGAATAATTACGACCAACGCTCTCCTGATATTTATCGCCAAATTGCGTAAAAGGAGGCGTTGGAAGAACTCTGATCGTTGCGACTCACCGGTGATGACTAGTCGCCCGGCTGCAGTAATTCGCCGTCGAGGTTATCCAGTTCAGAAAATCCACACTGGAATAAAAGATGAACAATCGCTATTAAGCAATAAAAGACGCGAATAAAAGGAATAAGACAGGGATTCGAAAAAAGTCTACCTTTTTAGTTGATCTCGGGCGCTGGGAGAGAATTATATTATTCTCATGGCCATGAACGAGTCCTCCGTCGATCTGTAATAATCGTATAGCGCCCCATATTATAAATGGATATTCAAAGAAATAACAAGGCTCGATTTCGCTTCTTTATTTTCCGCTTCAATCGCGATACTTCGTTACCGGCGCATTTTCTTTCCCACCGACTGGGATCAAAAGTACCAACAATTTAGAGCTAGCGATAATTACGACTGCAGCTCCGAGAGAAGAAACGAAATTGGGCAACTTGCATTGTCAATGATTAATATAGTGCTGAAATATCAAACAGAAAACTCACCCTACACAAAAGTGCGTCGTTGCCTCCCTCGTTCAGGATATTATACGAATATCAATTCCCCAGTGCCTCTTATCTGCGTCAGAAAAAGTCGCAAGCTACGGTAATTCGTATACGGACGCGTAAGTAACAATGTGTTAATCCCTGCTAAAAATATTCGATAGAAAATTATAGAAGATTCAAAAATACCAGAGTGAGAAACTCTATCGTTCTTATAATTTGACATTGAATATTATAAAAAACAATAAGATCGACATAAGATCTATATAAGTTTCTGTGGTATTTGATATGGAAATTATAAGAAACGATTGATTTCACGCTCAATGGTATTTTTGAATCATTTTTGTTACATTCTATCGTCTCTCGAAAATTTTTAGCAGGAGTTACATCATCCGCCGAATCGCATGAAAACACTTTCGAATTCAGGAGGAGAATGCACTCGGCGACGTAAAAAGCTGTTCAAGAAAAAAGGCAGAGGCGTATTACGAAGCCCGAGACGCGACTAAAATGATGCGCTGCGATTGCATCATCCTTTTCATCGACCAAATTTGAGCTCAATTACGCGAGAATATTCCCGAATCTTAAATAGCTCAACCGGGATGGCATGAAAATACGAAAAGAAAACCCAGAAATCAAGTAAATCGGAGATATATGGATCGTACGAGAGAATTTTCCGGCTCGCGAAAACGTATTCTTATTGCATGCAATCCCGCTTCGATTGCATCATCTTTTTCGTCGACCAAGTTCGAGCTCAATTACGCGAGAATATTCCCGAATCTTAAATAGCTCGACCGAGGTAGCACGAAAATACGAAAAGAAAACCCAGAAATCAAGTAAATCGGAGATATATGGATCGTACGAGAGAATTTTCCGGCTCGGGACAACGTATTCTTATTGCGTGCAATCCCGCTTCGATTGCATCATCTTTTTCGTCGACCAAATTCGAGCTCAATTACGCGAGAATATTCCCGAATCTTAAATAGCTCGACCGAGGTAGCACGAAAATACGAAAAGAAACCCCAGGAATCAAGTAAATCGGAGATACATGGATCGTACGAGAGAATTTTCCGGCTCGCGACAACGTAATCCTATTACGTGCGATCCCACTTCGATTGCATCATCTTTATCGTCGACCAAATTCGAGCCAATTGTGATTTGGGTGTTTCGATCGCGAGAGAATATGAGAATCAAAGACACGGGTAGCATCGGAGATAACCGTTGATCGATAAGAAAGAGGACTCGCGGAGAAAACGACTAGCGAATACCTTGAGACGACCGTATCTTCGCAATGATTCATTCGATCCAGTTCTTACTGGTTCACCGTGTCGTAGTAATTTCATTGATTACAATTATACAGTATTAAATGGTAGCGCGAATTGCAATGCGCAGTAAAGTTAATTTACTAACGCGGAGTAACGCAGATTCATTTGTACATTCATCGAGCTACGAACGAGAAATGGCACGGCTCGCTTGCTGGTCGAACGCGGCGTGTAGTGGGAAAACCCAGGCGCGCGCGCTGTTAGATCGAGAGTGGGGGAAACTCGTTGCCGTAAGTGCGAGAGAGAGAGCGGCAGCCGAATAGGCGCTACACGGTTAAGAGAGAGTACGCGATAAATGGAGAGAGGGAGATGTAGAGCTATAGGTAGAATATCAGGAAGAAATAATATTACACTATAATAAACTTTAAAATCTCTCACGGCGATTCCTACGGGTTTTCAAAATGCCATGAATGCTTCTAGAATGCATCAAATGATACTAGGAGCGTTCGACATTCGATAAACGCTTCTATGATTTACAGGACGAAATGAATAATATATAAAGTACGACGTGTGCTTCCAAAATTCATTGGCCGTTTAGAACACGACGAATGCTTCTCAAATACACAGAATGATATTGAAATCGTTTGAGACACGATATTATATGCTTCTAGAATGTACCGAACTGTACTGGACCAAGCGATTTCTATTCCCTGTCAACATCGTCGTGTCTAATTAACGCATTTTACAATGATTTAACGGGTACACGAGCACGATTACAGTACCGATGATGATTTATCGGTGCAAGTAGAAGTAATCGGAAAGCTTTTCGATATACGGGATATTCTTTCTCAATAATCAACGTCGTCGGTAGTTTCTCGAAAACGAACTAACGCGTTGAAATAGCAAATTAGGCAATCAAAATTGTAATAAAGTTCGCAAGATCAGGCATTTGCAGACATTTTTTAGCCTTCTACGGTCGTAATTATTGTATAAAGACTTTCGATTTTTTACCATTGATTAACCAAGGTACTGTACATTGATGAACGCGAAAAAAAACACAGTCGTAGAAAGGAATAATTACTCGATTGCTCTCTGCTCCAATTTTGAAACTTGGAAAATCGTTTCAACTATTTATGAAACATATAAAAGACGAGCTATATGATTTTCATACATATGGTAATGAATGAATTAAAACGATACGCGTTTATTTTGTTGTATTTTTATCTCTTTCTCGTAACACTTCGGTTTTCCTGCACCAAGGGAAATGTGAAATTTGCGTTCGTATAGAGCGACCGAGAGCGATCTGTAAACGCACTGGATACAGGGCCGCTTTCACCACACAATAACTCTAGAGGTTGTGTAAACTCCGGGGTTAGGTGAACGCTACACACGTACATACCTAACTCTACTCACTAACGAGTAGAGTATATGTAGTATACAGTTCAGTGGGTAAAATCAACTCCGGGTTAACTCTAGGTAGGTAGAGTTAACGTATGATGAAAGTGGCCTTCATCTTTCCGTATACAAATAACGAAAAATAAATAGCGATCACACTCAATAGCTTTGTTCATTTCGGAATTCTGGAGCACTTCTCATTGGGTCACGCTCTCGATCGGTAAAGAATCAGAAGAAAGCAGAAGTGATATCAAACTGACTGAACATAATTTTCATACACCTACGGAAATACGCAGCTTTGTTCACTGCTATATGCATTCTATAGCTTGCTTAAAACTATAGCTTTAAGGCTATACCTAACAGACTCCTTGCTAAAAATCATGCATATCTTCCTGTTATTACGCGAAAGCGATAAATTCATTGGAAATATTTAAATCATATTTCTAGAATATAAAGAGAAAGATCATGGAAAATATTCAAAAGCCCTGTGAAGAGACGTTCAGGCGAATTATCATGGAATTGAAAGAACCAGTAGTATTCCATGGTATGCTCAAAAATGTAGACGGTACAAATATTTGGAAATTTCTTGATTGGGATTTGAGTGAATTGGCGAAGAAATTGGGGGATGTGTCGCTCCCATTCAGAACTGGTTATAATGCCAGAACTATGGTAACAGTGAATGCAGTGTTTTGCATGTCAATTACTATCTGAGGGTACCTATGAAGTGACAAACCTAAATTGTACAAAGCGCAGAATTCATACTGCTATCATGCGTTTCCAGGAGCCTCAGTGGGACGTGAAATGTTCCACCAAAAGTATGACAATGACTGAGTTGCTCGAGAATACAAGGCTTTCAACTAATGCCAAGGAATGGTACTACTTTGACTATAAATACATGCACGAGTGGCTGAAGGATAATCCTGAAATACTAGAATCCTTGGATTGGCTAAGATTTGGATTTGACAAAGGAGCCAAGGATTCTACTCTTTGGATTGGCAGCAAAGGAGCTCATACCAATTGTCATCAGGACTCTTACGGGTGTAATTTAGTGGCTCAAATACATGGCAGGTTGTTTCTTATTTCCCCTGAAGTTTAATTAGTATTTTAAGTACCTTATAACTGTTCTAAGAAATGTTTTATTTACTGTATGCACAAGAAACTTTTCTCTTGAACTAAGACTTTAACAAAATTTGATATTTTCTTAGGAAGGAATGGTTGCTCTTCCCACCCAGCTCTTCCCCCATGCTAAAACCGACCAGAATACCCTACGAAGAGTCTACCATCTACAGTAAATTCAATTTCTTCTGCCCAACAAAAGAGGATGAAGATTCCATAATAAAAATCCCGGAAGAAGCTACGTTTCTGACATTGGAAAGAGGAGATGTGTTATTTGTTCCTGGAGGATGGTGGCATTACGTGGAATCGCTCGATTTAAGCATCAGTGTCAATGTATGGCTCCCATTGACCACCGACTGTCAAGCCAGATTAAAAGAGGCGCTCGTTAAATTAATAATTGCTAGAATTGGGAAAAATATTCCTGCAGCATCAGATGAGCCACAAATTGGTCTACGCCGCTGCGTAAACTTGGTACATATACATAAATACAAATCTGAAAGGCTTAAAACTATTTTACAAATTCGAATGGCGTATATATTTACTTTCCATTTCAGATAGAAACTTGCCTGGAAGAATGCAAAGTTCAAGAAAATGAAGACATTCAGCCACCCTGCGATAAACGAGCAAGAAAAGCAGAATGTTGGTCGTCGCGTTGTCTGTTCGAAGAGTATCCTAATTGCGTTTCCATACCTAGAAAATTGGAGAGCTCGGAGCTTCGAAAATTGCTCGTTAATAAAAGAGAACGGTTTAATGATTATGCGACAACAAATCGCGATCCTGAGACATCCTATGTACCACCTAACCCCACAATAGAAGCTATTGTCAATGCTTTTTCTCATCCGGACGTTATTAGCAGGGTAGCTGAATTAATAACGAAGAACGCTAATGAATTCCATTAGAATAATCCAATTTTTGTTCAAAAAAAGGTATTTTTCTATTAAAAGCATTCGAAATATATTACCGAATTTTCTTTCTTCAACCACCGCATTATTCTGCTTTGATTTACTGTCATTCATGATTCCCTCAATTCTCCCGATCGTTTATCAATTACTAACAGAAATTAGAATAGAATCTAATTCGGTAAAACTATTTACATCAAAGAAATGCATGGAAGCGAAAGGTAGGTTATAACAGATGTAATGACCGGCGAGAAGCCAAGGGTGCACTGAACTGCACAGCTGTGCATCGCTCTGATTGCACTAACCTAACCTAACCTAACCTTATACTGACCTTCATACGACGCAGCTCGATCTTTTACCACGAATAAATAATGAAATTATAAAATCTCAACTCAATCAAAAAAACTGACCATGGGTCTGTTAACTGTATTAAAAAAATTGAAGCAGAAGGAAAAGGAGATGCGAATTTTAATGCTGTACGTATTTATCGCTACGTTAATCTATTATTTTTAAGGTTAAAAGTACTCGCTGTCAAATCCTATCCAAGCTTTGCAATTGAATTTGATCTCCCGGTTCTATTTATAAATAAATACTCATTATTTGCTCCAGGGGTTTGGACAACGCTGGCAAGACGACGATTCTAAAAAGAATCAACGGAGAACCAATAGACACGATATCGCCCACTTTGGGCTTCAACATAAAGACGCTGGAGCACCGAGGCTACAAATTGAATATATGGGATGTGGGAGGTCAGAAATCCCTACGCTCTTACTGGAGAAATTACTTCGAGTGCACGGACGGCTTGATATGGGTGGTTGACAGTGCGGATAAGAGACGCTTGGAGGATTGCAAAGTGGAACTGCACAAGCTTCTGCAAGAGGAGAGGTTGGAAGGAGCCAGCCTGCTGGTCCTCGCTAATAAGCAAGATCTACCAGGGGCTTTATCGGCGCCGGACATAGCCGAGGTGTTGGATTTACCCAATATAAAATCGCATCATTGGCAAATCTACAAATGCTCTGCAGTCACCGCCGAAAACTTAGTGGAGGGTGTCGATTGGATCATAGACGACATCGCGGCGAGGATATTTTACTTGGATTGACAAAACTACAGAGCATTAAAAAGGCCTCTCATTCTCTACCTGCTCTAATTTCCCAAGCAGCACTCTTTAGTTGAAACGATGTCCCTCACTAAATGACGTTATTTTTTTTGTCAAAACACCACGCGTCTTTCAGAAGTGACACAATGCTAAAATATCATTATTTTGTCATTTCTTAAAAACGTTTGATGTCATTTTCGTCATTTAGTGAGTGCCATTAATTTTACTAAAGCGTGTTGCTTGGATTTACTAATTATCGACGATGTTACTCCAGTGCGTTACTTTATTAAGTAAATTGAAAGAGTACATATGTGCGATTCGACTGTTGTACAGTTGATACCTTTAATTTAATTTTTATACGTTGAGGTAATTAAATTATAGTGACCTTGGTACCGAAATAATCCGATGAATAAATATTTGTAATTGTTGCTAAAGGCGAATTCCATTTTTTTGTAAATATCTCCCCGTAGACTCACGCGAAGTTAGGTTAAGCTGTACCGCTCTCGTCGGTATACCATTCTTCCTCTTGTTCCTCTCCCTCTTCCTCCTCATTCGCCTCGTCTTCGTCCTCCGTTTCATCTTCATTCGTACCTTTTGTTACCAGTTGTACCTTGAATATCGAGGTATCATTCGCACATGCGCAAGCAACAAATCAATTTTCAACAATCGGAAGGAAGCGGGATCGATATTTCGCACGTATACGGCCATTACTGTAATGACGAACCTTTTTTTTCCTCTTGTCTTTATCCTTCTCGGCTGTCTCTTTCCCCTTGGCTTTCTGCGGTGCACTCTTTGTATTCACACCTTCTTCGGTTTGACCATTGCCTCCCTTACTCTTCTTCCCCTTTTCCGTCTCTTCCGCCTTCCGTTGCTTTTCCGGAGGCGGAAGCGCCAACTTCGTATCCGGATACTCCCGAATGTAGAAAGTCTTCATTTCCGCTTGATCGACAGTTTTCTTCGGCCCTACGAATTCTTTCGCGAGCTCCTCGATGAGCGAGTCGGACAACTTCAAATTGTATCTCTTCAGCAACTCTACGAACTTTCCTGTAATCGGGTGGAGCAGCTTCTTCGTTCATCGACCATCCATTCTTTTTTCCTTTCCCACGCGGAATCACATTAAAAATTCATATATCATTCATCACTTGCCTCTCTGGATCAAGTTGTCTCCCAGCGAGAGTACGAACTGACCAAAGTCCTTCCTCTGCTTCTTCTTCTTAGGCTTCATCGCTTCGTAATTCGCTCTCTCCAAGAGTATCTTCCTCGCGTTCGGTCCGACGATCTTGAAGTTACTCAGCACACCTCCCAGCTTCACTTTCAACCAGGGCCTAGCGTCCTTGATCAGCTGCAATTCCTGGAGAACGTTTTTTTTCGCCCAGACGTTCTCTAGGTCCAGGTATTTCATGCAACTGTCGGGTGCCTTTTCCGGGGTGACCGCCTGCACGAGTGCCAAAGCTCCCTCCGCTCGTAGAGGATTATTCCCTATGTAGAGTCTTTCGAGTACGACGTTCTTCGACAACGCCTTTCCGATTTGCACTCCAGCTTCCGCGGAGAACTGATTTCCTGCGGAAAGAACTTCGATGAATTGGTGCTGAATCGACTCTCCTTACTTCTCGAGAGAGACTCCGCAGTGACTCCAAATTTTTTTTATATCTCAGTGAGACTAACGTTACCGCTCAGATTTAAGCGCGAGACTGCTTCGGCGCGTGCGAGAAAAGCACACAGGAAAGGCAAACTCTCCTTTCCCAGGGCGTTCCAAGAGATGTCGAGCTCGATAAGAGTCTTGCTCCTGGTAAGACCTTCGAACAGAGCTTTGCAAGCTTCCTTCGGATACAGCGAATTCCAGGAGAGGTTCAGATGCTGCAGAGAATCGCTCTGTATCAGTGCGATTCTCAGAGCTTTGGCTCCGCCAACGCCGATATCGTTGTCCGCAAAGTTAACGCTCTTCAGGGTCACGCTGTAGTAGAGGGCGGTCGCGATACAGGTGACTCCTTCATCCTCGAGAACGCAGTGGCTCACGTCGAGCTCGATGAGGGCTGGAGCTGCTCCTAAACCACTGACCAGCCTCTTAGCACCGTATGGACCAATCCGACAACCACTTAGATTTAAAGTCGTGAGGATGCCGTTGTCCTGCAGCAGCTCGTTCAGATGGAAGCAGGCATCGGCGTTTAACCAGTTGTGCTGGAGCAGGGACGAGGAATGAAACGATCTGAAGAGTGGAGTATACTTGTGGAAGAAGGAAAAGGTCGGATAGCGTCACCTGGATACCTTCAAGTCTATCGTTTGAACGGAGGAATTGTTGGTAACGGCGTCGCAGATGGATTTCAAGCTACTGGGATCGATTCCGTAGTAACGAAGACTGATCTTATCCGTCTTCAGCATCTCCTCGATACACTGCATCGGTCTCAGACGCATGACCTTCGTGATATCCTTGTACATCTGAATTCCATCCGATTTATAGGCGGCAGGTGGCGGATAGAGCATCCAGAAGGCCGGTACCAGGCCGGGATCTTCGGGGGAGGGATAGATGTTGAAGAGATTCATGAGTTTCAATTGCGAATCGCTGATATCGACGTCCTTCAGACACGGCGGAGTCGACGATTCGCTGGTAGCGCGTTCTATCTCTTCCGGTACTTCGTCGACGGTGATTATCGTTTCTACGGATGTTCTCTCTTCCGCTGGATCCTCCTGCGGAAGGGTGCTGGTATTTTATGAAAGATCGGGTAACTTCTCGAGTCACTTTGGGAGGGATTATTACTCCAATTAGTTTTCGCATATGTTTCTTCTTCGCTTCCTTCTTCTCGAGGGCCTCTTTTACCCTCATCGCTGCGTACGGAGATACGTAATCCACGAAATCATCGCTGTCGTGATCCATAGAGCCCTCTCTCCCTTCTCCCTCTTCGACTTCATCTTCCTCGTCGAAATGATGCCACTCTGCCTCTTCCACAGACCACGAAGTATCGTCATCTTTTTCCATTTTCTCGTTGTCCTCGCGAGGGACGTCTAAAGAGGAGAAAAGAAAGGGATGGGGCTAAAGGATTTCTCTGACGTAATCATCCCTGTCGGCACTGAAGAGGAGAGGGTATATATGTGATATTCGATATCATTTTCAACTACTTCTTATCGATGGACATCAAGATAATTACTTATTGATCAGGCCACGGCGAATAAAGTAGATGAGAATGATGAGAGGAATCATGAAATTTAGGCCATGGGGGTTATCATAATCATCTCATTTGAGTTGAAGTGAGCCTCGTGTGTTGAATTAATAATCGTATCAAATTCAAAACACGGTCGTCAGCGTCGATAAGAAACGAGAGGCCTGCGTCCGCGAGCATTCATCGTCGAACTTATGTACCGTTACTCACGTTCACATAATGAACTGTCATCGGAGGAAATAAACTGTGTTGCGGTACACAATGCATAAGGTGACTTCTTGTGTGTTCCACTTAGAAGTAGGATAAGTACCGAGACACGGACAACCGGCGTTTGTTCGCCGCTTCGGAATGCACGGTTTGACGCGCTTCAACGGTGCTACCACTGCAATATCGCGGAGACCCTCTAGTGCACCTGATGATATCACGCGCGGAAAGCAAAAAACATCGTACCGCAATTACGAGATGTCCGTGACGCATCGTTCGATAGATCTTTACTTCCGTTATCAATTGACCAAAGTGTCTCTTCACGATCGAATCGTGGGAACACATCTTCCTGATACAACCGTTCCCGGTCTCCCCTATCCAGAGGCTTGACTCTGAACGATAGCAGCCCTTAAAAAAATATTTATCAAGGAATTCATCTAATTTCCCTCGGTCTAATGAAAAAAAAAAGAGCGAGTACCTCGACGTACGAAGCGCACGAGCCAGGCGTTGATCGACATTGCCCAGGAAGCCGTTCGCAGCGCGGTCCGAGGGTGACTCATTTACCGAGCGTTCGTCAAGTGGTTTGTTCTTGTCCATTGTATTGTAATTTTGAGAGAAAAATAAGGAGCGCGGGACAACGAGTGAAGGGTCATTCAATTAGCGATTACGTGCGGTCTAAGCGCGCGCGAGCGCGGAGCAGCACGCTGTAACGTTCCATTGTGCTCGTCGAGTGATTACAAGCGTTTCGATTCGCATGCAGGTACCACGGGAAGATCTTGTCGGAGATATACGTTGTAATATAACCGTCTATTAGGAAGAAGAACATTGTCGAAAAATTTCGGCGAGAGTCGTAGAATTTTTAATTGGCCCCGGTGGGAAGCCGAGCTCTTTGACTCCGACATGGAGAACGTCTCTTTGCGCGAAACAATGACGCCGTTGATTGAGCAGCGATAAAATTATTATCTTTACGATACCCTCGATACGACGACGCATCGCCTCGAAATTCCTGAAGACGAAATAAGACATTAGAGAGGCGCCGGAAATCACGAACTGCGGCAGACTGAAGATTGTACTTTTTATT
The DNA here is from genome assembly GCA_963678675.1 of Xiphydria camelus. Lineage (NCBI taxonomy): Eukaryota > Metazoa > Arthropoda > Insecta > Hymenoptera > Xiphydriidae > Xiphydria > Xiphydria camelus. The sequence goes on from OY783199.1 coordinate 4,305,053, forward strand.
GAAATTTTTCATCATCGTTATTCAATTTGGGGTGGGGTAGAGGATGGGGTGGAAGGAGCTTATGTACACGCACTCTCACTCGCTCGAAACTCACAATCAAAGTCATACACAATATTTTCGACGCGTAGATATCTTCTTTAACTATCTATGTCGAATCAGAGGCACTGGTCCCGTCAATTTCGCCGCTTCGCGCTATCGCCGATGCACCGTTGCAGTCCGCGTTTTTTTACTCCGGCTCGATTTTTCATCGCGAGCCGGTCGATCTCGATACCTCGAAAAAAATAATCCATCGCAGTACTGCGGGATACGAGGAACTACTGCCCCTGATCCCGCGATAATCAATCGTGACGATAGAGAAATAAAAATAATAATACAATATATAATATAATCGATCTATCTATATACTCGAGTAATAATAATAATAATATAACTTTCTTCATAAAATAAAAATTCTATTATAAAAAAATCTCGCGCTTCTCGCCCGTCCGCGAGGAACTTACTTAAAGACATTATATATATATGCTGGCATTTTAAGAACTAGTACGCGCGCACAATTATTGAATGCATTCGCGAGCGTCGGCTCACTCTGTTGGAGTGAGCGTCGGCGCCGACGTCGAGCGTCGAAATTGCACATCGAGAAAGTCGTAATCCTCTCTCTCTCTCTGAGGGTTTCGAGGGAGGGTGAGATAAAATCGCGATGGCTCTATTTACATTTTGCTGCGATTTCCAAAAAAAAAACGGGCGCCGCGACACCTCCCTCGTCGTTTTAATATTTCATTCGCACGACGCTCGACATTCCGACGCCTGTACATATGTAAACACTCTACGTTACAAGTATCTCGATCAATTTTTCTTAGCGTTTCACTGGGGGGGAGGGGGGTTCACTGGTCAAATTCACTGGGGTTTCTCGTGTTCAACGTTCATAAAAACTCCCTAGTTCGCGGTATTTTATAATATCACTTGGATTTCTGCGTTCTTCCATTCGCACACACACACACACACACTCATTCACTCTCTCTCTCTCTCTCTCTCTCTTTGCCCCTGTCTCTATCATTCATACAATCATTCTCACTCTTTGACTCTCTCTTTCTCCAGCCGTTAAATAATAAAACGAAAAAAAAGAAAGGTCGACTGTGCACGACGCGATGCACGGTTTCTTCTATGAGTATCACAATATCTTCTGAACAAAATTAAAGGAACGTGAAGCCTGCGTCGACAATATCTATATAAGTGGGTGTGTATAGAGCGTGTAAGTGTACTCGCATACACGAATGCTAGGTATAAACTCACATATACCCATGTATACCCGGGAGGCGTGTCGTTGTATCACAACCTGGAGCTGGTACTTCGTATTGTCGTATAAAATTACAAAAGGAAAACAAACGAAGAACGAACGAAGAGGGTGTGGCGGGGTTACGATAGAAGATGAGGGGGAGAAATTTTTATCGTAAAACATAGACTGCAGAGGGTGGGAGAGACATACGATACAGGCTCAGCGAAATTAATAAGTACGGGCTATGTACATATGTACAGCGATAACAAATTGGCGATATCATTATCATTAATATAGTCATCGGGTGACTTATTGTCACTTTGCAGAATCCATCGAGGATGGCTCCATTCGTCGATTCTACTTCCTCTTATGCTGCCGCTACTACCGACATCTTCGTCATCGTCGCCGGCGTCGTCTCACGACGCATAAGTCGAGGATTACTCGCGTCTCTTCTCTTCAATCCGTTTTTTCCCGCCCTGAGCTGCAAGAACCGCGCAACGGTATATCCATCTGACGTCTCCGAGTCCGTCTATCAAACCGGAACTCGGACGACCGCACAATCATTCGCTTCTTGCTTGGAAATTCTATCATCCACTCCGTTCCATTCTCTTCCTTTCTCTTCTTCTGTCGCTGCAGGGCGTCTCCGTTAATAACGACCAACCGACAAAAAAGACGACGCATCGATCATCTCTACACGTGCACCGTTAGCACCTGATGCGATCCGGCCTGACTCGTGCCCGGTTGCTGATGCGAGTAGGACGGTTCCTGCAGCCTGGGTTTACTGTACGGCTTGTGCGGACCCTCCTCGTAGCTGAAGCTCGCCGTGTTGTTCCTGGCCTCGGCGCTGGGCGGTTTGTACAGGGGCGGCAGGCGATGTCTACCCTCTTCGGAGACCATCTCCAAACTCTCCTCGGGGGAGCCCAAGGCTCCCAATGACGTGCCGGAGAGAGGCCTGACGATGGAGACCCTCGGCTCCACTGTATCCTGATCCTTGAGGGGATTGGCGTATCGTCTGAGGTTCTCCTCGTTCTGGAGATTGTTGGACTTCTCGTCCAGGTCGCTACGATGTCGATGCAACGAAGTCTCGCTGCTGGTGGTAGCGGTGAGTCCTGATCGTTGCCTAGCCGATCGCAGGTACCAGACACCGCCCAGGGCGGCCAACAACAGAATCGTGGCGAGGGCACCGCCCAGCACGGCGAGATATCCGCCACCGCCACTGTTCGACGAATTGGGCTCGCTCAGCAACGCCGTCTCCACCTTGACTTCCAGCACGGAGGCCAAGGCGAGAGGCCTGCTCAGGGGTCTGCTGAGCGCCTCTCCCAGGTCCCTCGCGGCATCGGCGGCAGCCTCCGAGAAGATCGTCACCTCGACGGTGTCGTTGTCGCCGGGTTTCAGGTCGCAGAGCAGGACGAGGGACTGGGGTCTGCGCGGGTCGGCCAGAACTCTTCTGAGTCTTCGGCAGAGCAGTTCGACGGAGGTGCCGGTCGCCAGGGTGTCCCTTCTCAGGAGAATCGTCAGTCTGGAGCAGATCGGTCCGGGGGTGGCTTGACCGGGCCAGCAGGAAGGTGGCGCGGGTAACGCGGGGGGCCCGACCCTGCGGCCCGTCTCCACTGGTCGACACTCGCCCCAAGCCGGACAGGGCGGTGCCAAACAACTCTCGCCCGGCGTCGGCACGCATACTTCGTGAGCCAGACAGGAAGTGCCGTTCAAACAGTTGCCCGGGCCGCACCAGACGTTGCTGCACTGATTCTTCGCGTTCCTGCACTCGCACACGTTGCAGTCGTCGTTCCAGCTGGCGGCTATGCACCCCGGACCGCCGGCCGTGCGGATTTCGCAGTGGGTGCCGGTTCTACCGGGCGGGCAGATGCAGGAGTAGCTGGCGATGCCGTCCACGCAGGAGGCACCGCCCATGCACGGGTCGCTGGCGCACTCGTTAACGTTGATGCGGCAGTCGGGACCGGTGAAACCTGGTGCACATTCGCACCTGAACCAGTTCACTCCGTCGACGCATCGGCCGCCGTTCAGACAAGGCAACGGTTGACAGTCGTCCACGTCTCGCCTGCATTTCGGCCCCTCGAAGCCCTCCCTGCAGACGCATCTGTATCCCCCGTCAGCGGTGTTGACGCAGGTCGCTCCGTTCTCGCAGGGACTGCTTGCGCAGGCGGGGGATGCTATGTGACAGGCGGCACCCTCCCAGCCTGAAGGGCAGTGACAGGTGAATCCGTCGCCGCGATCTTGACAGGTTCCTCCGTGGCGACAGGTTCCCGGCTCGCAGTGACCGCCCCGCAGGGCGCAGGTTTTGCCCTTCCAACCTCCTCGGCAGATGCAGGTGAAGTCGGCCACCCCGTCGACGCAAGTGCCGTTGTTGCGGCAGGGATTCGTGGTGCACTCGTCTACATCTGAAAAAAGAAGAATGAAACATCGCAAGGTCAGCTTTGTGAATAATATTTTCATAGGATCCCCCTTTAATTTTCAGACGAAAAATGAAGAATAAATCACGACGAGATGAGCATAGCTGTGGTTACCTTGATCGCAGAGGTCACCCATCCATCCCTCCCTGCAGATGCACTCGAACGAGTTGACCAGATCGACGCAAGTGCCGCCGTTCATGCAGGGATTCCCCCGACAGTCGTTGATGTTCTCGTGGCAGTGAATTCCGGTGTATCCGGGATCGCAGATGCACCGTCCTCCGCTGCATCGACCCCTACCGCCGCACGGAGCTCCTTCGCTGCCGCAGCCCAATTCGCCGTCGGCCACGCCGAATTGGGGGTTGCGGGAGGCCGGCTCCGTGCAGTTTTTGCCCTGCCACTGTTCCGGACAGTGACAGTAGTAATCCGTTTGGGTGTTGAAGCAGGGCGCGGTGTTTCGGCAGGGATTTGGACTGCAGTGATCGCGATCGATCTCGCACTGATAACCGGTATAGCCCACCGGGCAGACGCATTCGTAGGCGTTGACCATGTCCCGACACTCGCCTCCGTTTTGGCAGGGTTTCGAGGCGCACTCGTCAATGTCCACGTCGCAGTCCTTGCCGGAGTAACCGGCGGTGCAGGAGCAGTGGTAGTCGTCCACCAGGTCGATGCAGAGCGCGCCGTGCTGACACTGACCCACGCAATCGTCGATGTTCTTCGTGCAGTTCTTCCCGGTGAACCCGCTCCGGCATCGACATCTGTTTCGAGGACGAGCAAAAATTCGAGAAATGTTACGCGCAGTTCTAAGAGAATTCTGGCGCAGTTTTTGTGCAAACTCAGGATGCACGGTTATTTCAATAAAAAAAAAACGTATCACTTTTCTAATTTGATACAATGTAAATTGATTTTAATGTAAAATTGCTGCAGTTTTATTACATTGATACGTCGTCTAGGGGGGAATTGAATTATTTATTCTTCGGGGGAATTAAAGTGATATAAAAAGGAGACTCGAAAATAAATGCAGATGATTCAAGCTCACGTGTCTCCTTACCCATAGTCGCCGATCTGATTGACGCAGGTGATGGAATTCTTGCAGGGCGACTCCTTCAAAGCGCATTCGTCCACGTCAAACTGACAGAGCACGCCCTGCCAAGCGGGTGGGCAGTTGCAGACGAAGCCGTTTTTTCTATCGACACACGTGCCGCCGTTCAGACAGGGTTGCGAGGCGCATTCATCGATGTCGATGGCGCAATGAGCTCCGGCGAAACCCGGTGCACAGTCGCAATGCGCCGTCTCGCCCATCTCGCGACACGTCGCGCCGTTGAGGCAGGGATTCGCCGCGCAGGGGTTGTCCACCTTCTCGCACGTGGGTCCCGAAAATCCCTCGGGACAGGTGCAACGGTACTGATCGGGCGCGGTGTTCTCGCAAGTACCGCCATTTTGACAGGGTTCATGGGTGCCACAGTAGTTGAGATCCTGATCGCAGAGGATGCCACCCCAATTGGTGTCGCAGATGCACTGCCAGCTGGAGCCGTTGCAGTATCCGTGCTTACAGCCGGGATAAGGGGTGCACTGGTCGCAAAACTCGCCTCGCCAACCGTGGCGACACTTGCACTCGCCGCTGACGTTGCAGTGGCCGTGGACCGGATGACAGCCCTCCTTGCAGACGGCTGGAAGGAATCGTCGAAGATGCGTTCACACGGGGGTGGTCTATTTTTCGAGTTTCGATGACTCTGTGTCATCTTTCTATTTCATTATAGTACGGAGGGAACTAATTAACGAGCATCCTAATTAACTATGCATCTTCACTCCTGATGCGGTTCCAGGATGAGGGTTTCTCCGATACCGCGTCGGTACCGATCCTCCGAGTCGTCCCAATACTGGTCCATATACGTCTCGCGGCTTCAAACTCTACTACTTTAAAGATCTCCTCGACCGCAGATCATTTTCTAATTTCCTTTTTGTACATAGAAGAAGACTTTCGTTCCCAGCACGAAACAGCTCGGACTGCGAGAAAGCTCCGTCGCGGCGGTCCAGCGCAGCATCTCTTCCGAGCCTTACCGGTATACCGCCTGTACCGTTACCCGAGACCGACTAACTACGGCTTCTCTTTTGATTAATAGACTTGGTTTCCTCGTCTCCGGGAACGCTTCGCGGACATTTACGGATATTTATACTACATCTAGCAGCACGCACGATGTGTGCAAGCCAAGGCTCCCGGAGCAGCGCGAAAGGTTGCGGAGGCTTCTGTCTCTCGCTATTCATCATCCTGAAAGCTGCCTCCGCTGCGGAGACCTCGGCTGACTCTCGATAAACTCCTCTCCTCGTCCTCCTTCCGTCGATGGAAGCGGATGGCAAGGCTACCGACCGAAAATCAGAACGCGCGCGGGCCCGCACCCAACGACCCGCGCGTTAATACGGTGCGAGTGACTTTGCGAAAGAGCCGCGATCGAGCGAGCGCGCTCCTCTTGGGACGAGGACGAGGGGAACACTCCGTTGTGCGATAACCCGGAGTGAAATCCACCCATTGACCTTTTAACGCGCGATAAAAATATCAAAGCCAGTTTTCTCATTACGCGCCACGCGCTCCTGCTGTTGACTCGTCCTACGCGATCACCTCTGTCTCCTTTCTCGTTTCATCTCGCGGCGTCTTTGAAGACATTGTAAAATTTTGTATATTTTATGGAAGAAGACTCTATATTATAGATGCATTTCAGATGCACCGATTCAATTAAGAATATCAACAAAATATCCTTGTCTGATTTAACATCAAACGTCCTATATACTCGTAGATCAGGAGGTACTCCTTGACATGTCTTCTTTTTTTTGCAAAAATCGAAATCTGTGGAGTCATACTCTCGCCTATCCCGTCCGATGTAGTTTTTCACGTTGATTACGAAAATTACCGATTTATTGGGGAAATATCGACGAAACATCGAAGTACAGATGATTTTTTATGAAGAAATAATTTCTTCGTGCATAAAATCGTCGATATTTTATATTTCCTTAAAGATATCGATGTGTTAATAGTGATTTTTGTAACTAGTGTGAAGAAATACAAAAGATATAGTAGTCCAGCGTTCGATTCAAGGGATTTCAATTTTTGCACAAAACGTTTTTACATTTCTACTTTTATTCATCTATAGCACAAAAGATTCTATAGCGAACTCTATTCTTGGATCTCCGAGACACATTTCCAATGCTTGAAAAAAGCGATGCACTCCTCTGCACGCGGCACACCCCCGCTTTTTGCCCCGCAGCCAGCGACTGGGTGAGTTGCACGTATACATACCGCGGAGGAGAGGCGGAAGCAACGATTAAGCAGCAAAGAAAGAGCTGTTATATTACCCGGCTCTCCATTGTGCGACGGGATCTGGCGTGATGTCGCTATCATTGTACGATCGTATGACATGCGTCTAACGTCCGTCCATTAAGGCACGCTTCGAGATAATTCGTATATTTTACGATCGCGCTACGCGCGGTAAGGCCAACTCGGGGGCCTCGCGATCTTCTCTTCGCCGTACGGGTCTTCGTCGTCTTCGCCACGTTGTTTCCGTCACGCGTCTACACCCGAGTTTGCTCGCCGCGCGTCGAGAATTCTAACGGGGAAGGGGGCATTTTTGCGGAATATAAATGCACGCGCGGACGCTGTTCTCCACTCGTTCCCGGTTCATGACTCCAGTTCATCCAGTCGACGAGGCGGACGAAGATGGAGCGAGGAAGACGTTTTCACCCCTTCCATCGTTTCTCGTTCGATCGCAGAGTGGACCGATTTATTCGAGGTACACTGAGAGAAATAAGGTAACTGTCCCAATAACAGGACATGGTCTAGTAGCCGGACATATTTGAGTATAATTATTGAAATTATTAAATGGGATAAAAAGAAACGACTAGTGCATTGTAAAAAAGTCTACGGTGTGGACCAATTGATTTTTTTTTCACCACATTCGATAATTTATATTATACGTAGATACTCGTATGTCCAGATATTTAAGACGTGTCCGGCCACTGGTGCTTTTACCTTATATATTCTTGATTCAAGACGTATTGTTTTGACACCAGCAATTATTTCTCTCAGTGTATAAGACAAAAATGATTTCTCGACGCAACTAATGAAAATGCATGCTCACCGGTTTCACAGTCGGCGCCCTTCCAGCCCTGTATGCAGACTTTGTCACCGTTCTCGTCGCAGGTGTAATGGCCGAATATGTCGTCGCGCGGCCTGCAGAACTTGGTGCACGTCGCGTTGTAGTAATGATCGTCGCACTGCACTCTGACCCGATAGGCGAGGTGAGCGTTCCTGCCCTGATGATTGAGGGTGTGCCACGTCGGTCCGGGCAGGACGATACCGCTGTAGCTCGCCTCCTCTATCACCCCCGCGTTCGCCTCGTCTCTCGCTTGCAGGATCAGCGTGAATTGCCTCTGTAAAAGGATAACGGATGAACCTGTCGTCAACGCGCGTATCTGGGTGGACGATTTCGATTACTCCGGGGACCGGCTTCCGCCCGGTACGCGATTTCAGGGAGGGAAGGCGCAGCTGTAGAACACGCGAGAACGAGACGTTTCTTTGCTCCTGCGTCCTGGCCTTTCATCCCCTCCCCTCTTTCCGCCGCTCGTTGCCTCGCCGTCGTTTTTCTCGTCGTCTCCCCTCGGGCGCTATACCTGCGATCGAGAGACGCGCGGTTTCGCACGGGCGACAAATCGAGAATTTAGTCGTACGACCGATCCCAGCGGCGGGACACTTCTCACAGCCAGATACTAATTATACGCGAGCAGGATACGAGTCTCGAGGGTTAAGTGCCGTCGCTGACACTTCGCGTCGTTCTCTATAGTATGTACCGTCTAGGTGTCCGTTCCCAAGCGGCATGAGCGAGAGCGTAGGAATTACACTTTTCCCCTCGCGGCAATGAGAGTACATATCGCGTCTGTGTACGACGTGGATCTCGACGAGGGGGGAGTGGCGTGTTTTGCTTTCTATCGAGAAAAAGAGACTGAGAGTCGGAGTCGGTTTGCAAATTATTCGAGAGGTTAATGGAGAGCGTTTCCGATCGGGGGAAAGTGATCGATTCTCCATCGTATTATTAATCTATATACGAGTACATGTGTAATATATAAAAGGACATGTCCTGACTGACTGATTGACTGATTCATCAACACCGAGCCGAAACCGCTGGAGCTAATTACGTGACTTTTGGACAGTAGGTTTCTCTTGTGACGTGTGCACTCACTATAAGAAAGGATTTTACGAAATTCATCTCCTCTGACATAGTAAGACATAGGATGAGAAACTGTCATTATTGAAGTTAAATCCATGAAAAAATTGGTATTTGGCCTTTCAATTAGAAATTAAGCAAGACGTGTTTCAGGATTTTTGAAAACTTACCCGTTAAGGGGGTAAAATAGGGGATAAAAATTTATATTTTGTACGAGATCTACGCGGACGAAATTGCGGTCAGAAAGCTAAAGTCTATATAAGTATGTAAAAGAGCATGTCCTGACTAACCGACTGATTCGTCAACGCTGAGCCGAAACCGCTGAAGCTAATTACATGAAATTCGGACAGTAGGACGAAATTCTCCTCCTAAGATGTTAAAATAGGGGACGTAAAATTTACTTCGAGACCTATACACGGACGAAGTCGCGGGCAGAAAGCTTACAATACAACATATGACATCGCTCTGGAGAGGATACCATCAGGCTCGTGCAGCGTCATATAAAATTAGATAAAGCACCGATCGCCGGTTAATAAGCGTTTGCTCGGGAAGAATTTATTCTCTCACCGCGAGAGTCTCTTAATTGAGGATGGTACGGGTCCCCGCGATGTTAATTTACAGGGACTGTCACGGGCGGCGGGAAGGAGACGACTCTGTTTAGATGTGGGATACCCTCGAAATCGCCGTTAAAAAAAAAGGGCCGCGACGTCCCTCGGTCCCTATCGTTACTCTATCGCGGTTATAGTTATCTTTACGCCCAGTTAGAAACGTCTTCCACTATACGGTCGACGTAGCTGAGAACCTGATTGGAACCACCAATCAGGTTCCGAGTGACTGACGGCCGGCTAATGTAATAAATAAATTCCAATCGCGCGCGCAACGACGGCGAGCTCTCCCTCGGACGCCGAAGAGCGTAAACGCAGTGCCGGGAGCCACCGTCATCGTCGTCGTCGTCGTCGTCGTCATCGTCGATGTAGAAAGCTGGAAGTGTTTCTGATCGGACCGGTCCCCGCAAAAGCGGAGCCGAACGCCGCCGAACGGGAGTCGTTCGCGCGTACATCCACGCGCGAGAGCGGCGATGAGACGACGAGATGAATCGTCGTAGAAAAATTTGGCCTTGGCCTATTCATGCGGAATACAACGATTTTATTTTTTTTTTTTTCGACACATCCAACGATTCCTCACGCCGGACTGGAACCGATCGCTCGATCGCGATTAGACGAATATGAATAAAATTCGAACGAGACCACTCTAGAGGTACAAGTTCACGGTGGTCGAGATTATTCGCAAACAAGCAGTTCATATTTTACGAAATTCATTCTTGACAATTCGCACTGTTCAAATAATGAAATGTATGTAAAATATCAACTATGTGTTTGCGAATAATCTTGGTCACGTGATCTACACTGAGAAAAAAAGTAGTTCTGACAACTATTGTGAACTCAACTGCTCCAGTTTTATACAGTTATCGCAACAATTATTTTCTTCCCCTAACTAAAAATAGTTACAACTATAAGAACTGCTCCTTATTACCAAACTTGAGCAGTTGAGTCCAAAATAGTTGTCACAACGACATTTATTTCTTTCGTTGTAGATATTCGACGCTGAAAATAAACGTCGAGTGTCACCGTGAAATGTGTACTTTAACGTCGCAATGTTTATCAATTCCACCGCGTTCGTTACTGCCGACACAATTGGCGGACTCCGGCGTGCGAATTAACGAAGGAAACGCAGCATCGGAAACACGAGAACCGCCGCCGACTTTAACGCTGTTCGCGACAATCGCGAGCGGAGCCCCGTGCGACTTCCGCCCGAGAAATTCCACAACGCGAGGCACCCTGGAAGAGGGAAACTCAACGCCCGATGTGCGACGGTGCCCGCATTATACGGTAGGCTCCGTCCCCCGGGGTCCGCGCGGTACAAAGGGCACATTGTACCCGATCCGAGGGAAGTAAGCGCAGACGGCACGGACCGAAACGTAAAGTCAGCTCGTCGCCGCGAGTACCTAGAGTAGATGAGCGCTAATTGGTGTTAATTGGTGGCTCGCTCGCAGCCCGGCTTTCCCACGCCCGCGACTTTTATGCTCGCTTTTTTTACACCTTGTATATTCTAATTCGTCGCCGACCGCGCTGCCGTTGGCTGCCGCCGCCCGCCGCCGTCGCAGCATCCGCGCCGGATCACGCTGTATATCAAAGCGACGCGTCTTTTATTTCGTGTGCGGCGAGACGGCGCCTTTGTCGGAGAGAGGTCCCAATTTCTGAGCGGATCGCCATAGGTCGCCGGAGGAGGAGGAGGTTCTCCCGTTCGATGCTCCGGGGGACCCACGGATAAATAGCCGCGCGCGCGCGGCGATCGCGCCTCGCGGAGTGCAAGCGGAGCGCGAGAGTGACGTTCGCTCTGGCGATTAACGGGGCTCTCGCGGGAAAGAGGAAAGGTCCGCGCGCGCGGGAGGGGATTCCTGGAGACGCTCCTACAGGGAGAATATAATACCGTCGGCACGGTCGGGCGACTGGAATTCGCGTGGGCGTCCGGCGAGTTGGCGCGAAGTGCTGTCCTACGGCCGCGGCGGCCGAAGGGCGAATGCCGGCGTGACTCTCGATCTCGCGGCTAATTAGAGTTCGAAAGAATTTGATCAAAGGGAGAACCGAAATTTCAGTCGCGATTCGACGAATTACGTCTATATGTAGATTTTTAATTGGAATTTATTCCAGAAGAGAAAGAAAACGCTTGAATTCTAGAATTGTCTAGCGGTGCTTTGATCGAATCGAGACAATGACCGGTAATATCGAGATTCCGCGTGAAATCTCACCATCTCGCGAAGGAAACATCCCAGTAAACACACACACACGATGTCCTATGAATCCCCATAGGACATTTTTCGGACATTAGACGTCCATGTGATATCTGTAGGATGTTTGCTGGATATTTATACTGTATGGGACCAAACCTTAGCGACGTGATTACAAAGTATAGTGCATACGTGTAAAAATGATTAACGAAAATTCGACCAATAACTCCCCAACCAGATATATAATGTAAATTTTGTATTTTAATTTCTACTACACACTGACGGAAAAAATTGTTTGTAGTTAATAAATGTATACTTGATTACAGAGAAAGAAAGTGTACTTTATTTGACCAAATAGACGTGTGTTAATTATTAGAGCATCTCTTTCATTCAAAGACAAATAGACTAATAGCCTAAAGAAATATTTCTTCTTTCGCCATGATCAAGTATACGTATATTAGCTAGAAATGAACTGTTTTCTCAGCGTAGGGAACGCATCGCCTAGAAACCCGGGGAAAGAATCGCTGAAACGGAAGATCATCGAATCCACTCGGAGCGAAAGAATGTTTCCCACAGCCCCGCGGCGAATGAATTTTTCTCACCGCGTCTAATTCCCGCGAAAAGAGCGTCGCTCGAGACGCGCATAAAATCGAGCGCTCCGCCAATCGGCGTGCGTCCGCCCGGATAATTTACAAGTACTCGCGGGGATACGAGGTGCGTGTACGCAAGTAGTATGCCGAATAGAACGCGTCTCTCCTCTCTATGTCGGACGACATGTCTCGGGTTTCGCGGAAAAGATCGAACGAGTCGTACGTGAGGACGCGTACAAAGTCCTCCCGAGCGCTACAGCGGCGTTCAAATCGGAAGGCCTCGCCTCGGCCTTCGAGAATCGGTCGTCCCACTCCGCCACCTTATTCCCTCCTACTGCACCGTCCATTCCATTCAATCCTCCGGAGAAGCGCGTCATCTCCGATCATCTTCCTGGAGCGGCGCGTTGTATGCGTGATGTGAGAGGCAAGAAAGGAAATCGCAGGGAAGCCCCGCCGAACGATCTCTCGGATAACGAGATGATTAAAAAAGATCGACAATCAAAGTCCCGAAAAGCTTCGCGGACAGTTAATTACTGCGATGAATCGAACCGGATGGGACCGTTCGATATAACGTCTCCCGAGTACGCATATACGTATATAACTGTAGCGATCCAGAGAGGCAAATCGTGATGCACGAACCGAGAGAGCGCGAGGATTCAAGGACGAATGTCTTTGGACCAGCCGAGAGCCCGAAGAATCGTCGGCATCGATCGTGTTCGTTGCATTAAGGAGGTTCTATCGATAATAGAATTAATATATAGCGATACATCAATTATATATATATAATAGAGAGAATTAATAGATTTGATCAAATTCGGTAAATCGATGGATATCGGATAAGTATTAGGATCCTTCAGTTAAATTGTTGTAAAGGTTCACCACTTTGTATCATGTGAGGCTAAACTTAATCGCCAGGAAAGAAACTCGAATCACTATTATCTCATTATCTATGAATTTTTGGCCTATATCGATATAAGACTGTATTGGTAGATTGAAACGTAATCTTTAAAAGAGTATTATATACAAATGTGGGCCAAAAGCTCATAAGTTGTGAGATTATAGTGATCGTGAGATAAAAGTTTAGCTTCATATGGTATCTCGGATAGACTTGTATGATCGTCACGACGTTCACACAAACTATAATAATTGATTGATCGAAAGTTTACGTTTGTTTTGCCACATAAGTTTAGAAAAATAACTGTTCTTCAAAAAATTGTTAAATTTACATTACAATACGATTCAAATTAATCGTTGTATTTGTTGTAACAACGTATTTACGAAAAATTTTACATCTACTGAATAAATATATAGCATTTTATTTCTACTAGTTTAAAATCGTTCAATGACATAAACATACTTTCTCAATGACGATTCATTGTGTGCACAACCTTGATGCATCTGATAAGCCGATACTACCCAAAGTTGCTGTACAATTTACGTACATTTGTTTATTCGAGATATTTATACCATTGCGGTATAAGATCTATCCCGCTTCCTTTTCTCTCCACCCATACGAATCCCTGTTTCTACGAACACGCACAATGCGGAAGAGGACAATGCAAAAATCGAGAAGCGAGAGCAACGGAGCAGGGATCCAAGGCCGGATGCGTCTTTAGAATTTGTCGCTCCTCTCTTTCCCAGCTCCGCCGAAGAGGAGTAGTTACCTGCACTCTCTGAACGAGGCAAGGGACACTCTTGGCATTCCGTGTATTAAATGCCTACGAAGCTCGACCCGTGCTCATACGCGCGCACACACGCGCAACCGCCCGTTCCTCGAGTACAGGCACGAAGCACGCGGCGGGCATGGCGCGGGGAGTGCGTGCGCGCACGCGGTTACCTGTGTTGTACGCGCTTACGCTTTGAGAAGCAGGGAAAGAGGGAGAAAGAGAGAGAGGGAGGAAGAGGGACGGAGAAGAACACAGGCTAACTTAAAGGACTTTGGTATGCGGTCCGCGCAGCGGGTTCACACACGACCCGGCTGAAGGCATTGCCCAAACCGTGGCGACATTCTCCCTTCATTTACATACGCCATTATACACCTGTACATACTGGCTCGCGTGTACACACATGCACACCCTGCCGTACGAGTGCCTCGTCGTCGTACGTATCAAGCGCACACGCGCCCGAGCCATCCGCGCGCGCGCGTGTGTGTACGGCCCACGGGGACCGTTTCTGAGATGCAGGCATACACCTGTTGGTCCCTGAGTCACTCTGGTCCCCTGCGGGGCCTTAAGACAAGCCTCTCCTCCGCACGGTACCACCGTTTCAGTTTCCTCTCCTCACCCTCTCTCTTTCTCCGTCTTTTTCCTCGTCCTTTCTCCTCGTTACACCAACCGCTCTCTTGCAGGCGAGAAATCTTCTCATCTCTCTCCTACCTCCCCCCCCCTCTGCCCTCCTCATCGCGTTTCCTCGCGCCGCAACGCCGTCGATGCCGATGCCCGAGGAGCTCTTCTGCTTCCGTCGCGCGGAAAAAGGACGACGGCGAGGCACGGGCCGATAGAGACGCGAGGTACGCGCACCTTCCGCGCTGGTGTTCGATCGAACGGTGCGTGCGTGTGCGTGCGTACGGGGCGATGATAATGTAGCGGTGGCCACGTGGCTCCGTCGCTCAGTGACGTCATATCATTGATAGAGGCGCCCACATTAGACACGCATGGACTGTTGTACGGATATTACACGCGTAATCTCTCTCTCTCTCGTGTCGTGGACGTGTGCGAGTACGCGTGTGTTGTTTCGCGGGGAGTGTAGCGCGCGAACGGGCCTGCCTGCACGCGGTGCACGGCGTGTGTGGTGCATTGCCGATAGCCGGCGGTGGTGGAAGACGGCGAGGCGGGAAGAGGCGGAGGATCGAAGAATGGGATATGGGAAGAGAAAAGGGAGAGAGAGAGAGGAGGAGTAGTAATAGTTTGTAAGAAGGCGTGGGTGTCTCTCTTTCTCCTCTTCCCCCGCGCTTTTTCTTCCTTTCTTCTCTCCACCTCGCGAGTGGGAGGGAGCGTGCAAAGTCGCAGCATCCTTTCTCACCTCTCGTCTTTGCAATCTCCGTCGTGCGGGGAGAAAATATCGTAACCCAAGTGGACTTCTACGATCGTCACACGGTCGTATAAATTACGCGCTTAAAAAAATAACCCGATCGATTTAACCAAAATTCTGGAGACCATAACCAAGCGGTTTAGTGAAATATGGATCCTCGCTCTCTCTCCATCTGTTTGATTAAACTGATAATTTTCTGGTTAGAATAGCTAGACACATGTACCTAATTAGAATAACTAAATATTTATACACATATGCGCTTCAATAAGATGCGAAAAATACAGTCTGTTTTTGGTTTACAAAAGCCCACCCTTCTAATCTTTTCCAACACCCTAAAGCAAAATTTACCCGTGTAACTTTTCAGTTTTTCACAAATATCTCAAAAAACGGCAAGGAAATCGGTCAAAGTGGATGTTGATATTCTAGAAGCCCATAAAATTGTCTGTTAAATGGCGTCGGACTAATTCCGATCGGACAATTATTACTTTACTACAGAAACCTTTTACAAAATTGATCAAAACTCGGGTAACTCCGGGTAAACCAGTTAGTACTACACTGAGAGGAATAATTGCTGGTATCAAAAAAAATGTCTTGATTCGAGAGCATATAATATTACAAATCTTACAAATTAAGATACAGATTTTCAAAAGTATCTTCGTTGAAACAAGAAATTCTCTTTGTACGAAAGAAACAATTACTCGAGTTTGTGAAATATTTTTTTCACGAAGAAAACCATAACTTAATCCTTGAATTATATAATTTGTTTGATGAAAAATTTTTTTGGCACCAGCAAATATTTCGCTCGTTTATCTAAAGCTGTTGTACAATTTACGAATTTCGCCTATCCCAGGAAGGCACCACACAGAGCCTTCGCGTGTCGCGTGTGTCTCTTAATCGCTCGATGTGGATTCAGAAAATTGGAGCCCATCGATTAACGATCACCGCGATACTTTACAATCGTCGAGCCTCCCGATAGAGCGCTCTTCCCGAGGCGAAATAAATCAATCCACCCGTTTATCCGTCTATCGTATCTCCTCTCCACTCCTCTATCCGTGTACAACCATTTACGATGGAAGCTCGCGCACCTAATTCATCGACGCACTCTACATTCTGGAGAGAGAGAGAGACATAAATGTCCTTTCGCTCCTCGCGCGACCCACCACTAATTTATCGCGCCTCCGCGTCGGGGCCCTCCCCCGTCACCCTCGCTCGTCCTCGCATGCGCGCGGTCAGATCTCGCCGAACCATATATCACTTTTCGGTACCCGTTCGAACCCGACTCGATCGCGCTAATGAGAATCGCGTCAAATCGGATTCCAACCGGTCGATTCGTTGCGAGGCGGCGTACGTATCGGGCCGATCTCTCGACCTTCGCGAGAGAAGTCCGGCCTATCTCTTGTTATACCTGGCCGCGCGCCGCAGGACGGAGATACGAGTAAATCCGAAGTACGGCGCACGCAGGAAGCATTCTTGCTCTTCCTCGCTGCCAAGAAGTACGTCGCGACGCGGTAAAGGGAAGGCGGAAGGCGGTGATGTTTTATACGCGTCCGGTCTCGATAAACGACGTTTTATCGATCGCACTCGACTCTCCAATGAGAGCAATTATAATGGTGAAAATGAGAAGATCTCCCGATGCGAATGCGAAATTCTGTAATTAACACAAATATACTGATACTTCATACATACCTATATTCCTACCACAGCGGGTCCATTGACCTGTCTTTCAAAAGTTATATGTTTTACGATGTATTGAAAAAAACATACCATTTAGTATAATTTGATATACGAATAAAACAATGTTTTTTCAAATAACGATTCCAAATTGATTGTTTATTAAATTTAAAAAGAACATGAAAATAATAAAGAAAAATTAAACATTTCTCAATAGAATTTTAAATTTGGAAATGAATACTTTGCAAACTTTATTCGTGTTCACCGCATATTTCGCAAGTTATTTGGTTCTCAAAGGGATATTTTCAACACGCATATTTTTTACATTTGAAACAGATTTTTGTAGCTTTTTTTGTTGCCAAAATCTTACTTTTCGTTATCAGTATAATGATGAAACAAGAATTCTTGACTCACAAAATAGCACTATAACCTTGTTAGAATTATTAACATGAAATTGAAGAATTTGTGTTTGTGTTGCTGGAGAGGGTTTCTTAGGGCAATGAAAACCATTGTTTATATTATGAGACGACGCAGTGACGCACCTCCGCTAAAAGGACCAAAGAAAGAAACCAATCATCTATGGTCCAGAACATGATCCCCGTATGCCCTTTTAGTCAGTTCACTGGAGAGTGTGAAAGAGAATATAAAGAATATTTTTGGTAGTGAAAACACAGCGTTTTTTTTACTTAATTCCAAACTCCCATTTCCAATAAACCTCAAAGAGAGAAGTAAATATCGATAAATACATAGAATGTATTTTTCAATAAAAGTAGTGAAGGCTGACGCTGATGCAATGATGTTATTTTCAAGAACTTCTGACAAAAAGTTTTAAACTGGTCATTTGACCCGACATGGTAGGTTTTGTGTTAACGAATGACCGAAAAACAAGACTCGAATGATTAAGTACCGCGCGAATATTAAAATTCCAAGTATTATAATTTCCACGATGCAGTCTTCCCGGCGATGATGCGGCGGAGTAACGATCTCAGGGTTAAAGTCAATTTAGGCAAGGTCAGTAACGACGGTCAAGCCGCGGCTCTCAGAGTCTAGTTGAAGCGAACGCGGCGTGTACGGAGAATCGTACGTACACGCATGTATAGTTGGACAGATAGCGAGGCATCCGGGCGTTTATCTAAGCTCGCGTCCCACCGCCTGCATCCCCTCACACGCACGAACACAGAAGGCGCGCGTAGCCTCCTCCGGGTATTTACATTCCATATTTTTTTATTGCAGCCGCTCGGCTTATAATTTAATTAGCTCGCAGCGAGCGCTAAATGGACGTGGCACGTCGGACCGTACACGAGTTCGTGCTGCAGCTCGATCCGTTTCGTGACGCCGACGCGATGTACCCTCTTGGGAACCCCCTCTCTCTCTCTCTCTCTCTCTCGCTCTTCTCTCCATCCCTCCCCCGCAAGAAAGAAGCAATTTAAGGGTCCCGCTGTTTATGCCCCGCTGCAGGGTCCTCGAGAAGACCGGGAAGGGCTACCCTTTTCCCCGTCGTCGTGACGCGCATAGGAGCCTCTTAGAGCCCCACGAACGAGTTATGAAATATACAAACATAAGGCTCTTCAAATAATCTTCAATGTGTGTTTTAACGTTTAATGCGTCCGTCCGACGTTCGTCGGTCCAGCGGAGGGCCCTCCACGCGGTCTGACGTGTTTCCTTTATGCGCTCCGTCGGCGCGTTGGTACCTGGGGCCGGACTCTCCCTCGACCCCTCGGATATATCCTCGAGGAGATCCATTCAGGTCCTGATGCAATCGCGCGTCTACCGCGCGGACAATGAAAGTCTCTCTCGGCGGAGGTGTTGTTGCAGCAGCGCGTTGCATCACGCGAATTGAGAGAGGCGAGGGCGTACCCCGGGTGTATGCAGGGCGCCGCGCGGGAAAAGGAACGTCGTAGAAATTGCACCGCGAGGCTTCCCCCGGTGCGGCTCGAGCATGGGAAGGTGTTCTCACAGTCGGATTACTCGGAGGCGTTCGACATGGAGAAGAGGAGGAGGAGAAGGTGGAAGAATCAAAAGCGGGCGGACTTCGCGCGGGCTAGTGAAAAAAGTCAGTGGAGTGGAAATCCCTCGGATTCGAAGGCTTCGCGCGCTCTTCGCCCGCCGGCGAATGGGAGAGTCCGAGGAGAAATCGTCCGCGGGATATCGGTTGCGGTGGCACATTGGCCGAGCTGTACGGTTATCGGTTGTACGAGACCTCTGCAGAGTTTTCCCGCGAGAAAGTGCATTCTTTTCGTCTTTTTCTAGCTGCGCTCTCTACGTGTACGCGTGATTTGTAAAGTACACGATATACATTGATGGTATATCAATCGGAGGAATCGATCGTCCTGAGCAAAAACGAAGGGGTGCGCGGAAGGCGCGCAGCAAGCTCAGACGAGGTGCGCGTGTACACGGAAAAACCTAAACAATACATCTCATGAATATTTATTTTGTCCAATAAAATGTTTATTTCGCCATATTGAAATAAACATTTATAAACTACAGGTAAATCGTTTTCTCGGTGTCCATGCGCATCTCGTGCATTGTTGCTGCGTATCTCTTCTGGAGACACGCGACAAAATAATACGCAAGAGCGTTCATAAGTCATGCTCAAAAAGAGTTGAAAATGTTTACTCGCGAGGTTTCGAGCAAAGAGGACCGCCGCTTCTGTTCTTCGAGAAAGAGATTGTATTCCTTACCGTCCATCTGAAGGTGAAATGCAGTTTCAGGGTGACGGGTTCGTTGAGGGTGAAGGTATTCTGGCCCAAGGCGTGACTAGATACATTGCCGAAGCTGCAGGAGCCGATGGCGGTGACGTTCGATTGGTACTCCTTCAGGCAGAGCCAGAAGGCTGTCGTGCAGGGTGCAGAGCAGGGTGGTAGAAAACTTCCGCCTCCCCCGCCGCAACACCTGCCGTCCACCAGGGTGCCCCTGTTGTTGGTCAACGAGAGGATCTGCACCTCGAAGTATCCGCTACCAGTCGCCGCCTGGAAAGAAGGATCGAATTTGTTTACACCGTATTTTCTCGGCGGACACCGAGAGAGCTTCCGTTCCCCGAAATAATTTCGCGGCGCCGCGGAGCGCGGCGTCCGAGCTCGCGTCGGATTTCGCAAGGGGAAGCCGCGCGTAAACGCGTCGCGCGCGGGGGACCGGAAGCGTCTACTTACAATTAGACGGCGGAGGTCGTCGTTATGCATCTAGGTGAGAGATCGTTTCTCTTCGGCGCGAAGGAAATCGAGCGGTTTCGAAACGCCGTGGTAATTTTCGTGCGCCACGCGTGCCAATGCATCTCCGTTATGCGATAAGAACACGCGCGCGCATACACGCGGGTGTACTATACGAATAGCGCGAATCGCGGAGCACGTACATATATGCGAACGCGCGTCGGCGCATAGGCTACATAATTAGCGTAAAAGTAAGATCGAAGGTAGAAAGCGCAGAGAGGATCGTCTGCTGGCCTTTGGTTACCACGCGGCGCTCTTCCTTTTGCGTTATATAAGGTGTCTCGCGTCGTTCGAGTCGAGTGACACTTTCACGAGGAAATTCAATTTTAAAACTATTTTTTACAGCAGTTTCGAAAAATTTGGATAAAATCATTTACCCCGTATTTTTTTATTTTTCGTTTTTCGCCTTATTTCAGCTGGAAAACGGTATTTGAAAATGCAGCTACGTCGTCGTCTAGTACCTGCACTGAGAAAAATAACTTGGTAAATTTAGCCAAATTCCTGGAGACGATGACCAAACCGTTCGGTGAAATATGGATCCTCTCCATCTGTTTCGTTAAACTGTCCACTTTTCGGTTAGAATAACTAAGCGCTTGGTTGGAATAACTAAACGTTTGATTGGAAAACTTGATATTTGGTTCAATTGACCAGCATTTTGATTAGAATAACTAAATGTGTTTAACTCGAATCGTTTTGTCATTTTAACCTAATTATTTTTCTCACTGTAAGACTATCTCTCTTAAGACCGAATTGTCGATTCACGAATCAATGCTTTTCCGGCGAATCAATCGCGTACATCCGCGAAGTGATTCATCTCCCTCACCAAGGCGTTCTCAGGTGGCGACGAATCGACGCACCCCGCGGATGCTGGGCGTCGAATGACTCATCCGATCGTCCTTCCGCGAAGTCGTCGATCCTACGCGTCCCGAGAGCATTCCGATAAATGCGGAATAATCCACGAGGAGCCTCGTCCTCGCGAATAAAGGAGTACGTGAGAGAAATAGCAATGCCGCGGAATCGGCGCGACCGCGCCGTGGCAATTGAGCTCTTCGAGGCATTCCGAAAATACGAGACAAACCAGCGCGCGCGGCCGATGGAGATTATTTACTTTCACGAAGTTTGTACAGTCCGCTCACGTGCCGACGTGAAATGACGGGAGGCCTTTAAGCGGCTGGCTTAACAGAAGACGCTAAAAATACGGTGTTCCACGGGGCAGTGCGAGTGATCCCGGTCATTCGTCGCCAGGCGAACGGAACGGACTGGCCCGTTGGAACCGACGAGGCTGGAATTTCTGAACGGGCACCTTTTTACGCGGAAGCCGTCGCGGCGATCGGACGCGCGTTTAAGTCGGCCCCGCGTCGCGACGCTTCTTCGGGGACCATTAATGGCCACGCTGTACGCGTTGGCGAGAAAGAGAGAGTCCGAGGCGACGTCGAAGAATTTATAATCCCTCTTTCTCTTTGATGTCTTCAAACGGCAATTCGTCGGCTATAAAATTAAGAGTAAATTACCGCTGTAGAAATAATGATGGCTTCTATATAAATTTTCCGACGTCGCCTCCGATGAGGATGCCAAAGATTTTTTCAAACCCTTCAGACTCTAAACCGGAATCGAATGGGAAAATGGTTGTAAAAGAATGTTTACGATACATAAAATAGTTATCTATAATATTTTCTTCGAGGTATCCGCACCCAACGAGACTCAGGTTTTTCAGAACAACGTGAAAAAAATGCACACACATGTGTAAACCTGTGTTCGTTCATTCGCGAATTCTATACCGAGAAAAATAGCCTGGTAAATCTAATCAAAATCCTGGAGACCATAACCAAACTGTTTGGTGAAATATGGTTAGAATAACTAGACATATAGTTAGAATAACTAAATATTTAGTTTAACTTACTACAGGCTTCACAGCCTCTATTTATTTCATTTTAGAAGAAATAGGGGAAATTTGTGCAAAAAAGGGGGGAAATTTTGATTAAAAAAGGAGATCTACCAGAAATTGGAAACATGTAGTGGTTCTAAAAAGTAACAATTTTTAAGAGATACAACGATACACCAATATTTATGAAGCGAATGGAGGTTGTTTTTGTAACTTAAAAATTTATATTTCGTGTCAAGTAATTCAAATCTGAGTATCGCAATCTGATTTAAGAGAATGGGAATCTAGGTTCCGGTAAAAAACATTAATTCAATTAGGCTTTTATATTTTAAACGAAATATCGAGATGCCGGAATTATAATACCATTTTGTAAAAAAAAAGGAATACAAGAAATCGATCATTTCAACCCTTTTCACGTAATTCGAAACGATGAAAAGATACTCATCTGAGAAGCTGAACGATAAATGATTTTAGAGGAGAAATATTGAATTGTAGAGAAATAAGAAGAAAATCGCGAGTTTTAGGATGAAAGAGGGAAAACTTAAACAAAATAGCGGAACGAAGGGTAATAAAGGACACACCGTGAAGCATGTTGCTAGTATTTTGCTTACAATAATCAAACTCCTTGAACCAGATGCATTTTGTAATTTTAATCAAGTTATCTTTCTTAGAGCACGTCTCCGAGTGCCGATCGATTTCTGGACACCTGGTACGTGGACGGAGCCAGAGAGCGCGAGAGAGGATGGTTTTACGCGTGGTTTACCCGTGGCATATATTGCCAGGCTCGGCTCCGCGTTGTATGCACCGCGGCTCTGTACCTGTTACAGCGCCGCCCGTATACGTGCGAGCCGGCCGAGCGCGTGTGGGTCGAAGAAGAGGCTTTCCTTTCCGCATAGCCAAGGTGCAGCGAGCCATACCTCGCGGGCTCGGTTTTATGCTATGTAGATGCGTGGAAGTTATACGAACTCGATGTGAACGCTCCGCGAGTCGCCGCGGCGGCGAAGAAGCGCGATAGTCGCGAAAAGAGGCGAGGTACGCGCGTGCTTTTTATTCGCGCGGAAAATTCGAGAAAGAACGTGTGAAAGTAGCCCGCGCGAGAGAGGCCGATTCGGCTGCGCGGCGCGTACAGCGCCGGCATAGGTAGGTATCCGATCTGCATAACGATCGTTCGACGGGGCTTCTTTACGCCGCTGCCGGAACGGGTCGGCGATGACTTTCGATGCATAAAATCGATCCGAGCGCATCTCTCGGTGCAGCCGCGCGAGAGAAAAGTGGCGGAGCGACGCTCTCGGAAAACGGGACGATGATCTCGCGCAGCTGCTGCCGCGCTGGAAAGTGGGAATACGCGTACACGATATACATATATGTATGGCGTTGCACCCTGCACTCTTTTTAGTGTCGGAAATGTGAATAATTGACTCTAGCTGGATTCCATCTTTTCCTCTTAGTTCGGATTCATTTTAGATATGAATGCTACCGAGAAATAGATGCGTGAAAATCGAGATGATATGGAATACGCGGCGTCTCAAGAAAATAGGATTATTAATATCATCTTGATTTTGATGCATCTGTTTTTTCTCAGTAGCATTCATTATAATGATAAATCATTATTAATATCACCTTGAAAGAAGTAGAATTATTAACTATTTTCTCGGTAGTATTCGTATCTAAAATAAATCTGGAGATATTAATAATTCATTATTAATGTCATTTCGATTTTGATGCATCTATTATTTCAATAAATGTCTTTACACGAATGACGATTAAACTCCCTCCCTCACTCCCTTCCTTGCTCCAATTCAGTACGGAATTAACCGCGGTAAACTATAACTTCTCGCGCATCGCCGTTATTGAAATAAAAGAACTCCTCTCGGCCCGGGAAATAAAGCCATACGCCCCATGATTTATGGTTATCGCGCAAACGAAGCACATCCGCGGCAAAAACCGCGCGGTTAATCTCTGGCCGCTAAAAAATTTTAGAGTGCCGACACCGCGCTCCGGGACCTTTTTTCCACGGAAGATCTCGCGTGCGTGGAGGCTGCGGTCCGGCGTCACGGCGACGGTCCAGGACGGCGAACGCGAAATGTCGCGCTGCTGGGCTAATCGCACGAAACGACGTCGGAGCACCGCGGCGATCGCAGTAATTATAATCCATCCGCGCGGGAGCGGGGAGAACGAGGATACGTGATTTCGCAGAAGTTCCCCGCGCGAGCGAGAGAGAAGGAGCGAGGACCGGAGAAGAAACGTTAAGAACAAAAAGCAAGAGGATAGATAGCCGGGTCCATTACGAGTACTGTAACCGGTAGGGGAATAAAAAAGATTCGAATTACCGGGCGAACCCAATTATATCGATCGAATTATCTGATCGAGGAACGTTTTAAGAGGGAGAGAGGCGAAGATCGGCTCTTCCCGTCCTATTATCGAGGTTTTGTGAAGCTATAAAGTCACTGCTCCGATTCTCTCCTCGGAGACTCGGTCCCCATTTGTACGATGCCGAAAGCCACGAGGTGCATCGCGCGCGCGCATCTACGGACCCTCACGCAATCACCACGCACGCGTATGGGATCCCGTCGCTTCGCTGCCGAAAATTCATGAGCTCTAAAGTTCTAGATTCTAGACGCATTCATCACCGCGAGTACCGCGAGCGAGAAAGTAATAAAAAGAATTTGAATTTCCGGTTGAGCCCAATTATATCGATGTGGAATTAACCGATCGGAGAAGATTTCGAGAGGGAGAGGCGTAATTGATGCGCTCTTCGTCTTTTACACTTGGAAAAACATTTGGTTGAAAGAACCATAATTTAAGCAAAAATCATGGTCGATTTTGACGCCATGCTTAATGAGTACAGTCGAGCATCGCCTCAGTTGCATTTTTCCTGCTGGGAGGTTTATCGATTAGATTACTCGAAATTTTGTTTTAAACTCAGCGAAAGATCTCGTTGAGAGAACTATAATTTAACTAGAAATCGTGTCGATTTTGACGCCACCTGTAATTCCATAGCCTTCCCAAGCAGTGAGATTCTGGTTACAGTAACAAGAGATCGGAATTATTCAAACCAGGTCAACTTGTAGCATGATCGATAAATGTCCCAATCTTTTTTTTTATAAATATAGTTGATACTACCATGCAGTAATATTATCGATCTACTTTTGTGGTTAATTCAATCATGGTGCATGACTATCGTAAACTACAACCTCATTGTTACTGTAATCATACAACAAAAGTTATATCGACAGCTGCATTCGTGATCTTTTTAATCATAAATACGGTACCAGCACAACCAGGAATATTAAACTTTGCGATTATGGTTGATTTTACCACCCACTCTTCTCTCAGTGTACCATCGAGGTATCCCGAGGCTGTAAAGTCGCTCTGCTCCAAATTTTCTCCCCCGGACAAATTGGACAACTCGCCAAACTATGTCGCGCGCGCGCGCACGAGCGGTACCACCGCACGCAACGCGGCCGCGATTCGGTTTCGGTTTCGAAAATCCGTGAGCCTTTCATTTTATCTGTGAGCTCCTAAGTTCTAGGTATAGTAATTACCGGTGGCCGCTACCTGCCCGAGTGAAATAGGCCTGCCGAAGACCATTTAATTTTATACCGTACGCGTCGAGACACCCCCCTCCCCCCCATACACCCCTCTCCGCACGACCAACCACCAACTTATTCCCCGTAACCCGTACGCACGCGAGTGTGCGCGTCTGTGCGTGGAACCCGGTGCGCGCGTACGTGCGCGCGTAGCGCGTTTACGCGGCTGTATGCGGGCTGCGCGGCCCGGCCCCGCGGCCCATATATCTCTCTCTGTTGGAGGAAGGCCTATACTTAATATTATTTGCTACCCGCGCGCTCTCTCGACCCCATCGGGAAGGCTGCGCCGTGGCTGGTAGACCTCGAAGAGCTCGGGAATCGACCAGAGATTACCGAAATAATTAAAAGTCCTCGCGCGTGGGAAGCGACGGGGTAGTGGAGAGAGGTGGTACCTGCATATTGGATGCGTTACCCATCTGGGAGCCTCTCTATCCCTGCCGTGAGGGTGACGCCCACGCGTCGGGTCACGTCTCCGCGCGAGACGCCACACGGGGGATCCGGTTCGCCGGTTCAGCTCGCGTGTACGCGGAGTCGGGCTAACTGGAGCCGTGACGAAGGGTTGGATGAAGGTCGCGAGAGAGGTGTGCGTAAAGGGCTGATTGGAACTGATGCTATTTCTATTTACGGGTCCGAAAGTCTGGAGTTATCTTCTTCCACCGATATACATATGTGGGATGTGTAAGTCACGCTGAATGGACCAGATAACGCGAGGTACATCGAGGTGAGCGAGTCTTTTAATTTAATTCGGAAATGAATAATTGAGACCATCACCGATTATCCATAGATTCCTCACACGTAGACTTCTTATTAGGATCCACGGAAAGACTGATACGAGTAAATTTTACTGTACTTACATTTTTTACAGTGCGGTACACTAATTTTTCTTTTGAAAACAATAAATTGTAATGGTTTACATCACAATGTACTAATTTTTGAAGAATAATATTGTTCCTCAGCACAGTAGGAATATCTGAAAATTCTTGTGTGTACCTCTTTCATGGTAAATATAGTAAAATTTATCGGTATCGGTCTTTGTGTGTATGCATGCACTGAGAAAATAGTTTTTTTATAGATATCCCAATAGCCGAATGGCTAAGCCCAGTATCCAGATAGCTATACAAATTCATACAGTGTAGATTTTACATTGTTCTTACCAGCGACATTTCCTGTGTACATTTTTAATATTTTACCACTAATCATTCCTTTTTATTCTACTCAATAATTTAAATTATACTCAAATATGTCCGTCTACCAGGACGTGTCCCGCTACTGGGACAATTACCTTATTAACTATATTACACATAAACTCACGAGTGCAGCCTCCGAATAGAAATGGACCAATACCAAATCCTTCGCTGCTGTTCCCATTAGACATAAAAAAAATATATTCACGGCACCGTGTTCAGCGAATACACAAGATGCGCGACCCGAAAGCGAGAGACGAGGAGACCCCGAGAGAAGCGGAGCTCGAAAACAATCCCGCGACACCAGAGAATTTATAATGTCGCGAGTTCCTGGGTCGTGAAATGATTTCGGGCGGGTCAGCCGCGGTGACGGAGAGACCGGTCGCGGAATCGCGGCGTGTAGGTCCTCGGTCTTGATCCTTATCCGCGTCTACGCGCCCGGTACACGCGTGACGGTGGCTTATACGCGCGCGCTCGCGCCGCACCGACAAGTTTACGGGCACGAAGCGTGATAATTGGAAGCACGAGGGAGACGAGAACGGTCGAAGGCGGTCTAAGAGAGCGTTTAATCGCGATGGGGACTGACGCACCGATGTTGTAAAAGGGAAAAAAGGGAACGAGACTGCGTACCTATGTCCAGCGCGCTCGAGTGTTCGGTACACGTACGAGGGAAGGTGCTTGCGGGAGAATTTTCAAGGACGAGAGTCTCCTGCGCGATTCGCGAGAAGATATCTCGCTCCGTCTTCGAAGCAGCGATGCGAGAGCCGCTCTCCGGGAGCGTTTTACTGTATAGTTTCGACATTTGCCTCGGCGGTGAGGTACAATTGCGTCGACAGCCTTCGCCGCATCACGCGCATTTGCCGCTCGATCGATGCGCTTGCGCGCGGGGGATCGGTAAATGTGAAACGGCCAGGCGCCGCGACGAGCGTCGATGATCGATTCTCGCGGAGAAAGCCAGGTATACACCCGCACCTCCTCGCGGGGTGTTTCCTCGTCTCTGCATTTTTCAAATCCGCCGCTGAGTCGGCGCGAGAGAAGCTCGGTAAAAAGTGACACACATTTTTTGTCCAAATTCGTTCCTCCCCTTCGGCTGCCGAGAAAGGAGATACAGAAAATCCCGGCGGAAGACAGCGTCGCCGCCGTCGGAAGCCGCAAGCGACGCGAGTTTCACCGCGGTCGCGAGGAGAGCGAGGTGTGCCGTGAAATGCCAATTTCGCCGCATCGCGCCGCTCCCCGAGAGATACGTCCGAAACTCCGACACACTCCGCGGAGGAAAGAAACGCCGAAGAGACAGCTGCAGCGCAGACTTCGAGGAAGCGCAGCCAGCCGGCCAGCCCCGCGAAGAGCAACCCGAAATCATCCGTCGAGCGTTCCCGCGTAAAATTCGTCAGCTGCCGTCCCGCGCGCCCGCGTCCACCTCGTCACGATCGTCGTCCGCCGCGCGCGTGCAGCGTTTTCGGCAAAGTCGACGCGCGCGGCGCCGGGGCTCCGCGCCGCGCTCCTTCCGAGAACTCGTAAAAGCTCCGAAAGTTCCCAAGAGCCGGAGGTGGACCGGCGGCGAGGGGCGACGCCGCCAGAGGCAGGCCCGTGGAAAAGGTCTCGGAGGCACGCACCTGTGCGCCGCCGCCCGTAGTACCACCGTCCCGCATGTCCATATTATCTATCTATCCGCGCGGCGCGCGGGCATCGCTATACCGTGGCGACCGGGCGAACCGAGACAAGGAAGCCTCGGGGCCGATTTTTATAGGAGGCTCGCGTGACCGCCAGCTAAATGCTTCGTTTTAACCCGCCCATGCTACGCCGACTGCCGAGAGAGTCCGTACTTCTCGCTCCGCTTCAGCCTTCCGTACTTCTGTATCCCCGTCTAATTCGTGGCACGATACGCCTCCCCTGTTGCTTCTGCCATTGCCGCTGCCGGTACCTTCTGGTCCCGGCTGGAGAGCGCGAGCGAGCGAGTGAGAGAGAGAGAGATCTCACAGCCTCCGTTTAGCTCCGGGGCTAACAACCTCCCCACCCGATGCCGAGCGATAATCGAGAGCGAGCGAGCGGCGAAAGAAGTGCCCTCCGCGCGCGTGAAACGCGCAACTTACCCACGGCGCGCGGCGTACCTGCGGTTCTCACAATCAGGGTGAAGCGGAAGAAGAAATTATACGCGGGCGCGCATGATCGCCGAGGGGACGCGCGCGCGGTGGGATGCTGCCTGGATACGCGATCGGTTTTCCGTGGACCCCGATGAATTTGCCCTTCCTCTCGTCCGTCGTTACATCGCATCCACGGAGAATTAGGATGGCGAGAGACGACGAGGGGAAACGCGTGAATGAAACGCCGCAGCTTCGCCATGTGGTACTATCGATGCTCGTCACAATCAGGCTGATAAAGCGGATTGAAGAGTTCGGACGCGGAAGATACGCAAAAATAGAAAGCAGCAGGTTTTATTGCTTCATCCATGCGGCGCTGAGATCCGAGCTTATTTTTAAGAATTTTTACAGGGGACATATTTCTATTTATTGTTTACGACCGTTCCAAATAAAACGCCATTTATTGCAAATTGTAACCAAATAAAAGTGCTGCTGCAGCTCATCAATTACTCGTGCAAACTTGTGCTGAATCTGCTACATCAGAAACAGTATGTAGAGAGACTGGTTTCATAATTACCAAGAAGTAAAAAATTGGGTGGCCGAGTGGATTAGCACAAAAAGTAGGCAATTCTTTCGTCGCGGAAATCAACTTCTGTCAGAAAAGTGGGAAAAAGTTATAGCTTTCGAATGCAAATATTTACTTCGATTGTGAAGTATTCACACATTATATTACGACATGATGTTTTAGAAAGAAGAAAAAAACAGCGGCTTTCAATGCAACCCCCTAATACAATTGTTCACTTGCCGTGCTATCTGGGATGGAAGCCGAGGCAAGCTAATTATAAAAAAAGCGAACAACGCGTCGATGTACTCGTATACACCATCTCACTTTAATAAATTTCCCGTGGTATCTCTTTCTTAACGACGATACGCTCGTTTTTGCCGATATCGCTTATCCGTGTGACCAATCGCCGAATTATCGCTTCGCATAGCCGTGGCGCTCGTTCTCCTCTCCGACGCCTCGACTGCTTCTACCGCGCCGTGCTCCACCGATTTGTTTTTCTCTCGAGATGTTCCAAGGGTGATACACTGCTATGCGCCGTATAAAATCGCGCGAGGGCGGATGGCGCGCACTTCGTTCGCTCTCTCGATTAATATCCGCGCTCCTTAACGGGGCTTATAATTGCTCGCGGGAGAGAGCATCCGGTAATTTCAAGCCTAATAATCGTATTCATTCAATTACGCAGCATCGAACGCACAGAATCGTCCTCGCTGACGATCATATTATGAAAGGTGAACAATTTTCACACACCGAGATAAATAACCTGGTCAATCTAACCAAAATCCTGGAGACCATAACCAAACCGTTTAGTAAAATATGGATCTTCCATCTGTGTTTGGTTAGACTGACCATTTTCTGGTAAGAATAACTAGACATGAGCATGAAAAAATCCGGCAATTTTTACTGCTTCATTCAGCAGAGAGCGCTGAGATTTGAGCTCATCTTCCAAAATTTGTACAGAGGAGAATGTTCCATATACTGTTTACAAAGGGTAAATAGAAGTTCTTAAAGAAATAAATTGGTAAAAATTATTACAAAATGCATCCTGTTAAACAAGTTTAGTTATTTTAACTAAAATACTAGTGAGTTGAACCAAATATTTAGTTGTTCTAAATATATGTTTAGTTATTTCATGTACACGGAAAAAAACCAGCAATTTTTGTCGCTTTATCCAACAACGTTGAGATTCGAGCTCATTTTCAAGAATTTGTACAGAAGGGAATATTCCACGTACTCGTTTACAACAGTAAATGGAAATTCTTGAAAATGAGCTTGAGTCGCAGCGCTACTGGATGAAGTAGTAAACATTGCTGATTTGTCTTCCGTGTAGTTAGAATAACTGAATATTTGGTCCAACTTACTAGTATTTTGGTTAGAATCCTTTAACGAGATGCACTTTGTCATTTTAACCAATTCATTTCTCTCAGTGCACGAATATCGTCCGCGGAACCAGTTCCGCGATGCCGAGCGGACCCGATTTCTGAAACTTTGCTCGTGCGTGAAGTCGGACCTAATTCATCGTCTGGTCTCGCGACGCGTATATCGGACGAGTCTCGAAGCACTCTCACGCGACGACGTCTCCATCGGGTCATCAGGCCTGTCGCCTAATGAGTTTCGCAACTCCGGGAGCCCGAGTCGAGTCTCGCGCGTTATATTACTGGACCGTGTTACGGCTGGCCTCACGCGCTCGTCGGGCGAGGGATAATCGCATCGACACAATTGTTACCTCGTTCGGAAATGCCCCGTACGAATTGGGACGCCGTTACGTACACAGGTATACGTGCGAGGCGTGGGCGTCGCCGAGAGAAATCCTTCGAGGGAACCTCTCCGTCGCGTCCGTGCGAGTGCGCGCGCGATAATCGCCACGCGTTATAACGGTACACGCATAAATTACAATACCGTCGTCTCGACAGTGATTGAAAGAGCGGCTTGATTACGCGCGGCTGAATCGACCGGATGATGGTCCGCGGCGGTCGTCGCCTCAATTCGCCGTTCTTCGAAAGGCTCTTACGGAGGACTCGCCGTGACGCGACTGTCGCCCGGGATCTCGTGTCTTCCTCGCCCGATGCACGGGGTAGGATCGCTGTTCGGGGTTCGCGCGCTGCGAACGTGGAAGGCGATCGCGAAGCCGAATCACCTCGCAAGACGGAGGGACGATTATCTCCCGTCCCGTAGACTTTTCGCCTATATCGATGTAAACCTTTTTCGTGCATCGAGATTTGATTTTCAAAAAACTCTTATACCAAATTAACGAAAACCCTTCGGGCGAGGAGATAATCCAGATTAAAGTCTCGCGCGTCGCTCGGTCCAGCTCTTCCACTCCGAGTCATCCATCAAAACCATCAGTCAATCTCCGCAACGTTCTCCTCACTCCCAAAAAAGGGACCCCACGGAACAAAGAAGCCCGATCTCGTCAAAGGAACCGTTTCCTCCGAATCAAAAGACGTCTTTCTCTCCCAGAATGCTCAACCCACTCGGCGCACTCCTACGGTTGCGGAGGCTGCGCGAGAAAAGGATCCGTACACGCTTCTTTCCGTCCCTCTCTCTCTCTCAGCATTCCATGCACGGGAAGGATAACGAGCGCTCTCGCGGCGCAACGACTCGTACACCGCGATGCGGTAATGACTCGGGTACGCGCGGGCAGAGCGCGCGCGCGCGAGAGAGAGAGAGAGAAAGAGTCTTAGAGCGATACGCGTATGTAGGTAGGCACCCCGCAGCCAACGTACCTGTATGAGGTGGGCAAGGAACAGGACGTAGGCGGCGGCCGCCCTCATGGCTTCCCTCGGGAGTCCCTCCACTACCGCATCACCACGAGCCGCTGGGTCCTCCCGGCCCCCCGCGGTAGATCCTCCTCGATCAGCCCCCGCGGCGATTGGAGCACTCTCACTGAATCCAGGGGGCGCGATCGCGGTACAACATACGATCGATCCGCTCCCGATTTTATCTATTCATCGATAACTGCACACTGCACAACGCGCGTCGCGTTACTACCTCCTCCTCCTCCTCCTCCTCCTCCTCCCCCTCCTCCACTGCTTCTCGTCGCTGGCACACACCGGACAATCCCGCACAGGTCATCCGCTTTCGCGTGGCGCGCGCGTTTTTCCCGGGTACGCTCGGCTTAATCGAGAAGGTATATTGCGCACCTCGCACGTGACACACTGACAGATCTATCACTGGCTGCGATAACAGCCCATCACACCTCACACTCCGGCGGTCGGTTCGCGCGCGCGGTGATGCTATTCGTCGGGCGAAGGGGTTGCGCGTTCCGTCTTTGACTTCCGCTCGCTTCTTGCCCCTCTCTCTCTCTCGGGATCTTCTTCTCGGGAGACAACAAACGCTCTTCTGGTGCAGAGAGATCTCTCGGTCGTCCGTTTCGGCAGACAGCGTCGCTCGAGTTGTCGCGAGGCGACAGGTGACGTTTACGGCGTTCCGTTACCTTCGCGCATGGACCGGGTGACGGCCACGGCACCGCTCCGCTGTTCTCCTCGCCGTGCGCGCGTCCCACGCGGCCTTTTAGTCGGATAATCAGTCGATACAGCTCCGAGCAGCGCTGCTCGTTCGCTCGCGCGAACGGTTTCTTCCCGCGTTGCTCGGCGGAGAACGGGTTTAATTAGGCGACGAGGGGAGAGAGAGAGAGAGCGAAGGAGGAGAGAGACTCGACTTCTCCGGAGCGGTCCTCGCCAAGGTGCCGCTCTCCCGCGAGGGAACGCACACGGGCCGGGTCCTTAATTGGCTCCGCGGAAGAGGCAGCCCAGCGGCAGAAACGCCGCACTGCGCTTCGATGACGACGATCCGATGCCGAGGCGATTGCGGACACACACACCCCTTGCGCGGTACCCGCCGCGTGAGGGTCGGTGTGGCGACGATTAAGAAACACGCGCAGCAGCGAAGCCCTTCCCGTTGTCGTTGACGTTAACGAGTGACGTCAACGCCGCCGCGGTACCGCGGCCGATCGCTCCTCTCGGTCGGCATAACACCGGGTGTACAGGTGCGAGGACGCACGTGCCTTCGCGCCGCTAGTTTACGATCTCCTCCTCCTCCTCCTCCTCCTCTTCCTCTCAGGGGGTGCGGAGCACAACGCGGGGTGACCGCTATCTCTTCCGCGCGACCACGTGTCACGCTCCTCCCCGTCACGATCTTCCGGTACCACACACTCGCGGCACTGTGCGCGCCGCGCGGAGAACTCTTCGCGGGAGGGTCGAAGCGTCGGTAATGCGCTCTCGGAAGGTGCACGCGGAAAATCGCTAGCTCCCACGACCCGCGCGCTCCACTTAGCACCTTCTCCGCTCACTGCACATAACGCGCGCCGGTATACGCGGCGCTCCGGCCGGGGGGCTCTGCACTCTCACCGCTGAGGTCCGCGGCACTTCTCGACGAGGGGGCGCGTTGCCGCGCGCGCAAAGACGCGACACCGAGGCGACGAAGAATCGCGAAGCCGCGGAGAGGAGGCACGTTGCACCGCTCGTGGATGCTGGCCGTGGGTCGATCTTCGTCGCGGATGCTGTACGCGCGCGATGTGTCGGTGTGTACGCGCGAATGCGCGCGATGGGTGTGTTATGCACGCGCGTATGCACACTGGGGTGAGCTCGGGAATACGGCAGCACCTCCGCGAGGTACACGAATCGGTTGGTTGCTCCGGGGATACTGAGTCGGAGCCGCGGGCCGGCCTGCGGGCCTCCCCCCCACTCCACCCTCCCCACCTCCTTTCCCGCCCCCCTCTCGATCTCACTCTTTCTCTCTTCCCCCGACGAGCCTTCCCTGCATCGCCGCCTCGACACACTCTCTCGTTCGCTCCTCTGCCTCTCGTGTACGTACGCGTCGACCGAGAGAGAAAGAGAGAAGGGTTGATCGGGAGAGACATCGGTGGGAGGAGAGAGGGAGAAAGGGAGAGATCTGGACGAGTGTGTAGGAATACACGCGGCCTACCTATGGGCTATGCCTCTCCGCGCGGGCCTTTCTACAGGGCATTACACGATATACACTTGTGCCACGGTGGATGCTGCCGGCGTATCTTGCAATCGGTTTCATCACGAGCGCTGCTCCGAGGATTCTCGCCTCAAGACGAGCCCGCGCGCTCTCGCGGAGTCTCTTCTCTTTTTAAAACGCGCCCCGGCTCCCCGCGTGCGCGCACGTTTCGCGCAGCCTTCCAGGTCCTGGAGAAGAGGCCGAGACGCGGGCGAATTTCGGAATCGACGATCGAGATCGTTCCGCGAGCGTATGCGGGGTGTCGGAGCGCGCGAGAAGAGGAGCGGGATCCGTTCGAGGGGGAGGAGGATGGATGCAGTTACGGCGCGGAGAAAAGGGTGGAACGAGGAGGAACCGTCCAGGACGAAATTATACATTCCCGGAGATTTAGGACGATGAATAATGGATAAGTTCGTGTCGCGTGTCCTCCGCAGTCATTATCCGCGCGAGGGTCTTTGAACTGGGAAGGCTCTTCGGGGCTTCGAGTCGATGCGAGGTTCGCTACGCGCGCGCGCGACGAAATTTAGAATTCCGTACTTCCCGGTTTCACCGGAGGCAAAAATACGGAAGGTACGATGAGATCCCAAAGAGCAAAGGACCTCGTGCGATCCTAGATACCGTCATTTTCGTGGACCGCTCCCGATTCTCGATACTTGCCGTCGAATAAGCGCGGTAAACTCTGATCCCCCCCTCGGCGACTCCCTCGCATCTAGACAATCGCGCGGTACGCTCCACATAGTCATCGTCGTCCTCTCGCGTCCAACTCCCTCCGAGTGAAGCAGCCTGTAGCCTCGGGACGCTATAGTACATCCCGGCTATCTATTCTCTCTCCGGCGAGCGGGGCGGTATGGTGTGTACTATACGGTGTGTAGAGCGGGTCCACGGCGGACGGACGGCAGTAGTGGGATGCTGTGCGCTTCGGGGACTCCCCACTCTTTCGCCGGGACTCGCTCACTCGGGGTCTCGCGTTAGCCGGCGGGCATCATGGTGGCTACTCCGGCTTCGTCTCGAAGCACCAAGAGGGCCCCGAGGGTCAAGGAACTCCCTCGGGAACAGGTTCACCTCCCCCCTCCTCCTCCTCTTTCTCCTCCTCCTCCTCCTCCTCCTCCTTCTTCTTCTGCTCTTCTCTCTCTTTCTCGCCTCCCTGTGCCCCCTCCGGTTCGTACCTTAGGGTTTTACTTATTTTCTCTTATTACCGCCGGGGATGTGTATACGTACCGGGGTCCACCTCGGGGCCTGTTGGGCCCCCCTGCGTGTTTGTAGGTACTCCAATATGTGAGCACATTATTACAGACACAGAGGAGCGTATACGCGTGGAGAAACGCGCGCGCGCGCGCGCGCGAGCCTACACGCTAGGGTGTTTAGGTGTGTGCCTCTGTCTCGGCTGCGAGAGAGCCAGATACCAGATTCCACCTGTGCTGCCGCGCTTCCCTGTCTCTCGCTGGCCGCCGGCTCTGGACCGAGAGAGGCTGCCTGCCCCGTATCTCGCCTCGCTCTCTGTATACCTGCCCGGGTATTAATGATAGTTGCACTTTTATCCGCGATCGCTTTTCGACGCGCGCACCGCCTCGCTTCGATGTGCGTCCTCCGGAGAACCTCCTCCGTTCGCGATCGGGCGGTACCCCGGCGGAAATTGGGCGCGAATAAGAGACGGACCGCCGGAGGACACTTCGATCCGTTATACCCGGTGAACGTAAACGGTGCACGTGTCGCTTCGAATCGCGATCGAACGGGATATCGCGCGAATAAACGTACTCGCTCGCTGCAGTCGCGTATGCGCCGAAGGAAACTGTACCGCAGCATCCAGAAATATCGGTCCAGCGGCTAATCCGCCCAGGTATCGTTCCCATCGCCGCAGCGGCATCCAGAAATATCGGTCCGACGGCTAATCTGTCCAGGAATCGTTCCTATCGCTGCAGCGGCTGACCGGATGGCTGCTACGGAAATATTTCTCGTCGCGCGCGTTCGCCGTATAAATATTTTTCGTCCGTTACGGGCGCTTTCTCCCAAAAATTCTCGCTCCCTGCTCGGTTCGCCGCGAGTATAGGAAGCGCATCGT
Organism: Xiphydria camelus; assembly: GCA_963678675.1. Classification (NCBI taxonomy): domain Eukaryota; kingdom Metazoa; phylum Arthropoda; class Insecta; order Hymenoptera; family Xiphydriidae; genus Xiphydria; species Xiphydria camelus. The sequence goes on from OY783199.1 coordinate 4,341,552, forward strand.
ATACAGCGCTGCTCTTAACCTCCCGACCCGTCGATGTCGTCGCGCCGGAAGAGCGCCGCAAGAACTCTCCGGCGAGTATACCGCGGGCGAGGCCGCTGGATGCTGCGGCCGCTGCATCTCTCGTTTTTCCGCTCATCAACGAGTCGCTGCACGCGTGTAGGACGCGCGCGCGTGCAGATATACCGGGTACCGCGGGTAGGGGCGCACCGTGGTTTTCTCGGGTTAACGGTGCAGTCGGGACGATAAGCCTCGCCCGATCAAATTAATGCTGAAAAAGTCCGGATGGAAATAAAAGGACTGCGGAGCGCGAGGCGTGCCTCCGCGAAACGCGCGTGTAAGAACGTCGCATGACGCGATGCCGGCGGCGACTGCCCGCGGGGAGGCTGCAGCGCGGAGTGCAGTCGTGGAGGAATGAATCGACGTGACGTACGGAAATTCGAGCGAGAAACTTCTGTACGTCGAATTCTTCTCCCTCAATGGGTGGTCTCTTAATTCGGTTTTCAAGCAGATTCGAAAAACGCGGGCAAAATTATTTACCCCGTGTTTTTTCATTTTTCATTTTCGACCTTATCAAAATTGGAAAACGGCATTCAAGAACGCAGCTACGTCGTCGTGCTGTGAGTCTATCTCTCTCACTCTCGTTACTTACACTGAGAAAAATAAATGGTGAATCCAAGTAAACGGTTTTCTTGGCACTATCCGTGTCGATGGCTTGCTCGAGTCAAGTAATATTTGTTTTGACTTAGTTAATTTTCCTTGATCCGAAGAGATATTTCTTGATTCAAGTGAACCGTCGACATTAATGGTGCCAAGAAAACCATTTACTTGAATTTGTAATTTATTTTTCTCAGTGTAGCACAAGTGCATCTCTCTGGCGTTTCGATGACGTTAAGATGTTGCAGAGAGAAACGCATTTATAACTCAGTGAATAAACGTTTTTTCGGATATTTTCTTCTTCGCGTAATATTGATTGTGTATCCAGATTACAAATCGAATTAAAAAATGTAAATATATTTTTTTATTTAAAGACCGAATTCCGCTTATAAAATTCCCTGACCCAAATTACTAATTTTACCTGACTTTTTAATTGACGAGAGGTGAAGAAACAATTAGAATGGTGCAATAATATAGTTCATATGTACGACAAAATGCTCACATGTTTTTCTTAATTGGAATATCGGAGTACATTTTGTAACGATAATAGGATGAGGAGTAAAATTGACATGTCAAAATTATTATACATGCGTATTGAATAATTCTGAAACATGTTGCTACGTTATCCTAGTTATCATCCAGTTATCACTTAATAAGTATAATCACGCAAATATTTATTTTAATTATATGAGTATGAAGACAATATAAGGTTCGTTCCAACCAGCGTCAGAAACAGTTTCTTACACAGTCAGGATTCTGCGCACTAACTTAAATGTGTTGCATTTAAAGCTAGTGCGCAGAATCTTGACTGTAAGAAACTGTTTCTGATGCTGGTTGGAACGAACCTATTAATGCATAGTTGGCTGTACTTACATAAATTATAATTTTAAAATATATGAATACGTTTTCTCTCTCTCTCTAAATTTCAATATCTTATTACTGCTCAGAATTAGGTCAATATGTGATGTAATAATTTTAATCAAAGTTACTGCGAAAATTTAACATAAAATAATCGAAGAGAAGAATCTCCAAAACTCTCTGGATCTACCAAAATTCCTTGACATTTTCCTGACGTTTCCCGCTTTTCCAGTTGAGTGTGGTAGCCATGTCTCTCCCGTGCCACCGAGAAATACGTTCCGCTAATTCGGATGAAAAGCTTTCCAAACGCTGGAATCAGTGCTCCTTCTGGTATTCGAAGAAACGAAACGATCGAGAGATATGATCCGAGCGATCTCGGGGGACCTCCAGAGTGCGCTCGACTTTCGACGGATCGCGCCATACCCATAGCCACGCGGCGTCCCCGCGCGCGTCGTTCGTTCAAATCCCATTAGTAGAAATCCCAGTTTTCCGGAGGACTACGCGGTCTCTCGCCGGAGATGTCACCGGAGATCACGCGCGGTGATACATCGCAGCGAGTCCGGCCGGTTTTAACGAGGAGCGAGGTGCCCCGGGGCCGTTTTCGGGATATACCCGGAGTTAACAGGTGTCTCGTTCTACCCGACCGGTTGCATATACGGACCGCGATGCAGCGCCGCGCGCGGAGAGACTTATTGAAATCCGTTTAGCGTCTATAAGAAGCGCGGCTCCCACAGTTATTAGGGCCCGGCCGGCGGTTCCAGGTTTAAGGGGGTCCGGACCGCCAGGTTGACAAGGTAGTCGGAGTCACCTGTCAATTATAGACGAGGGGGGACGCGAGAGACGCGCCCCTGTCCCGCGGCCGAGATCGTTATCCGCTCAGAAAATTGAGTGTCTGTCTATCGGCTGGTTTGTTGGTTACAATTTCAAACGGTTAACGATCTTACGGGTGGTGCCTACCTACTCGCGAGGGATGTTCTCACCTCTCTTTACACCCCCCCACATCCGGCTGCGGGTCCTGTTATTCGCGTTGGCCCCATCGAACGAATTAATTTTCGTTCCTCTGTTTTTCGTCGCTCCACCCGGTCGCGCGCGCGCGCGCGCGGTGCAACTAATAGAGACGCGATGCCTCGTTAGTAAGTACAAGGCGATAGAACGTGCGCGCGAGTGGAGCGTGCATATGTGTACATGACTACGAGCGTCTACGCATTTTGACGGGACGCGACAAAGTTAATTATACTATCGATTATCCTAATTAGGAGGGTCTCCGAGAAGGAGTCCCTTTCTTCCGGGGAGGCGTAATTTTCGAAGATGACGTCGAGCGGAGGGATCCGAGGGGAACGGAAGAGGAAAATGATCGTCGGTTCGGCGATTAAAGCACCGCGCGTTGCTGTAATTTCAATCGAAGCAACGTTCGTTGCCGCTAATAAGGAGCGTTATCATCCGCGCGTTATTTCTGTCTGTAATACGCCGCTTCTATCTCCCGTACAATAATGATTAACGACGAACGGATCGTTTCCCCGGCTGCAACCGTACGAAATACCCGCAACCGCATCGAACACGTATCCCGCACGTCGCAGCCTCCGCACGAATATCCGGGTGGATCACCGACGCACTTCGAGTTTCTAAACCGAGACCCCCTCCCCTCGCATCTCCCCGCTCCCTTCGCCTCCTGGAAGTTGGAAATTGTGATTGTTATAAATGCCCCTCCGGTATATACATATATACGCGTATGTACGCATCGTACGTGAGCTGCGTACCTACGGCGTCACGGCGACTGGCATCAAGTACCAATCAAACAGTCCCATTAAATTGCAGGAATTTCTTGCAAAGCCGACCGGCTTCTTTCGCGTTACGACTACTGCGGTACTTACATACTATGTGCAGCTCCGCTGTTAATTTCCACGCAGGCAATGCAGGCGACTTTGGAAAGCGCCGCTGCGGCTGACCCTTCGAGCGGAATCTCGCGCGATATCAGTTACGATGCATCCATCGGATGCAACGCGAGGGTGAACAAATCAGCATATGTTGCGACCTCTGCAGGAGGCAACATCGACACAATCGGGGTGCCCTCTCTCGCAGCCTGCAGTCATCGCTGCATTATAACCCCATTGAAAATCCCTCGGCTTATGGTGTACTCGCGCACAAAACGGTGCCACGTGACGGGCATTCGAATCGACGAGAACTGGATGACGATTCTTATGCGGAGGATGTGCGACGGGATTCACCACTACCGCCGATAATCGGTGCAGTGACTGGCGATGCAAGAGGAGAGTGCAACATCGATGCACACCCATTGATATTTTTCGAAAAAATCGTAATCTCCGGTTTCGATCACTCGACCGACCTAACTTTTATGTTTTTTCGCACTGATTACGAAAAGCGTGGTTATTAGTTCGATATCTCAAAGGAAATATAAAATATTGACGAATTTATATATGGAAAAAATTTTCACAGAAATCCAAATCTTTGGAATCAATCGCTAGATTCCATGTATGTATTTTTTTCGCGGTGATTTTTAAAATCGCAGTTATCGGGTCTATGCATTGAGAAAACAATTTATTTATAATTAAAATAGTATACTTACTTGATTATTCCGAAATAAAAAAATATTACTCTGGGCCTGGCAAATATTCGTTAGCTATTATTCCCTTTCTGTTTGAACGAAAGAAACATTCCAATAGTTAATATATATTTACTCGACTCAGCGAAATATTTCTTTCGCTATAATCAATTATACATTTATCACCTACGAATAAACTCTTCCTTTAGTGTGGCCGGTATTCACAGTCAGGTCTCAAGGAAACGTTCTAGCCAATGAGACCTTCTACACCGTCTCGAGACCATCTTATTTCTTGAGATCTGACTGTGAATACCGGTCTATACTGCTCTGTTAATTCCAAATGTCGTATCTGCAAAATTAAAAAATTTGAGTTAAACACGTCTTCGCAATCCTTATGGCTTATTTTATCATCGACAGTACTAAAGTTGTTTATATAAGATCTAACTAATAGCAGTTACGCTATGAGAACTTAACACGATGATAAAATAAGCCATAAGGATTGTGAAGACGTGTTTAACACAAATTTTTTAATTTTGCAAATACGACTGTTGGATTTAGCAGGGCAGTAGGTATATATCTCGGAGGAAACATAAGACGCGGACAATTTTATGTACGGAGAAAGTATAATTTCCCAGCCGAGAAGCAACCTGCCCCCGATAAACTTTGAGCACCACCTCAGAAATTCGCCTACTCATCGATACCGCCTCTCGGCGATCATTCGCATACCACCGTATAGCTGTATATTTACCAATAAATCGCCGACTAAGCAAAAGTCCCGTACCGCGATAGAACCGTGCAATATCTATATACCGCACCGGTAAAATCCCAATACAGCGGACGTACATCTGCGCATCCTCGTCGAAAAATCACCGTCGTAGCCCGCGGCTCTCGCGAGTCCCAGTTCCCCGTTGCCGATCATCGCGTTTATTCCGGAATGAAAGCCGCTTCAGCCCGCTTTGGTCCTCGAAGTGGGTTTCCATCGGCGAGGCGCGCATACGATATTAAGAGTTAAAAATTGCGCGCGGCCCTCGCTCGCGTCTCACCTCCGCCTCTGGCTCCACACGCCCCCGCGCGAGGGCCCCTCGGGCTCCCCGGGGGCCCGAGGGGGCCCGTCGAGCCGAGCTAATCGGCGCACGGCTCCGCGAGCACGCCTCGCCGTTCCCTCGAGATTCTTCCCGGTCGACGTTCGCGCGATTCGGCGCGCGACTCTTCGCGTCCCGGGTCCAGCGCTGGAGACGGGCGATCGCGAAGGGTGGGACGATGATTTTTCGAGGATCGAGAAGAAATAAAACGATCGAACCGTATACGATCGTCGAGTTTTTTCCGCGTCGCTCAGCCGAGAGCCGCAGCGCGAAGAGCCCGAGCACGGCGTTGCACAGCATCCGAGCAGCAGCAGCGCGATCTCGAAGGCGCTAGGCGGCGGGTGTTCGACGAGGCATGCCGAAATGCGTGTCCCGAGCCGATTCGCCCCGATACGAGGGAATTTATGTTCACCGCGGCCAATTTTCTGCTCGGTAATCGCGACTGTTGCGCGGACGGGCCGGGCGCGGCGTGACTTTATACGCCGTTATAAAATTATCCGGCGCTCTTTGTCCTTCTGCAATTTTACGGCCGGTTTTTGCGGGCCGCGAGGAGGAGAGCGAGTTAACCGGGCGCGCGGTTCGCCGCGACTATAATTCCGACGATAAGTGGCGAAACGACGCCGAAGAGGGGCGCGAAGTTGATGAATTGAATAAAAAGTTTTCCGGGCGTCGAAAACGGCCGGGGTTTTCTTCGATTATAATTCTTACGCGTTATAACGGGAAAACGATATCCGAGTGGAAATCTTAGACGTACTCGTTTAGACTTACAGCGGGTCGATTTTTCATTGCATTGAAACTCTACGTTCAGCCTAAAATAGTCCGTTGGTGAACATTTCACCGACTTTAGATTTAAAATAGGAGCTGACAGGCCGAATAGGCCAGTGGTAGGTCCAATGGAGCATTAAGGGGATCAAAGTAGGAGTAAAATTTCGATTCGGGTACGGAAGAGGGGCGCGATGGGTAGGATTCGATGGGATAAAGATCTTTCTTTTCTCCGCGAAACGAGCCGGGCCCGAAGCAATTATTGCATCGTTATTACTTGGAAGGAGATGTAAAGCGAGCGACAATAGCGGCCCAACGCGAAGCTCGTTCCGGTTGGGACGATCGCGCACGCGGGAGCGGGATTAACACGTACTTAATAATATAAGAGTACCCCATAAATACGCAGTTAAAAGGTGTTTCGTAAGGAGCATCGCGGGCAGAGCGAGCTAGACCTCTCTGCCCGCTACTTTTTGTGTCAATTAATATTTCGTCACGGATCAAAAGCGGCTAAGAGGAGCTCCGGAGCAAGCCCGGGGCTATATCGGGGCCCTGTGATCTATTCAAGCGCACATGGGCATCTTGGATGCGCGGGTAACGAGGGGACGCCCCCGTGGAGGAGCTTTTTCGCGTACACTGAAAAAAATAATTCGGCTAAAATGAAAAAAACGCATCTGATTAAACGAGTTCAATTATTCGAATGAAAATACTATACCAAGAGAAAAGGTCTAGTTGAATACGAATCCGCGATGGAAACATTTATTTCAGATAAATGGGAATTTATTCACATCGAACACAAGTCTATTTGAATTTGATAAATGTTTTGCATATCTTTTTAATCGGGTGCGAACCTAGTGGAACATCTATCAAATTCTCTTCAACTTTTGTTCAATGTATAATAAATAAATTCCCATTCATCTCAGATAAATTGTTCTATCAGATTTGTATTCGACCTTAGATTATCGTATTACTATTAGATTTATCGTACGAATTTATTTAAATTATTCCGCTGAATCTCCAATTCAATGTATTACAGCGTCGTATCTATTCTCTTTATTGAGTTATTACGAGCCACATGACACGTATGACGTATTTTCGATTTTTTCACTTTCAGAAAGCATTCAGTTTTATTCAAGGCACACCAGTCCCATAGACGTGGTTGCTCAGTGAGAGTTCGATATTTATCGAATGACATTAAATGTTAACCAATGAGAATTGAATATCAATTGAGCGCATTTCATCTCACGAATCGTTACTATTTTCAAAATCCCCAGAATTGAAAGACTCCCCCTGAACGCATATCTTTATCCCCTCGCCAGCGGATTCCCCGCTGCGCTTGCTTCTCTCGCGGGTATAAATCACTAATCACGCGGTCGAGTATCCTCGCGGTCATAAGTTACTTAATTATTTACCGATCGGTCCTGTTCGTCGGAGCTCGTTCGCGAGATACCGCTGCGCCCGTACGAATTACGACGCCGGCCGATTCGATGCCCGCTAACGAAGGGGGCCCCGCGACGTCGTCCCGAGCCGAGACAGATACCAATCACGAGGATGGTACGTAGCTCGAATCGATTACGGCGCGACTTCGATACGCGCGCGCGGTATGTACGTGCGACGAAGTTGCTCGGTACGTTCTGGGATAGCGCTTCCTTCTCCTCGCCGAAGGACGGACAGGCGGAGCTCGTTCTTCGACACGGAAGGTCGATATCGTCTGCCGGAGAACATCCGCATTGCTCGACTGTGCGGTCGGGTCGGGTCGCGAGAGTCGAGGCTCGAATGAAGGATCGGGAGTGGAGTACTCCTACGACGGCGGGTTTACGAGGCGCGAGCGAGGAAGTCTTCCGATGGGAGATAAAGAGTATCGCGCCAAATAAGGGACGCGCACTAGCTGTCGGATTCTCGAATTGAGGTTTAACTGAGTACGAGCTCTGAATTCAATGGTACCTATCGGAATAAATTTCGATCGGATGTACGCGGAGAAAAAGGATTATTAGTGAAAAGTCAAGGGAAAACCCGTGAATTTTTACAGCGTATCCCAGTAACAGGGCTCCTCGGGGTGAAATATTGAATCTTTTAATAAACACAGCGTATTTTTTATAATTTGTAACAGTATAAACCCAATTTGTGTGGGAGATTAGTTAATTTTACCGTATAAATTAATGTTTGTACTGTTACGTACTGTAAGAGAAATAGGCTATATCTATTAAAAAGTTCAAAGCGTCAACTCGAGGAAGCCCTGTTACTGGAATATCCTGTAAAAATTATTAATCCTTTCTTTCCGTGAATCCGTCAATTGAATCCATATTCAATTTTATCCGAAATTTATATTCAATTAGACACGCATCGCGGGGGAAATTTGTTTAATCCAGGACCATTGCTAGTGATGTAATTGCAATTCCGTCCAATTGCAATTCCCTCATCACGGAAATGCCTCGCGTTACGAGAGACCACTCGCGCTAATTTCTCCCCTCGCGCGCAAGGGCGCCTCACCTCCGCGTCGAAAAGTGCGAAAAGGGGGTCGATACCACCGCGTAAACGCTTCCCTCTTCTCGTGGACGGCGTTTTGTAGCCCGCGGAGGGGACAAAAAAAGGGTCGGCTCCGGCGAGTTCGTAAGCGAGGTAGCGTGCCCTCCGGGCCCCTGGATAGACTGAACCGAAGCAAACGGGGTCGGCCCGGTTGCAGCTAGGCTAGAGGAAAGCGAGCTCTCCTCGGGTTTATGAATGCAGTCCTCGACGCATTTATGCCGGTAGCTGGAGGCGCTTATAAATAAAGGGCGAGCTTGGTGTGCGTGGCGAGCGTGGATTCAATTATTCTGCGATTACAACGCGACCGGCGACTGACTGCCTGCCTGCCTGCCTACCTGCCCGCCCGACCGCTTCCTCTACACCTCTCCGCGCGATGCTGCGCGCTCGGTGCAGCGCCTTTGCAGCAGCCACCGACGTGCCCCCCGAGAGACCGTAGCGCCGTAGCGCCTTCGAGACTCCTACCGCGATATTATTGCGAGTGAGTACACGTCACTCGCGATAAGCTCAGTCGTCGATCTGATTAGCGCGGACTGCCCGCTCTCCCACGCTGGTAACGCGAGACTGCGTCGTTGATGCACTCTCGCTCGGACTTTGTATCTTCGACTCTGTTCAAGGCGGAGCTCTTTGTATGCGCTGAGAAAAATTTAATCTAGTCGATTTAACCAAAATTCTGGAGATCATAACCAAACCGTTTGGTGAAATGTGGATTCTCCACCTGTCTGGTTAAACTGGCCATTTTCTAGTCTGAATAACTAAACATGTATTATAGTTAGAATAATTAAATATTTGGTTCAACTTACTAGTATTTCGGTCAGAATAACTAAGCTCGTTTAATCGGATACATTTAGTCATTTTAACAAAGTTATTTTTCTCATTGCGTAGATCTTCTTGGTATCGTATGCACCGTGCTGCGGGATAAAAAGTAACGTTCGGCTTGTCTTAAAAAATGATGTACTATTTGAGAATTGCGTTACGGAGAAATAGTCTCCGTATATGACAGTTGCTAGAGAACCCTGATTACGAATAAACGAAACGATTTATTTATGAAAATCTACACTGAGAAAAATAATTAGGTTACAATAACGAAACGAATCTAGTTAAACACGTTTGGTTATTCAAATCAAAATACTGGTCAGGTGAATCAAATATAATATATAGTTATTCTAATCGAAAAGTGGTCGGTTTAACAAAACAGATGGAGGATCCATAATTCACCAAACAGTTTGGTCATGGTCTTCAAGATTTTCGTTGAATTGGCCAAATTTTTTTCTCAGTGCATCGAATGGCACTTTTTACCTCCGATACTTTTAGCTCCACTCTACAAATTCTATTACTTTTTACCTCCGATACTTTTAGCTCCCTATACAGATTCTGGGTGCAAATCCATAGAGTGCGATGCTGGACCCACTCTACGTCAAAACGGAAGAAACGAGGAGTAACGACTCGATGAGTTCCTTCCGTGACTATTATCATTTTTCAGGCCACTCAAGGGATAGCCATCTGCCTCCGAAGCAACTCGAATACCTCCTACCGTAGATCCAGGTCAAATAATGGGGATCGTGTCTAGACACCCGCGAAAAGTCGGTGTCGTGAATCGGCGTGAAACGACTGGACGAGCCCCTCGTCGGTGCCCGGAGGGACATAAAGGCAGTGGCACACCGCCCCGAGAGGAGCCGCGCGCCGCGAGCGAGGAACCGGAGGTAAAGGTATACACGGGCAGGTACTCAACGGGCAGGCTGCCAGGCACTCTCCGGTAGGCAGCCTTGAGCCAGTGAGACTGGTTTCTGTTTTTGCTTCCATAGTTCCATCCTTCGAGAGTCTTCGGTAGTCCATCCTTCTTCGATACTTTTTGCTTTTCCTCGGGATCTCTCTCGGTCCTCTTTCGTGGTCCACCCGTACGGATCTCTCCCTCTCGCTCGCCCCGTCTTTCTCGTGGCTGAGACGCGTACGTGTGTACACACGTACGGTACGATTATTTTGGAGCAGCCCTCAGAAAATGACTGAGTTACCGCGACTGGTCCAGCCTACCGCGCGAGTATAATGCGCTGGAGTACTTATGCAAGGTAAGCCAGAAGTGAATTTCATATGCCACTACTATTCCAATCGTCAAGGGGAGGTAAAATCTTGTCGACAAAAAAGTTAGTTTTAATCGAGACCATAATTATTTTATGCGTTTGTACGTGGATGCTGTGGAGCAAATTATACAAAGATTACTTTTTTTTTCGTTTAGGTCCATTACAATATAAGTGATACTTGACCCGTGAAATCAAACAACTGCATCGGATATTTATGAAAGGAAATCAGCGAATGTGCATCCAAAGAAGTGCATCACCTTCTCGAAGAAGATGCCGTAGAGTGAATTATATGAAGACTGAAATTCGTTTTCAGTTTATAATATTTACAATGAAAGTTATAATGACTCGTGAAATCAACTGCATCGGATATTTATGAATGGAAATTAGCAAATCTGCATCCAAAGAGGCGCATCATCTCCTCGGTGCACTTAGGACGATCGTAAGCGCAGTAAGACTCACGAATCCGCAGTCGGCTATAAAATTTCCCTTCGTAGACTCTGACAGAGGAGACGCGACGAAATATACGAGTCCCAAAATAGGCTCATTCCCTCGTTCCTCTCCTCTCCTACTTCTTTCACTGTTCTTCTCATTCTCCCTCTTTCTTCCTCTTCCTCAGAGCTTCTTTTCTCCTTCCCTAGACGACTCTCCCTCTCCTCGGTGATATATAGGCCGGACAGGTTGGAGCGATCCGACTGTACTCCGGAGGCGCGTAGCATTCCTGAGTCGGCTCCTTCGACCCACCCCTCGAGGAGATATGCCTCCGAGAAGAATCTGTTCTCCGTGCACGCGGGGCTCGATGGAAGGATCAATGGGCTGACATTAACATTAAGTAACAGTACCTGCTGCATCCTAACTGCCGGATTATCACCCCACCAACCCCATTCACCTGCTCCGAGTCGTCGAGGTCGAGTATTTCGTAAAGAACGAAACGTCAGGGAGGTGGATCGTTATTCTTGTGCGTCGTATATACGTCCCGTGGAGTCGTAAGTCGCATAGAGACACGCGAATAGCTGTATCTATTAAAGGGTCGAGCGAGACTTAATCGTTTGTATCGGTATTCGCTTATAAGGCAATTATCTCCTTAACTGTAAATTCTAGAGCAAAACTCTCACGAACTTTTTTGAAGACCATATCTTGATCTACGAAACAGTTGTATATACTAATGTAGTATAGAAAAAAGCTCACAGATAACGAAATAATCGTGGTTGAAGTTGACGTCTGAGCAAATCTAACGGCCCTACCCTGTCGTATCCTATATAAAGTAAGGATGAAGGTCGCAGATGATGTGATTCGTTTACTTATATCTTCTCAATAGAGAATGCTCGAGCTGTACAATTTTTTCTAGCTTTCTGAAGGGGCATGAGGAAGACGCGGAATAATCTTCAGCGCTTTAAATTATTTCTCAGAAAGTTATAAATAATTGTCAGAGCTTCGCCATAAGTTATATCGTCCTGTAAAATATATTAATCGATGGTGGTCTAACCGCGAAAGAACGAAGCTGCAGGAACGTTCGATACCGGATGGATACCAGAGTCCGTTTCCCTCATCGAGGATAATTGACAAAGAGAATCGTGCGGTAAAGACCTTTTCGTCCGTGAAAAAAGCAAAGTCCTCGATCGGTCACAGGTGATACGTTTCCTTGGAACCGAGAACGCAGCGTATAAGTCTGGAGGTGGTCTCCGTGCGGTCGGCACGAAAAAGTCGATCGTGTGTCCGAGTCGTCGAACTTCTGAATGAGGGGGAACAACGGACCGCGAGTCGACGACCGAGCCCCGTCGCGACGATGCTCACCGGTCCTGCGCCCCTCGTCGCTGCAGTCGGCCATTGGCTTCCGCGACTCGTGGCTGTACGCTTTATACCGTGACAATCAATCTCATTAAACGTATCGTCGCAGATGTAATTGGTACAGACATACATCCGCTCCGTGAAAGATCGACAACAAATGTTCGAATTAAAACTCCGTTTTTATTGCAATTATCTCGTTTCCCGTGCACTTTCAATCGAAATTGGTAGAATGCTTTTTTGGAGATTACGTTTCGGGCTATCAAAGAAATTTACGTCGATTTGGACCAAAAGTTTACAGAGAAATTTTACATAAAAGACTATACCGAGAGAAAAATTTAGTAGAATTAACTAAACGTTTATTTGTATATTGCTGACTAAATATTTTATTAGCACGAGTAATGTTTATTCGTCCCAACAAATTTGTTTATTTACTCAAGTTGATATAATTTATCGAGAAACATATTTTGTTGGGACGAGTCAATATTACTTGAGCCGATAAAATATTTAGTTAGTAATATACAAATAAACGTTTAGTTGATTCTATTAAATTTTTTGATCGGCGTAGAGTAACCGATCGTCCTCTAAAATAATCAAAGAAAGAAAATTAAACGTTTCGACATTCGCATACGGCTATACCGATGCAAGAAACGCATCATCGATAACATGCAGGGTATAAAATACCGTCCGCAAAAACAAGTCGATACCGCAGGAAATTCGATCCGCGTTCGAATCGCACCTACGAAGGATCGGGTCCTAACGTACTCCCAATTCAGGAATTTCGCTGAAAGATGAAGCAAACCGCTCGCGGTTATACAGGCACCTATTATACATACGCGACTTAATTGGACGCCGAGAGTATAACCAAGGCTAGTATATACCTACATTCCAGCGAGACCGTCCAATTATCGCATTGGCTTCGACCCGCGCGCATTAATTAAGTTTATTTTTAACACCTGCTCCGCGCGCCGCGGAAGCTCCAACAGGGAGGAAATCTTATACGATCCCGCGTATCCGCTAGGAGCATTCTATTTAGATAACTTATTCACACTCGTTGCATGCAATTAGTATGTGGGACCTGCGAACGGATTAATATGCTCGGCTGTGCCAACGTCGGCGCGAGATTCAGCCCCGGGGTCGGCGAGAGAGACTCCCGATTAAAAGAATAAATAGTAAAAGGAAAGTCGCGAGTCTCGCTCGTGTTATCGCGATAACATATTCATAAGCGATTACCTACCACACCTAATTACGACACGTGGGAGCCGTCTCCGTTACTATCTCGGCCTCCGGCTGTCGCGTTGTATACGAGCAGGTATGCATGCACGTTGTCCCGGGGATCTCTGCACTCGATCGAGATGCGGAAAAGTTGATTGATTAAAAAAGAGGCTATTCGTTGCTAATTAGCGTGATACACGCAGCGAAACGTCTCCATCTTTCAGTAAACTGAAACCACGTGGGGTTCCTTCGCAGGCTTTTTAATCTTTAACGCACTCCGACTCGAAACGAATGATTATTCATGACGGTTAATTGCAAAAGGTTAGTGACACGTCACGCCCATCTTTTCTTGCCCACGCAAAACTCACGGGAGGCTTCCCCGCGTGCTTCGTACGGGCGCGCACCAGGAAGAATAATAACGGTCGCAAAGATGCGGATGGGGATAAGAAAGATCCGAAGAGGACCTTGTCCCGGGCTCGTTAGTCGAGGGGTTTTCGCGCCTTGGGATCTGTAGCGCCGCGGCTAGCCGGAAAGGTAGACATGAGGTAACGGGCGGCGGTAATCTTTCAATTTTCCCCGACGCCCCCGGCTCCTTAAACCGTCCCGAACGAGTGCGTATCCGTCTCCCTTGAAAATTTCGGAAGGGGGCGAGAGAGGCGCGGACAGCAGCGGTCACGCTTGGTAATTGCAGTGAAATTATTGCGATAATTTCAGAGTGTGACGGAGGAACCCTCTTCCCGCTCTTCTTTCACGAAGCTCGGAGGAACCCTTGTCTCGGAACTGAGAATTCCGGGGGCGCGCAGAGCACGCTGTTCATCGGGGCCTCATTCTCTCCCGGCCCCGGCTTCCCTCTTAGCTTAGTCACGCTTCGCAATGAGCCGTGCTCTCATACTCGAGTATGCTCGGGGCCCCGACGAAGGCCCCGAAGCCCATGCGAGCTATTACATATCGTTATTGGGTTTTAATAGGTGCACCGTCCCCTTCGGAGGATATGCCGATTATCGAGTTACCGTTCTTGGGTACGTTGTTGGAGGCGTGCGCGACGATGACGATGATGACGGCGGACTGAGGGGATCGAAGGGGCGGGAAAAGGTAGGAGAGGGAACGCGATTAGTGAAGGAGGAAGAGCGCATCGAGAAGCGGTGCATCGATTCGTTGGGAAGAATCTCGTGGCAGATCGAAGAGAGAAAGGAGCAACTGTGATAATTTTATGGAGAGATAATTTCTTCGTACATAAAATCGCTGATATCTCATATTTCTTTTGAGGTAGCGCGACTTAATAATTATACTTTTCCTGATCAGTGCGAAATAATTTACATGATGGAGTGGTCGAGCGATAAATTTTGTAGATTTCGATTTCGGGAAAATTATTAAAGCGGTATTTATTCATGTTTTATTATTCTTCGAGAAAATCGAAATTTTTGAAACCGAACTCTCGATCATCCAATCCTATATATTTTCTCGTGCTAATTCTGAAAATGACGGATTTATCAATTAAATGTCAATGGAACACCGAGGTATCGGCAATTTTTTGAGGAAAACCATAACAAATGAACGACGATGTACCGTTTTCATGGTCTCTATGGGTCGGTCGCACTGTGTTCTCGAGAGGAAACGTGAACGGATGATGACGTCATCGGTGCGAGCCGGACACACATGCGAGACGCGATACAGAGATAGATCCCGCGTTCAGTTCTCTCCTTCAAGATGTTGCCAGACGGGGATCCGTCATTCGCCCACTCTAAACGTCGATCTGTCGGATGACGAAGACAAATTTGACTAAATAAAAGTTAGTTCTGTAAGTTGATTAGATGAGAAGGTTTTGTAGATGTAGATTCGATACCGCCAGGAGATGCTGTAAACGAGTCTAACTTTGCTCAAACAATTATCGCTCGATCGATGATTGTGATTTTCGGAATCGGCATGAAAAGAATACATCAAACGAAGCGGTCCACTGATCGGAAGATCGCCTTGTTCCATATTATGTATGATATTTTGTCACGCCGATTCCTATACTGAGAAAACAGTTTATTCACCGAGAAAGCAATTTATTTGCAGTTAATGAATATTTGTTTGAATATAGCGAAATAAACGTTTTATTGAATAGAGTATATATTTCTTTCACCGAACGAAATATTTCTTTCACCGTAATCAAAATATACATCTATTAACTGCAAATAAATTCTTCTCTCAGTATACGAGATGTCGATCTTTGCGAATTGCTGAACCCTATGCGTAAACTTCGATTCTCGACCGGGGCACGAACGTCATATACACTTGAGCATCGATGCGAGTGTGGTAGCGCTCACGTGGAAAGTATATAGGTGGACACATCTGGGCGACATCAATGGGACGCCGCGTATACGCGCACCTGTACATTTCCGACGGTGAATGGGCCTCGGCAGGGGGGCGTGGACGAAGCATCCGGGCGCTAAGGGGTGCGAAATGTTTTAAAAGGGCACGAGGCACACGCACGGGCGATGCTCACATCTGTCGCAATCACCGCGGCATTGTCAGCGCGCCAGGGGATTTAAATAGGGGAGAGAACTCGATGAAGCGTGCGCGCTCGGTGTTAGGGGGTGTACCGCCGCATGTGTGCCATCCTGCGTACCGCGTTTCAGAGAGAGTACGGATAGTATAGGCTCGAGTCACGAAGATGCAGTGGGGTAGGTTCCGGGCTGAATTTCAAGCTCGGCTGTATTAATTTATTTTTACTCTTTGAGAATGCACATTGCTCGCTTTAAATGCAGCTGCATAATTTATGTTATATTATAATTTCGATAGATATTGTCACTTTATTTCTCTTACTTTTCATTTTAATAACATCTCTCACTGCGATGTACCTATGAAGAATGTGATGCGATGCGATGAATCGTATCTACGAATTGGACATAACGTCTGTTCGTTTGTGGATGATAAAAACTAGTAATAAGCGAATGCAAAAAAAGAAATCAGCAATTTTTACTGTTTCATCCAGTAGCGCCATGAGGTGAGCTTATTTTCACGAATTTTTTATAAGGGATATATTTCTACTTATTACAACTGTACCACACAAATACTAATTTAACTATTATAGATATAATATCGGTTTATGCAGGAATTTCTATCGATTTTCCAGGAAAAATACCAAACTACTGTGTAATTCCGTAAAGCTTCCTAGGCAAGAATCGTATAGTTTATGCTAATCAAACTGTAATTCGTGCGGTTCCTTTTCTCAGTGCGAGCTTTATTGAGAAACATTGTCGTTGGACATTACAATCGCGAATGAATGAATGGAGAGAGAGTTAGACGAACCAGTACTTTCATGCTGAAGAGATTCGAACATAACGCGCTGCAGCAGGGAAACCGAATACCTGCAGGGGGTGAGAGGGTGTAAAAAAGGCCGTCGCCCTTCGTATCGGTATCAAAGGAGACGTCCTTTTGTCTCTCGGTCGCGAATTTGAGTTGGTATAACCGAATCAAGGGCGGAGGTATCGCGTAGTGCACTCGAATCGTCGCATCCCTTCCTCAGCGACAGAATGGAGAAAGTGGATCGCTAGAGAAATTCATTCACGAGAGGGGCGCATATAATACCCCGGGTCCCCGCGCGTGCGGCGCTTTAAACGAGCCCCGACCACAAATGGGGTTGTACGCACACGGAGGGTGTATCTATTATATCGCCCAGACTAAGTCCACACTTGTCGCCTTCCCATATGACCCCATTGCTTTTCTAAAGCCACTGCCGTGACTGTATAAAGCTTTTTTCCCTGGGGTGCACGAACGAACGTGGACACCCCCTCGGACACACCGTCAGAATAAACCGAAGACCGTAAAAGGTGAAATCTGCATTTTTATTACAACCTGCGCGCTTCGCTATTTTATTTCTTTTCATTTTTATACGCAGAGAGAAACGATTAATTGGATCTATTAAAAATTACTTGCGGATTTACAGAAATTAAATCTTTTTTCTCGTATTAACTGAATATTTCTCCCTTGCAATTACATGCCGTTCCACATGATCGTAAGAAATTTGATATTTTTTCATATCAATTAGATATTTCTTCCTAATATCTCCGCATCTCCGCGACTCCGCAAGTAATTTTTAGTAGATCCAATTAATTTTTTCTCTCTGTGTATGCATATTAACATAAAAATCTGTAAATACTTAATACTTTACACCCCCCATAAACTTATCGCTCCCCCGTCATGTTGAAAAAAAAAATGTTAGCATCGATTTCCGCGAAATCAGGCGCGATCTAGGATAACGAGATCGAAAAAACGCTCCTTTCTACATCCCGCTCTCGAGGAAGGATCGATGAAGATCTACCACGGTACGTATAATGAGGCGCGAACGGAAAAAGCGATCGTAACGGCCCTCTCGGTGATTCCTCCCATCCCGGTTGAACGCGGATGGAGCCTCGGAGCCTCGGCGCGATTCCTAATCATTAATTTCTATCGCGGCCACGTTTCCAACGATATAGAACTCGAAATCCATCATTCGTCTGTCCGGTGGTTGTCGTCGGTATTGGTGAGGACGCATAGATATAGATAGGGAATATACGGATAGAGCATGCGATACGCACTGGTATACAAAGAGGGCGAAAGAGAGAGAGAGAATCGACCCATAAAAAAGATCATCGGGTCGACAGGTCCGTCGATATCCACCTCTCGAGTTATTAATTATCGTTATCTCGTTTTACGTGGGTATATCTTTCTTTGTTGGTAACCACCGTGGATAGCGGCGCGTATCTCGCGTCGTGAAAAGGGCGTATGAGAGAGCCCGGAGGAGGACCCTCCCGATACCGCGCGCTCCTCATTACGTTAATGCGGGACGTCGATTTGGACGACCAAATCTCTCGTTCGAGCCGTTGACTTTATGTACCACGAGACGGTATTCTCATTTTAATCGCACTGCCCGTCGCTGCGACGCGCGACGATTAATTTAAGTCGACGGGATGGGGCAGGACGGACGGGGAGTGGGGTGAATTAAAAAATGAAAAGGACATTTCGCTTCGGATTTTATCTCGCGCGCGATCCTCGCACCGGGAACTGAAAGTCACGCGGTTTCTTCTTCTCGTGTAAGGGTAAAGGGATGTTCGTTAATTAGTCGCGCTATTATCAAGTCTGCTGCGGCTTGACGTGGCGTCTTCGATTTTTGTTTTTTATTTTTATCCTTCCTTCGATTTGTTTTCTCGTCATATTTAACGGGTATAGTGACGAGTATTATATCGCGTTTATCTTTTGCATACTAAGAAGTGCACTCTTGATATATGCATTTGATTAGAAAAATTAGAAGCGACGAAAGCGGTGTACACTTTCACCTTACACTGAGAGTAAAGTGGGTAGTAAAATCCACCATAATCGCAAGATTAAATTTTCCTGGTCTCTCTACCCATGGGAGAGATGCCACTTCCAATAAATTCAATTAATGTGAAGATAGACACGACTGCTACGGCGCAATACACTGCCTTAACCTATAACATTCCATACCGGTATTTGCTTACGAGCAAATGTTTCATTTTCATAGACAATGAGAACGGTTTGTGTACCCTCTGAAAAACTTTGAGAGTGCATGAAAGGGTTTTTTTCAGGCAGTACTTACCAGCAACACAGTTTTATCACATAGCATTAACACACGCGGATTTATGCAACATAAAGATACCGACACACCTGGTGCGAGAGCCATCTGATCCTTACAGATCGAAATATTGCCATTTGGCATCTCTCCTCGGTTTACCCTCTGTGATTTTATTTTGGTCATATATGGATTATATGTTATTTATATATTAATCATATAAGGACTCTATATGAATTATACAATCATTCAAAAATCTGTATATAGCCCTTATATGATTAATATAAAAATCATGTATAATATAATCCATATATGACCAAGACTACATATGGATTGCATGTACAACTTATAGAACTTTTCCGCCTAGGTGCTTAGAATAACTAGAATTATGGTTGGGGTGCCAAAATTTACAATAATTTCTGGTTAAATTATATTTCTTTAAACCAGATTTTTCCGAGTGAATAGAATTTTCTCGAGTAATATAATCGATTAACTTCCCGGAAGGAAAAATGCAGGTGATGCAGGGGTCGAATGCACTCATCCGGTGTGCATGCCGCTCATGCGCGAGGTATACCGGCTCTGGTAAGTGCATTCGAGTACCGAGAAAGCCCGTGGGGATCAGTATACGCGCCTCTATATCTATGAATATGAGAATACGAGGGATGTACGAAGCGAAGGTGAGAGGGATGGAGGCGGAGGTAAGGAGGGCTTATAGCTAATAATCATTAGCCGGAGATGCGAGAGCAGATATCAGTCGAGGCAATCACTGCGGCATTCGATCAAACGGCCGGGCCTGATCCCCGCCTCTCCCCTCACTCGACTTCATATACGATGATGTCTACGTCACGATAAATGGACGAATCGCTTATTGCATCGGGGTTACGGGGCGGGTGTGCGCTCCCAATTTTCTTCTTTTTCTGATTTCTCCGTGAAATTTCATCTATACCGATGCGCGAACATTTTACCGAGATTTATGGGATTTTTGACAACTGCACCACGAATTAGCCGCCACGTAGCGCAACAATGCGCGTCCAAAATGTATTACCAGCCAATTCTATAGACTATTAATTAACTCCCGGCTCAAACCCTGCTACTCGAAACGGCGCTGCGTCTCGATTAACTCCAATTCATCTCGCAACTTGACCCCAGGCGTCGAATTCACTCTGGTCTACGGTACATATTTAATCACGTGGCTTGAATTCAGTTATACGCGTGGGTCTTGAAGAGGTATTCGAAAAAGAGAAGAGGAGAGAGAGAATTTCGCGGAATTTCAACGCAGCGAGTAGCGGAGGAAGACCGGGCGTTAAATCAAAGTCGACTCGATCGGAAGTCGAGCCCCGACACCAATTTTCTGCTCCGCGGGGCTCCTTTGACGTATCGAGAAGCACGAACCGCGCCGCCGCCGAACGGAAACTCGACGACGCGACACGAAATATAGAGTCTCTCTCGCGGGAAAAACTCGGAATTTCTAGCTGACCCCGCGTCCCCCTTCCACCGTTTCCTCCCTCCAATCGTTACATCTTCGCCTCGCTGCGGCCAGGAGCGAGCGAGATAACGTAATTAAGTTCAACGCGCATCGCGCGGACTCCCGAGAACCATCACCGGCAATTCGCGTCCGCGGTTCGCGGAGGTTTTGCCGCGTTGCGTTCTGCGGTTCGCCGCATGTCCAACACGGCCACCACGGACACCGCTCCGCGCCATAAACCATCATTACGCTAGTATATACAAGCGCACAAGCCCCGATACCTCCGTCTTCTCTACTCCGAGAGCCTCGGTGGACCGTAACCGTGACGCGCGATGAGTCGCTGGGAAATTTTCGGAAATATTAGGAGGTTGCATTGAAAACCGCTGTTCTCCAGTAAATGGCTCTAACCACTTATTTATATCGTGCGCAGCGACTAATACTTCTTGTATCACTCTCAATTATGGACATTTCTTATTAAGATTCAGTCATTTGACTGCAATTTTTGGTTAATATAAGTCTATGTCTATAATCTGGTAAAATGGAACGCGACAAATTGTTTTTTTCGATGTGTACTTCTACACTACTCAAATTTTAAAAAAAAGTACTGCTGCAGCTCATTGATTACTCGTGCAAACTTATGCTGAATCTGCTCAATCAGAAACAGTATGGTTGAGAGACTGGTTTCGTCGCTTCAAAAGTGGAAACTATGATGTTCGCGACAAACAACGGCCAGGTGAAACAAAGAAGTTTGAAGACGAATAACTGCAAGCTCTATTGGAAGAAACCCCTACTGAAACGCTCTGAGAATTGGCTCAACAGCTTAAAGTCTATTTTCGTAAAGAATATAAATGATAAAGTTAATTTCATGTAAATTAGGACTGTATCAAACAGAAACGTTTTGATTCCATTAATTTGCATAAGAGGTTGCATATAAATCATACATATATAATCCATACAGGACCAAATCCATGTGTGGATTATATACAAACCATATAGATCTTCTCCGCCTGGGCAATCCGCCACGAACAACTTATCGAGGGATGCGCCGTGCGAGGGATGCTGCGGAATTTCTCCGAATTGAATTTTTCCATGAAAAGTGGGGTCGAAGTGAGCGATCGCGTCCGACGCGGATCGAGCGACACGGAAGGGGGTGAGAGGAGAGCCACGGAGGTGTCGACGGCGGTAGGAGGAGACGGTGGATCCAGAAGGAGGAGGACGAGAGAGAGAGAGAGGAGCAGGGTCGATTACGGATGGACTTCTTGGCCCGGCGATTCGCCACGCTCGCCTTCAACGCCGCGTTAGATACCCACCACGAGCGTGTCATTTATTCGATTAACTACTTCTTCTTATTTCTCTATTTTTTTTTGCCCCGTTGCCGAATCGGAGCTCCACAGAGCCTATCTTCTGTTCCGTTGTGCCGGTTCCACGGCGTTAGGCACGGGCACAGCCCCGAGCCCGCCCACCGTGGCTACGTCGCGTCCTCCCGTGGCACAAAAAAAAATTCTATATACCACCGTGTATACACGCCGTACATTTAATTGGACTCCCAGATCCGACTGACGATATAAGTAGATACACGACAGACGCGCTTGCGCGACCGACCGGCTCCCCGCGCGACCCATTTTTCCGGCGACGATTGATTCGGCAACTTTTGGGAGGTGGAGCCTCCTCCTCCATGGACCCGTATACCTATACACGCGGTTTCCTCGTAGCGGCACAATACCTGTAGCGAGGCATCGTCGAAGATGGATTCCGAGTAGTTGATTCTTCTCTTAATTCGTCGCTCCGCATTGGAGGCGCGGACGGCTACGTAAAGCGGGGGTGAAAATACGTTCCCCCCTTCGAAAGAAATCGACTCGTACGACACGCGCGGGTGTCACGGCCTCGAAGAAAGTAGAGGTGTGTTTCATATTTGGACGGAGAGAGAAAGAGAGAGATTAAAATATTTCCGCACTATCTGTCCGCAGGACCGATGCGGAGGAGGGTGCGGCGGTTCGGGGGAGCCAGGGAGGGAGGAAGGATGAGCAAGGGCGTGATACCGGTCTGCCGACAAACCGCGATAGCGTTGTGTTGCACGAAAGAAATGGGCGATACCACTAATTGATGTCCTCCATTGCACCAAATTGATAAAGAATTATCTGTCGCCTAGGCGCCAAACCTACCCCGTACGCGCGTCCACTGGCGCTTGAAAAAGAAACAGATCGAGGCACGTATACATCCGTGTATATGTACGATCGAAGCACCAAAACACCTATCGGCAGGGACCATCTCTCTCCGATACGCCGGATTTTAAATTGAAACGGACCTCGCTTTGTCGCCGCGACCCCTCGTCGATTTTAGCCCGACACGCTGCACCCTGCCGCGCGATAAGGACCAATCTCGCTTGCGCGACAAGTATATAGGTATTTACAAGGCGACTACGATATCCTTGGGGAAGGACCCCCTCGGAAAACTTTCAGGCCGTTAACTCGTCCCTGACAACTTCGTACTTGTAAGAATCAGGAGTAAGGTAATATCGAACTAATATAATAGGTGTAACACTTTCCTTCCGCCGTTTTTCCGAAATTCGAGGCTTTATTGTAAAAAATTCGTTATACATTTATGATTCAAAGTATTGTCCATGGCTGGCCACTACTCTCCCCCATCTTTCGGGCAGCGTACGAATCCCGCGTTGATAAAACTGGTCATCTTTTGAAGCGAACGGCGGAAGGAAAACGGCGGAAGTAAAGTTGTAAACCTAATATTTTACACGGAGAAAAAGAATTAGTAAAAAATTGTGGGGAAACCCATGAATGTTTACAGTTATCTCAGTAACAGGGCTCCTCGAGGCGAAATACTGAAGTTTTTAATAGACCACAGCGTACCTTTTAAAGTTCGTATACTCTGAAGAGAACAGTTTATTTATAGTTAATATATGTATACTTGATTATGGCGAAAGAAATATTTCTTTGGGCCAAGAAAATATTCGTCAGCTATTACTCTATTTCTATCTGAATGTAGGAGACATTCTGATAATTAACATAGATTTACTTGGTTCAATGAAATATTTCTTTTGCCATAATCAAGTATATATTTATTAACTGCAAATAAACTCTTCTCTCAATGTAACAGTATACACATCAGCTTATACAGTAAAGTTTACCAATCTCCCGTTAATATGTGTCGGGTATTTACGTGTTTATATAATTGTTACAAACTGTAAAAAGTACGCTGTGTCTATTTTAAAAATTTAATGTTTGACCTCGATGAGCCCTCGAGGAGGAGGAGGAGGAGGAGGAGGAGGAGGAGAAAAAAATATAATAAATTTAACTAAATCGGTGGGGGAATTCAGATTTACGAGTAGTTACTTGGACCAATAATTGACCTGAATGGACTACAGATCCTATTTTCTTCAAATAACCGTTAATCGCTATATCCAAATTTATTAATTGAAGCAAATGATTCTGCATCCCTCCACCCGTAAACGCCGATTTAAAATTGAATATATCATTTCTTTTTCTCAGTGCGGGATTCGCTGTAAAAATTACTTATCCTTTTTCTCCGTATATCAGTAGGGGTAGGTATTATACGAATTATGTGCCAATAACCATGCTTAATCACCCGACTAACGTCGCAAGTAACCCGTACACCCACATACCCACCGTTACACGTACGTATACGCGAGCTTACACATCGTGTGTCTCGGTGTAACCGTGCTATCGCTTTCTCCGGTTTAGGCGGAGATCTAGATAATTTGTGATTAATTAGATATTATAAGCGTTATTGATGGGAACAGGAGGTCGGGGCACCGAACGGGCGAACGCGGAGAGACAGACGGACGGATGGCCGGACCGGACCGACTTACGAACGGACAGACGGACGGACGGACGGACGCACGAACCGGCGTACAGAGATCGGATCAGCGACGGTAGGTGGTCCATCGAGCCTCACTAGCATCCACTCTGCGCGCGGAGAGGAGAGCTCCGGCATCTCCAGCTCCTGCGGTCTCTCTCTCTCTCTCTCTCTCTCTCTCTCTCTTTCTCTTTCTCTCTCTTTCTTTGCTTCTTTCCTCTCTTCCCTTCTTCGCCGCCCGCGATCCTCCTCCAGCCTCCTCTCGCGGCTCCACCACCCTATTCTTACCAGCTCGCCGCTGCTGTTGCCGCTGTCGCTACGAGGAACTCCTCGCCTATACTCCGCTCGCCGCGAGCAACAGTTCCGTCAGCGTTCGCGGTGCAACGTCGCGGTTGCACCTCGCGCACCTCCCCGATGTACGCGCGCTCTCGACGACGGCGTGATGCGTTTCCCGTTGCCCGCTTTCAGTTGCGGCGCCGCGCCGATCTTTTTCCGGAGGTCCGCAGGAAAATATGCGAGAGCGGCGAGAGACGAGGGAATAGAAGGAGGACTGCGCGTCACTCGCGGTGGCACCTCTGTACGTACATACGAGGAGGATCGTTAGGAGGAGCAACGCGGACTGTTACGAGAGACGCGCGCCGAGGCTCACCGCGAAAGAATGCGGGGATTTTCAGCGCGGCGAGTGAGAAGGACTCTCGTCGAGCGGGGATTTAATGACTGGAGTCGTCTCTGTCGTGCGGTCATCCTCGATCCGTTTTATCTTCGACGATTATCGCGATGATTGGCGCGAGAGTTACCGAGGCTAGTTACTCGGAATGGTTATTCGACTATTACCGACCTACTCCTGGCGTAATTGGAAAATTTCTCAATTTTATTCGTTACTAATTAAAGTGGATGAGAAGGGTCGATGCGTAACGATAACGAGTTCTGATTCGAAGCGAGAAAGTCGTGAGGAGCCGGAACGAATAAATCGGACGGATGTCAATTTCGTTGAGTGCCCGTAGAATATCATGTGCAACGAAAAAGCGAACCACCCCAAGCGGAAAAGTTTTACATGGTTTGTACATAGTCCATATATGAATTTACACACACACTGTACACACTGTACACACTGTACACACGAAGAAAAAGGATTTTGCAGCCATAGCAAAATTCGGTTTATTGCTGAAAACTTTTTGCTATCACGACAAAAGTATTATTTGTGGCAGCGAGATATACATCCAATGTGATAGCAAATTTAACTGCAGCTGCAGTGAAATTGTTTTCGATAAAAATATTTACTACTGCAACACATATTTTTACTATTATTCGACATATTTTTTGTCGCCACAGATAATATATTTATCATAATAGCAAATATTCAAAATATTCTCAGTAAAATCCAGTTTTGTTAAGACGACAAAATCATTTTTTCCCGTATAAAAATTCTATGGTGTGGACCACTTTTGGTGTTAGACAACAATAGCAAGAGACTGAATGACACCAGGTGTGGTGTTAAAAATTGCATCGGTGAAATGGTATTAAAAATTAACACCACTTTTTTACTGTATATGATTTCTATATAAACCATATACGTACTGTATATGAATTATTTGGATGTTTTGAATTTTTCTGTGACTCGTACATAGTCCGTATATGGTTTATATAAAAATCATATATGATCCATATAGGAACAAAATCATATACATGTATAACCTATATAGAAATTACATAGAACTTTCCCGCTTGTGTCGCTATTTTTCTCCGACCCGGCAGATCTCCTTTCTCCCATTCTCCCCATTCAATATCGCCGCGACGAATCACCCCGTCAACCGGACCGCTCTCGGCGACCAGTATTTATTCCATTCGTCGGTCCTCCATTATCTTGATTGGTCCGACTGGTCAGCGACTAGTGTAATATGATAAACAGCGTGCTTAAAATTCTCTCCGAAAAAGTACCTCCGTCGTCGTTGTCATCTCGACCGTTCTCATCTCGCGGTCCACGCTGTTTTCAACGCGCTCGAGCTACGCGCGATAAACCGCGACGAGGAGAGTCCCTCTTCCATGACGCGTATCGATTCCGCACGGAGGAACGCACGAGCAACGAGAACTCCGCGGAGGAGCGAGTCCCCGAGTATCTATCTCCTCTCCCCGTGGAGCTCGCTCGCTCGCGGAGGCTGTTGGTCTTTGGACTTCTTCGAGGGAGGTGTTACGGTTATTCGGAGAGCGAGAGAGTAAGAAAGAGGAGATGGCGGAGGAGGAGGAGAGGAAAGCGGCGCGGGAGGGAAAAAGAGATACCCACCGCCGGTGGGAGAGGGTCACGCCTGTCGGCACGAGCTGTTCGGTCACAGCTCCTTCACGCAGGATTCGTAATTACTCGGCGATCGATTCGTCGAGATCATCCTCTTCTCTCTTCCCTAGTCTCTTCTATTTCGAGCCGGACTTTTTCACGATTTCCTCTCTAGCGATCGAGCGTTTCCCACCCTCCCACCCTACGTGACAGCGGGTAGAGAGGTAACCGCGGTCGCTCTCTCTCTCCCTTCCCCCCCCCTCTCTCTCTCTCTCTCTCTCTCTCTCTCTCTCTGTACGTCCATCTAACTATACGCGTCGTCCGGCTTCGCGTTTGTTTGTGGTCATTATACGAGTACGTTGAACCGCTCGTACAGTCGGACGGTAAGTACGCGCGGGGTCCAAAGGACCCCGTCGTGGTCAGGACGGAACTGTGGGCTACCGTACGCGCATTATACAATGTCAGTTTCAACGGGGAAACTGGAATAGAAACAATTTTGCTTGCACACAGCGCGCATCGAGAACAGCATCCCGCTTTGGTCCAGATCGATGCATCTCGCGCGAGATAAAAACTGCGCCTTACGATTCATCGCGAATCCCTTCCTCTCCTCGACCCCGATCGCGTCACCCCGGTGCCCTTCGCGTGCTCCCGATCCGGGATCTACCGCGTCGCTCCTCTCGATCGTCGTTGCGACACACGCCGCGCGAGAATCTCGCGACTCTCGATACACGCGTTCGAGCGAGGTCGAAAAAGCGAGGTAAAAAACCACACCGACTCCTTCGACGGACGAGAAACGGAAAGCGGAGTAATTAATAAGACAGTTTCCAATGAGATAGATCATTAATTGCATTTATCGAGAGTCCCGGCGCGTATACCTGTAAAACGTACGCACGAACTCGGGCGAGAGCGGGCCGAGGCGTGGCCCGGCGTGGAAGGAACGCCGGGGTCGGCCGGGGTCGAAGTAAAAAAGTTTCGGGGCCCCGATCGCGCGGCGGCGGCGGGCCCGG
The DNA here is from genome assembly GCA_963678675.1 of Xiphydria camelus. Lineage (NCBI taxonomy): Eukaryota > Metazoa > Arthropoda > Insecta > Hymenoptera > Xiphydriidae > Xiphydria > Xiphydria camelus. The sequence goes on from OY783199.1 coordinate 4,369,189, forward strand.
GCCGTTTCGTCAGAACACTTTTACGAGTCCGATCGCGGTCTAATTATCCGCGGCGTTTTATGCGCTCGCGCGTTATATATTCGGATATACGAGCGGCCCTGGACGCGACTTTGGTCCAGCGGCGGCGTAAACGCCATCCACGATGTTGCTCTCGTATCTCGACATCGTTTACCGGTCCGAGGAATGCGATCCGGTAGCCGCGCGATCGACGGGGTCGCCGCTTTTCGTATGTACGTAACGCGGCCGCGCGACTCGTATCTCGAATTGGATGGCGAAAAGGTCGTGTAGGTCCACGATTTTCGGCGGCGCGAAGGGATCGTTATAGGAAATTACAAAATCATTCGATCGCGTGACGCGAGAGAAAGCGGGAAAAGGGAAGGAGAGATCGCGCTATAAATTTCCCATCGATTTTATTTCTCGCGATGATCGGCAGCGTCCGCTTCTCGCCGATCTCTTTGTTCGGCCACGGACGCGCTGCAGCCGCTATACGCGCGAAGTAACGCCCGGGAAGCCTCTTCGCGATACGATTCAATTTTCGACTAATCTCGCCGGGATGCCGCTGCGGCGGAGATTGCCGGACTAACGGATCGGTATCGAGCCTCGCGCCGCAGGCTGCCCGAGGAAATTGGTATCGTTGAAGCGCCGTGAAAGAGGATATCTTTCGCGTGGACGCGCCGCTGGGCGCGCGGGATGACGTTGTAGCTCGGGATCTATAACACCTCTTTGCGGATCGTAAATATGGCCGATGAGAGGTGCTAAGAAAGAAAGTATTACCTATCGTCCGTCGCTGCGCGAAGAGGAATTTGCCATTGGGTGTCGAACGGAATCGCGTTCTGTACAGCTGCACAGCGTGGGACGTTGTTACTCGTGGATTAATCGGTCAGCGTATCGCTGCTCAGGCGGAAAAATTCTATGTATTGTAGTTTGTATGTAGTCCATATTTGGATTTGATCCTATATGGATTGTATACGATTTCTCTATAAACCATATTTTAATCGTGCAAAAATTCAAAAAATTCGTACAAAGAAAAAAAATTATAATTCCACACGATTGTAAGGAAGAGATATCAAATTGATGTATTAAAAGATTTTAGTGATATAAATAAATAAATATTTGCAACCCAGCGTATAATTTTAAGTAGATCCAATTAATTCTTTTTCTCTGTGCATATATAGTCCGCGTATAGTTTATATAGAAATCATTCATAGTCCATATAGGATCAGACCCACATATGAATGATATACCATATGAGGCTAAACTTACTCGCCAGGAACGAAACTTCAATTGCTATTATCTCATTATCCATAAGCTTTTGGCTGATACTTGTGTAATACTTATTGAAGATTACATTTTTATCTACAATAAAGTCTTACATCGATGTAGGCTAAAAGTTCATAAATAACGAGATAATAGTGATTAAAATTTCTTTCCTGTCGAGTAAGATTAGCCTCACGTGATACACCCTATATAGAACTTTTCCGCCTGAGCGATTGTCGCTCCGACGTGTAATACAGCCTCAATTCTTATTATTTCCGTCACCTTCGATCGCCAGCGGTTAACGACACTCACCTCGCAGAATTTTTTTTCCGCCGTGGATTCGTGAATTTCTCAAAGCCTTCCGGGAGAAGAACGTACCGGCACGAGGAGCGTGGCCGTGACCGCGAGGCCGGAGGGAACCGCCTCTCTCGGCCGTGGAACGGCAGTGACTTTGGATAATTAAGAGTTAACGCGTTAAGAGTTTCACTCGAATTTAAGGCACCCTGTACATTATCATAACGAGTGTACTCACGGCCCGAGGAGTCGCGGCCTGCAGGAGAGTCTTCTCGACTCTGCTCCCTCTCTTTTTCCGTCTCTCCTCGATCTTTCTCACTCTCCTCACTCGAAGAGCGATCCTCTCTCATTTCCTCTCCCGTAGACCACCGATCCCCTCCTCTCTCTCTCTCTCTCTCTCACTCTTTCCCTCTCTCGCGTATACTCCTCTCGCGCGATATACTAAGGTGTACCTGTCTACCTCCTCGGAGCTGTTACACTCCTCCGTACGCGCTATATATGTACCGTCGAGCGCTAGAATCATAAAGGCCCATTTTACGAGCCGTCCGAGAAATTAATACACGTGTTTCGCATTCCCGAATTCGGACCGATATCGCGCCCCTCCTCCTCCGGGCGATACCAGAGTCCGGCGCTGGTACCAGCGCGGGATCGCTCGCTAATTGATCGGTGGTAATCCGAAATACAAGCCTCGCCTCATTATTATAATGAACAATAAAAGGTCCGCGTAACGAACCACATCTTGAAGCCGGTCGCGGGTTACATGTATGGCTCGCGCGTGTGTATGCATGTGTGTGAGGCAAGGGGAAGGAGAACGGATTAGAGGCGAGGCAGAGAGAGAGAGAGAGAGAGAGAGAGAGATAGAGTGTGAGGAGGTCGTAAGCGCCCTGGTAATGTCCGAGGCTGGAGACTCTTTTCGGGGATCCTTGCTTAATGAGACTCTTAATTGTGCGCTAGATTTTACGTACGATTCTAGTTCCGAGACGAAGGACATTCTGAATTCGGAAGAGACTTTCTGACGGGTCAATGACCGCACATCGTTCGCCCCTTGCATAAATATCCAGTTGCATAAACAAGGGTATCGATCGAGAACTGCACACCGAGAAAACTCTTTATTTGTGGTTAATAAATATTTGTTTGAATATGGCGAAATAAACATTTTATCGGTCCAAGGAAATATTCGTCAACTATTAGGTACGATATTTATTTGGCACAATTTCATCCTTTGAGATAACCATCTGAATGAAAAATAAACGTTTTAATAATAACCATATGTTTTCTTGGTCCGACGAAATACTTATTTCGCCGTATTTAAAATTATATTTATTAACTATTAATAAACTGTCTTCTCTGTGCAATGCATCTGTTCTATCATATATATGAGGCTAAACTTACTCGCCAGAAAAGAAACTTCAATCGCTACTATCTCATTACCTATGAGCTTTTGGCTCATATTTGTATAATGTTTTTTTGAAGATTACGTTTTTATCTAAACTGGGAAAAAATTTACTTGATCGAAATAAACGTATTTTCGAATAGTCCTAAGAGCACGCTTATTCGATTAGAATGAATATCGATTCCACGAATATAAATATTATTGATTTAATTGAATATTATTTGAATCAAATCGATATTCATTTGAATCGAATAGCTATGCTCTTAGGACTATGCAAAAGCACGTTTATTTCGATCAAGCAAATTTTTTTTCTTAATGTAAACAAAGTCTTATGTCGATATAGGCCAAACATTTATTAATAATGAGATAATAGTGATTCGAATTTCTTACCTGGCGAGTAAATTTAGCCTCACGTGGTATAGCCCATAAAAATATTTAAATGATTTTCGCCCGTGAATAAAGCTCTTGGATTTTTTGACGACAGCAGTGAAAAGACATTAATACCGTTTAGCGTGAAATTGCAGCCAGGAATGTCATGTGACACAGATTGGCATTCAGGCGGCACTTTGATCGACGCAATATAGATATTGTTACCGATCGTTAATTTCTATCTCGAGTCGAGAATCTCCCCGAAAAAAATCCCACCACGGAACGTAAGTCCAGCTTCGGCAGAAAAACCTCTACTCGCATCGAGTCCCAACTGTCCCCTGCGTATCTAGATCCACCCGGAGTGCGCGTAAAACCATTCTTTTTATACACACCCAGAGAATCCCCTTAATTACCCACGAAGACGGCCCGGCGAGCAGAATAGAACGAGGAAAAAAACCAACGAATATCCCTCGGAGTGCGTTCGGTGTGGTATAGGGCAAGAATTTCGGCACGTGGAATGCGGACCGAATACCCATCCCGCGCACCCACACGAATCGGCGCTGCAACGGAGCTCTCGTCGCAGTCCTTTCGCGCGCTCGCTCGCGGGTGGAGAAATAGGATCCCTCCGAAGGATTCTTTCCGCGACGGCGGCGGCGGAGCAAATAGAACGTCCCCGACATACTTCGCCGTCGCTGCGGCCTCCCCGCGCGCGGCTGATGAATTTTGATAAATCCCCGCGAGGGAATTAACGCGGCCGATGCAGCGCCGATTGCAGTCACGCACGATTCCGGACTCACACGCGCGTGCGCAGTCCTAGAACGCACTCCGCGCACACGCGCGCACCGACCGCGCAGCTCCGGCCGATCACGCACACTCCCGGCGAGCGCTTCGTAGATATTGGACTGATATAGATAGGTAGATATGGGTATAATGACGAGGCTGGCTTGTTCGGTCGAGGTACCTACACACGTCTATTCGAGGATACTAACTAAGATGGTATCTGGGCCCCCCGCTGGGCCCCATGATGTATCGATCCTGTACGCCCCTGCCTGCTTAGTGCTTACCCCCTTGCTGGCCGCTCGCGTACACACTACCACCACCGTCTAACTGCTCACTTAATTCCTACGGCTGTCGGTGCACACCAATCCCAACACCGGAGGCGCGTTACGAAAGCCACCGCGCCGCGTCGAGAGCTGCAGCGGCGATCGGCGCTGCTGCAGCGGCGCGCGCAGCTCTCCTCTCGTTCCCAAAGATTTTTTTCCGCCGCCGAGTCGCGCGGTCCCGGGGCACCGGAAGCTGTGAGCCCGCGCGGTTCTCCGGTACCTATCGCGCGTTGCGGAATCTCTTGCGCGGGAGAGGAGAGCGAGGGCGCGACGGGATCCGGCGCGACGGCGAGACCTCCCGGGGGAGAGGACCGACCGGGCTCGAGGCGAGGTTGCCACGGCTTCGATCTGGCTTCGCGGAGTGGTGGGATTTTTTAGGGGATTTGCGGTGCGATGGAGAAAGATGCATTTGAAATAAGACTTGAGCTCCTGATCGGAAAAAAAAAATCTTCCCGTAGAACCGAAGCCGCACGTATTGCACGGCGGTATTGTAGAAAATGCCACCACGTAGCTGTATTGCAAAATGACGAGTTATCTTAAAATACGTCACGTTAGTTTAATGTTTGTTATGCGCAGAGAACGAAATACTATTCTGTATGGCAATATTTTTCATAATTTTGACTTGTCACTAAAGCGTGCCATGCAAAGCGTACGTATAGTACCAGAATTCGCACATCCAATGCTCGTCATTACAACTTCATTTTTCTCCGTGCACACGTGTTCACCGGTTCATGTGTCCCACGCGTGTAATTACACCTATACAGCTCGGTACCTACCGGCGGTGCGCGCCGAGGAACACCGGTGTGTCCAGGGTATCACGCGCAAAAACGGCACTACACGGCGGCCAGATGGAGTGGCCGCGTCCTGCGCTACGCGCGTTTTGAAACGCGAACCCTCCGAGAGTCACGCATGGTCAGGCCTGCTAATGGCACGCTAATAGCCCCCGTTTCTCCCGGTTTTCATTTATTACGGCGTCTCTGTTGGCAATGCCAAAGATGATTGTGTCGTGTTATATATGTCGTTATGGGGTGGTCCACGGCCCCCGAGGCACGTGAGGCGGCGTGACTCGATGAATTTGTCACGCGTTCGAGAGCCGAGAGTGCCTCGGCCCCGGAGGACCGCTTCTTCGCGGACGTGACTCTCTCCTTCTCTCCCCCTCGCGTCTCTCCCTCTCCCTCGCGGTAGTACCGGGCGAGCGAGTGAAAAATGTCGTCGAACTAACTATAATTTAACCAGAAACCACGGTGGATTACGGTCCCGGCCTTTTGTTGCCACGCCAAAACACGGGATTATGCTCGGAGCGACGGTGCTTCGTGGTTGTCGCGACTGCTGTTAATCACGCGGCATGATAAATCAGCGTCTTCGACCTCTCTTTAGAATGTTGCCGTCGATATGCGACGTCACAACGACAGGTTCCGTAGTTCGTTTTGCGGGACAAATTGTGATTTATGGTCGCGGCGATTTTTGTTACTTTGGACATTTTTTCCCTCGTTTAAACGGGGTTTGTGTAATTGTCGACGCGGTATCATGCCGCCAGAAAAATTCAACCTGCGGCAATTAGGGTTTCAGTTCACGGCGTAGGTACTTTTCCTTCGGCCCGGTAATTTTCTAAGACCCGCCTTCGATTATATCGCGGCGAGAGCGCGCTACGGCACTTGGAGGCAAAAATCCAGTTGTACAAACGTAATTCTGAAACTATTTTCCGCTTGCATAGACGGCATTCGTTTGGTTACCATCAGTTCATACCGAGTGCAAAATTACTGTATCGTACTTTAGTCGAGTGGGGGATTCTATTCGCCTTTACTATTTTACAGTTGTCCCGGTAACACGGCTCCTCGAAGTGAAACATTGAAGTTTTTAATAGACTACAGCGTACTTTTTACAGTTCGTAATAATGGTAAAGATCAGTTTATACGGTAAAATTTATCAACCTCCCATTAATATGTGTTGGGAAAAGGTCTAATTGAATAGGAACCTAATGGAAAAATTTATTTGAAATGAATAGGAATTTATTCACATCGAACAAGAGTCTATACAAATGAGATAAATGTTTTACTAGATTTGTATTCGATTAAAAAGATATGCGAAACATTTATTTCATTCAAATAGACTTTTTGTTCAATGTGAATAAATTCCTATTTTTCTTAAGTACATTTTTCTATTAGGTTCGTATTCAATTAGACCCTTCCACTGGGTGTAAACATACGACATATATATATTAATGGGATATTGGTAAATTTTACTATTAGTGATGTTTATTATTACTGATATTTTCACTATTACTGATGTTTACTCGATGAAAGTACGATACAGTATAAACTGCAAAGAACAAACAGTACGCTGTGTCTATTAAAAAATTCAATGATTCACCTCGAGGAGCCCTGTTACTGAGATTCACTACAAAAATTACTAACTCTTTCTTTCCGTGTACATTCCCGAGAAGCCCGAATATCTTCCAAACGACTAGCATGGAAATGATAGAAAAAAAAGAAACGAAAATCACTTCCTCCCCGCACCTCTCGATTACCACGCGCGGTGACGAAAGCGCCGGGCGGAAAGACCGTGCGAAAGGTTATCGCACTCGAAGCGATTTACACGGGGAATTGGAAGGAGGAGTCGATTCGGGCGGAAACGTCGGCTGCGGGAACAAGAGCACAGAAGGCCCGTCGAACGCGCGCGTTCGTCGAAGTCTGCGCTCGAGGCGGGACCGGAAACATCGGAATTACGTGCAGTTATTACGCTCTGCTCTCCGCTGTCGCGGCGTGGTCGCCGCGCGACTACGACGCGAGATGGACGAGTGAACAAGTATTTCGAAGTGACGAGCGAAGCGAGGGGGTTCGTTCCGGAGGGTGAGCGGGGGCAGGCGCGAGCGAGGGCATGCGCGACCCCGCGTCTAATCATCGGTTTTACGCTTTTTATTTCAACGCCTAGCTGCAGCCGCTTCTTTCGTCGCCGCCGCCGGCGCGTTTTCCCACAGCGGCCGGGGGGGGGCTTCCTCGATCGCGCGCGGCGCTCTTCGGATATCGCCGTCGACGAACCGTTCCATTAAAGCGCGAGCGAACCGCACGGGCGACGAGCCGCGCGCGGAGATCTCGATCCGCTTTTCACGATTTCGCGCACGAGACCACGGAAGATCGCGCTTCGATGATTCTACAGGGAACTCGAGCCTTTCGGCGGTCCATGCGGTGAGGAGGAGGGACCATCCCGAGTACTTAACGGTCCGCTCGGAAAAGTGGTACGCGCGATTGCTCGCAAAATTCGCTCGATTGACGTCGATATCTTCACGGGTACGAAGACAATTTTCTATACAAGATACCCGACGATCGATTGCGTCTGCCGACGCTCCTCGCGATATCCCGGTGAGGGGCCACCCTCCCGATCCATTTATCGAGGAACGGCATCGCCTCTCGCACCGATATAAATATCGATCCCCCGTACAGTTCCATCGGCACGCCGAAGCGATGCGTGTCCGCAGGAACCACGAGCTCGCGGTGTAGCACGTAAAACGGGCATAAACGCGATGCTATCGCGGGGTTGGAGGAGGTTCCGCGTAATCTATCCAATTATCGTTCGATCAGAGCCGTATCCCCCGACGTTCGGGGCCCGTCCGAAGGGGTGGCCACCGGCGGCACATCGACTCCGAGCTATTTGCCGCCGTGGTTCCCTGTTTGCCATTGCGCGCGGTCGGGGCTCCTAGGGTGGGGTCACGAAGGTTGCGCAACGCGGCTATTGCGCGCTGCCTGCCACACGATCGCCACTTTAAGTGCACCATAATGGTAGTGAGCTCGACCAAGAAGAACGCGATCTTAAGAAACGACTCTCGGGGCCCTGCGCGGCCGACGCGAAGAGCGGCGGGGCCCCGGGGGGCGCCCCGCGCGCCGCGGATGCGGATCGCCGTTGGGCCTTTCACTGCGGGGCCTGCGGGCTGCGGGTCGCGACCTCACCGCGCGGTCCACTCCCTCTTGCTTTTTATTTTTTCTACCTCCATTTTACCTAACCCACCTCGCCCCCCCCCCCCTTCGCTCCTCTCGCGCGCGATCCTCGTTACACTTACAGCAGCCTCTAACCCGGTTGTTCTCTCTGCGGCGGACTGGCCCGTTCTCGATGAGGATCTCTCTCTCTCTTTCGAACCGCGCAATATCTCGTCTATGGTTGCGGTAACGACCTTTTCCGATCGGAACGATTTAATCGCGCACGCACGCGGAGGCGCGTCTCTCCGTTCCTTTCGAAGAGACGTTTCGTGGGCTACCAGCAAAGGGAGGGGCACTCGTGTGACGCGCGAACGTGAGGAGGGGAGAGACGCGCGTGCACGCCTACGTAATGTATGTTAGAGGGCGGAAGGGGCGACAAGGGTTGTAAGAAAAATGGGAATCGTTGCATCGATGAGATTTGGGAGCTCGCGAGGCGCTTAAGATCTTCGAATTCCCCCCCCACCCCCTTTGTACGGAAAAAGCACGGGAGAAAAACACGAGAGAGCACGTGCGCGGATGAGTGCACGGTGTATTTCGAGAAGTCGTAAAGCACGTAGATGCGCGAACGCGCCGCAGGCGCAACGTTCGTATTCGAGATATTCGATTACACGGTATAAGGGGTACACGGCGTGTCTCTTCCTCGTTTCTATCATATTTCTGGAAAAAAGCCCGTCTAGCGGACCCCGTGGAATCTCCTTAATGACGGTGCACGCGCTCATCGCGCGGGATCCACGTTCCACGAGGTACGATCGAAGCGATGCTGCGCGAAGACACACGTGACCGCCCATAGGATGCCGAGGAATCGGTCGGACGTTGCTTCATTAAGGAGAATCCGTAGTCGCCGCTCGTCTCGACGATTCTATACGACTTTAAATATCGGATACACGACCGCGATCGAAGGATCCAGGAACTGGTCGATGCTCGCGAAACGCAAAGTATTTCTTCGCGGAAGAGTACCGTGAGAAAAAAATTCGGTTGAAGGATTTAGTTCGTTTAAATTGGATTAAATTAAATGGTAATACATTGCTATAAGTGGGCAAATAAATATACGAATACACCTGAGCAGGTCCAACTCAATGAGAACGAATTCATCGGAAGTATAAAAATCTAAAAAATCTCGTTCGGTAGGAAATGACAATTCGGGGGGAAGTTGAAGAAAAAAACACTGAAATATTTCTCTTACGTTAAATTTCAAGACAAGGCCAATTTATCGTTACGATAACTAAAAGATTAGTAAAAATTACAGTCAACGCTTGCAATTTCTACAAATTTTACTACAATTTTTACTAAAATTGTAGTTATCATGACAATAAATTGACCTTGTTTCGAAATTTACCATAAATTTTGTAAATGCTACAATTTCTTTTTTTCCGTGAGGACTATGCATAGATCGTCGAAGCCAATTTCGTGTCAAAAGTCCGTAAGGAGATAATCGTCGTCAAGTCGGAGAAAGCAAAATGCGATTCGACCGTTCCCATCCTTCCCAATTGATTTGACCCTGTAGATGGTGTTATTCTGGTGAAAAGAGTCGACCTCGATTGACCTTAATATCAGCAGTACGCACGAATTAATACCCGTATCACATTTCGCTGTCAGCTTCTACCATTTTTGCAAACGAGCCTCTCGCGTACGATACTCGATACAGAAATCCCGCGCGACTCCTATCTCCGGCTCGTGCAAACTTTCCGCGACTTTCTCCTCGCTTCGAGCGCTATCCTCGCGCGCGGCGCGAACTGGTGAATCTTTCCGGTAGACGCGCGCGATGATGTACGTCGCGGCACTCGCCTAATCGAGGACAAATTTGGGGAGCCACATGGACGCGCGTCGGGTTGTTTAACAAAGTTGATCCAGCGCCGCGGGAGGGTGCCGGTCCTCTTCTAATCCTCCCCGGACCCCGGTCGAGATGCCACGGAGTCGCCGGCGGCCATCCTCAGGTATTCGTTGCACGAACCGCGGCTCGACCGGCACAATACAGGCGCGTCGCTCTCGCGCGTGTTGGCGTTCCTCCTGTCGTCGGTACACGGCGTGCACCGCGGCGTATGGTATACCACTGCTGCGGACGAGCGGAGGATGAGGATGAGGCCTTCCTCGGTAGAAGAGGTACCGCTATCGCCCTCTGACCTCTCGAAGCGAGCGAACGAGGCCTCCTTCCACTGGTACCGGTAATTTTGCGTTCGGTCGCTCTGGCTTCCTGGTGCTGCCCTCCCGCAGATCTAGATCATCGAAAATCCACCGATCTCCTCGGCGAGGAGAAATTCGGTGGGCCGTTATCCATCGGTGGAACGTGCGGGCGCTGGTCTTCATTCGGGAGCGATGTGGGTGAAATTTTAAACGCCATACGGAGAAAAAGGATTAGTGAAAGATGATGGGAAAATCTGAAAATTTTTACAGTTATCCCAGTGACAGGGCTTCTCGAGGCGAAACACTGAAGTTTTTAATAGTCCAGGCGGAAAAGTTCTATATGTACCTAATTCGTGTACCTATTAATTTGATTCTATATGAATTATATACGATTTCTACACTGAGAGAAGAGTTTATTTGTAGTTAAGAAATGTATACTTGATTATGGCGAAAAAAATATTTTCTTGGACTAACTAGATACTTATACATATGTTACTTAATTATTAGAATGTTTCTTTCATTCAAACGGAAATAGAGTAATAGCTTGCGAATATTTCCTTGGTACAAAGAAATATTTCTTTCGCCGTAATCAAGTATACGTATATTAACTATAAATAAACTATTTTCTCGGTGTATAAAAACCATATGTGGACTATATTTGGATTACACGAATATTTAAAAGATTAAAAAATAATCCATATATAATCCGCATATATTTTATATAGAAATCCATTTAGGACCAGGTCCACATATGGACTATATACAAATCATGTAGAACTTTTTCGCTTGGGAAACCATAGCGTACTTTTACAGTTCATAATACGATAAAATTTACCAATCTCCCGTTAATATATGTTGGGTATTTACGGGTTTATACTGTTACGAATTGTAAAAAAGTATGCTGTGTCTATTAAAAAATTCAATGTTTCGCTTCGAGGGGCCCTGTTACTGGGATTCACTGTAAAACTTACTAACCCTTTTCCTCCGTGCACGATTGGTCAGCGCGGAAGAGAAATTAGGTTCCGTGTGCGTAAAATTATGTCGCAGCTTTTAAATCGCATCGTGTCGTTGTAATCGCTGATTACTCGGAAACATAATACGGAGTTTTAGAAAAGGAACACGAAGCGCAATGAAACTCGAATCCATTGACTCGAATGGAGTAGAGAAAAATCCTTCCATACTCGATTAAAGACACGTGTGTGTAGACGTATATCGGACGCAGAGTCTCTGCATATAATCCCGTTTAGGAGGACGAGAGAGGTTTGCTCTTTGCACTCCATGCAAGAAGACTAAGTATATGTAGGATGCGCCATCCTCGCGGCGGAATAATTGGTGCAGTAGGAAATAATGTCGTGGGATCGTTTCGTGCACGATCGAGGTTTCTCTCCTCGGTGCCGCGTGCGGCATCATGCACCAGGAGGTGAAAGAAGAATCGAGATGAAACGCGAGAGAGGGACAGAGAGAAAGAGAGAGAGAGAGAGAGAGAGAGAGAGAGAGGTCTGAGAGAAAATGGGCCTCCGAGACGTGTGGAGAATATTTGGGTCAGGATTCTAGAGCCTCCGCGCGCGCGTGTTAGTTATTATAGACACCACTTCGGGTACGTTTCTCCTTTCGTGCCCTTCCGCTCTTCGAGTACTCGTCCGTGAGGTGTCGAAGCGCCGAAGGCGGCCTTTGAAGAGGAACGTTTCCAGGTGGTTCCCGGAGGACGGACCACCGATGATATTATAGGCATTATGGCTTTGTCCTTTTGGACGCGCGGAGTGGCGGTCGGAGAGACGAGGGATCGGTTCGTTTTAATCGCTAATCACCAATTAACCGACCGTCCCGCGTCCGAAACCCCCAGAAGCATTTTAACGAGCCGCCGTGTCGCCTGCCTCGGAATTTTACTTCGGCTGCCCGGCTTCTCTGCCACTCCGCGCGATGTCCACGGTTCTTCGGGCCGGTTGTGTGCGTGTGCCCGCACCAATTAGTGCATACTTGAGGTCGGTGTTGGAACCCGAGAGAACCGGCGAAAGAGAGAGAGAGAGAGAGAGGGAGGGAGATTCAACGCGCGCCGGTCTCGGTCGATCCTCTGAAATCGCGCGACCGACGCCAGGACCGCGACGTTCAAGGTAAACGATTTAGCATAGCTGCCCGATTCCGAAAAATGCAACGGAAGTCGAGGTACGATGCGGGGACGGCGGCTTTTTTTTTCGCGGAGGTGGATACACACGCGTAGCGCGCGACTCTTCGGGTTCTCGGGGTCGATCATATCCGTCCGACCGCATCAGCGGTGAGCGGAGACAAAAAAACACGCGCGGCCATCGCGGAGGATCGATATGATCTGCGGTGCAGTCTCGCTCGTACAAGACTCCTTTTTTTTCGGGGAGAACACCAGCGCACCGGATCCCAAGCCGTGGCAAAAAGAAAAGGCGATTAATCTCTTTCGAATCTTTCGAAAGAGAGAGGAACCTTCAATTTACAGCATCTTTCGCGAGTCCGCTTGCAACTTCGGATGGGAAAACAATTATTTTGCAGTCTGAGCAGAACTATGCAAGGATATCATCTGTGGTAGCAAAAAATATGTCCAATAACGGCAAATGTAACTGCAATCACGGAGACATTTTTTTGGATAAGAATATGTGCTATCCCACAAATATTTTTACTATTCATGAATATATCGTCTGTGCTGCCACAGATAATATTGTTGTCTCGATAGCAAGAAGTGCTCGGCAAAATCTAGTTTTGTTAAAACTGCAAAATCATTTGTCTCCGTGCGGTTCGATCCGGTTCGAGGCTTTCGAAGGCTACGGTTTGGTCGTTATTTGGAAAAGGCATAAAGAGCAGGAGCAAAGGACTTTCCTGTTCTTTCCTAAAATCGCCTTCGGACGCGTAGGCGGTACATGATTCGCTTCTCGAGCAATAAGGCTCGCCTAACGCGCTTCAGCATCGTAATCCCTTCTTCCGCGAGGCGCCCTTCACCGCCACCGCCGTATGGCGCGCGCGACTCGACTGTCATTTTCGATCTGTCAACCTGTCAAACGCGCGACGTCTTCAAATTCCCCGTACGAAATTCAACATCGAACAGACCCGAAGGTTGGAATGAGGAAGTGACCCGGGGCATGTCTTGCTTCGGAGGGCGCGACGAGCAGCTATACCTCCTAGAATTTACGGTCGGGCGCCTGAAGCTCGCGTCCGACAAGGTACGCGATGTCGGCGATCGTCCGCTCTCGATCAAGATCAAGTTCATCGATTTTCCCGTGTTCGAGATCACGAGGAACGACTTCCTCGCGGTCAAACCGACGCCGAGGGACGGCGCCGACGGATCCTGGGACTTTTCGATGGGCAGATCCTGCCTTTTCGTGAAGCAACCGCGTGATCTGATGCGAGCGATGAAGAAGAGCCCCCTGAAGATCGGAATATTTTGCGTGGGAGACACTTACCCCGTTGCGGAGTCCGAGGTGCCGTTGTCCGGTTGTCTCTGCGATCAGGTAGCTATGGCTGCGAACGACCTTGAGCACAGGCCGATGCCTTATACGCTGAAGGGCGCCTACCACTTGACGGATCCGGGAGAAAATCCCTCGGGCACCGTAAACTTGGAATTGCGCGTCACTTGCCTCGGCAAGCTCGTCGTGACGCACTACCAACTTCTGCCGAGGTCGTTTCTCTTCAGGAACGAACGCGACGACGGTGAGTTCCGCGTGAGACGCGTCGCACCGCCGGCGATGTGCGCGGACGAGCGTCAGGGGGAAACGATGAAGTGCGGTGACGGCGTGGTGCTCGATGACATTCTGGAGAACGTGGTCGAGGAGGAATCTGCGGAGGTGAACGAGAAGAAGGCGGATGAGAAGAAAACGAACGAGACGAAGAACGAGAAGAAGAAGGACAAGAAAGGAAAGAAGAAGTGAGCAGTTAGTGGACGATCGAGTCGATCCGGGGCGACTGGTCCGCAGAAAGATGCTGAAGGATTCTGGAGAAGCGGGACCACTTTATGGAATCGCATTTGTATGGTCTGCGATCGGATCAAATAAACGTGTGACTACACTGAGAGAGGAGTTTATTCGTGATTGATAAATGTATACTTGTGATTAAGGCGAAACAAAAATTTCGTTGGGTCGAATAAATATATGTTAATTATTAGAATGTCTCTTTTATTCAAACAGAAATAGAGTAATAGCTTGCGAATATTCCTTGGTCCAAAGAAATATTTCTTTCGCCATAATCAAGTAGGTATACGTATATTAACTATAAATAAACTGTTTTCTCAGTATATAGAATGCAGGCTGGTACGATGAATAAGCAAATGGAAATATTTTGTTCGATTTCATTTCAGTCATAAATCTCTGTAGATATGAAATAAACGGACACAGTGTGAATATTATCCACTGCATAGGGCGTCTTTACGTTCTCAACCGTCACCATAGCAACCATCCGTCACGCGAGTACCGTACCCCTCAGTCCGTCGAAATGCATACGGCCGAGTTGTCAAGACTCGCCTCAAAATTAGATGATCAGTAAAAAATAAATGGCGCGAACCGTAGCAAAATTAAAAATTAAAAAATTGCCAAAGCCAAAACAAATTTAACGTGAAATTCTCGCGTGAATTTTAACGAAATCCTTAACGGGAGTTCCAAACTCTCGATTCGGGGTGATCCGGAGGATGGCAATGGAGGAGAATAATGGTTCCTCCAAGGAGGAACAGCTCTACATGCTGGAACTCCTAGTGGATCGCTTGAACCTCTGCCCGGACAAAATGCGAGAGATCGGTAAGGATCGACTCTGCGTCGGCATCAAGTTCATCGACTTTCCCCCCTTCGAGATCGATCAGGATGAATTTGCCTCCGCGAGGAGAACGAGCGACGAGCAGCAGAAGACTCGGTCGAGCGCTCGAGAAGAAAACGACGAGGAAGACCCGGGGAACGAAGAAGACTTCACCGTCGTGGACTTCAGCGCCGGCAAATCGTGCCTCTTCGCCAAACAACCGCGAGAACTCGTACGTGCCATGCAGTCACGGCCTCTAAAGGTCGGAGTTTACCGAGTCTCCGATCAACGCGTTTGCGGGGTAGCAGCAGCAGCGGCGTCGAGTGGCCACGATCTCATCTGCGAAACGCTGATACCGTTATCCGGATGTCTCTGCGATCAGGTAGCGATGGCCATGAACGACTCCGATCATCTGCCGAAGCCGTACACCTTGAAAAACGCTTACGCCGTGATCGACAGTCATGGCAGACCGTCCGGCACGATCTCCGTGTTTCTGCGATTGTCCTGCTTCGGGAAATCCATCGTCACGCATTTCTCCTTTCAAGAGAAATCATTCCTCTTCAAGAGTTCGCGGTTGGGCGACGAGTTTCGGTGCAGCAGAGTGCCGCCGCCTCCGGCGGAGTGTCCCCCGAAGGACAAGGCACGTGGCAAGGGAAAAGGCGTGGTCGGATCCGACGAAGAGCGCAAGGAGAACGAACCGCCCGCCTCGGTGGACCCACTTCCGGAACCGCGAGATGTGATCGGTCTGGCTCCGGCGTGTCGGGAGTTGATGAAGAGGGACGGGCTTCCGGCGAACGTCAGACCTCCGCTTAAGCTGCCCAGGGCTGCGCCGCGATTGGGCATCAACGATCCCGGTTTCGAGACCTTGACCAGCGCGGAAAAGTTGAACGACGGCCAGTATCGAGGTTTGGTGTATCGCGCTTATCCGAACGAGTCGACGTGCTCCTGCGGTTCGGCCGAGGGGCGAACCAAGCTTCCGTCCGAGTTGCTACCGCCGTGCGCTGGTTCCGGTTGCACCGGGGTGTGCTGTTCGAGGATAAGGACGCCCTGTTTGACGGAGCTGGCGAACGGGACCGAGCGGGGCTCGATGGGCTGCGTTCGTTTCGGGGGCAGAGGTCAACTGGTGGAAGATAATGGTCATGGTGGTGAGCCCAGGATGCGAGGTGGCGGATCGGACGACCCGCTGCTCCGTGGCTACCACCAACAGAGATCATCGCGTTGCAACGGTGAAGGCGGCACGATAACGCGTTCCGAGGAAACGACTCCTCGTAACGCCTGCAGGACACGCTTGGATGGAGACGGCTCGACGCCTGGGTGTTATTTCCCGGGTAGCGAAGAGTCGGGGGGCGTTGCCGAACGGAAGAGCGATGCGGTTTGCACGAAAAAGCCTTGCCTGGGAGTGGATTGTCTGATACGGACATTCAATGAGACGCAGGAGTTCGTGGACTCGCTCGGCAGGGTACCCGGCCTCGCCGGACTCGGTCTGCCGGATCCTTCGGAGAGTCCTTACTTTGGAAGGGAAAAAGAACCGACTTCCGATATCGCATCGCCTAGGAAGGCTCCATTTTTCTCTGCTCAGCAGCAACAGCAGCAATCAACCAATCCTAATCCTCAATGCGGTGGGCCCAGCAACGCGCAAGCTTCGAGGCAACCTGTGATAAGTGGGAACAGTGCCGGGATGTCGATAAACGCTCATCCGCCTTCAACAATGTTTTCCCCAATGGCGATACCAGGAAGAACGGGAGTCGTGAGAGAAGCAATTCCCACGCTACCGGAACCAGGTTCCGTTGTAGCGGCGAGAGCCAGAAAGAAGGAGGAGAGGGTAGAAAAGATCGAGCTGAACTCGTTGGCAACGCTGGAAGGCGATTCGGGGCCTTGCGGTGAACCGAAGTGCAGATCCAGACGAAAGAGGGGTCTACCGAACGATGCTTCGAACGCGGAGGGCGGCGACGGTCAGACGAGGAGGTCTTCTCGTTCCGGTCCCCACGTCGGATCACCCATCGGCGGGTCTTCCAAGTTAGAACACGATGGCAGCAGCGACAGGGGTCACAAGTATCAACAGAGGCACATGGCGGGTTATCCGAGCCCGGAAGGCGATCGCAACGCCAGTCACAGGTCGCCCTTCAGGTCGACTCAGCGACGCATCGCCAGATTCGTCTACACCGCCGGTACCACCTATCCTGGTATCAATTACGGTCACAAGATATGCACGGATTCTAGACTCAGAGTACCGTCCAACATGGGATGGCTTTGGAACCTGGGTACGACGGTAGGTAGACTGAAACCTCGACCAGGTTGGAAGCCGGGAGCGATTTCTCATCATCTGACGGAGCTCTTCAAGGAGGCGAGACAGAAGTCTTCCGTTGAGGGCAGACCGAGGTCGGCACCGTCGCGAGGAAAGAGGGGAAAGGTGCAGAGAACCAAGAGTTACATGTCGATGAAGAAGTCCCCGGGGGTCAAGAAGAAGGAAGACGAAGAAGAGGCGGTCGAGCCGCCTCCCACGCTCCACATTCATCGAAAGGACGGCATCTACTACGTCACCATGTATCCCATCAAGCAGGAGACGATGGAGGTGCCGAAATTGGAAGAGCCGATGAAACCGCTTCAATTCAAGATCGCGAGGAACAAGGACGACGCGCCGTCGGTCGCCTCGAGCTCCACGGCATCGGACATGGAGATCGAATTCTCACCGCCGGCTGCCGTTAACCGGTACCGCAAGAAACCTAACGTGATTCACGTCGACACGCAAGTCAAACAGCAGGAGATACTCGATGCGTTCAAGCCTCCCGGCGGCAAAAAGAGCGAGGGCAAAAAGGGGAAGAAGGGGAAGAAGTGATGATCGCCTTTCCCGGTTGAGAGGGGCGTCTTCGCGCGGATATTTCTCTCGGTAGGATTGCGCCTCGGGGATGATTCTCGTTACTCTTGAAAATGAGTTGCAATTAACGACATGCGCTGGGAAAGCGGAGGAGGGATGATTAAAGGGCACGAGGGGATGCTGAATTAGAACAATGGGGGTTGACTTCGTTTTGAGGTTACTGCGTTAGGAGAATCTATCATTTTTGTATCGCGATTACCTCTTTATCAAAAATACGTATCCCTGATACTTTTGGAAGATTGCAGTTCAAGTTTCAAGAAATTTTAATGCCGTATTCGCCTTGAACTTACCCGAGAAGGAGGCAATTGCAATCCAGGTGAAGGTGTTCACAAACAAAGGATGGCTACACGTTCTTCCAGCACGCTTCGTTCTGTTTACACTGACGCTCCGAATCTAAACAATCTAAGGAAAGAGAATTGAAAGTGCATGACTTTTTGCGAACGCAATAATTACAAACAATCCCACTCTCTTTCCCTGCGCGATAGACTATTATCGTTTCTAACTCGAGTACAGCCGCGACACTGGCGCTGTACGCGCTCCGCGCGCATTCGAGTTTACGCGCTGAACGAGCGTCACTGCGCACGGCACAGCTGATCGCTTCGCGCCGCAGTGACAGCTGGCCAGGCCAAAGGGAACGCGTGAAAAATTTCTGACCGCGAATTTCCTCGCGCGAGATGAACGTTAAGGAGCAGGATAAGAGGAATGAAATAGTGCGGCGGAGGATGCTCGATGTCCGCGAAGTCCGAATAGGTCCTTTGCCCGCGGATTCGCCGTGGGTGAGGCCATTGCGAATGCATTATGTGCAGGACGGTAGGCCCAAGGTCTGGGATTTGCTAAGGGCTCACGACAGCGTTAGCATCGTCGTTTTCAACGCGAGTCGAAAGAAACTCGTCTTCGTCAGGCAATTTCGTCCCGTGTGCTACTATGCTAGTCTGCCGGAAAATCGGGACAGCATAGACATCGAACGTTATCCTCCCAAAACGGGCTTGACTTTAGAGCTCTGCGCGGGTATCGTGGACAAGGACAAGCCTCTCGTGGAAATCGCGAGGGACGAATTGAGGGAAGAGTGTGGTTACGAGGCCGCTGCCTCGGATTTCACCAAGATAATCACCTACAGGTGCGTCTTCTTCGAGGTTAAATAGTAGCATAAAAAGAGAAAAAGCGTTAACCCCTTGGATGGTCTCTTGTGTCCAGGAATAACACTTGAAATCCTATATAAAAATAATAGATTCGCTGTGATAATAGATGTTTCCTGTATATACGTTTACTTTGCTTTTTTCGCGAATTCCCTATATTGTCTGTTTTGGTTAATCCAATAAATATCGTATCTGGAATTTCTGGGGTTTTCGATGCATTCGCTCCGATGCGTTGTTACAGATTCGTTTCGACTGCAACTAGTAAGCAAACTCTTTTCTATGTTGAGGTTACTGACGAAATGCACGTACATTCTGGTAAGTTTGGACGATTTTTCGTATCATTGATCGGTTTGCCTAGATTTCATCGACTATTCACATTTTAAAGGTGGAGGTTCCGAGTCAGAGGGTGAGCTGATCGAAGTAGTGGAGCTGAGTATACCGGAGGTGAAGAAGTACATAAATTCGGAAGAAATACAAAGCCCGCCGTGCTTCCTCTTCGGCGTATCCTGGTTTCTAGCGAATAAACTTACTTGTTGCTCCTAAAATCCACATTCCACCTTTTTCCCCTCTATCCGTCTACCGTACTGACATAAGAAAATTTACATTTAACCATGTTATGAACAATTGAATAAAATAATTAGTTCCATATTTTTGTCAAATTTATTTACAAACAGAGCGTATATACAGTTTGAGTGTGATATAGTCGCGCGTTGGTCCTCTCGAGTTAGATGGCAGAGTGCTCAGCCTCATCCTTGACGAATTGGGAACTGACCCAGGCAAGACCCCACTTTAAATTCGTCAACAAGAACTTCAATGCCTTTGTCCATTGCTCTTCCGAGTTAAACTGAATTCTAAAAAAAAAAGAATGCGGTTTATGAAATATTAAATAACTTTTTGAGCACTTTGGTCTTATCGCGTATCAAAGGATTCGTTACTTGATGGAGTAAGAGTTCCCGGTAGCAGAGTCCTCGATCTTGCCGCGATCCATTCTATAGGGGAGACAGAAACCGCTGTCTCCCTTTTCTACTTGCTCCTTGAACTGCTGCAGGCAGTCGAGAAAGGCTACCATGGCCGCGTCGAATTTCGTGTCCCAGAGAAACTTAAAGCCGCCACTTCCGTACAGCGGAAGCTCCCTGTGCTGGTCCAGCACTTCGATATAGCTATGATTACCGAATGGCACGAGCCGGAAGCGCTGGAATGTGAGGTTCATCTTCCGCGCGAGAGCCGTCAATAGGAGAGTCGTTTGTCCCCATGCCGCGTTTATTTCGCTCCAATCCACGGGTGCGCTCGGTAGCCGACCCAATCGAAACGAATTTATAGTTCCGAAGTGGCCTGAATGCCAGATGTGAAAAGTCGCGTTAAAGACGTTCGTCTTTTTCAGCCTTTCGAGTTGCGATGCTGCGTACGCTAACTGACACTCCAAGCTAGAGAAACGTTCAATCTGTAGATATAAACTCGCGTTCGGATTCGAATAGATCGCGGGAGAGTTTTGCGTATAATTACCTTCGACATTCATCTTCCGCCAATATGAGATCCCTCCTGTGTCTGGAGTACTCCTTCCAATATCTCTCTTCTTCGCTCTGGAGCCTCTCTCGTTCCCTCTCTTGCTGAGCAATCGCATTTCTAGTAGCCATTTCCTCCTTTCTGAGTGCCTCTAATTCACCGATCATTCTTTCCTCCTCAGCCCTAACATCCTGCAGTTCTTTTTTCAAGTTATCCATTTCAACGTCCTCGTGTAGCTGTTGCTGCTGCTCAACTTCCAATCTCTTCAAATATTCGTTATAATCCGACCATTCACCCTCAGTCATTCTCAACTGCTGATCCATCAACATCAACAGACTATCCGTACATTCGTCGCATAAAGGATGGTCCGCAGAGCTGCTACTGCTCAATATATCGAATAAAGTAGCGCGTACCTAGTGTGAGGGAAAGTACGAACATATAACTCGACGAGTACCATGGTTTCGCTCCGTAAATAGCGTCGCGATAATTCAAATTATGACTTTTTCTCACAAAAATAAAATTATACCCGTAAATGATGACTAAGACTTTCCATCTCGCCGCTATCACCGACGAGCATGAAACCATTGGTACCATTTGCGGATTCGGTTAATCTAAACGGAGGTACTAAGTGTTCTAAGCTGCCACTTTGTTGCTCAAGGTCTCCCACGATCTGTTGCTGTATTGGTACTGTTAACAAATATGTACGTTTTCAAGCCTTACATTCTATGCACGAAATAGAATAATGAAATCCATTGAGAGCCTCGCGTTAAGTTTACTTCATATGCTAGGATACAGTTTCTTTTAGACGGAGATAAATACGAGAAACGGAAAGATTTGATTTTTCCATTATAATGGAGTGAAGTACCAAGAGGTTTTGATAATGACGTAAAATCTCTCTCATTGGGAACGTAGTTAAAACGCACGACGTATAATCTAGAAATCGACTTCGCATTATTGCCCTGATGATTCTATAACTATTAGAGCTTCGAATGACAGGAGCTCGCACTTGATCATTGTTTGGAAAGTGCCTGTGCCCCCAGAAATTGGAAATATGTGTGTGTGATAGTGTTGTCTAGATTTCCCAAAAATCGACGTAGAAGACCAGATGTTCTATATCGCAAAATTTGATTGTTTAAGCAATATAGTTTAAAATAGAATTTACCTACGTGATAGTTCTGCTATCGTGTGTTCTCCGAGATGATTGAAGCTCGGGTCCAGTCTGAGAGGCTGCAAGCACCGCTGGCACGTGAAATTCACGTTTTCTTTAATATCCACCATTTTAACGTTTATTTATCAGTCAACACGAAAGCACTACTTGTTCGTTGGAAATACAATCTATAAATACGCATTTGACGCTTGGGTGATGGTCTCAGCTGATAGAGTTTTTTCATCCGTCGAAAGAGGGCAGCAGCGAACGGTGAGCATGATAATTTTTTATTTAACAATAAACATTAAACAATTAGTTAAAGTTTACGTAAAATAATTTAAGGATATGATTGGTAATGAGTTATTGTCTCTAGGGGCGGCGAGTTAATTTGTTTCGTAGGATAACATTTGGTTTTGGAATAGTGTAATTTCGAAGTATTTATAATTTTCTCGCAAAATCATTTATTTTTAAACATAATTTCAGTTTGTTTGGTGATTCCTAAAGAGAAAATGGCAAAACTCATTGCCTATAATAATTTATATATTTTTTGTAGGTATATCAAACATTCTTTTGATACACGTAGTCCGCGTCCTCATCCGCTTGTTCGTCTCGTTCCCCACTCTTGACGAACAACCGACGCCATGTACGGACAGGTGAGAAGCCGTTAGAAATTCGCAAGTTCGATTCAAGATTTCGTCGATTTCAGGTAAGGGTAAGCTTTGAAAAGTAAGTAATTCTGATCATCTATAACGGGTAATTCGCCTGAGCAAAGATTTGAGCATGGCTCGGCATAAATGCCACGGAAAATGTAATCGAATTTTTCGTCGTCGCAAAATGGCGATTCCTCGTGGGAAAGGGGGGTCGTTCGGCTTTCCGTTGGCAGTAATTTCATGAATTTTCGTGTTGAGCGACCGCCAGATGACGCGAATTTCGTTCCCACCCAACGAAATGCAGTTTTATGTCGGAATATCCTAGAATACAGGTCGCGCGCACGAAAAATATGCATCGGATATATCTGCTGCTGTTGGAGGGTACCTGCACACGAGGCCGTGTGTTCTAGAGATCTCCGATTGCTCCACATTTTTATCGCAACCCATTGAAATGTACAGAAAAGAAAAATACTACTTCGGGAATATTCCTCTTAACAATTTTTGATCGATTCGACCCAGATGGCTTATCGGCGATTGCATTTCAATGGGCTAGCTGTATCAGCATATGTATTGTCCCGTTCAAGGTTACCGATTCTAGTCTCGAGTCCGTCTGTTCGTCGTTATTACAGCAAATAAACTGCAGTCTCGCGTCGAGGCATCAAATTATACATCCCCCTTTCCCTGCACTGTATATGCAAAAATAAACGGAACATCGAGACTTGTTTTATAAAAAAAATATGATATGCATTCGTGTCTGTGCGACTATCTGTGAAGGTTTTTGAAAGCCTTCCGACGAATGCAAATTTGTAGGGAGATATAATGCAGTCTACGCATAGAGTTAATGTGTTTTTATGAAATAAAATCGTCGAAAACTAAGTTAATTATACCTGCTTCCTTTTCACGATGCACGACGCCAAAATACAGAAAGCGTCGAGGTTCACTTTACAGGAAATTTAAACATTTCAATGCAACCTTGCGTTCAAATACTAGGTACATTATGCTCCTACCTCTTCCCCGTTACGTATTTTGGAACGCAGGTAGCATTGAAGCTCATTTTACAAGAAAATGTAAATATTGCACTCGCAAGGTTTTGTACAAAGCCTATTTATGATGACAAAGTTGCGAGACAGTATGTACGTTCTGTATGGCTTTGTGAATTAAAATAAAATAGGATAATTTCTTTACAGTAAATGGTGTTTACGAAGGACGTAGTTTGATCAAACATTTTCTTGAAGATTCAAATTAAAACTTGCTAATATTCTTTTTTTCATAATCGTGATTTTATATACGACTTGGTTTAATCATCTTTCACCTAGCAAGCGTTTTTATTTGTTAGCATTCATTTTATTGAATTTATCAGTATCTCAATACCCTTTTGAGGCGTTGCCTTAATTATTGTGATTTTGGAATCAGCGCAGAAGAATAAAGGAGGCTTTTTGTTACCTAATTGTAAAAATTCCAATTTTTCGTAAAATTTTTCGCTACACCACTTAAGTTTATTCTAAAGATCGAAATCTATGGAATCAATCGTCCGAGCATCGTATTCCATGTATTTTTTTTACGCCAATTTCGAAGAAACACTTTTATTAGGTCGATATTTCAAAGCTTTCAGATGATTCATTTACTTATAGCGGGAACACATTTTTTTATTCCCTTCCCCTGCATCACATACTCGGTTATGTGATACTATAAAAATGGGGAAAAATATTCTAGAACGATATTCCTTTGAGACATCGCCGTAATGATAGCGATATTTGAGTTAGCACGGGAGAATAGATGGGATAGGGTGATCTTGTTAATTCTAAAGATTCCGATTTTTCGTAAAATCTTTTGCCATACCACTTAAGATTATTCTAAAGATCGGAATCTATGGAATAAACCAACCGATCACCGTATTCCATGTATTTTTTTTACGCTGACTTCGAAGAAACACTTTCATTAGGTCGATATTTCAAAGCTTTCAAGCGATTCATTTACTTATACTGGGAACACACTTTTTTTATTCCCTTCTCCCTGCCTCACATACTCGATTATGATATAAAAATAGGGAAAAACATTCCAGAACGATATTCCTTTAAGGTATCGCCGTAATGGTAGCGATATTTGAGTTAGCACGGGAGAATAGATGGGATAGGATGATCTAGTTAATTCTGAAAAGATTCCAATTTTTCGTAAAATCTTTTGCCATACCACTTAAGATTATTCTAAAGATCGGAATATAGGGAATAAACCATACGATCACCGTATTCCATGTATTTTTTGTACGCTGATTTCGAAGATTCCAGTTATTCTGTCGATACCTCAGAGTTTTCAGCTGATTCTATTACCGTTGGGAAGTACTAAATTTTTTTTTATGCAATGCTATATATAACGCGAATGAATTTATATAGGTACCCTTTTTCCTGCTTCAAAAACTCGATCATGATTCAAATGTGTACATATAATTATTACACTCTCGATTTTGACGATAGAAGTATATGGAGAAATAATTTGATCAAACTTAGTCGTTCGTTTTCATCGATGTACCCAGTTTATGAGGGAGAAGGATGGAGGGATGAGATCAGTGAATCAAAAGAGGACATTCTACCGTACATGGCGTTTTCCATGTTCGATGATAACTTCGATTCGTGGTAAAAAGGGACTATGTATGAAGGTTTGAATCCAATTTTATTATTTTCATTTCTTAGTCTTCGCCTGGCTGCAAAATTGTAAAGAGGTGTATAAGGCTTCGTATGCATACACCCTGTGTATTCTTATGAAATAAAATAAAAATAATAGTTCAGTTAAAATACAGTAAATGCAATAATTAATTATTCGCTGTTTCGTATCAGCATCCTATAGGTAGTAACAGCGAAATATAATACTTATGGTCCGCTGAATTGTATATTTAAAATATTTTGCAATTCAATGTATATAACGTGAATGCATTTATATACCCTTTTTCTCCTGCTCTAAACGCTCAATTATTATTCAAATTTGTACATAGAATTATTACACGCTCGGTTTTGACGATAGAAGTACCGGGAGAATAATCTGATCAAACTCCAGTCGTTCGTTTTCATCGATGTACCCAATTTATGAGGGAGAAGGATGGAGGGATGAGTTCAATGATTCAAAAAAGGACATTATACCATACATGGCATTTTCCATGTTCGATGATAGTTCCGATTCGAGGTAAAAAGGGACTATGAAGGTTTGAATTCAATTTTATTATTTTCATTCCTTAGGCTTCGTCTGTCTGCCAAATTGTAGAGAGGTGTACGGCGGTGTATGCATACACTCTGTGTATTCTTATGAAATAAAATAAAAATAATAGTTCATTTAAAATACAGTAAGTGCAATAATTAATTATGCGTGTTTCGTATCAGCATCTTGTAGGTAGTAACAGCGAAATATAATAACTTATGGTCCGCTGTATTTTATATTTGAAGAGAGGTGTAAGGCGGTGTATGCGTACACCCTGTGTATTCTTATGAAATAAAATTAAAAAAATAGTTCATTTAAAATACAGTAAGTGCAATAATTAATTATGCGCTGTTTCGTATCAGCATTCGGTAGGTAATAACAGCGAAATATAATAACTTATGGTCCGCTGTATTATAAAATGAAATATATCCAATAGTTCATGTTTTGTTGCACCACAGAATATTTACGAGATCGATAGACAAACGCGAAACTCGTTTTATATGAAAATATCGATATTGCATATACCAAGTCACTTAAAGAAAACTAAGAAAGAGTAAATCGAGTTATTTGTTTATGCAGACGATTTTGTTTCAGTTATGATAATTTAAGATGTATTAGAATAGGCAAGCATTTCGCACAGTCTCTCCTACGAGAAAGCAAGCAGTGATATTGTAAATAAAATTCCAGAAATAACTGTAGAATTTCAGATTTGCCCAATGTAGTGATTTATTATAATCTGTATTTTTTATGAAGTAAAATACGAGGGCAGAGTGAAAAGTCGGCTAATTTCTTCAAAGTGCAATTAATTAAGCAATTAACGTGTTGCTTCCTGGCATTATTTTACAGGCAGTACCTAACAGAAAAATAAAATAATTCAATAATTCATATCTTGCGACATCATGATACCACGAACGAGAAGTGAAGGTTTGTAAAGTGGAGTGAGTTCAGTAATTTAGAATTTGCAGTTCCACATATCATTTATATAATAGAGAAGATCGCGATTCATTTTTAATATTTGAAATATGGATGTTGCCTATACCTACACGGTATATCCTAAGGTAAATATAGGCCTGCCAATAGGGTTGCCTACTCGTAGGGGTGACTGCGTGCATACATATATGTAGAACGTAATAGATTTTTATTTTTAGCGAACTCCTAACACAATATCTTCCTTTTCAGGGTTACATTTCAATAATTGCAACCAATAATTATTATACACTATATTTTTACGAAGCAGAGTAGTTAAGTCTATATTTTAAAATAATGAAACGCTCGATATGCGACTTTACTAAAATTTGAGAACGGTTTAGCGGGTTTTATAATTCTTCGTCTTACACAAGAACGTATTTACCTTATCAGAAATCCCATTAGATTACTGTATCAGAATTGGAATGAAATTGCGCGCAATGCAATGTAGAGTCATTTTTTATGAAGTATACGCGAGATTTTTTATTGCGTAACGCGACTAGTTAGTTGCAAATCAGTAATTTCAAAAAGGAGACTTCGTATTCGATGATGTAATGCTCAAGATACGGTTTTATCGAAAATCAGCAAGAGCGTTGTGACACAATTCGCGAATTCTTTGCCAAACACCGGGAGTGCACTTACCTTTCCAGGTTTTCCATAGGATTACACTTGGATTACCGCCGTAAAATTACGAGTAAATCGCGCACGGGATTTTAGTCGCGCACAATGCGACGTAGAGTCTTTTTTAATGAAGTATACGCGAGATTTTTTATTTGCTGATCGCGCGCAATGCGATTAGTAGTTGTAGTCAGTATTTTCATAGAGTAGAGTCCGTATTCGATAACGTAACGCTCGGGACGCGATTTTACCGAAAATCAGCGAGAGCGTTGCGACCGTTTTCGCGAATTCTTCGTCCAACGCCGGGAGTGTATTTACCTTTTCAGGATTCCCTTTGGATTACATTTGGATTACCGCCGTAACATTATGATAAAGTCGCGTACGGAATTTTAGTCGCGCACAATGCGACGTAGAGCCATTGTTGACGAAGTAAACGCGAATTTTTTATTTGTTGGTCGCGAGCAATGCGAACCAAAGATGTAGTCAGTATTTTTCTGTACTGTAAAATCCAGATTCGATGACAACGCTCGATACGCGATTTTACCGAAAATCAGCGAGAGCGTTGCGACCGGTTTCGCGAATTCTTCGTCCAACGCCGGGAGTGCATTTACCTTTTCAGGATTCCCATTGGATTACACTTGGATTACCGCCGTAAAATTATGATAAACACGCGTACGGAATTTTAGTCGCGCACAATGCGACGTAGAGCCACTTTTGATGAAGTAAACGCGAATTTTTTATTTGTTGGTCGCGAGCAATGCGAACCATAGATGTAGTCAGTATTTTTCTATATAGTAAAATCGTTATTCGATGACATAACGCTCGATACGCGATTTTACCGAAAATCAGCGAGAGCGTTGTGATCGGTTTCGCGAATTCTTCGTCGTACGCGAAAATGCATTAGAGGAGTCCCTTGGAACACACTTGGATTACAAAAACGGCAACGAAGAAGGATCATGATATCACGGTTTTCCATTCCTATTATTCCTAATACCTCTGCAGAATGCAATTGCACTGCAACAAACTTGTACATCGAATTTATGTTTTAATTTACATTCGTCACAACAATTGAATAGTGACCGCGAGTCGACCGTGTCGACTCGCGAGTGGCGAGATCTTCCCCTCCTTTTCTCTTTGTTAAAACTGCATTTTATAGGTAGTGATTTATTCTTCTTGTCCTTTGCTAAAAAGTATTTTCGTAAGCACACATTTTTATCGCGATTTATTTGTAGCAGTAGTTTCGAAGTCGGATGATCCTCCGATTTCACCAATTTGGGTATTTAATCGCAGATGCATTGCTAAGCCCTTGAATTTATTTATTTTATGCATTTTGATACAGCTGTTTTATGGAATCATGGACAAGAAGAACCTTTTTCGTATATCGACTTTGATAATCCTTGTAATCGCATATGGCCATTTTAATATTTATATTATTTGATGCAAAATTATTTCTAATCGGGACGACTAAACAATGGCACAATTAATTAATTTTACTTTTAGTTGTGTATTTTTTATTTTATACATCACATGTACGTATAATGCGAAAAGTCTTTAAAATTTAACTAATGATAATGTGGCCAACTTTTCTTTTGATTTATTCAATTTTTGTAAGATTTTATGTACCGTCCACACAATATCGGCCTTTTTCTGCTATATAAAATAATTAAAAAAACGGACGTGATTTATAACACGGTTAATTGGAATTCTACTGCAGTACACATATGATTGGTTCATGCAATATGTATGTATAACGGAATTATTTACAGCCAAACTGATAAAGGGAGTACAATTATTATAGCCATGTTCCTAGTACGTCTTAACTCTGTTCGCATGCTCAGGTGCATTCGAATGGATTAAGATCGTGGTGCATGGCGATAGCGTATAAGTGTGTGTATGTAATTGTCAAGCTCCGGTGACGGATGCGTCCCGGGACGTATTCCCTAGTGTAGGCCTTTGCACCGGGGTGGAGCGTGTGAGAATCGTATTTGTGAGAATGAAATTACATATTGTCTAGGTACATCAAAAGCGGGGTGTGTTTAGGCAGACTAATTTAATCAAATTCTGGAATGAATCTCTAGTTCTAAGTAGGCAGGGTCAGGGCGGGACATCCTCTCGGGGGATAGTGAGAGGACGTCCTGCGCCTGTGATTAATTAATATATTATCCATTAAGTATCGCCCGTGGTTCTAGACCCGGACAAAAATGAAGTACTGAAGTGCATTGCAGTGAAGTGTATAAGACTCGGAGATTGGGTTTTAGCTGAAAGATGGCATGTTAAAACTTGAACGTGCCATTTTAGTAATTATTATAATTCTAAGCCTACTCTCTTAATCTAAGTCAGTGAAAATCACTGAAAAGTCACTGAAATCCAGTGAATTGAAGGTTATTGAAATTACATTAACCTTACATTCACTAGATTTCAGTGCCTATACACTGATTCTTAGTTATTTTTACTGATTCAGATTAAGAGAGTACAGCTATAGAAATACAATCTTTATCAAAATGGTATATTTATTACGTTTTTTTCATGACACCTTTTGAATGTGTCCATGCGTTTACGGACTGCGATTCCAAGAATCGGAGGTCGTCGCTTGGATCAGCCATGATTATTTAGATTTTCGAGATTTTTTTTTCTTGTAATTAGGCGATCTCCGAGTCAGTGAGGTGAAATACTCCGGAGCTTTGCTCGAAGAGGCGCTACGCCGAAGATAAATTACCCATTTGGCGATATTCCATTTATTGAATGGATTATCGCTCTTTTTTTCCCCCACATTTTAGTTCTCGCCACGTTAGTCACTATGCATGTCGTGCTTTGACGAATGTAAATGCAGTAATCCCACGTAATTTTCATTATTAATATATTATTTTCATATATTATTTCATATATTATTTCATATATTGTTTCATATATATTATTTCATATATTATTTTCATATATTATTTTATTACGTACACGATATACATTTGTTTTCTTTCTCTTGTATCTTGCTCCGAATTTTTGCATGTATTTATGCAGGCTCTTTATAACTTATATAATTATCAATGCCAATTGCGAGCGTGGGATTACTTGGTTAAAAATATATAGCCATGTTTTTTATAACTAAAATGAAAATTCTTGCATTAAATTTTTATATAAATTAAGTAAATGATCCAAGTATTTATGAAAATTATCGAAGTTGTATTAATTTTGATCACAATTATTAATTACATGTTTAAATATGAAGTTATTTTCGCGGCTATGTATTTGAAATACTATTTCAAAATCATTGACGCACGTTTTCTTGTCGATCCGACTTCGTCATGGAACGTCGTTCGTGGTTTTTAGTAATTTTAAGATAATAATCTGAGATATGTGTTTGTTACAAATAGTCGATTGTAGCAGCATCGATTTTTGACGGACATCCGTTTCAAATTTTCTTTTTCAACCCACGAAAATTTGGAAAAGAAGGCAATTTCATTGGCAGTGGATGTACTGGAGTTAGAAAGAGATGGTGAATATGTTTTGGCCCCTCATTGTAGACGTTCAGATGAAGCACTGCTGTAAAGTATTTTGTCAGCTTGCAGGGGCAGCTGTGCAGTGACTGCGTATGTCGCAGCTATGCATCGCTGTCTCTGTACCTGCACAATCTACCTCTATAAAATTGAAATTTAAATTTGTCTTACATTTAAATATTCTTCAATGTCGATTTTTTTGCCATTTCGTATATACGATAAACAAATAGGCGCTTCAAAGAATTATATTATTTACGATAATCCCAACTGTGCTCTGCGGATAATATACCTGCCTAAGTGGGGGCTGGTAAGATACCAACAGTCGCTACCGAACCAGTCGCCGGGGTAGGTTCCACGGAACGCAGCGGTATGGTTAATCACGAAACCGTTGGTTAAAGCTGAATTCAGCAGATGGCAACTCACTATCCCTAGTAAGGTGCTGCTATTCAACGGTTATAATTGAAAGCATATAACTAAGTCGGAGTAAGCGTTGCGATAACGAACGTGTTCACTTTTAAAGAGTTATACACATGCATAGTTTATACTAAGTATCGTGCCCAGTTTCGCAATTATTATTCCTAGCTTATTATTAACTTTAATGACATAAATTTATCGATACGAGGTGCGTACGAATATCGAGCATACCTAGTTATACTAGGTAGGAGACGCATGAGTGAAAGCGAGAACGCCACTGTGAACCCCTAAAAGTCTTTCTCTGTCTTTCATACGCTTCATCTAGCTACCGCGAGATAGAGAAGCCCCAAAGCCGGGTTGACACTGCGCGAAACTGTTTCGCGAAACAGTTTCGCGCAGTGAAGACCCGGCTCAATAATCAATATATATTTACCTTGCCCTACGAAATATTTCTTTCGCCATAATCAAGTATACATTTATTAACTACAAATAAACTCTTCTCTCAATGTAGGTGCGAGTGAGAATTTCCGTTATACCTGATGAAGGCATAAGAGTGTCTCTGTCTATAACCCGTTAATTGCACAAATTCGAGATGGATAGAGAATAACGTGCGACTGAAAGAGGCTTTTATGGATGCGCGTCATGTTCTCACTCGCATCTGATACACGTCTTCGATATGTTCCATCTTCTGCAAAACCTTGTATGAAGAGAGAATTAACACATAGAAGGAAGTGGTCGATAAACTGGTTGTCCACATAACGTTGCTATTAAAATGAATAATCCTAATTAACATGTTACACGCTTCAGTACGGAACGATCCTATATGTACATGGAATTCGCGTCATCTTATATTAACGACATTTTTACCCGATTTCGGACAGTTCTTTACGCGAGGAATGAGCTCTCGAGTGATCAGTTATATCTTGAAATTTTTTTCTTTTAATGAACTCTCATAACCCGCGTATTTGCCGCCGCCGTTCGTGGAAATCACTCCGCACTGGTCCGGAAATGAATTCCTATTCAAATCAACGCGTGTACCTGTTCATATTTTTATGGAGCCCATCAAGCGTGGTATTTCGAACGAATCGAGCGTTCCTCGGTTATTTCTTTACGGGTTGAAGATCCAGAGTTAGTGCCTCGACGGCTTAATGAACTATAAATATTTCTGTCGGGAGGAATAGGGGAACATTTATATTTTTACTCCGAAAAGTCAATCTAAACCTGGCAATTAAAATGTTACATAACATTAAAATCACAGTAGTATTTGGTATTTACGAATATTGTGTAATATTTTAATCGGTAGATCGACGACACTTTGATTCTATGCATCTGTTCTTTAGAGAAAAAAGACTAGTAATCGCTCTTCTGAAATATATTAGAATTATCAGAACAAAAAAAATCCGTCTATGAAAACCGGAGCGTGTAACGCCACTCTTGGAGAAACTCCGGAAGTGCTCCGGAATTAACACCCGTCCTCCGCGAGGGAATAGGGAACGGAGATAAGGGTGTCAAAATGAAGTGCTCAATGTGTGAGCAATCTGTACCCTGCACCCTTCCTCTATCGCGCAACTATATTCACGTCGCGCGTTCTAAAAATAGTAGATCGTCGCGAGCCTCTCGAAATCCTCGGAGCTGTCTGTACAACTCGGAAACAGACATGAGTAACATTCTAACCGGAGAATGTCAGGGTTTCTCGTTTATTTCAACTTTTGTATCCGAGAAGTTGTTCCTATAACTTGGAGCACTCTTTGCTCCGATTTTCAACTATGCATATTTTCTCTCGTACTGCTATAATTTACGAAAATCATTTACTAAATTAGAATAAAGCACCTTCACTGTAAAAAAAATGTCTGTTAAATTGAATTTAATTGCACATCAAGCTTTTATCCAATACGTGATTATGAAAAGTACTTTACTTATGAAATTTATAACAGATTTCACAAGGAAATATAGTACCTAATATCATTTTCATAATTACGGGATATATTAAAAAGCTTTATATAAAAGTATATTCAAAATAAATTTTTTTACCGTGCTGATAGCAGAACAATCGCGAGGAGCTCTGTTTTAGCTCGGAAAGAATTCTTTACGATTACTTGCGTGCTATTTTGGTAATAGAGTAAACTGAAATCTTGATACAGTTTCATTTTAAATCACTTCTTCATTATCATGAACACAAATCGCTGATTAAACGTTCGCTATATCATTTTTATCCTCTATCAAACACACATTCTACGAATACGAAATCAAAGTTAGCAGAGGCAAACTCGCGAACTTTACATAGACGCATTACTTAAGTACATACCTATTATGTAACTCGAGATATTTCAACGCAAGGGCTGCTTTCATCGACGAACTTAAAACCGAGACGCAGCACTCGTCAGACTCGTTTTCTCGTCCCTGCGTAGTGAATCACAGCCGGACGATCATTCCCGACGCCGAAGAT
This sequence comes from Xiphydria camelus, assembly GCA_963678675.1. Classification (NCBI taxonomy): domain Eukaryota; kingdom Metazoa; phylum Arthropoda; class Insecta; order Hymenoptera; family Xiphydriidae; genus Xiphydria; species Xiphydria camelus. The sequence goes on from OY783199.1 coordinate 4,402,869, forward strand.
CGGAATTATCTCCACGATCTTCGCGGGTTCCGAGGATCCACGAACGGAGATAGAAAAGACGTACGCGGGATAAGGAAGGGGCGGGACGCGCTCACAAGCCGCTGCGGGCTCTGACGGGTCGGGGTATAGAATTCTCTGAAACGATGCGACAGATAGGTACCGGAGCTTATGCTAATGTCCCTCTCGACGTTTTGAGGGATATCTCGGTATACGTAAGGATAAAGTGGCGCGGATGGCTCAACAGGTGGCGCCTGATCTTAACCCTCTCGCGTCGGCGTAACGTCCTGACGAACACCCGTCAAAGCCGTCGGAGGTGAGATTAATTTTTGACAAATTAAACGTCACATCCGAGTTCGGTTCTATCCTGCAGACGCTCGCGCGAGAGATACTTAAATTTCGTGACGATCGCGCGTCGCGAACGCGCGATGCTCTAGCTCTCTTTGCGCGTGAGGCAAATTATTATACATATATGTACGTACGTATGTCGTTGCTGCTTCCTCACCCTTTTTCATTCCCGCGGGCACGTCGTCCGTTTCTCCGACGTTCGGAGGAGCGAAACGAATCATCCAGCCGAACGTACGCCAGTCATTTTCGAAATATCTCGGTACACGTGAGCGGAGTATGATAATGCGGGATCGTTAAATCGCGGGCTGCTGCCGCGGTGAATTCGAAGAACTTATCGTACGGTATATATATTCCGGAGCTTCGAGCGTATTATTCGTGCGAGGCGTGTCCATCATCTTGCAGTCGGAAATTATGGGGAAATTATATTCGTCGAATTGTTTCGACGCGGGAATTAATTGGATCAGACTCAAGGATATTATTCTCAATTTTTAAAAATAGTAAATCGGTCTTTTTTTATTCATTTCAATTCAGAGATTCATGCATTCAGAGATATGATTAGTAATGTTAGCCAAACGCACTGAGGGAAAAGGTCTAGTTGAATGAGAACCTGATAGAAAGATTTATTTGAGATGAATAGGAATTCGTTGATATCGAACAAAAGTTTATTTGAATTCGTTAAATGGTTTGCATATATTTTTAATCGTGTACAAACCTAGTAAAACATTCATTTGATTCAACCTGTCCTAAATATCTACGTATTAAAAACGGTTAAAAATCGTATCCGAATTTATTAGATTTAAATATGTATGTAGTATCGATACAAAAAATTTGCGAAAATTTGCGGAGTTTTCTATCGGTTTTTTTTATGAAAAAGGACAAAAACGCAATGCAAATTGATAAATTTCTCCTTTAGCCTTCTTTGCTTTCGATAGATATTTTAGGCAGGGCACAAATAGACTTTGATCGATATGGGAGCAACGAAATATTTTTATCGAGACAACAAATTTTTAGTTACGTCAAATAAATATTGGTTGCGGCAGCGTATGTTTCGAAAATGTTTGGTTGTGATGATCAACTCACTTGTCGTCACGGTAAAAATAATTGTTCTTCCTATACCTATCAATCAAAGTCTGATCAACTTTACTAATCATTTTTATCAGCGTGGCCTTCGTGTATAATGTTCAAAAGTATCCTGATATGCGAATCCTTCGTAAAAAAGAATCTCGTTTTTCACACGCAGTCTTATCGATACCCCCCCCCCCCCCCCCCTGCACGCGCAATCACATATCGCTTACATAAACGCCTCCCAATACCGCGTATCGCCTATCACGTGTGGTGCTCGACCGTCATTCAGCACGTCGCGGATACCAACGCGACGGAGGGATCGTCCTCTCTCTCCCTCTAACCCTTTTTTTTCTCGGAGCACCCGTGATTCCTCGGGTTCACGAAAATCACTCCCGCGTTCTCTCGGCGCGCGTATGCGTCGCGGGATGCGTGAGCACGTGTGCGTGTGGGGTGGGCGGCAACCGGGATCGCGGCGGGCGGAGTGCCGCGGGGTCGAGGAGCGAAATCAGCTGAGTTTGAAACGCTGAGTGAAGCGCGGGCGTCACGACAACGTCGGCGTCGTGGCTGGGCTCCGCCAATCCGTCCCTCAGCGGCCATATTGCCATGTTCCAGGGGCGGAGCGCCGGGCTCTTTCGGTCTGTCTTCCACTCTTCCGCGATATACCTACGCGCGCCTCCTCGCCGCTCTTCTTTCTCTCCCACTCGGCCGCGCGACACCGGGCCGCAGGTTGCAGGTTGCACCTGTGACCACTGACGTAACGCGGCGCGGTACACGCCTCGGGCGTTCCTACTTTGTCCGTAGCGACGACTATCGATTGTTTTTGCGCGTTTCCGGCGGATGCGAGAGTCGTTGGTCGTCGTTGCGCGAGGTTTTTTAGCCTTATCGACGATGGTGATAGGACGGGGGATGCGAATTATGCAGGGATGGCGATCGGGCGGTGGATCTATGGGAAAGCGGTGAGATTTGGGGGAATGGACGACTCGGTTATTAATAAAGGAGCATTTCGATCGTTCTTGTAGTTTCCAGCGAAAGAAAGGATTCCTATAAGGAATCTTATGGAGGATGATCAGGAATTGTAACGCTCACGTCATGGAATTCCTATCTACCTGGCAGGAAAGTCAGGGTCACGTCTGGACCCATTAAGGATCTTATCGGGAGTCTCCTGCGGTGGAAGTGGCGCCATTAGTTCACGAAATATCCACAAAATCCAATCACGGGCCTGACTGGAAGCCAATCGGGACATCGCTAATAGGGAAATGTAACGCTGTTCCTAAAATATTTCTACACGAACGTTTGTTCGTTTTGCACTAAGAAACAATGTGATAGATTTGACTAAATTATCGGTCATGGGCGAGAAAGAGAATGCAGATTTTCTATATTTAGGGTAGATCTAGGCGAATCGGATCATCGATCCGCAGATATTTCTTGAATCGTGTTGAAAATGAGCATTTCAATCATTCGTGTTACTTTGTCCCTCTTCAGCGAAGTAATACGATTTAAAAAATATAGGGGAAAAAACGAGGTGAGTTGGCGTAGGAAGTTGGCCTCTCGTTTTTATTACTTTCCGTAGAAACTCGCTCAGTTTTACCGTAGATCTGGAATCCGAATCGCCCTGTGATCCGACTCGCCCCGGTCTATCCGACTTTCCATTTAAGAAAGCCAGTCTTTACAGTAGGGTCAATACTTGGCAAATAATCTATAGCTACCAATTATGGACCAAGAACTGGCCGTCTAGCGTCGGACCGCCTCTGGTAGATTTCCGGGCGTTCGTTATTTTTTTTATAAAGTAATGGGAATCGATAATCGCTCGTACTTGAGCCTATAATCGTTAACCAACAGCTCAATCTTTTAAATAACTACAATATTGTTCCGCAGTTTCATTCCCAATAGGTTAAACTGTATTCCATAGCTCTCGAAAGCTAATCCTCATTTTCAGTAAAATGGGAAAAAGGGAAAATATCAAATTTGTTGCAACCTTCCCCGGCCTCCCGTGTCGTCTAAACGTCCGTTCGCGGCAATAACGCGATCGCTAAAGCTCGCCGTACTCCGCGTCCACAGCTCATCCCGCGAAGTCGTGACCCGCGCGCGACGGCGGCAATCGGCCATATCTCCGCGTCGTCGCGGAATTACCGCACGCGGTGTAATTCCGCGACGGGTAAACGTTCGCGCGCGGTCGCGCTCGACGATTATGTACGATTCGTTACGATCGCGCGGAACACTGTGCCGTATATCTTCTTTACCACGGCGTTCGACTAATTGCGCGTCCCGCGGCCGCTAATTATAATACGTCACGAGTTTACGGCCGCGGCGCGGAATCGGCTCCTTATTACGCGCCGGACGATCCGCTCGATCCGATGTCCGGCGATAACGCGGAGACGAAGGACGATAAAAAAGCACAGCGGCGCGAAATCGAGAAATGTCCGACCTTTTGCGGGCAGCGGCCGCGCGTTTTTTGCCGCGGGAGAGGCTCGCGTGAAAAATTCTGCTCCGATCGGTCGCGACACCAATACCGACCGGTTGAGACGCTCGTTCCGGTTGTACGCCGCCGCGCGCCATGATCGATAGCGCGCCATCGCTCGCGTCGTGTCGCCAAAAAAGGAAAAGTCTCGGCGCGTTATTCGTTCGTCGTCGCGGACGAGTCTCGCTGCTTTCTCGATTCGAGCTTTTGGTGTAAAAAAAAAGTTACGGGAAGATGCCGAGGATGAGCTGTTGAGATAGAGAGAGAAAAAGAGAGAGAAAAGGGGGGATGACACGCGCCTGGCTAATTAGTATCTCCGGTTAATTTGTACTCCGGACCATTGGACATTCCCCGGCATATAAATACGCCGTTCGAATTCGATCGAATACCCGGAAAGGTCGGAGGCTTCGCATCCGCATCAAACGCCGAACGCCGGCTTTTTAACGTTAATGTAACCAGTATTTCAGCGTCGATGTAAGGCATGTATCTCCCATCGACGATGTAGATAGAACCGCCGCGCCGCTGATCGGGGCGATTTATCGTCGCCTTATTGGCTTCATTTAGGGACACGCTTCTTCTCTTAACCGCGACAGCGCCGTGGAAGATCACGCCGTCGAGGTTATCTCCGGGTTCGGGTGCGTTTCGTTGACTCTGGAAATGATTCTTCTTTGACGTGAACCGCGGAGCATTTGATGTTGCGCGTGAGTGACGAATTCGAACGATTTGCCGGTCGTGTCGGGGGATCACACCGATGATTGGAGGTAGAGATGCGCGTGAAAGCTATCATATGACGCGGTGCATTATGAAACACTCGTTTGCATACCTACGAGGACATCACCTGCGGATGTGGAGAAGTGGCGATCCTTCGATGTTTATTATTTATCGACGTTGGGAAAGAGAGAGCACTGTATGTACTTACTTGGTGGTAATTGCGCATAGCCAGTGAAATATGCGGTTTACTTGCGTACGCTGAGAATAAAATTTTGTCAATTTAGCTGATATCTTGGAGACGATGAGCAAACGGTTTGGTGAAATGTGAATCCTCCATCTGTTTGGTTAGACTGACCACTTTGTGGCTAGAATAAACAAAGATTCGGTCAGAATAACTAAATACGTGATACAACTGCAAGGAAAAAAAATTAATTTGTAGCATTTATCAAGTTTGTGGTCAATTTCGTGACAAGGTCAATTTGTTGCTATGATAACTACGATTTTAGTGAAAATTACAGCACCGCTTGCAACTTCTACAAGTTTTACTATAAATTTTACTAGAATTGTAGTTATCGTAATAATAAATTGGCCTTGCTCCGAAATTTACCATAAACTTTGTGAATGCTACGATTAATTTTTTTTCGTGCGATCAATATTTTGATTAGAATAACTAAACGCGATTAACTACATGCGTCTTATCGTTATAACCTAATTATCTTTCTCAATGTATAAAGTTACATGGGACAACTTAACAATGTTATTTTTGAACCTATCGAATAAAATGAAGGATTCTATGTTTCTCCAGAGGAAACATTAATTTAGGGTAGGTATACGCGATCGCGCGTTTTACCGGATTCGTACTGACGTTAAAAAGCGCGAAACGTCGGTTAACCTGTACTTAATAGATTTTCGAAAGATGAAAATTTACATGAATTTCTATTCACCGCAGATAAATTTCTTTAATGGATTCGTACGCGGATAAATCATTTCTTATTATTATCACTTCAGTCGCGTGGGAAGGGTGAACATTTGTTAAAGTAAATAGCTGCCGTGTATTCGCGTTATTCCGTACACGGGCGAGGTGACGAGGTTCGATTTTTTACGGGATACGAATTGATTTATCGTTCTTCGCGAACGGGTAACCGCGCTCGTAGCCCGCGGAGGATGGTCTCGAAGTCCTTGCGTAACGAGGCGTCAACAATTAACGGTACCCGAGTCGTAAATCTTACAGTTTGAACGAGGATGGTATATACCCGGCCGTGTAACATAAGTAGTCGGATAGGTTTACCGCACACGATGAATACAGTTGTTACTGTCGATGGTATTGTTTGCAATACCGCTGTCTTCGCTCGCGGAAGAAACAATCTCGAACGTTATAGAGGCGACTTTGACTCCGACGATATCTCCATCGATGCTAATTTAATTAAATCGTCTTCTCAAATTACTGATCCGTATTAATAGCTGGCAGTTAAAGTAAAAAATCAATTCTAAGTGGATAAAGACACTTCTTCACGAGTGCAGTGGTATTTGTCCAATTTTCGTTCGACCGACTTGGACGACAACCAGTGTGAAACTGCGGTACTCCGCACGAAAATCGAAGGCGAGCGACGGTGCCTTTTCAGAAAATGAGAACTATTCACTCCGAGGAGGAGAAAATCTAGCCTCCGTAGGTAGTAGCATCGCGACAATGACAATGGATAGCTTTCTCTTCGTTCTTCGAGCAAAGAAACACTTCGAAATGCCCTCGGTGATGCATCACGTACGCCGAGAAAAGAGTTTATTCGTAGTTAATAAATGTATACTTGATTACGGCGAAAGAGATATTTCGTCGGGGCAAGTAAATACGTGTATATTCACGAAGAAACTCAAACAGTAAATTTTACCGTATTCAGTAGTAAAAGAAATTCACGTAGCACTTTCCGGGAAATTTACCGAGCAGAATAGTACACTTTACCGTAAATTCAGTGCAATTCAAATAGAAATAGAATAATAGCTGACGAATATTTGCTTGGCTCAAAGGAATATTTCTTGCGCCGTAATCTAGTAGGTGTATACGTATATAAATACATTATTTTTTCAGTGTATGTAATTCGCATATTGATCGAATCTTCACTCGAATAAGAACGAGTATAAGTATTCCAATCGTGCACTAAGAAAAATAACTTGGTTAAAATAACAAAACGCATCTGCATGTTAATCGAACTTAATTGTTTTAACCAAAACACTAGTAAGTTGAACCAAATATTTAGTTATTCCAACTACACGTGTAGTTATTCTAATCGGAAAAGGGTCAGTCAAATCAAACAGATGGAGGATCCATATTTCACCAAACGCTTTGGTCATAATCTCCAAAATTTTGGTTACATTGATCCAGTTATTTTTCTCAGTATACAAATCTTTGATAAGTAATTTATTTCTCCAAAATGAAAATGAATCAAATGATTTCTCCCCGATGGCAGGATCTATCTACCATTTACATGTCATCGTTAGGTTCTCGCCTTGGTATAAATCATTTTCCCGTGGGTGACACGGCAATCTCTCCCGCAACGCGCGGATCGAATAATTCGAATTGCGGCGCAAGGCGCGTCATCCGGTTGACGAGAGACATCGCGCGCGAGGAACGTCGTTTCGAAATTAGCTCGCGTGATGCCCGATGGTATGCGAGGGAATGGTTATCGGAGTGTGCCGATCACCCGCGCGACTCGCCGTCCGTGTGCAGAGTGGTTTGAACCTAAGCGCGAGCGTGCGGCGCGTCCGAGAGTTATATCGCCATTTATGCAGCGATTAAAAAATTATTAATTTACCCGCAGTGGCGCCGGGCCACAGCCGAATACGGATGCCACGCGGCATCGCGTCGAGCGCATAATTATGAGTCACAGCGTGGCGCGCGCCCGCGAGGTTTATTTTCACAAACGGTTTACGCGATGAATCTGTTGCACGGCCGAACTCTGCCAAACATTGGAGGAGTCGTGTTTACATCGCCGGTATTTATGGGGCCCGACCCGCCCACGAATATGGTTTGGGGAATCCGGGTGTGGGTACGTGTCTTTTGCAGGGAAAGTGACAAAAATTGGAATCTTTTTGAAATCGATCGTTCCATCTGTTTCGTGTATTCCTTCGCGCCGATTTGGAAACTTCTATATTTCTTGGTGGTATCTCGAGGGAAGACCGAACTACATCGATTTTATGAAAGGGAAATAATTTTCCCGTGGGAAAATTGTTGATATCTTATGTTTCTTTTCGGATAATTTATATTTCGTTTGATAACAATGCTTTTCGTAATAGCGCGAAAAAAATAGGATAAGGTGGTCGAGCGATCGATTCCCAGAGCTTTCGAGTTTTGTGAAAATCTGGAAATATGTTAAGCAAAATTGGAAATGTACCCTTTGACATTTTGACAAAAATCGAAATCACTGAAATCGATCGTTACGCTACTCTGTATTATGTGTTTTTTTCATGCTGATTACGAAAACCATTGATTTATTGATGAAATCTCAAAGGAAGGTCGCAATATCGTCGATTTCACGGGGGAAGTAGTTTTTTCGTATATAAAATCATCAATATTTTATATTTCCTTTTTATGATATCGATCTGATAACTATGTTTCTCGTAATCGGCACGAAAAAATACATAAGACTGGGTGATCGAGCGATCAATTCTAGGGAATTTTTCCAATCGCAGAATCAAATTTTACAAGCCTCCTCGGTGTACATACCGAGTAAAACTGCACTCCAGAAATTTAAAGAATCATTCGGATAGCCGATTATTTTCGCGAGTCCACGAAAGATAATAAATTCCCCCCGATCGGAAATCTCCAAGCGATCTGATCGGCGCGCGTTAACCGGTTGATTCACACGATGCGTCAGTCGCGTGGACGGCTGAACGTGATCGATTGGCGTTAGATCGGATCGCGGGAGATTTTCGGGGAAAGGATCGTCGAGCGGGCTGCTGCAGGCCGCGAGGTCGAGATGAAAGCTCAGATCGTCTCGAGGAATGTCGGTACGTTCGTGGGTAGCATGAAATCTTATTGGCGGTTCAGATCGTCGCGCGTGTGGTCCGCGAGTAAACTTTCTTATCGCTTCAAAATGGAGCCGGCTGCTCTGACGCGCGATAGAAGGATGAACGAGCTCCGAGCATCGGGTCCACTGCAAGTGACAATGGGCGATACAACGCGATGCACATCGAGGTCTCCGATTTATTTTACACCGGGAGAAAAGTGGCTAGTAAAATCAACCATAATAATTGCAAGGTTTGAATTTGCCGGCCGAGATGGTACCATATTTATGATTAGACAGACCATGAATGCAATCGAAGTAACTTTTGTTGCATGGTTATAGCAACAATAAGATTGTAGTATATGATAGCCGTGCACCATGGTTGAATTAACCACAAAAGTAGATCAATAATATTACTGCATGTGGTAGTATCAACTATATAAAAGAGGTTAGGGATGTTTATTAATCGCGTCACAAGTTGCAATTAGAAATTCGCTGCTTGGAGCAACTATAGAATTATGGTTGGCGCCAAAATCGACCACGATTTCTAGTTAAATTATACACCTTTCCACCAGATTTTTCTCTGAATGAAACAATAGCTGTAGAGAAGCACTGGTTGCAAATTCTCGCAGCATCCAAGGCAAGGTATATGCGATAATTAAATTGAAAAGAAAAAAATCAATTTTTCCCGGGAAATTGTGTATAATTCCCGCGTAAAACGCAAGTGTCCGGCAAACGGTAGCCGAGAGAACACGCTCCGTTGTTTGCTCGGCATATGGCGCTTATCGTTGATTCACTTTTGGAAAAAAATAATATTTGTCGTCCATTTAAATGTCGTGCATGACGTCCCGGGACGCGTGCGCGGCGTCGCAGCCTTGTCAGCGTCGTTGATAATTCACTCGAACAGTTTATATTTGCTCGGTGTTTAACACGAAGAACATATGTTCGTCCACTTCAGATATAATTGACCGATGGACGTTCCTTCGCGCTTCGCTGGGGGGAGAATAGAAAAAAAAAACGCGTCAGTGCGAAACAAATTTGCCCAGAAACCTTGTTTACCCGTGGGAAGCGTTGAAAAAAAGGTGGTTATCGAATGGTTAGAAATTTACATCGAAGCCGAGAGAAGTCGGTTTAATTAAAATCTGTACGGTACGTTACGAGCAAATTAATCGTGACGAACCGTGACTCTCCGTAAATGGAAATCCATCACGGAATCCGTTAGTTATGTTTGAGAGAGGGCAAATAAGACAACGCTCGAGTAGCAGCAGCCCACTCATCAATCGACACCGGATCAACTACTTTGCGATCTGCTTCGTTTTTTTAGAGAAAATTATATACACGACTTTTTTTTTCGTGATTCGACTCCGTTTTTAGAGAAAACTACGTACACTTCTTCGCGATCTGACTCCGTTTTTAGAGAAAACTACGTATACGATTTCTTCGTGATCTGACTCGAGTTTTTACAGAAAATTACATATGTCGGAAGAGAATAAATTTAAAATCACTTCAAAGCTTTCCTCGAACGAAGATCCGTTACATAAGACTCGCTATAATTATAATTATAAATAATTCTATGTAAACTCTGAACAAAACGTGTGTAGTACATTTAATATAATTGTACATAAAGCTTTTGTCCTGCACGTGATTATGAAAATAACATACTCCGTTATGAAATTTATTAATGACGTTACATAAGGAAATGTATTAATTTTCATAATCATGTATTTGAAAAAAGCTTTATATAAAAATATATTAATAATACTAATTGTTTTATAGTGTAGGTAATCCGCGCGAGAGCTAGGCATTTTCCAGAGGAATGATAAACGGGAATTCGTTATCTAATTTCAACGGTGTACTTTATCGATAACAGTTTTGTTTCTTTCTGGGAATAGGAATGGTAAACAATGGCATTGGCACAGTTTTCGATGCTCTGCTGATTCCATCGAGACCGGGAATAGAAAGTTTTTTCAACGGATAAACGGGTCGAATATCTTCGAGATGGTTTAATATACATACGATTTCAGCCCTGTGAACACACACACACACACACGATAATCTATACAACGAGCGATGATAAAGCGAAAGAACCACGCGTCCGCATGTGTGAACGAGTAAACCGTCTGCATACGAAGTGGAAATTGATGGCAGGGAAACGATTAATTCCTTATTAATTAAACAATCACTCCCGATGTTCGCCCACGCATACACTGAGATTTAGTTACTTGAACTAGTAATTTACTAGAATTGACTACAACTTGTTTCCGTGAAACAATTGTTAATCATTCCGATGAAATTATTGAATCCAAGCACCTGCACGGAAAAAATGATCATGTTGGATTCAAAGAGTCAATGTTGTAAATATATTCTTGTAAATGGAACTAAACCCTATGCACTTGTACAATTAATTACTCGATATGTATATTGTACCCGACTCTGCTGTTAATTTTACATTTTCCTGGTAAATTTTACATTTTTCTGCATAAACTGCGTAAGCGCAGACTGCAGTAGGTATTGCAATTTGCAGCAATTGGTGCACCGTTTACATAAAATTTATTTCCATGCAACTAAATCGCCATTCCCCACCCATAACCGCTAATTTAGTCGAATCTACTAATTTTTTTTCCGCGCGATCGATTAATAATTAATCGAGTATCGTCGCCTCAGGAAATGTCCGCGAATTCGTAGAAAATTAATAATCGTCTCCTCCGACGCAGCCTCGCGCGCTCGGAAATAATCCTTATCGGACACCGGTCCTTCCACATTTTTTTTCCTTTCGACAAATAAACCCGCGCGGATGCATTTCGATCGGGATAAAACTCCCTCTCGCGAGACGCATCGTTCCGGAGTTCAAGAGCGGCGCACCGCCGCGGCAATAAATTAGTTCTATCGCGTTTTTGATCGACTCCCGTTGCTCCGGCCATAAGTAACTATAATTCCGATTTAGCCTCGCCGCCCGTTAAACGTCGGCGTACGTTCCTTTAACCGTGCGTTCCGTTGGATTTAAAGGAGTCGAGGCGCGCGTCTCATCGGCGAGGAATAAACGTACGCGTACGTGCGTGCGGGGCGAAAGAGAGCGAGAGGGGCCCCGTACGTGTGTTCATCGGGAGAGTGTGTTGGGTGGCCGCTCGGCGGGGGTCTCGCATCTCTGCTGGTTATTTATGGTCGAAAAAATATTTTATCATAACAATATGGAGATACCGATGAGATACCGGCTCTGAGGTGGGAGGCTGGATGGAACGAGTGCAAATGAGCGCCGATGGACCCCGAGAGAGGAGCGAGAGGTTAACGCGATTATTATATAAAATTATTAGGGTATTAATTATCGAAAAAGTTGGCCGGATATTTCCCGCTGTTTTCCATTCCTACGTCGGCCTTACACCGGGCTTTTTTTTTTCAATTAACGCACCGCCGGGGCATACCACCGCCGGTATCCGCAGTTCGCCCTGCAACGGCGAGCGTTGCGCGGCCGCGATGATGCGGCGAATTTATGATAGCGCTCTCCCCTTTCGATCGCGGCGCTAATTTGCATCGGTGTACTCGCCCTTAACGAGGGAATCGCGCGAGAATTTTAATCGCGATCTCTCGGTGCACGCCTTTCGTCGATCCTTAAATCCGCATTGCGATCGACTTCGCGAGAGTGCAGCGATTTTCGTACAAGTCTCGCCTCGGTATGTATCCATTAGACGCACCGCGATACTATCGGAGATACCGCGCGATCTTCGCGCTCGCGGAATGCGATTCTCGCGGTATTTATGCAACCTTGCGGCGAGTGCGAATGTGTTTTCCTCTCGCTGTGCACTGCGACGATTTTTTCATATCGGAGTTTACGCGGGAAAATGTTTCTGCGTTCCGCGAGAAATTATTCCAGCAGGCGGGGAATCCCCTACCGCGAGCTCCTCTTCTCGCGTATGCACCGAGAAGAAATAGATTCTGGGTATTCTCGAGAGCGGCATAACTATGCTACGGAGCGACGGAATTATGCCAGCGATATTTTTCACAATTCATCGGGCCATTCGCGAGATAGCGCGTAATCTTATATTACTTCCAAGAACGTTTCATCCTCGTCCCTGTAAAATCCTGTTTCTCAATTATGCTACATCGAGGAGCGGACCGTTTTTTTTTTGCATCGACGTTGTGGAACGCGTAAATATTTTGCTCCGCGCCGCGGTCCCCCCGCCATGCAAATCGGCTGGACGCGCGAGTCAGCGAACTTTCGTGCGAAATACCTTTCGAATGGAGTTGTTTACGCGTTATGAAAAGCCGATGACACGGTCTTTAAGGGGATCGAGGGAAGATCATTAATCACGCGTCACCACGGAAGGTATAACGCTCCGACGCCTTTGCGGGATAACGCCTCGCGCGCTCTCCTCGCAGTTTCTACGCCACTGTATCGGCCCCCCCGAGTAGAAATGCGATCGGGCTTGCCCGATGTAGCATCGGGGCCCGGCCGGGCGCTTCTAGGGCATGCCCTACCGGGCGTACCCGATCGGGGCCCGACCGGGCGCTTCTAAGGCATGCCCTGAAAGCGTATTAGGATCGTTTATTACCGATGGCGGCGCTCGCGGCGCTACGGAAACATGGCGGATATTGGCGTACAGTACGCCGCGAACTTCAAATTCCGTCGACCGGTAGGTAAAAGAGTCAAGCACCGCATACCGCATTCATTTTAAGCGTCCCTAATATCTGATCGGGGCTTGAACGGGCGTTTCTAAGGCATGTCCTATCAAATTATTTGTTGTATATAAATGATAAAATCATGCATTTTAACATGGAAGTAATTCTGAAATATTTATAAATTATATTTTTTGAAATATATTGCAACGGTTCGGCCGTTACAAGACCCTAATAAATAATTATAGATTGTGTGATAAATTTTAACTAGTACTATTCTTATTTAGCAACATTCGCCGGTCTTGTAAAATTAAAATTCGGATTGACCCAATAACACTGATAGTACTATTTAAATTAAATATTTTTTTATTACATTTTTTAAATATATACTGGAGTAAGTAAAAAATAATTTTCAAAGTGTATATTACAGTCGAAGCTAATGAATTATCGATATAAAAAACATGGCCGATATTGGCGTTTCGGATTGGTACGTAGGTACTTGAAGTGTTAACTTGCTCCAAGTTTTAAAAAAATGAGCATTTTTAGAACGAGATATAGGTAGACATTCATTTTCACAAACAATTAAATGAATTCATTCGGATCAACTGTATACTACCGGTTGCTGGAATTTGAAGTACGCGGCGTGCTGCACGCCCGATATCCGCCATGTTTCTGCAGCGCCGCGAGCGCCGCCATCGGTAAATAGCGGTCCCAATAGTGATAAATGTGACAGACGCTCCGTATAGTTCAATAATCGTTTGCCGTCTTTTTCAAAGAATCAAAATAGTGAACGGAAGCAGTGCTTTTTCCCTGGTTGATTGTGCATCAAGAGTAGGAAAGGAGACATCCGTATCTCAGAAGAAGTTCCATCAGATAAGTAATTCCTAATTGATCGTTTTAACCTCATTTTGGTAAAATCTTTGGACACATATCTTTGTGGTTATTCTATTTTTGTTTTCAGCGTCATAATAATGTGCCTGCCCAGGGATTCACGACCCTCCAAAGGGATTCAAGACTGCTAAAGAAGTGCCTGGAAAGAGGTTTTAAAAAATACAGCACTCTCTACATGCTTGTATCGAAGGTATATGAAGTTTATTGGTTATTAGTACTCGCTAATAATTGTTTCTTTCCACTGTATTTTTTACCTTATAATATTATATTATATTTCAGAGGCACTTTTAACAGATCCAGATAGAAAAGTTCCTCCAGAATTGCAGTACAATGCCACCGTAGAAATATCAGGTTCTACCGATACGACGTGCTTCGACAATCCAAAAGGTACATTATACAGTTTTATATTTACTTACATATGTATTTTATCTTACAAAGAAGTCTTTGATGGATTTTTGAGTTAATTTTTTGCCTCTCTTGGAAGCAGCGATGTTGCAGCAACATCGACACAGGAGTCGCTGGGAGTCAGGAGAGAGCCCTCAATTAATCCGGAGCCTCGGTTAACTGGGACTTGGATAACCGCGAGTCTACTGTATTGGCGGTACTGCACTAATCCTGTGGCATACTTTTCTATCTGGGAAATTCGTGGCAGAAGAATAGCAGATACGACGGAATTGAATTAGGTACAATAATCAAGTAAATAATTACGGTAGTACAGCTGTACAGCCTTATTCAGCCTTATCTCTCTAATCGGCATCAGTGATTCCTCATTGACCGTTGTTACACTAGAGACAAAGAAAAGATGAAATAAAAGTGAGGTACATGTACACTTCACATTTGACAGGTCGGTGTATAAATTGGAACTTGTGATAGTACGGAAGAGGGAATATATCGGTAAAGAAAAAAATAATAATTTTAATAATTTTTTTCTTTACCGATATATTCCCTCTTCCGTACTATCACAAGTTCCAATTTATACACCGACCTGTCAAATGTGAAGTGTACATGTACCTCACTTCTATTTCATCTTTTCTTTGTCTCTAGTGTAACAACGGTCAATGAGGAATCACTGATGCCGATTAGAGAGATAAGGCTGAATAAGGCTGTACAGCTGTACTACCGTAATAATGTGCCTGCCCAGAGACGGAGAAGAAATGAAATAGAATTGAGGTACATGTACATTAGATTGATTTAAAAAAACGCTTTTTTCACTAATTCTTTTGGCGGGCACTTAAAAAACGTTAGTATTTAATGTAACTTTGAATATGTCGCCGGGTGCACATTATCACTCAATATTTTGGAGTGTGTCAATCGCTTTTCCTGATTTCCATTTGAATAACACGATGAAATTGTTGAATCATTGGTTTAGTGCTAATTCCTTCTACGGTAACAAAATTTCCCCGTGAAAAATTAGGAAAATTGAGTTTTAGGTGTAATTGACGTAAAGAAATATTATTTTTAATTATTAAATAAAATTAAATGGTAATCACGGGGGAATAAATTGTGCAATTGATTCCCCTATAATGGGACCGTGTTATTCAAATGGAAATCAGAAAAAGCGATTGAGACACCACTAAATATTGAGTGAGAATGTGCACCCGGCGATATATTCAAAGTTACATTAAATACTAACGTTTTAAGTACCCGCCAAGAGAATGAATTAAAAAAGCCTTTTTTTAATCAGTCTAATGTACACTTCACATTTGATATGTCGGTGTATAAATTGGAATTTGTGTGATAGTATAGAAGAGGGAATATATCGCCCTAGTGTACAGTAGTATTACGAAAGTATTATGTTTTTAGTTTTAATATTTTAGTATAAATACTGTACCCCAGCAATTCAAGCGAAAAGTACATATTATTAGTGCAAGTAGTAATGCAGTCATGGTAGTGCATATTAATAGTGTATGAACACTACTCCACTAGAAATACCTACTAATTAAAAATACGTAATATTAATATAGGTGTTACATATCGATACCTTACTTTGAAAACCTCGTCTTTGAAAACCTAATATGCTTATATTAATAATACGATTCAAATTTGTTAAAAAAGTTGAGTACAAATGATACAAAACTGTTTTTCTTTGCTACTGCACATTTAAGGAAATTGCACTTACGAGGTTTTCAAAGTAAGGTATCGATATATTAAATATATATATGATTTCAATCTTCTTTGTTAGGATGAAAAATTGAATCGCTCTTTACCTTACTAACTATCAACTTTTGTTATATGTTACTTTTGGCCCATGTTCGGACGATACTTTTTTTAAGATTCCATTTTTATCTACACTAATGTCCTATTTCGATACGATACAAAAGTTTATATAGTAAATGACAAGATAATATCGATTCAAATTTCCTTCCTAGAAAAAAAAGTGAAATAAGTATTTGTTGTATATTCATAGTTTAAATTTCCGACTGAAAATGTTTGCATTACTCTAATGTAATATATTAATTATAAAATAAATTTATAACATTTCCTCGGAATTATTGCTCTTATTTAGCACCCTTCCATTTAAAATTAGTTTGTGGTTAATAAAATTTCGACGAAGCTGCCAGACAAAAATCGTGCTAGGGCTCTGATCGGGCAGCCCTGTTGGGCCCCGATCGGGTTTGCCCGACAAGGCCCTCATCCCCAAACCGCGTTACAAAAGTCATCGGGCCCTGGTCGGGCAGCCCTGTCGGGGCCCTATCACGGATCGGGCGTGCCTCGTCGGGACCCGATGAGCGCCTTATCCAGATTTCTACTCGGGCCGGGGGTGAACACGGCGGGGTTGCTTCATCCTTTCTTCGAGATTGATACTACGCGGAAAGAGAAGTTCGCGCGAGACTCGCGCCGAGTTTCGAAGAATCGATTTTCAAGCGCTCTTTAGGTGCGTACAGATGTGTACGCTGTAAAAAAATTTGTATTAAATTTAATACAATTTTATATAAATCTTTTATCTATTGAGTGATTATGAAAATTATTCCGTTATGAAATTCACGAAGGAAATTTCGTAAGGAAATATATTAATTTTCATAATTATGAAGTACGTTAAGCTTCATAATCACGCATTGGAAAAAAGCTTTGTATAAAAGGATATTAAAAATATGAATTTTTTTACAGTGTAGGTACGTACACTGGGAAAAAAATGTACTATTCGAGTCAAATGTGGTTTCGAATAGTTCTAAGAGAACTTCATGCGATTAGGTTGAATATCGATTAAATGAATATAAATATTATTGATTAGATTGAATATTGTTTGGATCAAATCCGTATTCATTCGAATCGAATAAATGTGCTGCTAGAATTATTCACAATGGGAAGAATGATGTTTCAAAATGTAGGAATTAATCCCAGAAAGTATAGGGAAAAACTCCAGGTAAGAAATGTAGTAATGAGGCAGTTATGAATTCAGTTAAATAGATATGTATGCACTACATATACTGTATAGGACTTATATTTACGTATGATGGAAGTAAATTTTACACGCATAGTATTTAAGCGAATTCGTAATTGCATTATCACTAGATTTCTTATCTGGAATTTCTTCCCCGCACTTTCTGGGATTGATTACCTACTACATTTTGAAAAATTATTTTGTTCAGTGCAAAAATACGTACATTTCGATCAAGCCAAATTGGCTCGATTTTTCCTCCGATTTTTGTATAGGACAGTTAAATTTTTGCATAATCAAACGAGATGAATCTGGCGCGAGGAAGTTTCAAGAATGCCTCGTCAATGGATTTTAAAGTCGTTTGACGTTCTGTACTTCGGATGAAGTTTCGAGACCCGACATTAGAGAGTGCTCCAATTTTTTCTCCATTCGAATTTCTCTTCGGTAGGAAAACAAATATCTATCCGTACATTTTTATGGCAAACTAAGGATCTTTGGAATCAAAGAACCAAAGCCCTCTTGGACATACAATAATATACCCGGATACAAACTCGTTGTGCTCCGACGTGAGATCTGTTCCGCATTCTGCATCGACAAACGCGGCGGCTCGGCCGAAGAATTAGTGAAATTTAAGGGATGAAGGTAGGGCGCGGCTGACAGCAGGTGAAATGTGCGTCGACCGCCCCCATTTGATGGCTGCGGCTTCTCTCGGGCACCTAAACTCGAATCCTGACCTCCCCCGGTTTAAAAAGAGTGGCAAGGGGTGGTCCGCCGCATTTCGCCGGGCATTATTCAACCCCGCGGGTGACTCCGCTTTCCCTCTTTCTCTCCTTTTCATGCTCTCGCTGCATTGTGTCGCAAAACTGTTTTCCGCTCCAGTTGGATCGACGATTTTAACCGCGGGAGCACTTCGACGAGGAGATCGATGGCGATGCGTTTATAGTCGATTACGTAAATAGGAACTTTTCTCTATTTTTTCACAATTAGAGAGCGGTCGAAACGTCGTAGACGAAACAGCGTCTCGAATGCAATTTAATCCCAGGATACCTTCGTCTATATATTCGGCTCCGATTTAATGACACGGTCGAACCCTGAAATTTTTCATTTATATCAAAAACTCGCGTTAACGCCCCTCGCACGCTGGAGCTCGATCATTTTTAGATACCTATACCCTTCGGACTGCGGGACACCTGTTGAAAATAACTGCCTTGATATCCGAAAACGGCTTTAGGATTTCGTCGGGTCGCGCCCCGCCCATTAAACACTCACCTGGACGTGGAAAAGGTTTAGGAGCGCTTACCTTTTCGAGGGGAAAAATTAATTTCGTCACTCTTGACTTCACGCGTATAATGGGCGCTCTTTTAATTGCAATTTAACCCTCCGAAATCACGTCTCGAATCCTTCTTCGTCGATACCCTCCCCCGGTGGAAAGTATCGACCGTTTCAACGCGCGATTCCGCTCCGGGAAATTCGTGCGATCGTAACATCCGATGTAGAGCCGCAACGCGAACGCGCGGGAGCGTGCATTTAAAGCGGTTAACGGCGCGCAATAATCCAATTTATAATCTGAATTACAACCCCCTTCTAATCCCATTATAAACTCAAATTTTCAAGGGCTGTACGCGCAGAGGCAAAATGACGTAAATCTTCATCTCATATTTGCAGTATTCCTTTCGTCGAAGGGAAATAATTCTGACGTTTTTCTGACGGTTTTTTCTTATGCTTCACACTTCGAATATAACCCTATTCGGATGGTGAAACGTAGTGGACATTCAGTGCGAAGAATTCGATTTTCTCACAATTTTTTTTTATCGCAGATTCCAAAAATTGAGACAAAATTATTGACTCCACATTTTGTTCGTTACTCATTTTCGGCCTTATTTCATCACGTTGCAAGCCTATCTCTCTCGCACTTGTTGCTTAGCGTAAATGCGTCTCTCTATCGCGTTTCGATGACTTCGCAACGTTGTGGAGAGAAATGTGCTTATAACTCAGCGAATAATTATCTTTTTGGACATTTTCTTTTTCGTGTGATATTAAACTTATATGTAGATTACCAATTGAATAAAAAAATATAAATATTTTTTTAACGAGATGTTACTAAATAACAAATTTGCTAATAAAATCGTCGAAATGCCGTTTATTGGATACACGGAAATTGTGTTCACCGTGAAATACATAGGCGTATCATACGTATAGTTACTACGCGTACGTACATACATATATGGAGTCAACAGAGGCCCGGTTAAAGGGACGCGCGTAAGAGCGCGGCCATTACTCATTCCCCGCTCTGTTTTAAAATATTGCACGCGTGAAATATGGACCGAATTGAAAGTCTTCCGTGTCGGAGGGTGAGAGAGAGTGGAAGGTGGTGGTGGTGATGGTGGTTGCGCGACGCGGAGGGGCTTTCTAGCTTCGAAAAACGTAACCAACCCCTCGCGCGGACAAGTAGCGGAGTGCCCGGCTAGTCGAGCCGAGGTTTGTGACCCCAGCTACGAGGACGATTAATCAAACGATTGCCGGGAGGAGCGTGCGTGAGAAATGTGAGACGGGATCCTGTCGCGACAGTCGCGCTGCCTACCTAGCGTGACCTGGATTCGAATTCTCTCGGCCTCCGCATGCGATCTCGTAAAAGTGTACCAATTCTTTTTTCGCGAGGACAGCAGTGAGAAATTATATAAATTGGAGTAAAATTTTCTTAAGTAGGTAATACGGATCGGATATGTTAGCTACATGCACTAAAAAAAACGATATATTCAATTAAATCGGTGTTTACAGGTGGACGAATGCAGAATTAATTGCTTTAACCGATAAATTTGGTTATAAACGATCAATGGCTATTAGAAGGAAACAGACTGTAATTTATTCAATTCAATTATTGGTCCAAGTATTTACATTCAAATAAATGTTACAGAGAAATAATTGCTGGTATCAAACAAATATTTCTTGAACCAAGAACATACGATCTTGGAAATTTCTACATCGAAAAAAAAATTTGCTTCTTTCAACAATTGTGAAGTTAAATACGGCGAACCTCACAGTGCAATTGTCTCAATGTCATAAAAGTGTAAGGAAAAATAAATAGTTGAAACGAGTGAATATCTCCTTGAAATAATTACACCTTGAGGTTGGCCGCATTCAACCTCATCGATTGTTGAATGAAGCAAATTATTTTTTCAGTGTAGGAATACAGATTTTTGACTAAATAATGTATATTTCAGATTCAAAAATACCTTCGCTGTGGAACAAGAAATTCTTTCTACGTGAAAAAAAAAATTACTCTAGTCTATAAAATCTTTTCTTGCACGAAGAAAACTATAGTATGATCCTGGAATTATATTATGTTTTTGATCTCGAAGAAAAAAGATAATACAATTTCAGGATCTGCATTCCTTCATCCGTAACCACCGATTTAATCGAATGTATTATACTTTTTTCTCATTGATACGAAACTCGACATTTCGGGATGAGATAAATGCGCAGCATCCCGTGCAGTAGGTCGACGTATCGAGCGAGACAAATTGCCGGGTCCGCGGGTGGCGAATAGAAGTTGGACGTCCGAAGTTTCCTCGGGGAGAGCAACCCCCGTAGTGGGTTTGGAAATTGGGAGCAACATGTGCGCCAGATACGACTCCGCTTCGCAACCAGTCGAAATAAGAGGGATTACACGTGTACGGGGCACCGCCGCGCTGCACTAATGGTTTTTGTAATCAGCCGAAGCACGTGATGCCGAAGCCGTAGGAGCCGCGGTCGGTCCTGGTCGACTGCTAGTTTTCGGCTTCATCCGGAGCACAGCAGCAGCTGCGTACCTCGATCCGACTGATCAAGAGGCGGGGTGAGAGGGTGTGTGCGCTCCTTCTCGACTCGACGCGCGCGCGCCAGAGTCGAGCGACTCGATTTGACTCCGCTCGATCCGTTTGATTAATAGTCCCGGGGACGGAAGAGAGCGTTATCGCGGGGACGCAATGAGAGAGAGAAGAGAGAGGGACCGACGGATAAAGACGGAAAATCAAGCAACGTGGAGGGAGAAAACGAGAGAGAGAGAGAGAAGTCTCCGGGTTTCGTTGCAGCGCAAATACGGGGACGGCGCGGTGCGTAGGGGCGAGCTTCGGGGCCGCGCGTCATGAATAATCGGGATTCTCTATTCGTTCCTGTCTTTTTTTTTACCTCCTCCTCCCGTTCCGTACTCCTACTGCCGCCAGCCGCCGCCGCCGCCGCCGCCGACTCCGACTCCCAAGTTTAATCCCGCATGAATATGTATAGGAGGCTCTCGAATCGGCGCTGTGTTTCTCTCGAAGATACCCACTGGTCCCGGCGATGCGCCGCGACGACGCGCGATGGAGGTGTCCCCTTTGAATCCCTCCCTTCCCTCTTTATCGTGCCCGCGGCATAACGTTTCAATAATTCGCACCGCTCCGGCGGCGGCGGCGCCCTCGCCGGGGAGAGCCGCGCGTGAAATTCGTTCGCAACGGAACTCCGCGACGCGTTTGTCTATGGTACGCGACGAATCCGATTCTGTACACGCGTCTCCCCGCGGGAGTGTATAAATATGTATGAGCCTAGGCGAGTCGGCGAGAGTATACGTAGCTCGAAGAAAGCAAGGGTCGCTGCTCCTATTCGCTTCGACCTTTCGAAAAAAAAAAAAAGCGCACCGGAGGAATTGTGACGCGACGGAGCGGAATTTATAGCGCCCGGTATCGCGGGCGAGAGAAAGAGAGAGAGAGAGACGGAGAGGGATCGTCGAGTCTAATAGAGAGCTCGTTAGAAGAGATCCTCATTCGACTTTGTATCCTTCGAAAAGACGCACCGATGCGATGACCCACGGGGAAGAGGTGACCGCGCGCGAAGTTCGGGGAAGATGTCGCGTCATAAAAGGGTATGTCCCAGTTGTATATTACGTCGAGCGACAGGACGACACGACCAGTGGTCGTGCTCGACAAAAAAGAGGGAGGGGGTGCGGGTGCGCGACGCCCGTAACGCCTTCTACAGGTGTATCGCTAATGGCGCGATAATAATTAGGTTCGACGTTGGGACACGCTTTTTTCTTCGTCCAACGGGCCTAGTAAAACCGGACGAGTGCCCTTCCCATAAATAATTCAGAAGCCAACTTGCGTCGTTCTTTCTCCGTCTCGCTCGCGGCTTATTGCTTTTTCACTCGCGTTCGGGAGGGACGTTGACGAAGCTGTCACACGGGGAGGCGAGCTTCCCTCGTGGGTCGGTTACGACCGTCCGTCGATTCGCGACGCGTGTCGTCGCTTCGATTGTTTCCGCGGAACG
The DNA here is from genome assembly GCA_963678675.1 of Xiphydria camelus. NCBI lineage: Eukaryota > Metazoa > Arthropoda > Insecta > Hymenoptera > Xiphydriidae > Xiphydria > Xiphydria camelus. The sequence continues at coordinate 4,425,601 of OY783199.1, forward strand.
TATGGGCGGAGCGACGCGAGACACTTTTCGGTCGGAGTGGATTTGCGTAAGTTTGCCGAAGAGTCGTACGTGGAATATTTCTTGTTGTCTGACGGCGAACTGTGTGATGCTTCGCTTTGAATGCAGTTTTTTACATCAAGGAGCTTCTGGTTTTTACAGCTTTTATCCGCATGACCCAGATAGCACGACGAGTGAGCAATTAGACTTCTACGTTCGTTCTATTAATATGTTGATAGAAATCAGCTACTTTACAGGTTCCAAATATCAAAATACAGTAGTATGATATTTTGCTCCTCTACCTGTCTGTAAGGTGAAATTTTTCTCTTCGATAAATGTCTACAGTAGCGAGAGAGTAATCCTATTTTAGCAGACGATGACGTAACGTAATTCAATAAATTTTATCATCTATTTTTTAAGTAAAATATTTAAAAAGGATCCAAGAGTTTCTCGTTCGTGAGTCTTTTACAGTATACAGAGAAAAAGAATTAGTTGGATTTACTAAAAACTACAATTTCATTAGTACAAATAAATAATTACTCGCGATCCTGCAAGTAACTTTCAGTAGATCCACCTAATTCTTTTTCTATGTGTAAGTACAACTTATGGTGCATTTTGATTCTTGAATCTTTATCCAATACCTTGCTTACAAATAACGCATCTATTTTTAAAATATCTGTTACTACACTGAGAAAAATAATTGGTCAATCTTGGAGACGATGACCTCACTGTTTGGTGAAATATGGATCCTCTCCATCTGTTTGATTAAATGAACCACTCTTCGGTTAGAATAACTAAACATTTGGCTAGAGTAACTAAATATTTGATTAGAATAACTTGATATTTGGTCCCATTAACCGATATTTTGGTTAGAATAGCTAAACACGTTTAGCAGACGAGCTCTACCTATGCTATTTAGGTGATGCGGTCTTATCCGAAAGGAATGTCCTCGAAACAAGAAAAAATTATGTCGCGGTACAATCGACCACGAAAAGTTAATCGCGTTTATCTAATTATTCCAACGCCGAGGAGAAAAGAATCCAGAGAAACGCACCGCAAGAGAAACGATCCCGCCTATAGGCTATAGCTGCGCGCGTTCGTATCGTCGAGATCTCCATCCGCGCGCGAGCATTCATCGAAATTCGAGTCGGTGCGAAGAATCTCCCCGATACGTCACCCGAGTAGAAACCGGTCCGAAGGGCTGCGCAGATGGAACATCCTTCGCGATGCCCCGGGAGAGAGAAATTGGTTACGTTTCTCGGTCCCCGAAAAAAAAAGCGGTGTTTACGGTCAGCGCGACAGGAAAGCCCCTATTTTCGGGTTTTTTAGGGTCGCGTCTCTTCGACTTTATGACTCTTGAGAGAGGCGTGAGGGGATGGGAATAGAGAGAGAGAGAGAGAGAAATGTTCGAGTGTAGTGAACCGGACAAAGGGGTTGTTGGCACAACACAGCGAAGTGGAGCCAAAGCAGTTTCGTTTTATTGCGATTATTGGCGATGACCGAGAGCGGTACCGTTTTTTGCAGTAGTCACCCCTCTTTCCTACGTGTGCATGCGAAATTCGTCGAGTCCTATTTGCGGAATTATAAATTATCGCGTGGATTGTTGAGAACAATTGAGAAAGTACCTCCCATTACTCGTTTTTAAACGGTACCAGTGCCATTTTTTTGTACCTAAAATTACGTTTCACGCAAAAGACGCGTCTCTCCATCGCGTAATCGAGAGCGTACACACTACCGCGGAAGAATACTTTCGAGCCACCCTGTTTGTTTCAAAGTTCGAACCCCCCTCCGTATCTCGCGCCCCGGTGGAACCGGCGGGAGGGTTACGGAGACTTTCTCCCCCGGATCCCTTTTTCGGTTCGGCTCGGTCCGGGTCACGGGCTGTCGCGCCCGAAGTTCATGGAATTCCAGAGAGGCCCAGAAATTCACAGATTTCGTTCCCGAGAACAAGAGAATGGAAACGAAAGCCAAGGGGGTCGGCAGGGGTGGGACGGGACGCGCCGTGCCACGGGATCGCACGCATGCGTCTCGTCCAGCCCAGCGGGTGGTGAACTTTTTTCTTTCCTCTCCCCCTCTTATCCCTCTCCCGGCCCGGCCCGGCCCGGTCCGATCTCCTCTCTCTCGGCGCTCCCCGCTCTCTCCCTCGCCCGGTGCCAGTTAGAGAGGGAACTCTTCGTTTTGGCCCTCTCGTCCGTTCGTTCGGCTTTGGATTTCGGCTCTCTTTTAAATAATTGTCCGACCGGCTTCGTGGCGCGACGAGGGAGGAGGTGGCGGAGGTTGCGGGACGCGCGCGGTCCGGGCCGCTCCGCGATCGGGAGATGCATCGCAGCGCGCAACCCCCTCGGCCCCCCCGACGTCACGGAGCGGACATTGTTAGCGCGGGGCGCACGATCCGTGGTCCAGCGCGACGAGGGATATAGGTACGCCACCTCCGCGCATCGGGCGACAATGATAGACAATAAATTTTGGGACGCGCGTCGAAGAGACTTTAATTAGAGGCATCGTTAGGGGGTGACGTTACGGCGAGAGAGGCGGAGAGACGGTGGTGGAGGTTGGGGTGGAGGTTTGCGACTTTGCCCGCAGGTACGGACAATTCGCATTGAGTTGCGTTAATTTCATTGAGTGGAAACGAATTAATGACGATTATCTTGACTTTTTGACGCTTAGATTCTAAGTTGATATTGGCATAGCGCAATTAATAAGAACCCAGGCGGAGAAAACTTATATATATATTTTGTATATGGTCCATATGTGGATTTAGTCATATTTGAATCATATGTTATTTCTATATTAAACATACAAAGAATGTATTTGGATTTTTTAATGTTTATGCAATCCATATATAGTCCGTATATATGGTTAACATAGAAATCATTTATAATCCATATATGATCAAATCCACATATGGATCATACACAAAATATATAGAATTTCTCCGCCTGGGAAGGTAATAATGTCAACATTTTCTTCGTCGCTTGCAATTTTGCCCGTGATGTGGCGATCCTGCATCCCGTTACGATAATCTACAAATCCCTTGCAGTCCGCTGCAGTCGGTATACGTATTCGCGCTTACGTATAACGAGCGCACGCGCATTCGGGATCGAATCGGGGAGAAAAATAAAAAGTCGCGAGTCCGTCTCCGCGCGCGCAGACCGTGACAAAGGTGGGATGCGTAAAAGTGGCAGGGGGAAGATGAGGACAAACATAATTCAGAATTATCCCGCGAGGCGGTCTCCCGTCTCACATATATCACTCGGGAAGGGGGTTGTCCGAAGGGGGAGAGAAAGAGGTTAAAACGCTTCCCTCTCTGTATCGTCGTCGTCGGTGCACGGGACGCGACGTACGTGGTATGGGTGTACGTGCCCGACCTACCTCTGTCTCACACTCTCCCGCGTCGCACGCTCGTGCTATTCGGTGGTATGCGTGGGTCGCACAGCGTAAAAAGGTGTGGGAGTCGGGGTGGATGGGTGTGGATTGTAAATCCTGGCAGGTGTCGCCCGCACCTGTCATCTGGCCGCGGTTGGGTCCTTATCCGTGTCCACGAACCACCCCCGGAACACCCTCGCGGCCCTTTAATCGGTCACCGAGACTGATTTCATTAGGAGCGCCCGCGGTTGCGTTCCTCGCGCCGCATTCACGCATCCGTACGTCGTGGCGAGTCGTTTTGGGAGATAACGAAGAGTTTTGAAAACTATGAGGTGTGCTGAGAGAAAAGAGTGGGTAGTAATATCTACCGTAATCGATGGATTGAATTTTCCTGGTTGCTAGTACCATATTTATAATTAAGCAGACCATGAATGCAGTTGAAGTAGCTTGTCGCATGGTTATGCATCCAGGGAAAAGGTCTAGTTGAATGCGAATGTAATAGAAACAATTATTCGAGATGAATAGGAATTTATTCACGTCGAACAAAAGTCTATTTGAATGTGATAAATATTCTACTAAGTTCTTACTGAATTAAAAAGATGTTCAAAACATTTATTTATTTATTATAATTCAAATAGATTTTTGTTCGATGTAAATAAATTCCTATTTATCTCAAATTCATTTTTCTCTCACACAAGCTTGTATTTAACTATAGGTACCGTTTTCCCCTCAGTGTGATAACAACAGGTGTATGGTTCATGATAGTCACGTATCATGCTTGAATTAACCACAAAAGAAGATCAATAATATTATTGCACGGTAGTGTCAAGTGCATAAATAAAAAATTTGGGGTCATTTTTATCGACCATGCTGCAGGTTGACCCTATTGCGGCAATCCTGATCTCTTGTTATTGTAATCGAAAAGTCATTGCTTAGAACAACTATGGAATTATAATTATAGCTCTTTCAGCCAGACTTTTCTCTGAGTGTGCGGAAATGCAGTGGAAATTCTTTTCGCGTGTTATTTCGAAAATAGCGGAAAAGCTCCTTCGTACATCGATCAATCGTAAAGCGAGTGTTCGCTCTCGAGAGGTTGAAATAAAGGAGTTAGGGGAGGAATAGGTAGAGGAGGAGCCATCGGCAACTCTCTCTCTCGCCCCCCCTCTCCCGCTCTTCTCTATTTACACGCGTCGTGCTCGTGTAGACACGGCACCTCCGGTGTTACGTATCTCAAATAGCTTAATTATATTTTTACAGCGTCGGTATATTATCATATTATCGCGAGAGGCGCGAGGGACGCGCGGGGGTGCGCGGGGATGAGATCCCACCGAGGAACATAAAACATCCCGGGCGAACCTGCCGCGCGTACCCCGCCGCATATACGCGCACCCGACTCTCCTCCGGGCTCTCCGACGCGTTTAAATGCGGCAGCTCGGCCGCGCGACAGTTTTACCGCGCGCTGTAAAACACGTCTAATCTCCCGCCATGCTACCGTTCCGCTATCTGCAGCGCGCGAGTGTGCGCGTACAGGTAGAGCCTCGCGTTATCGCGCGAGAAATCGACACGCGTCTTCCCCGGAAGAAATATACGGAGAGCGAGAGAGGGACGGCGCACCCCGGAAACTCGCGCCGCGAGTCGTTACCGCTCGTGAGCACGAAAATTCGGAGGCTGCGAGAAAGTTCGGATGATTCGGTATCGCTTCTGGTAACGCGTTTGTTCGATTCGCGAGAGGGGAGGGAGAGGCTAGATGAAGATATTAATTGGGGATAGTTTCTCCCCGAGTAGAAATTGAATCGAGGCGGCATCAAGGCACTTTTAAGTCTTTCCCGAATCAAACAAGGCACTGGCGAGCAGATATCGGTACAACGTCAGGGTACTTTTTAATTGTTTCCTGATTTAAACAAGGCGTTGCTAAGACAGACATTGAGGGAGTGTCAAGGCAGAGTTAAAAATAATTCTTCTATATTTTATGTCAATAATATTCGTTGCCCACAATCGACGTAGATTATCGTCGGGCTTTCGTAATCCATTTTTGCACGGATATATTATACTTTATAATTGGGCCGCTAAGGGTTTATGCTCCCTTCAGAAGATGACGATATTTCTCTCACGCGGTGCCTGGATATTACTAGTCGGTGTCTTGATTAAATCAATCAAGAAAACTTTCACCAGGGTCGCGTTTTTCTGGGGATTGGAAGAAAAAGTCGTAGAGGGTCGGTTTTTCCATCTCTAAAAACTGCGATGTAAAATGGGTCGAATAGTACGGAAAAATGTTCCATTCGAAATTACGATGTCAGCATCGCATGGCCGGACCGTATCGACAATATTAAACAGGCTGCATAACTTTTCTCAATAACTGCTCTGAACGTAATTTTTTTCTAGACGCTAGCATCGTAAAATTGCACGGTAGCATCCAAAACAAAAATATATCTGCAGCAGTTATTCAGAGGACTTATGTAGAATGTTTCATATTATCGGTATGGTCCGGCGATCGTCATTTTAAATGGAATATTTTCTCCGTGTATAATTTCGAGCGATTTTAACGAGAAAGAGATCCTAATTCGATCGCAAAGAACTCTACAGCATCCTCGTCTCGCGAATGGAGGGCCGGCCGCAGAGCTCATACTTCTTCTCTAGAATTGAATCGAGATATCTCGTTCTCTCTCTCTCTCTCTCTCTTCCTCCATTTCTCTCTGCCTCGATGAATCCGAAAATTGACACGAACGTGGACACCGCATCGCCCCAACGAATCGCCGTAGAGAAACCTCGCGCGAATGCATCGAAAGTACAGAAGGAGCGAATGCAATAATAATTGGTACCGCGCATCGGTAGGTGGGCACGTTCCCATTGTTTCCCCCGCGAGCGTCGAAGAGGCTTAATGGACATTTATAACGGGTAATCGGAACGAAGATGGAAGCGTTTAACGAGTGACCCGCTCTCGCGAGTCTCGTCCGCGACCGAAAGGGAAGATGGAAGCAGCAGCACCGGGAAAGAAGAAGAAGAAGAAGAAGTGGGAGACAACGTCGCGCCCGTGTCCCCCGGCTTCGGACTTAACGACCTTTTGCGCGTCCCGGTGAAGAATGTGCGACTCTCCCGACTCTCGAACATCGCGACTAGTCCCGGTTTATGTAGATGGGCATAAGCGGAGCCCGGCAGTGGTATCGGGGCCGCCTGCCCCTGAAGTCCGCGGTGGGACTACCGAGAGAGGAGGAGATGTTTATGCAGATGAGGAGAGAACCTCCGTCGCCGCGACGTTCGTCGTGAGACGCGCGAATTCCTCGCAAATCTCCTCGCGGTCCCAACCGCGTGTGCGCCGCGGCGTCTTCTTCGTCCCGTCGATTCCCGGAGAACGCGTACGCGGGTGAGCGGGATGCGCGTACTCCCCGTCGCCCGAAATTCGCGGAGGGTCGAAGCGGGCGAGGGGCGAGGAAAAAGAGGAAAATCCCCTCGAAACGATTCCGACCGGGTTCCGTATGCGTCGGAGCGGCCGGCGGTGGACGCCGCGTCGGAGCAGCCGCCGCTAAGTGATTAGCTAATTGCGCCTCGCCGACTCGCCGCCCTTAATCACCTTAATCGCCATCGCCTAATTATTCGCGGCCCGATTAAAGAGACTAACGGAGCCCGGGGTCCGCGTTTGCGGTTACCCCTCGCGCGTCGCGCCGGATTCGAGGCAGATATCCCGGCGCGAGGGAAGCGAGAGGGAGCGAGGAAGGACGTAGATTTCTTTATTTCCGACGTACTTTTTGGAAGAGCCCCCCCTCTTCCTGCAATCCCGTCGCGCGCTCGCGGAGCGCGATACAAATGTCCCGGATTAAAAGTTTTAAAACCCCCCCGGCGTTATTTATACCGCCGTTTCTTAGCCGGCGTACGGCGCGACGGTAGCGGACGGCTGCGAACGATATGGGCCGGCGGCCGGGTATAGGAATCCGGGATTTCGATGCTGTCCGGGAAAGGGAACGCCTGTTACCGAATCGATATCGTCGGATATACGGGGAGAATTTGTGTGATCGAATTAGGTAATTGGGTTCCGGGGATTTAAATTCATTTGAAATCCTTGATTACGTTATAATCCAAAGTATATTGCGCGTAATAAATATTAGGCTTGCTTGGAGAGTTTGAAAATTCAGGTAGCTGAGAGGAAAAGAAACTTCTTTTTTTTTGACAAGAATCTCAGTCACAATAAAGATTAATCTTATCGCTGCAATTTTGTGAAATTTAACTTCAATTGTAATTGCACAAATGGACGAAGATTTCGATCCGATCCCTGTCTTTTTCGATATCAAACAGTCATTCCCCTTTAAAACGAGAAACCCCTTCCAAAAAAAAAAACCGACTCAAACCGAGACCGCAGAGGCACCACTGCGACGTTTGTTATCCCCATAAATCGCAGTTCGCCTTCCTCGTTCGAAATCGGCTTTTAATTCGGTCGGCGTCGCCCTTTGAGGTAGTGCGTCACTCCGACGCCGACGCTGCACCCGTTGCACCGCGCGCAGCGGCGGTGCAGTGGCTCGTACCGCAATATCGTCCGACGCGAAGCTTAGACGTGGTGTAGCCGGGTTTCATTTCATGTTTTGAACTTCGACCGACTGACCGTCGGTCCGCCGCTCGACTGGACGATAAATCGAGACGCCCCCGCGGTGAGCTTTTTTGTCCGGAACGGTGCTGCTGCAGCGGCGGTGCACCCTTCTCCCGAGATTCGCGAGTCTCGGTGCGGCGAGCGTCCGTTTCTTCGGCACCGCGCGAAGTGTACGAAGGGCGAAGGGGCTGGGGGATGAGGAGAGTAAGGCAGGGGCGGTTTTTGCAGAATTCTCTCGCGTACGCGAGGGGGGAGAACCTCAGAGATTTAATTAAATCCGTCGGAAGGGGCGCGAGAGACCGCGGCAATCAACGGGAAAGTCGCGACGTACAATAGTTCACTGCTTTGGTGTACGTTTTCGTGTGGAACGGTGGAAATTTCGAACAGACGTCCCAGAGGTTGGAAATTATTAAAAACCGGCCGGATAACGTTTCAAAATAGGTGAAACGTGCCGGATTCTTATTTAAAGTATGCCTGTCGAGCTGTCTTGTCTTCACGGAGAAAAAAAATAGTAGACTTGTCTAAACTGACAGTCAAATGTGGAGGAACGCCGATTTAGTGACTTGAATTGAATAATTCGGTTAGAAATAATGGCCAGCAACTGTTTAATGAAGTTAAGCTATAGTCAATTCTGACAAAGTATTAGTTCAAATAACTATCCGGATAGACTAATGTACACTACGAAAAATATGGTATATTTAATTAAATCATTGTTTACGGGTGGGGGGATGCAGAATTATTTACTTCGACTAATGAATTTGGTTACAGTGATTAATAGCCATTTGAAGGAAAGAGGCTGTAGTCCATTCAAGTCAATTATTAGTTCAAGTAATTCGATCTGCATCCCTTCGCCCGTAACTGCCGATTTAGTTAAATCTGCTGCAATTCTTTCTCAGTATACGTAAATTGTACAGCAACCTTAGGTACTATTGACTCATATTCGTGGCGTAAATTTAATAATTTATTTAAGAATAGTTATTTCTTCGAATTCAGACGGCAAAGCAAACGTAAATTTTAGAACAATCAATTATTGTAATAAGTGTTTGAATGTGTGACCATCTCTCCGTAATTGGATCGAATGTGTGTACTACCTATATTTTTTCCCCAGTTTTCGGATGTGAATTACAAGCATTATTTGTTACATTTCCGATACGAACTGATAATCGGGCGTCCGCAAATCTTTAGACCTCTCGGAAAAAATAAATCGTAGCATTTACACAAAATTTATGGTAAATTTCAAGACAAGGCCAATTTATTTTTACGATAGCTAAAAGTTTCGTAAAAATTACAGCAACTCTTGCAACTTCTACAAGTTTTGCTACAATTTTTACTAAAATTGCAGTAACAATAAATTGACCTTGTCTCGAAATTTACCATAAACTTTGTAAATTCAACGTCTTATTTTTTTCCGTGCTCCTATCATCCTCGTTTCCTTCGTTCACGATCGTCTCTGTGAGGAGGAACGAGAGGATTTCCTAGACACGAGCGTTAATAGACCGGTAGCCTTCGCGTTCGCCGATTGGCACAGGTAGAACAGCATCCGCGCGCGAGTAGCCGTGCAACTCGGCGCGCGCGCGCGCGCCTGGATTAGCATCCCATTTGCATATTGACGGGTTTCGTAAAAGTTATGAATATTTTATGTACCGCGTATCGCCCGCGCAAAATGGTGATTCTCTCTCTCTCGCTCGTCCTCACCCTTCTCCCTCCTCGCCGCGATCGCGCGAACGCCCGTCCGATCAACGAAATTGTCAGAGCCCCCATCGCGGGAATTATCCATTCGCCGCGCTCTCTCGACTCGCGGAATTAGTATACGACGCGTTAAATTCTCGATTACGATCCGATTCGTCGCTTGATCCATCGGATACAGACGTGTACCGCCGCCGTCGCGGAACGAAAATCTCGGACGCATTTGGTCTGTGCTAGATTTTAATTCGTTGTCTCGCAACGAATCTCGATGGATTCTCTGTTCTAGGAAATTGTACTTTTCTTATTCGCATCTGCTCGTAGGACGTTTTAATCGAAGAAATTACGTTCGATGCGGGAAATCCTTGATTTTATGCTGGGACGTGGCTCGGAAGTGACAAAGCTTCGGGAAATCCGCGTCGCACCTGGCAAGAAATCCATACCTCGTTCCTCCCACGACCTATCGAGGCACGATAAAGCCTACTCGGTCGTCGGCAACTGTCGGCCGCGCGCGCACGCCGACGATTCGATTTATTGTCGAGGTTCTCCTCCCTCTTTCTGTCCGGTAGGCTCGATTTCGCAATTTTACCTAGTCAAAATTGCAAAGAAATACGGAGAGGAAGGGGAAAAAGTCGAGACTCGCGCGAATTCGCGAGAGACCTGCCGACGTGCAGTTGCAGCGGTCATGCAACGAGGAGGAAAAGGGATGCCGGCGGAGCGAGGTGAATTCTCTTCCGGACCAACAGATGGCACCAGGGTGCATCTTTCTCGGTGATTCCCTGTTTTTCCTCTTTTTTTTCATAACGTCTCACGTCCAGGTTTGATCGAGAATCCGTGTTTTTTGAATTCTCCATTATTGCATAATCTATAGCACCGCTATCGCATCAATCTACGTTTCGATATCGATTTGTCTTTCATCAGAATTCCGCATTTGCATCGCGCAGTCGCCGGAAGCGTGTAATTCGGACGTTCGAAAAAAAAATGGGAAAATCGCGGCGTTTCGAAAATTGCAATTTTCCACTCCGCATTTCTCGCGGAATAATCGAGCGAAATACCTCGCGCGCGCGGCTCGGCGTTTCGCCGGAAAGTTCGTCCCCCGAAACGCGCGCGGAATGCGAGCGGACAGAATTTGTTTCGATGAGCGACAGGGAATTCCGATTTCTTCCCGCGGAATTCGAGCGATTCGCAACTGACGCGGGTGAGCGGAACCGCGAGGGTGGGGGGCAAGGACGCCAATCCTATATCATGCACCCGAATCGCACATAACTTACGGTGCAGGCGCGACTGCCACCAATCAATGTCCCGATTAGCGTTAGTTTGGGAATTTCATTATCGCGGAGCTGTAAAACAACGATTATTTGGAAAAGTTTCGATCGTTCAAGTTCGGCATGGAGAATAAAGTAGCTACGGAGGACCTCAATTTTCCTTCAAGATTCTTAAAAAAAAAGGTTTCCTCAAATCGTTACGGGAAGACTGATAGAAGATGCAGCGCAAAATGGAGCAATCGCGGTCGTTGTAAGCGATAATCTAAAAGTTGATAAACTCTACCAGTAAATTTTGTTATATTTACAATAAAATACGGTACATGTAAGGCTTTTCGGACGCTTCTAAAAGATTCGAATAATCCATATAGGGCCAAATCCATGTACGAACCTCATACGAACTCTATAGAACTTTCTCGCCTGGGGATGAACAATTGTTCCTTAGAAACTAGTTAATGTTAATGTAAACTATTGCGATTCAATGTTTTCAAAAGCAAAATTACTGTACCGCACTGTAAGCACGTCCGAAAACATTCGTGTGTGCCTCTTTTATTTTAAATACAGTAAAATTTAGCGGTAACAGTCTTTCCGTGTCGACTAATCGAACCGATAAGACTCGTCGTCGGTGCGACTCTCGAGAAGACGGCGAAACCCCAATAACGTACCTATTCTGCATCCGCGAGATTTACGCCCGGCGTTGATCGTTCGGCGACGTATTAATTGAAATCGTGGCGACTGTTGCGCGCCGCCGATTACAGCCCGCGATGCGTATTAGACGGGACTCGTTAAAAATTAGTCTCGTCGGATCGGATGAAAATACACCTCACGGAAAAAGAGGCGCGGTATCGTTTACGGGTGGTGTGAAACAATGGGGTAAGGCGGACGTATTACGCGTGCAATCAAAAACGCGCGCGCAGCTCTGCTCTCTTATCGTTTGCCGCGCCGCCGAAGCCGCGCCGAATACGTTTAATTAAATTTCACGTGCACCAACAGCCATTGGCCGATCCCTCGTCGTCGTCGAATCGCCTGCCCGTCAAACGCTCTCGGATTATAAACGCCGAGCGCGCGTGTGGCGTGTCCAACTGGATTTGAAAAGTTCTGGCGGGCCCGTGAGGTGCGCTTATTCCGCGGGAGAGAAAGAAAAAAGCAGCCAGAGTCACGGGAAAGAGATCGATCGTGGAGAGTCTTTTTGCGGAGGGACGGGAGGGATGAATGCAATTTCGCGCTGATTGGGCGGTAATTTCGTGATGGGCGCGGCATGCGATCGTTTCGCTCGTCGATGATAATTGTAATAAAATTGCACAGGCGCTCGGGGCTGCCGCGCGTTTGCAGGTAATCGCGTCGAAAAGGACGGCGGCGAGGCGATGCAAATTTCTCTCCGAACCCTCGAGCCGCTTTTAAGGGCGCGAAGGGGTCACGCGCGGGCGAGGGGAGGAGAATCGAAACGGTTCCACGATTGGAGAATACATTTTTCTTCGTTGCATCGCGCCCGGGCCAAAACGCCGTGGCACGGCAGCGCCGTAATGACCCCGCCGTCTCGAAACAAACGATTTATCTTTTCCGCGCCACTGCCTCGAATTGGCAGCAGGCACGGGCCGCACGCGGGCGGGGAAGAAAAGCTCAACGAAAAGAAAAAAATAAATATTACCGGCTGTCAGACGCGATCGGGAGAGGCGCGAGCCGCGCGGTGCTGCCGCCTGCGGATCGTCGCTGCAACGTCGGCCGAGAAGATGCTGCGAGCGCGAGATTTTCGGTACATCTCGCCTGTTTTATTTTCGTCCGCCGCTTTCGAGAGACGCCCACAGTCGCGCTGCGAATTCTTGCGCGAAAATCGCCCGGTTTTTTATTCTTACTGGAAAGCTGCGATTTCTGAAGAAAAAGATTAGTTTCAACGCGGAGTTTTTCTAGGATTCATTGAATCTCGCGCGCGTACCTACACTGATTAAAAAATGCGTTAGATCTAACTAAATCGGCGGTTACGGGTGGAGGAATGCAGATCTGGTTACTTCGACTGATAATTGACTCGAATGGACTACAGCCTGTTTCCTTCAAATAGCTTCAAAGCAAATTTATTAGTTGAAGCAAATAATTCTGCATCTCCCCACTCATAAACGCCGGTTTAATTGAATCTTATATCATTTTTCTCTCTCAGAGAGAGAGAGTAGGAATTTCCAAAATTATAGAATCCTAACCAGTCATATATCTGGACAGAAATCATTGTTACCTAATAATAATAAAATATTATTTTTCTAACTATTTCCATATCATACATAGCAACGGTTTAATCTGGCAAATGGTAACTATTAGGTACAGTGAAAAGTTGGAAACCATACCTAACTGTACACTTCGAAATGATTGCTATAATGTCTAGTACCGGTTACTTTTAATCAATTAATGAAAAGTCGGCCACTCGCAGGTCTAAACTAATGTCAAATCCCGAGTGGCCAATTTGTCCGCTTTCGCCAAGTTGAGGCTCAAACCAGAGTATTAAAATTTCGACTCTCTGGAATGAATACAAAAAATTTCTCCCCGCTCATCATCCCTTCGAAACGCGCCGCGCGCGATTATCGGTTCGATATCCCGCGAGCACAATTCGCCGGACGTCCCGCGCCGCACTCGTATCGCTCGCCGACGGCGCGGCAAATTCCGGAAATCGATCGTGACACGCCTTCGATTCGCGCGGACGTGACGCCGGACGAAGAGGTCCCACCGCGCGTCGATTGCGCCGGCGGCGCGTCGAAATAACGCACGCCGCCCGAATATCCCGACGTGCAACAAATTCGTCGCGTCCTCAGCGGGGCGTCTCTCGTTGCGCGACGTTCTCCCCGCGTCCGTGGAATCCCTTCGTCGGATGTGGCGAGAGAGCGGAGGCTGCATAGGTTTCGGGGCGGAGCACTGTCCATCTACCTGCCCGCGCGACCGGGCAGAGGCGCATTCTAATAATAATCTATGGGAACCCCGCGCTCTCTCTGAGCCGCTGAAGGGCGGGGAGGGCGGTGCGGGAGGGCCGCGAGGGAAGAAAAGAGCGAGAGCGGCTCGAGGGAGGGAAGATGGAGCGGGAGAAAGACGAGGGAAGAGAGGAATTAGAGAGGCTTAGCCGAGAGGAGAGCCTATTATGAACGCAGCGGGTGTGGGTGGATGCCGCATGGGTAGCGAACGGATTCGGGCATTTTTCTCTCGATTTCGAGGGAGTTTGTGTTGAAAGCGGCTGTCGATATTTAATGCGATAATGTCTCGCCGCGTGTGACCGAATGTCCGGGCGAACCAGCGACCGACCGACTGACTGACTGACTCGAGTGACTGACTGATGTCGATCTGTCGCTCGCCTCGCCGAACTTGTCCCTTACAGCGGGGATCCTTCGGATCGCGCGTGGCCCCGATTCGTCTTTTCTGGAAGTCCTTATCTCCGTTCCTCGGAAATCTTCGCGGAAGTCATCGCGAAGTTGTCGCGCGAGATGCTGAATCACCTACATGCACGGTAAAAAAGTGGTGTAAATTTGTAACATCATTTCGTCGGTTTGGACCTAAGTTTATGTACCACATCTAGTGTCATTCAGGCTTATGCTATTGTTTCTGACACCAAAAGTGGTCTATATAGAGTAGACCGAGGCGAACCGGATCACAGGAAAAATCGGCCCGTCGTCCAATTCACCTCGGTCTACCCTACACTAAGAAAAATAATTAGGTTAAAATGACAAAACGCATCTAATTAAGTGCGTTTAGTTGTTCTGAACAAATGTTTCGTTATCCCAAGCAAACGTTTAGTTGTTCTAATCGAAAATTGGTCAATCGAACCAAACATATATATATGCGGGGGATCCATATTTTACCATACGATTTGGTCATCATCTCCAGGATTTTTATTACATTGACCAACTTGTTTCTCTCAGTGTAGGTCCACACCGCAGAATTGTTTACACTGTACGAATACAGAACAATTCTGCAGACCGTATAATGTTATTCGTGGACGCGATTGACGAAGGGGGTGGATGCGTAACGAGGGCGAGGGGCGAGGGTGGTCAGAGAGAGAGTCACGAAAGTATCGAACGAGCAGATATACCGCGGGGGGAGGGGAGTCCCTCCTCGTCCTTGGCTTTTTTGCAGCGGTGGCCGCGGTGGCCCCCGCGCAGAAAAGGACGACGGCCCTAAAGAATGGTTTCCCGCGGCGCATCATTCTTCGCCGGTTAAGAGGAGTCGTTGTTTTATCGGGTGTGTTTACACCGGGGCCGGGGATCTTTTTCGGGAGAGAGAGAGGGGTGTGGGAGGGAGGAGGAAGAGGAGGACTTCCTCGACGTGTCGGTGTCCGGGAAGAACGATCGCCCCTTCGCCGCAGATAACTCAGCTGTCAGTCCGCGTCAAAACAAAGAATCGCTCCGGAGCCCCGCGCGACCCGCGGCGTAAAAACGCACGACGGCTGTCGCACCCCGTCACTTATCCTATACCTGTCGCGCTCGACTCTTTTAAACCCGCGAACGACCGCTCGTAAATAGGCGTCCCGCGTCGCGCCTTTTCGGCGCGATAACTCGAGTAGAAATTTCATTTTTACCGAGGCCCTGACCATGTCCCGATCAAGTAATTCGGACCCCGGTCGGGTTATGTGGCGGGGACCTGGTAAGAATCTTACTCCACACTGAGAGAAAAATTTAAGAGTAGATTTGACTAAATCGGCGATTACACGTGGGGAAATGCAGATCAAATTACGTGGACTAATAATTGACTCGAATGGACTACGGCCTGTTTCCTTCAAATAGCCGTTAATCGTTATAAACAAATTTATTAGTTGGAGCAACTAATTCTGCACTCCCTCACCCGTAAACGCAGATTTCATTAAATATAGTTATATATTTTGTATCAATCAATATGTGGTTTTGGTCATATATGAATTATGCATATAATATGATTACTATACCTATTAACCACACAAGGACTATAGAATGTATATAGATTTTTGAATGTTTGTACAATCTATATATAGTCCTTATGTGGTTAGTGTAGAAATCATACCTATAGGTAGTTATAATTCATACACGACCAAAATCAAATGTGGATTATATAGAAAATATGTAGGTACCTATATAGAATTTTTTCGCCTGGGTTATAGGATCATACTCTGGTATTCCGATAAGGATCAATCCGCCATAATTAAAACTGAAACGAAAAAGTATCATTTTTTCGGTATAGGTATACCTAGGCGCATGTGAAAAGCCTGATCGAGTACTGATGATAGAAAAATGAAAATTATCCTCTTCAGGTGTACTAAATAGATACCCTATCAAATTCGAGTCGGGTATTTCACGATCGAATTATAACATTTATTACATGGAAAAAAAAGAATTTTATACAGAGTGATATTTCGCATAGCAGAAATTTTCCTCGGGAACGATATAGCACTGAGTATCGTTGTACATTGTAACTGCTACTGTGTCAAATAAAAATTAATTCTGCATTCGTAGCAATATTCGAGATGTTCCAAAGCCAATAGTAGGTACCACTAATGTGTCACGTACAAGTGTAAAAATTGTAGTTTTTGCAATGAAAGATGCAGTATTTACAATGTACAATGGTAGGTACTCTCTGCTATGTCGCTCCCTAGGACAATTTATACCCTGTGTAAAATATCACTAATTGCTCCATTTACCTATTGAGTATATTTTGTAAAAAAAAAATCTTTTTCCCACATACGTGGTTTCGATCGAGATTTCCCAAAATAAGGTAATTAATCGTAATGTCACCCGAAGAGGCTCTTACGCGACGTCGGGTATACCCGAACAAATCTCTACCCAGGAAGCGGAACCCGCGCGAAACTGGAATCGCGCAAAGTTCGGGCAACGAGGAAAAAGGCGTCCGCGCGTCTCGGTGGCCACCTCGCGCTCAGCGTCGTAACCTCGGTGTACCCGGTGCCATAACTCACCCTCGCATAATTATGGGGTACCTATAGCCGCCTCCGCCCTCCTTCCCACCACGCTTCCCATGTTCCGGGCGTTTATCCCGCGACTGTATCTACCGCCGGGGAGGGCGCTTGTCACCTGTCCCGAGACATCTCGTAAATAACTGAAATAACATCTCAAGCCCGCTCTACACGATAGGCCCGTGCCTCGGCTGTACGCAGGCCCTCGATGACTGGCGTTCGGTTCGAACCCGACGACTCCTTCGTTCCCCCGGCCCTTCTGCTTCGGGAGGCGCGCGAGCGCGCGGGACGACAGTGTGGCGTAACTACCGAGCGCCGTAAATCAAAGGGAGGAAAGACAATCCTCGTGGTCGAGCGCACGCAAGCTTCGATCGAACTACGATCCGACGTATTCACGTACGAGGGTGCGTATACGCGCGGCGTGTTCGCGGAGTAACGAGAATCTCTTTATCGCGCTAACGATCGCGCAACGGCCAAAATTCACCGGGTTTGATGTAGACCTACACTGAGAAAAAAATGTAGTAGATTTGACTGAATTAGCGGTCACGAGCGGATCTTCTTGTTTTGCCATAAAACACCAATCAAATTTAGCCTTCACGGCAAAATACTAAGATTCATTCGAATCTTTCAGTTACGATCGACTTGATAACCGTATACCGTTACTCAAAAAGGGGGTTCGTCAGAATCATTGGTCACAACTGTGTATCTACGTCAAAATCCAACGATCGATACGGCACGATCGCGATTATCGTGTATCGCGAATTTCGCGCGATTGTTTTCGCACGCGCGCTCATCGATATACGGAAAGATTGATATCAGTAAATTTTATCGTATTTACAATAAAAAAAAAAAAGGTACACATAAGAGTTTTCGGACATTTTTACAGTGCGTTTCAGTAATTTTTCTCTTGAAAACTACTAGTTTCTAAGGAAAAATAATTCTTCAGCACAGTAGGGACATCCGAAGACCTTACATTTACCTCTTACTGTAAATGCGATAAAATTTACCGGTATCGGTCTTCCCGTGTAAATGCCCGCGACATTTCTCATCGTCGTCGTTCGACGGCGGTTTTCTTCTCACAAGTCGACGTCACTCTTGATTACAAATTCCATCGATATATCGCCTTCAAGCGTGCCTCTTATAGAACCTCGTCAGATTTATTACAAATTGGAATCTGTAAAAAAATCCTCCAAACTTATGAAATACCTATAAATTGATAACTAATAGGTCGGAGAGGAGCACCCCCCGCCGGGAGAGGTCGAGCTTCCTCGAAAGATTCCCGAATAACGCCGCGCGATCGAACTTCCGTCCACATTTCGAGCCGATCGAAACGGCGATCGCTCGACGCCGTCCAAACCGGCTCCGGCGCGCCGACCAGTCCGTCGCGGATCTCGCGCGCGCTCGGGGGACACGGGTTTAACACCTTCGACGTCGCGCGCAAGAAACGCCGCGTGCGCGCGAGCGTGAACGACCCGACGAGTCCCGAGGATAATTAATAACGGCCGTAACGAGGTATCGCCGTAGATAGAAACGTTCGGCGTCCACCCGATCTCTCACCTGGCCCCCGAGGAGACCGGTACGGGTCTCCTCGACGAGGGCGACGCGCGTTCGCGTCGGTGTCGGGCGGCGATCCCGCTAGGTAACCACCAGGAGGCACCGTGACTCCGCATCTTCGGGTTGCTCGGATCTTCCGAGGGAGCGCTAAGTGCCGGGCGAGCACAGGTCGGGCATTTCCAAATTGAAAACTATATATCTTCCGATGAGAGAAAGACCTCCGAGATGCGAATGACTCTCCGGCGATCTCGACGCGGCTTTCTTCCGTCGAAATTCGACGGCCGAGTGCGCGGGGCGCTGCATCGGGGGTCGAGGGTCGAGGTTTTGAGTGAAATCGAAGCCGAACGGCAGTTTTATTTAGCTTCGATCTTATCCAAATCTACACTGCAAATGGAAGTGTGTTACATTTACACACTTTCCGTGTGTAAACCTTGTAGTTAAATTTTTAACGTTTTCAGGTATGTTAATTCATCAGAAAAAAACCCTTAAAACATGGTAATTTACGCACAGAATCTCAATTACGCGTTTAAAGTGTGTTTTTCTGATGAATTAAGACGTCTGAATACGTTTGAAAATTAAACACTAGGTTTACAGAGGTAAAGAGTGTATAAAAGTAGCACAATTCTATTTACGGTATACACGGAGAAAAGTTCATGGTAACCATTCTCATAATTGATGTGGTAAGATTGAATTATTGCGGCATGTGACGTTCAGTGCTATAAATTTGTTGATATTTAGGGTAGACCAAGGGGAGTCGGATCATAGATCTGTATTTCTTAAATCATGGTGAATATGAGAATTTTTCGACTGTTCGTATCACTTCATTGGAAAGGAATGAAATAACGCGAACAATCGAACTGCTCGTTTTCAATACGATTTAAAAATATGGATCCATAATCCGATTCGCTTCGGTCTACCCTACTAAAAGCATGGCAAGTGTAGTGGCAATACTTTTAGCAAATATCGATATATTTATTGTATTGAACGTTATAGGCCGCAATAATTCAATCTTACCACATGGTTTGTGAGAATGGTTACCACAGATTTTGTTCTCCCCGTACACTTGACCTCTTTGCCTTACAAACAGCGTTATTTGAGAGCGCACGAAGTTATATATCTATGAATTTTCCCCCCCAATCAATTAACAATTCAAAATGCTTGCCACTGATCCGAATACCATATTATACTCATCACTCGACGTTCGATCGCGATTTTACGAGACGCGCGTCTCATCGAGATCTATGGCGTAGAAAAAGGGTCGGTAATCGAGACACCCACCTGCGAACCATCGCGTAAACTCGACCCAAAGAAAAAGAGCACGGAGAAAGAGTGATGTAGCGAGAAAGACACGGCGCAGGTGGAGACGGACAAGTGGCCAAGTAATTTGGTCTTTTTAGAAAATGTATGGGACGACCTTACACCAAATGCATCTAAGCGGTCTCCGCGCCGGCTCTCCTTCTCGAGATAAAGTAGCCCACCGCGGGCATTACCGTCGCCAGAAACGGAAAGTGACCCGAAGGTGCCTCCTTCGGTCGTGCCACGACTGCCGTTAAGCCCGCTACAGACTATGCGCGATGCGTGATGCGCGATGCGCGATGCGTGGTTCGCGGCAGTTCGTTGTAGTTCGTAGCAATTCGTAAACAGAGCCATACAGACTATGCGCGATGCGTGATGCGCGATGCGCGGTGCGTGATTCGCGGCAGTTCGTTGTAGTTCGTAGCAATTCTGCTTGCATTGTTTCAAAGTTACCAGTTCTAAAATTATCTACATACGAATACAATGCTAATTATGTATGTACATTATGTATGAAAAAGTGAAAAACATAATACTATGATTGAAATACATATTAAGGAGGATCGACTGTTTCTTTGGAGTCAAAAATGTGTTTGAAAAAATGTTTTCACAGCGATCTGAAAAGTTATGGAATAATAATTAAATGAATTATGAACCCGTTTTATGCATCGCCCATGCCGAAAATCATTAGTAAATAAAATATTGGAAAATTTATGGCGGGCTATTAGAGCGTCAATGACTCCGGAATCGTCGTCAGAGGCTTCTTGTCCAACATTTTAAAGAAAAATAAAAAATTACAAATAATCTATAAAAACCTATAAAAACAACTCATAGAGAATGCTGAAGACATAAAACAGTTATTCGATTGATAATTCAGTATCATGGATATATGATTATAGTTTAAACATTTTTTATTGTGCATTGCAATTTTCATTGTATTCTTGGCAACGTTGTACTCCGCGAAATTTTATATTGGCTGCAGTGACGCGTGAACTACAGTGGCCAGCTATGGCTGATGACGCGAGCATGCAGCAGAGCCGGTATAAAGTCAAATTTTGTCAAAAAAGAAAAAGAGTTGTATAAGTAAAGGCATGATTTCGTTTCAACAATCATTCAACTTGGATAAAGATTTTAGGGACAATATTTTTTGTATAGTTCCGAATCTTTCAAATTTCGCGCTCAGTTTGAATAGACGCCAGGTAAGGTTCGGTCTTTCAGCTTTACAACTGTTTCGCTGCCGTGTTGCCAAGTCTCTCACCGTTAATATGGCGTGCTAATGGTTTGCGAAGTAAAAACGAATTCCATGATAATATTACGTTGCAACCATATAGAAAAAATCGCTGCAGAAATTTCGATAAGGTTGGCACGCTAACATACGGTAAAATCTAATTTACTTATGTTTTACATAATCCTTAATATTTCATCTGTTAAATTACTAGTCTTTCAAAGTCTAAAGTTGGCGGAATGTGTGTTAAAGTCAGTGATAATATACCTTAGTACAATCGTCTCCCATAAGGCGATATGTTAAAAGTGGTCAACTTTAGAATAAAATAACGAAGAATCTATAGTCTATAGACGGTCTATATTGCTCAAATTTTTGTATTAGTTGTGTAAAATATTCGTGTATATCTCATATAAAAAAATTAGGGCTGTAAGTTGGTTTTCGTCTGATAGTCGAACCTCCTTAATAGTCTTCAAATTCTATTTCCATTGCTTCATCCTTATCGTAATTAATCACAATATTGCTTCCATTTTTTTACATCCATTTCAACGCACGAAAGTGTTGTTGGGTTCCGCCAATAATTGCACATGAAAGAATCGTCGCAATTTAATGAAAATACTCTGCGTCAAGGATAAGCGGAAGTGAGATTTATAGCTTCGAAAGTTTTCACTATAGGAAAAAGACAAGGGTCCTTGAAAGGGGTTTTGGCATAGGAGTCCGCTCCGTATTAAAAAAAAAGACATCGGTGGAGGCATTCAGGGTGCGCACCGAAAGGCACGGGTTCGTACATCGACTGTTTGGTGTGTTATCACATGTTCGGGAAAAAAGTCCAGTAAGAACGTTTTTCCCCTTTCTCTGTACTTTCGAGAAAGAGCCATGAAATTGTCCCTTCCGGACAGGCAAAAATAACAATACAAAGTGTTTCGTGAATCTTCGATATGTGTACCGCGAGCATTATGTGCCCACGGCGCCGATCGGCCGGCCTACGACAAATCGTCGGCGAATTATTTTATTGTGATGTTTTCTCGAAAGTCAGAGCCGTCACTTTCAAAACAGAAATATAAACGAGCCTCGGACTCTGCCACCCGAAGGTGACCTGCGGATGATTACCTACAGCCCCTCAACCACTGGAAAATTCCTGCAAAAAAAATAGCGCGCACAAAGAATGGACAAATTTACTATGAACACAGCCCGTACTTCGGCGAAACAGCGGTTGATGCGCAGCCTTTGATATTCGTCCATTTACCGCCTCCAAGAGCGAATCACTGCGCATCACTGCGAACCACACGAACCATGCTGTTTACGAATCGATTTTTAACGAACAAGTCCCTACACACTATTCACGAACTGCCGCGAATCACGCATCGCGCATCGCGCATCACGCATCGCGCATAGTCTGTAGCGAGTTGGCCAAGAACGAATCACTGCGAATCACTGCGAACCACACGAATCATGTTGTTTACGAATCGATTTTTAACGAATAAGTCCCTACACACTATGCACGAAATCACGCATCGCGCATCGCGCATCACGCATCGCGCATAGTCTGTAGCGGGCTTTACCTCTCGCTCCCTCTCCTTTCCTCTCGACGACTGGGCCACGTAGGTAATGAGAGGCACGAGTCACGTACTCGCGAAGAGAGGGCACACGACCGGAATCGAGATTTTCAACCTCTTCTCTTGGCGGGTGAAAGAAATGCATTGTCGCGTTGTCGTCGACTAGCTTTTAAATCGGGGAAAGTGTTTGACGATGTATTTATTCACGCCGATTTCGAAGATCGCGCATTTATCGAGGAAATCTCAGAGGAACGTCGAGATGTACCTAGGTGATTTTTTATCGGAAGAAAATTATTTCTGATACATAAAATCGCTGATATCTTGCACGCAAAAAAGGAACCAGCAATGTTTACAGTTGCATCTAGTGGCGTTGAGATTTGAAGTGATTTTCAAGAATTCGTAGAGAGGATACATTCCTATTTACAAGTAAAAACTGTGCAGATATTAGTTCAACCAGATATAATACTTATCTATTTATACGCAAGAATTTCTATCGCTTACCCCCAGGAAAAGCACCTAATTACTGTGTTATTTTGTAAAGTTTGCTGGGCGAAATCATCGTTCGTGCTGTTCAAACTGTGTAATTCGTGTAGTTCCTTTTTCTCTGTATATATCTTTTTTCGAATGGGATAGCAGTCTTTAATATCAATTTTCGTTCAAATCTATCGTTCTCCATTGGGAAAATAAAAGGGCATCTCTCTCTGCGCTGTACGAGCGTAGATGGATATGTAGAAAGCGGCAGCGTGTCTGAGAAAGGTCGAGGGCTTGCGATAACAGAGTCGTCACGTCCCTTCAGGAAACTAAAGAAATGCAAAGCGTGTCTCGGTGGATATAGAATTTCGGTTTAGTCGTCGCGCGGACGAGTGGCGGTAGAACCCCGGCAGGACCTACGTGCACGGTCAGTGGCTGCCGCGCAGGCCGAACGGCGACCGCGCCGGCACGATGTATCATCTCTTCTTTCCGACCTCCTCCTCCTCCTCCTCCGAGTCTCATTCCTCCCAGTAGGCGAGAAGGGAGGAGAAAAGAGAGAGAGCGAGAGAGAGAGAGAGAGAGGGATGAGAGAGAGAGAGAGAGAGATCTTCCGATGGCGATACCCTCGCGACCCCAACCCCGCGCTCTTTCCATCCCGTATGCAGCCGGCCTGCCAGTCATCCACGGTTTAGTCATACTGGAATTTCTTCGGAGATTTTCGATCGACACACATTAACGTGGCCCATGAAGGCTAACGCATCGTCGCGGCTCCTGCAAGGATACTCGTTTCTGCCTTCGAAAATGATTTTTGGTACATTTTTTCTTTACAGCATCCCTGCTGCATCGATGCAGTAGAAAAATAATCTCTATAAACTTTGCTCGCAACAATATACCTTCGGATAAATGCTTCTGCTCGGATGGGATATTTTTTCCTGCCTTCCAAAGCCGATTTTGGTACAGGACATATTTTTTGATCAGACTATATCTCAGTTGCGTGGAATTCCTCTGGAGAAATTAATTTTTGACAATTCCCTTCATGCGTTGTAAGCACCCGGAAGACTGATAGCAGTCAATTGTACTGTATTTATAAGAAAAAAAAGTATCTACATATATGAGGGTTTTGCGGATGTTTTTACACACACACAACACAACACAATGTAGTACAGTAATTTTTCTTTTGAAAACATTCAACAGTCTACGCTACAATTTACTAGTTTCTAGAGAAAAAATTATCCTTCAGCACACTAGGAACATTCGCAAACCTTCATGTGTACCTGTTTACCTTTTTATTGAAAAAAAAAAAAGTAAATTTGACTAGTAGCAGTCTCTCCGTCCACAATTACATCCTATTAAAAAGAAGATCCTTTATCGGCTTTGCGAGAAAAATCTCATCGTACACTGAGAAAAAAATGTCTTTGATCGAAGTAAACGTGTTTCTGGATAGTCCCAAAAGTACATTTATTCGACTTGAATGAATACCGGTTTAATCCAAATAATATTCAATTATAATATATATATGTAGGTATATCTACATATATTTTAAAAATATATATTTAAATCAATAAAATATATATATTATTGATTAAAATATATACACGTTCGGATCAATATTCATCCGAATCAAATAAATGTGCTCTTGGGACTACCCAAAAACACGTTTATTTCGATCAAGCAAATTTTTGTCTCAGTGTACGAATCACTATGTAGATCCTTATAGCTACCAGGAAGAAGATTATACCGAGCCGGCCTCGCGTGCATACAGGTATCTCGTTTCCTTACAAGCCTCGATATACAGTTATAAGTACTTTGCCCCATGTACCTATATGTTCGATCATCGGCGAAGGTTATAGACACCATGTACCCAGTCTCGCGCGCGAGTACCCATTATACTTGGCCGTTGTTACGGAGAGTTTCTTCGAGGCAGGGCATGTACAATACTTCGGGAGCGCGTATAATACCCGGCGTGTTGGGTTCGAGAGCGTCGGAAAGAAATAACGAGTTTCCGGGGAGCAAACTCTTTCTTTCTCCTCCTACATTTCTTCCCTCCTCTCGATTCGGACTGCTTTGACGAGAAGTCGTTGATTCGTCAAACCTACGCGAGTGCGCGTAGGCGTCGTTCTCCCGTAATCTATGTATATCGACGGGCACCGTCGTCCATATGGGAGGATCTCACCTCGCGAGCGAAGCGCGCTTACACGATTCGTTCGTTTCGCGCAGTGACGTCGCTGCGCCGCCGGGCGAACGGTCGGTTTAATGGGGCGCGGATGTGTGCACGTAGGGGTGTCGCATTCACCCGGGGTGATCGATCACGGGGTGAATCCTCCCTTGGTCCGTTATAATACGCCATCCCGTACGTATAAGTAAGTGTACATGTCTATAGCTGGAATATGGTACGCGGTACGCGTCGACCGAGAAAACAGTTTATTAATAGTTAATAAATATAATTTCAAATACGGTGAAGTAAGTATTTCATTAAGACAAGAAAATATACGGTTGTTGTCAAAATGTTTACTTCATTTAAATAGTTGCCTCGAAGAATCAAATTGTGTCAAATAAATATCGCAATAATTAACGAATATTTACTTGGTCCAACAAAATGTTTATTTCGCCGTATCTAGACAAACATTTATTAACTACTCAGGTGAGAAAGTTCTATATATCTTGTACATATATATAATCCATATGTAGATTTGGTCATATATGGATTATGTATAATTTCTATAATATTAACCGGATACGAGCAATACATATGGATTACACAAATATTCAAAAATTTATATATAATCCTTATATGGTTAATATAAAAATCACATGTAATCCATATATGACCAACTCCACGTATGGACTATATACAAAATATATAGAACTTTTCCGTCTGCAAAATGACAACGATTCTACGTATATCTAATGCATTTCCATGTTTCGCGATTTAAGCAACGACCGGAGCATTCGGTCGACGTTATTTCTCCCGCAGGATGAGTTCCTACGTGTGGTCGATGTTTACCGACAAATCTTCTCACGAAAAGTATTCCCACTGAAAGTGGGTACAGGGCCAGGGTATCCCGCCGGGCCAGAGAGCCCCGCAACGCGGCGATACGTCGGAGAACGGAATTTGTCGGTCGCTAAATCTGTAAACACTCGTCGAGTGGAACTGGGGCTCTCTCGTACCCCCCCTCCAGCTTCACCCGCCGCTCGAAAACCTCGCGAGAGTAGGTACTTACACTCGTACGCCGCGGCGCGTTGCGTCGGGAATGTAAAAAAAAGAAAGCAGCGAGGGAATCGGTAATTCGACGCTCTTAATCGGCTCGGTGTAGCGTTTCGATCGAGGGCTACGCGAGAGAGCGAATCGTGATAGCTCCGGTATATCCGACGTCGCGAGGGAGCGTATCGCGATCGAATCGCACGCGCGCGCGTCCTCGTTATCTCGAGCCACGCATAATTACGGTCGTCCCGCACGCATAAATACGCGTGTCCCGACGCGGTGTCCGTCCACGCGGTAAAAATAAGCCGCCTATTACAGAAGTAAAATCCGCGCGTTTTACAGGCATATCAAATTAGTAGCGTTTATCGGACGCGGCGCACTTTTAGCGGACCGAACGAACCGCGCGCGCGCACACGTGACGCGTAATCGCTCGGCGTGACTCGAGAGCGCGCCTCTCCTCTCGCCGGTGTGGCTGCGAACGACGTGAAAACCTGGCGCATACCTGCGGAAAGTTGCATTTCTCTCTCTTGAAAAAAAAGGAAGGAAAATAGAGGATCGAGCACGTTTCTGCGCAGGATAGCCACTCTCTCGGGGGTTGCTCTTTATCCGCCGTGTGCCTCGGGCTTTGCGCGAGCGCGCGTGCATTCTCAAGCGGAATTTCCGCTGAAGGTTTTGCAACGCTTCAAAGTCGACCTCCGCGGGGTGTATCCGCCCCCGTGCCGCGCGGACGTCTCGTCGAGTTTGGATCGCTCGGGTCGGACTGCGGGTTTAATCCCATCGTCGATAGATCGTTTCGTTGGTAATTGCGTGGAATACGCGTTTTCGCGGGGGATGGGAAAAGGCGGGAGACGAGCTCGGTTGTGAAGTTGAATTTTTGAGCATTAATGTATACGACACATTTTTCTGTAAGAGAACTTTCTACGAATGCATTGGCAGTCTAGAGTGAAAGTGTAATAGATGCCCCCTCTGAGGGATACAAATTATATAGCAATATTCGTTATCGTTGGAATGTGAGGACATTGTCTACGCGCTGGAACGTAATCATTTCTATGATAGAAAAATATAACTTTGATGAAAAAAGCTTTAGGATATCCAAAGAATTGAGAAATTCCGTTTTCGACATTTCGGGGGAGGAACTTTGGTTGATGTGGGAACAATGAAATATATTTATTGCGACGACAAATGTGCCGGTTGTTATGACCAAACGTTTTAGAAACATTATGTTGCCACAATCAACATTTATTTGTCGTAATCACTGTTACCCTATGCGGAAAAAGTCTCGCGCGTCCCAGAAATCGGTGCGTTCATCGCCTGCTCGGATAGGGGTATAGATTAAAATCGCTGCCGCGATATTCGTGGAAAAAGCCATAATTCTTCGGCGGTCGACGCGGACGGATCGGCTTTCGACTGCAGGACACACTTTGTACGCCTGCCTTAACGATCCTCGGCCGCCGGTGTCGTTAGCTCCTTGTTCTTCGCTTCCTAATAGTTTAGTCGGTATTTCTCGGTATGGACGACGAGCGCTGGTGATGCGAAGGAAGGCCTCGGCGTGGATGACTGGATAGTCCAAGGCACTTATCCACTTTACAAAAAAATCGATGAGGGTAGGGTGATTTTTGCAGGGCTAAGGGTAGTTTCCAGAGTATCGAACCAAAAGATCACACTCGAAATCATTTGGCGTTCGACTCTAGAGGCTTTTTTTATTATTTTATTACTACTTCTTTTTTCGACAAAATGACCTGAATAAAAGTTGTAGATAATAACATTCTGATCAACTTTGCCTTATGACTCTTGTTTTCTAGTTATTTTAGTTTAAGCGCTACGGCCATTTTTGTGTTTAGAAATTCGCCAGGGCCGTCCCGGAAAAAGGGGACATTTTCAACCTCTCTCCAGGGCCGTCCTCTTTTCCCGGGACGGCCCTGGCGAATTTCTAAACACAAAAATAACCGTAGCGCCTAAACGAAAATAGCTAGAAAAAAAAAGTCATAAGGGAAAGTTGATCAGAATATTATTATCTACAACTTTTATTACGGGCATTTTGTCGAAAAAAAAATAATAATAATAAAATAATAAAAAAGCCTCTAGGGCCGAACGCCAGATGATTTCGAGTGTGATCTTTTGGTTCGGTACTCTGGAGACTACCCTTAAACAACCCTGAAAAAATCACGCTACCCTCGTCGACTTTTTTGCGTCATACCTAGGTAAAAATGGATAGGTAAGTGCCTTGGACTAGGAATATTTCAGGGAATCTAGCCAGGAACGGATCCGATTATTCCGTCGGTTATATCGTCGATTGAATGTAAGAATTATGTAACTCAAAATTCGGCTACTTTTAGTTGTCTACGTTTTAACGTAGTCGAAATAAAGCGGAACTTATTGCAAAAACTAAATAACTTTTTACATAATCCGATAGATATCGTTAAATAATGTAGCCAACAAAACAACTTTGTCGAGTCAATTTGATAACCTGACAAAATATTTAGCGGATTATCCAAATATTCAGCTCTGCCATCTGAGTTTTCGTGAAATCGGCCAAAGAATTTTGCGATCCCAAAAAAACGTTTCGTTGGCTCGTATTCGTTCCAAATATTTTGTTAGCCAAACCAAGGAATTCTCCGCGTAAAGGAATCTACTTTGATTCCAATCTTCTCCGTGGTTGCCTTCCTTTTCTCGCTTTGACCGCACCGGGGGAAGGCTGTATTCTCGACCATAATTAGCGCTAATGCCGTCGTAAAATCTAATTCCGTAATAATTGCGCTAATCTCCCTAAAAGTATCGGAAGGTGGTTTAGGATGCGGATAGGGCGTCGTCTACTTCCCTGTCGTATTATCCCGATAGTTCGTCAGTCGCGGCGCGGAAAGGCAGAAATTCCGACTCCCCCTCCGCTGTGATCCCTCGCGGTGCGGTCAAACGGTCGCGTTTCCTCCAGAAGCGTCGAAACCGCGCGGAATCTCCGTAGTCCAAGGACACTGTCCATTATCGACGGATAGGCGTGCACGCGAGAGAGCGCCGAGTCCGTAGAGGTACCTATAGGTACCTTCTATACGTATTCCTCGGAGCGTGATTTATTACGAAATAACAGGTTCAACGTGGCCCCGGGCACCAGGTAAGGCTCGGCTAAGTGGACGACAATGGCCGGAGACACCTACAAATTAACCGGGTAATGGAGTTCGGAGCGGGTGCGAGAAGGGGGGGGGGGCGGTTGCGGCGGTTTGGCGCGCGGTCGTGCACACCCCGATTTCCCTTTCGAATTTTTAAACAATGTCCCAATTTGTGATGTTACGCGGAACCAGATAGATGCCCGGGACGGTCATAAAATCGAAACGAGCGCGCGCGCGCCAACGGGAGGGAGAGACACTGAGTGATGCCGGTGACAGCCGCCTCGCTCAACCCCCCGACGCTATTACTCACCCGACACCGAATACCATTCAAAGTTCGAAACCACGCGTTCGCCGCCCAATTCCTACGTAGAGAATCAGCTGTTCGCTCGTGGCGAGGGGGGAGCGCCGTGGCCTGCGATCGAACGGCGTTTACAGTCGCCCGAGGATCGATGGATCGGGGTCGAGGTCGTTTTTCTCGCTGCGAGGGACGAGTCAATCGCGGGTGCATCGCTCCGAGCGGTTTCGTTGGTACAGTGGACGGACGCGACTTCGGTTTCGCGCGAGTTTGTCGATTTTTTTCTGATATCGAGTATTTCTATACGGGGAGGACTTGAAATTGGTCTGTCCAACGTTATTAATCATGTTCACTGAAGTGAAATTTACGATCTTTAAACATCTAATTAATCGTATAGTCACAACATAGGGTAGACCGAGGCGAATCGGATCATAGATCCATATTTCTTTGATCGTGGTGAAAAAGAGCATTTCGATCATCCGCGTATACGGATGTAATATATTACTTCGTTGGAATCGAATGAAGTGATACGAACGATCGAAGTGCTTGTTTTCATCGCGGTTTAAGAAACATGGATCTATCATCCGATTCGCCTCTGTCTAGCCTGTTATATTTCATTGTCAGTGCACTTTCGAAGTGCACCTATGGTTCGATATCGACGCTCAAAGTGTCGAGAAAAGTCGAAGGACTCGGAACATTCGGATGGCCCCTACTTTGCGTGGTTAACACTATTTTATCGGTATTTTATTCAGAGTATCATACAACCTCGATTATCTCGTAACCCATGAGGTTTTCGCCAAAATTGGTAGAATACTTTTTTGTAGAATATATATCGATCTACAAAAAAGTTCCATAGCAGTATGGGCAAAAAATCCACAGATAACGAGATAATCGCCCGCCAGTTTGACCGTACGAGAACGCGCGACCGCTCGGTTAGTTCTAGTGCTAATAACGACGATCAGGGGCGATCGACGTCAGCGCACGAAAGTTTCCCTCGAATAAATGGATTCCCTTCGCCGCACGAAACGCTCTATCGTATTTGGCACGGAGTAGGTATACAGCGACAACCACCCTCCACCGCGACACGCAGTCGATTCCGGCGGAACTGTCGCGTCGCGACGTCGTAGGTACCTACCGCGTGCCGTAGGAGCGACGGAAGACGAACAACGACGTGGAAGCGTCGGGCCGCGCGAGACCCGCATCGTATAACTTTGGCGCAAACGCGCGTGCATGCATCGCGCGCTGCGCTTACAAAGCGCCTAGTCGCGCCTTGCGACCAATGCACCGGGCGGCTTCGCATAAATACCCGGAGAAATATCGCCCCGCGTAACGTCATAATTCGGCCTGCTAAGCCCTGCCGCTCCGCTATCCCTCTCGCACGCGCCTCCGAGGAGTTCGCTCTCCTCTGGGCTCTCGCGCGAGCCGCGCGGATTTGATAATTCGCCGAAGGGAGGTATAGTGGCGGCCGGAGGGAAAGAGAGAGAGAGAGAGAGAGCGAGAGCGAGAGAAGGAGAAAGATCCTGTGCACAGGGGCTCGCCGGCATCGGCAGCAGCGACGAACGAACGAGAGCGGGAAAGCCGAAGAGAGGCGCTCGGCGAACTCGCGCGTCGGGCCCGAGCTCCGGTACATGAGCGCGCGCGCGCGCCAGAGAGAGAGACAGAGAGAGAAGGAATGGAAGAGCAAGAGAGATGGATATATTGTGAGAGCAAGAGAGACAGCGAAGCGGAATGAGAGAGCGAGAGAGATAGACGTAACGAAAGCGCGAGAGAGAAGGAAAGAACGCGTGAGCGAGAGAGACGGAAAATTGGAAGAGGCAGGTACCTACAGCGCGGTACACTCGCGTTTCCCTGTGTTGGTGTAGCGATGGCGGTGCGTCGCAGTTCCCGGAATCGCCGACGCGGCGCCACCGTCGATGGGAAGGGCCATAGCGCATTGGCCGCGCTCGGTGGGCGTGTCCACGGATTTTCCCACTCCGCGACGTTGCACCGCGGTGATTGACAGTTGGCGAACGACTGCGGACGGCGCAGGATCTAAACGGTAGGCGCTTCACGCTCGCTCGCTCCTTCGGTATCGCTCCGTCGGCGCTCCGTGTGTACTTTTCCCGAGGAAACGCATCGCGCGCCTGCCGTCAGACCTCAGGGGCGCGTGCACGCACGCCTCACCTGTTCCACGCACGGTGTATACGCGAACGCCGATCGGTCGGGGTGCCGCTGCGTTGTTCCCGCGCGCGCGCGCAAGTTTCACCTTCCGACGAGGGCGCGCGCTCCTCGCCTCCGCAACGCGACCGCGATCGTTAAACGCCGCGTGTGTGCCCCACGACGCGCGAGATCGTCGGCCGCCCTGTAGGCCTCGTGTGTATTCGCGCGCGCGCTTTGTCCGAGGTGAGAGAGGCTCCCCCCGCCCCCTTTGCCCACCACTGTACCGGAAGAAGCGGACGACGATTTTCGCGGGATACCTCGCAGAGAGCAAAGGGGCGGCCAACCGGTGCGGCGCCCAGTACAGCGCGGCCACGCGTGGCAGGATGTATCTGTATCGTGCTCAAGTGACATCGTGATCTTTGTGTGAATTCGAAAGAGTGAGATTTAGTCGTTCGCCCGCGGATCGACGGAGCTGAGAAGGAAAGAGAGAGAGAGAGAGAGAGAGAAAGTGACAGTGCGGACAGAGAGCCCCCTCCAACCCCCCGCCTACCCCTGCCCCCGCGAGGGGATCTTCGTCTTCGTCTTCGTCGTCGTATCGTCACGCGCGGGGATCCATACATTCGTCGTGTTTCGCGTGTGTTTGCTCGTGATTTTGTTTCCGTCGTCGACGTTTCGGTGCGCGTGCTTCGCAGGGGGGGGATTCGCGGGGCGTCCCGATCGTTCAACACTCGGTTCCCCCGGCCGATCAGCCGGAAGGAGTCCGCACGCGCGTTCACCGTCGATCGGCCGAGCTCACCGAGGGCCGACAAAGCGAACGACCTCGCCCCGGCGTCGGATCCATCCCGGGGAGCGGCTTCTCGCGCCGCTGCGGTAGACGACGACCACCGGCCACGTGCTCGCTCCAGCGCCAGGTGCGATGTCGCGACACTGACGCAGCAGGCCTGCAGCAAACCGGAGCCTAGACGAAAATCCCCGTGGACGCCGGGAGAGGCGCACGAGAGAAGACCGCGGTGGAGAGAGAGAGAGAGAGCGCGCGCGCGCGCCATGAAGATGCGGAAGCACGACAGCGTCGCCACGCGGACCGCGCAGTGCTGACGTCACATCCTCGCGTAACGCGATCTTAATTTTAAGGACACTCTCGGCCGCCGACGGTGACGGAGAGGGTCGTTGCCGCGAGTCGACGGCTGCGGATTTCGCGCCGCGAAGGGAGGCGCGTTTTCTCGACACGCGTATACGTCGCGCCCGCCCTTTTCGTTGCTTCGACGCGCGACGGTGCTCCGGATCAGTGGATACGTCCGAATCGCGCGGGGGATTCGCGCGTCGGGTTGACGCGGTGTGAAGTGAAGCTCTAGTCGCTACTGTGAGGGGAAAAATAGCCGCTACGGTGGCTCAGCACGCAGAGTTCCCCGGCGCGGCCAGGGCGTTCATGGCGCAGCCAAGGGTACGTGTTGAATTTACCTCGTGCGTGATGCGAGGATTGCACTTGCGGCGGTCGCGCTAGCGGCGGCTGGTTGGGATTCGATTTGGTTTCCTGGTTTTTTCCTGGTTTTCGCGTTGAGACTTCGGCGTGGGCTAGGTCGTCACAGTGTCGCAAGAGGGAGGGGCTGGGTGGATTTTTTTTTTTCCGGGTGACTTTTCGTCGTCGAGGGATCTCCGCGCGAGATAACATTGCGAATCGATCGAATTGCTCTCTGCGAGCAAATCAGAGCTGACGGGGTTTTGGTGGAGCCGTGATAATCTCTGAATTGAGAGGAAGCTTTTAGACTTTTTCGCTGAACAAAAATTTGCTTCGTTCAATCGTCGGTGAGGTTGACTACTGCGAACCTCACGGTGTACCTAATTGTTTCAAGTAGATATTCGCCTGTTTCAGCTTCAATTTGGTCGTTTCAACTCTATTTTTCCTTACATTCTCATGGCATCGAGACAATTGCGCAGTGAGGTTCGCCGTATTCAACTTCACCGATGATTGAATGAAGTAAATTTGTTTTCAGTGTTCGGATTGAGCTTTTCAGCTCCTTTTCTCCCGTTTTTCTCTCTCCATCCGACGCGTCATAGTTTTCGGTACGACGCGTACTTTCCTCGGTGCAATTTCAACGCGGCACCGCGCTCTCAATTCGCGGAGCGTAGGCCAAAGTGTCGAAGTCGCGGTGCGAATCGCTCTCGGAAGGGCGATTGACTTTTGAGAAATTCCGATCTGGGAATACGGAGAATTTTTCAGCACTAGTCTTTGAGGGATTCTCACGTTTTTCGAGAACGTAAACGACGGTAGTTTCCTCGAATCGCCGCGACAAACGGGAGAAATTAGACGAGAAACAAGAGTTATCTCCGCGTGTTACGGTCTAGCGAGTTTGACGAGTGCCTTGCAGGGTCGAGTTGTCACGCGGGATTAGGAGAAGGTCTCGAAGAAACCGAGATTCTTTCGCGATAAGACTTCCGCGAAAGTGATTCGCTTCTGCAAAATTTGGAGAACGTCGAGCCGAGCTTTTCCCCTGTGAAGTTTGAGGAAACCGTCTTTCCGAGAGATGCGGAAAATACACGGCGAGTCCGAAGACACAGCAGTGTCTCCTCCTTCGAACGAGGGAGGAGAAATTATCTCGGATCGTGCGGCGAGAACGTGGCGAGTGTGTCGTGGAATCGGGAGTGTCCGTGTGCGGGATTCTCGCGGGTAGGCGACGATACGCGAAATTTATTCGTATATTCGGAAAGACGTCTGACGACTCGCTCGCTCGTAAATCCCACGGTCGTTGCCGCGAGACGTCTTCGCCGGGGCGAGACTCGTAAAATTCGCGTCCCGAGTAGTTTTCACTTTCCGATTGAATTTGAGAGTGAATTCGCGCGAGATATCACCTGGCGTTCGCCTCGCCGTGTCGCGGGACTCGGAGGAGACGGCGAAATTGGGGTCCGTCGGCTGCCGGCGCGTCGATCGCCCGGGCCGCCGGGCTGCAGACTCGGGCATCCGGCGATGGGAGAAAATGATTCTTTTCGATTTGTGGAGCGTACGAGGGATTCTATAATAATTTTTGCGGTGAATAGCGTGGCATTTTTTTTAACGATTTTTCGTGTATCTTGGAAATGTAAGTGACCTGAGAAATTGCAGACATCGATTCGAAAATCGTGCAGCATCAGTTCCAATTACTGTAGGTATTTTTGGAAATATACAGAGGAAAATTAGTTTCGTGATTTCGATTCATTCATACTCAATTTTCATTGAAAATTGAAAGTTACAAGTCCGACGGACGGATTTAATCTTTGATCTTTAAAACGAGAAGCTGTCAAAATTTCGTATACACTGAAAAAAGTATTTAGCTAATCCAGCTATATTTCTGACTGCCTCAGACACAACTAGAGAAATATTGCTAGCGTAGCAAGAATTCTTGCTATTGCGAAGAAAATTATCACTGCAATTACTAGAATTTTCTAGTTGTGGCCAAATTTTGTTGAGTGTATCCTCCGATCAATCGAACATATTTTCTTTGACCATTGAAGAGCCAGAGGAGACATTTTCAAATTTCACTCTCTTCGAGTATTCGGTACCACGAAATCGCGTCGTTCGCGGCCCGTCCAATTTATCCGGCGAGTCGCTAATAGCCAGCGCGACCACCGCTCATCGTTAGAAACGAGCGATCTCCCGGAGTCGTAAGTCACTCCGAATCCCACGCGTTTTTTTTCTCAAAAACATTTTCGATGAAATCTCGAGGAAAACTACCGCCGCAGAGGCGCGATGCCACCGATCGACGCGCGGTGCTTCGGCGTGCGCTAACGCCGATTTTATTCCAATTAGTCAACCTCGCGCGCGGGAAACCGCCAAGAGACGATGAGTTATTTTCGAGTTTAACCCGGGGAATTATCGCGCGGCTGCGGCGACACGAGGATCCGTCCCGGGGTAATTGGATAGCTCGTCGATCGCTTCCCGAATCGCTGTTTCCGATGCAAGATTTGAATGTCATTTTAATTAAGGCATCTTGCGCGCGTTTAGTGGCCGGTTAAACGCTTCCGTAGGATTCGTTCGACGCGTCGTCGTGACACTTCGAAGGGATTCTCTAGAATTCCGAATGACGTCACGAGAGATACGATACCGCGGTGACGGGTCGCGGCGAACACTTTTACCGGCGCTACGAATTATTCGGTACGCGGGATGAGGGGATTACCTGAGAAAAAAAATTGAAATATCTTCAACAATTTTATCGCGCGCTCGGATGAGAGAAATATGAAAAATAAGATACAACGAACGGCGGTTTGTAATAGTGGCAAAAAAATTGCCTCGTCTAAAGGAGGATAGATGGAATCGCAACACGTATAGTCCGAGATGATCCGCCGTTGCTACATCCGCAGCGACGGCGGGTCGTCGTCGCGACGACCGCCTCGCATCTTCGGCTTTGCATGAGGAATAAGTCGGTGGTGCTTACGCACAATGTATGCAACGGCACGAGTTCCTGCGATTAGAGTCGCGCCAATACTGAGTGCTGCGCGTGTACGTGTAACGCATTGTAAAAAATTTGTATTTCTAACGCGTACTTTTGTATAAAGCCTTTTCCAATAGATACGTGGTTGCGAAAATTAATATGCAAAACGATTTGTATTAAGTTTAATGCAATTGTATACGAAGCTTTTATCCGATGCATGATTATGAAGATTTATAAGAGAAATTTTATAAGACATATTAATTTTTATAATCACGGATTGGAAAAAGCTTTGTATAAAAGTATAATTTTTTTTAAACATTTCATGACGGAGTAGATATATTAATTTTCATAATCACCTATCCGATAAAAGCTTCGTATGCAATTATATTAAATTGAACAGAATTTTTGTACACTGCGCAATCAGCACTTTACCGCGCGCGACGGCAAAGGCGATCGGATACAATAATTGAAAATAAACTTAACGCGAAGCACACCTAACCACGTATCAGCGCGCGCCGCTTATCACATGCGCTGTAGTAGGGCTTGATCGACGCCAAAGTCAAAGAACCGACTCGCGGGGGGAAGAAGAGAAAATACTCGAGCGGGGTGCGTCGAATGATATTTAAATTCTCCTCTCTCATTGACTGTCATCGCCGCTGTCTCGCAAGAATTTCGTTCGTCCATGCGCGAGCTTTTATGACCCGCTGTGGGTGCGAGCGAAATTTGCGGTGACGTTTCGTTTGGGAGTCGCCTCACGCGGAAACGACGCCTCCGTCAGGATGTCGATGCGCGTTAATGTGCCGAGTGTTGAACCGTGCGGTTAGAATGTTGTGTTTCCCGACTGCAACCGCTGTAAATATTGGCGACGCGAGTGCACGGAATTAGTTGCGCGTGACGCCACGTGTTAACGGGCGAGTTAAGCTCGACCGAAGCGGGAAATCTTCGGCGCGACGGAATTAATACGCAGGGAAGGAACGCGTGGAGAAAATGCAGAAGCTTAATTCGCGCGTCGCGCCAAATGATATCGCACATCTAGGTCAAAAGAGTATCAATTCAAAAAAAAACTTGTTTTTCAGAAATGGCAAAAAACGGATTCTCATATCGATATTTGACAAGGGATTTACTTTTTCTGAAAATTAATTTTTTTTGAGTTGACACTGTTTTGATCTAGGGGTGTGCGATATTTAAACTCGAGCGTCTCCCACCGGGGAGATGTCAACGCGTCTCGCGCGGGAGATTGTTTACACGTACGCCTTTATTATTACGACCTGCCACGCAAATTCGCGCAACGTTTGCTAATTCGCTTGGAGCGACGACGTCTTTGCGACGGCGAGTTTCTTCAATTCGGCCGACTCTTCGTTACTTTTTCGTTTACCGTCCTAACTACTCGTCAGTCTGTGCAACGAAAATTAGAGCATCTCCGAGCAATATACTCGGTGTCCAGCGGTTAGGGAACGCTGGAAAACCTGGAATTGTCAGAGAATCATGTGGGTCGGAGAAATGTCAGGGAAAATAAAAAAATGTTTAAAATTTTACAAAAATACTCGAATTTCACGAATAGCTCGACTTCTGGTATTAACATTTTCAAGAATTTATATAGAAATCTAAAAGGCTTTTCCATATATGATTACGGTTATAAAAATAGTTTGCTGTTTAGATGAAAATGTTTGACAAGTTTCCTTGGTTGCAATGAAAATTATAGCTTTTCTTTCTTTATTTTCGCTACCATGATAAATCGACTTGTTAGGATGACAAATGAATCTGTTATCATTATTGTAACTCAAATATCTGTTACAGTCGCTTAAATAATATTACAGAAACAAACAATTTTTTTCCGCACTTACGTACCTACCTATGTCTTTCGTGTTTTAAAGAAAGCCATTAAAAATTGTGATTTTACAAAATTAAATTATTTCAATGCTTATTTCTCAGTTGTCGCAATTCGTTTTATGAATATTAGTTAATTTGTTCACATTCGAAGAAAGATGATTGATGCGTAACACTATATACCAGATCTGTATTCATAGCTGTCAGGAAAATTTGGCTATTTCAAACTGGAAACTCTGGAAATTCAGATAATTTCCTTTTGCTGGACACCGTGAACATAGCCACTCGATTTAATCGCAACCGATCGTCGACTCCGGTGGGACGGCCGTTTCGGCGGAAAGTCAGGAATTCCTCCGCGCTCTCCTCGTTCCACGAGAATTCAACCGGCCGCCACTTGGCGGTCGCGTTCTCCCGTCGTTTGGCAGCGATCCTCCGCTCGTTTCGATTTTAGTTGGAAGCGCGAGGAGTGCCGGATGCGCGCGCGAGTTCTCTCGCGGTAAGAGCGTGCGAAGAATCCCCGCGTTCGAGTGGGATATCTCTTTGTCATTCGCGACGACGATCTCCCATTCGTGGAGTCGCCATAGGTAATGCCGTCCGCGCATTTTTCATCTTGTCCGCGATAGGAGAACACAAAAGCCTCTGATTCGATGGGAGTCGACGTTGCCCGCGTGTACGTGTGCCCTTTGTATTCTCGAGCAAGCGCCGCTCGCGCGATACGTTCACTTTCTCGGGCGATCCCCGTCACACGCACGCCGTCGCCGTTCCGCGCCAATATTATCGTTATTGGCGGACAATAACCCATTCGCGATATCGAGCCGCGATAACGCGCGACGGTTTAACGCGCGAGCAGAAAATCGGTTCGAAGCGAATGTGCGAACTGTCGATTTTGGCCGAAAAAAAATAGTGTCTCTCTCTGACGAATCACTACTCATACTCGCACACTCTCGGCGCGCGACGTGTGTGGTTTTTTCCGCGGAACAAAATGTTCTCCGCGAGGTCGTCGTCGGAGGATTATATCGAAAGGGAATTTTTGTAGCGATTTAGGAGAGGTCACTTGTCATATTTATATTTGTTTCTGTAACATCAAGAATCTGAGTCATTTCCGTCGGTATTTTCGGAGCAGCACGTCCGTTGAATTAATCAGTGACTCGATCGATATAAATTCGCTGCGATTTAGCCTTCAGATTTTTTTTTCGGAGTGAGACGTTCTTCGGAGACGTCGTCGGAGATGATTTTCAGACAGAGATTGAAATAACTCGACACTTTTTTTCCAGTCGGAGAACTCCCACGCACGCTCCACGAATTTTTCTTCGGTGCAAAACGATTCGTTCGCCGGTGTCGGCTACACATTAGCGCGGGATTACCGATAATTAGTAATTGTAAATACAGCGCGCGTCCGCGCATACGAATCGCTTCGAAAACTGTCGTTCGCACGCCTCGCTGTGCCGATCGCCGTGCGACGCGGCACGCGAGCCACGCCGCGGTCTTTCGCCTTCGTACACGCGTGCGCGCGCCCAACTCGGAACAGTTAAAATATTCCGCTCAGCCGTCGAGTGATATCTTCATAGCGCACTGCCCGTGAATTATTAGCGAGGCCTTTTCACTCGAGGCGATTCGCTCGTTTCCCCGTCGATCGCGAACATCGCGCGAGGGCGTGACGAATTTTTTGCGGAGGAAGTTTTTCGCAGTCGATCCTCTAAAATTGACGATAGATCTCTCTCTTGGTGATTTGCGAAGAGTACACTGAGAAAAAAGAGTTTAAAAATGTAGCAATGACTTCCGAGAGATACACTGATCTCAGTACTTCGTCTTTTATTATTATTTAACCGCGACGCGTATTGCGCGGTGTTCTACTTCCAGGTGACGTAAAATCGTCAGTCCATCGTTAGAGACGGTTACGGTCCGATTGGTATAGACGAAAATTCTATATTTTGTTTTTGTAGAATGGATTTACCGTCGTAGCTTCTTACGGGTCTTACGGAAGACAAAATTATTGGTCGTCAAAAGTGACTGAGACTTTAAAAAAGGGATTGTTTATACTACTAACTATTTCTCACTGTATTTCATCTTTTATTTATTCGAAAGTGACACTCGGATGAAAAGATTTTTTATATTATTAACTCTTTCTTGCCGATTTCGACGCTTTATATTATCCATGCATTTCTTCACAAGATTCAGAGAGCCAAGTATAATATCAAGCTCGTAAAAAAATAGCTTTGCCTTGACTGAAACACTGTGGCGAGGGGTGAGAAGAGCGCGTTGGACGGACCGTGTTTGGCTCCTGCCGCGGCCAGAGTCGGAAGTCGATAAAATTTTAGGGACAGTCGTACTTCGTGAGCGAGTGAATGTGGGAACGAATGGGCGAGGAAGGAATGAATAGGGGGCGGGTGAGAGAGAGGAGAGGAGGATTTAACCCCCGTATAAAGAATTTCGATTCCGTTATCCCCGTGTTTATCGTCCCTACAAAATTGGCTCTCGAGTTATTTTGATTTACAAACCTGTCGTCGGGGCCTCACTCGCTTCAGGACCGAAATAAGTCGTAAAAACGCGCGTTCGATGGGACGTTTTAGTCTTTATTAGTGCATTAGTTTTCTTTAATGTCGAAATCGAATTCGATAAATTTTCTTTCTTCTCGAAAAAGGAGAATGGAGAATTCGGTCACGTTGAATTCCCAGGGTTGCCACAAACCTGGAAAATCGGGAAAAGTCCGAGCATTTGTTCAGAATATGGTTGACCTGGATGAGTCAGCGAATTTTAATAAACTTTCTTGAAAAAAGAACTTAACGCTATTTATATCAAGCTACCGGTATGTTATTCATTTTCAATATGCATACAACTTTTGATATTTTTCTAATACGAGTCATAATATAGCTTATATTTTGTTAAAATATATTTCATATTTAACACCTTCTCTTCACTGATCCTTTCATTTGGCGAGCATGTTTTATTAACTTGTTAGATTTCGAACAGCTTCTGTTATAGTTGCGTCTTCTTTGAGCTTATGCTTCTCTTTAGTATTATATTATATTCCAGACCGTTAATAAATACTTCTTTTACTTTTCCGAAATATTTTTATGAGTAAATATTAAGTGGTATAGAAAAATGCTATTTTGCTCTGAGAAACCTGGGTGAGCCGGGGAATGTTTTAAATCCAAATTTGTGGCAACCCTGATTCCGTCATCGTCGTTTTCGCTTCGGGTCCGTTTATTATCGCTCATCTCGCGTCACGAAAACCGTTCTCGCATTCCTGAAAAGCCTTTCTCCCCGTTTTCCTCGAGCGTCTCGTACAGCAGCTGGCAAACACGCGCGTGTACCTCCGTAGATATATTCATCGGCTTCTCGTTACGTAACAACGAGCCGTCACGGTTGAGTCGATGAGTAATTTTAATCCAAGTTCACACTCGCTCGCGTCCTCCGCGACGCCGTACAGCGTGCACGCTCGACGGTGATCGATTAATAATGCATCGTCGATTTAATATTACCGCGCGAGGATCCTCTCGTCTGCTCGACGTCTATTAGCATAGACCATCCATACGCGTGCGCGTGCGCGCGACGACGACTCGGATGTGCCTACGTACCTGGTACGATGGAAAAATGTGGAACGGGTTTCCTCGTCGTTGTACCCTTCGTTCCGCCTTTTAGGGCATCGAGTCTCGATTATCATTGCATAAGAACGCCGAAGTCACTTCGAAGTAACGCGATGGAAGGCAGTTGACGCAATCCAGACAAATTATAGAGTTATTTTGAGTGCAGATATTTCGAGAGTGAGGCGTACTGGATGATAATTTAACAGATTTTTGAGTATTCGAGTACTATTGTATTGAGTACTCGAATGGCTAGAAATATCTGACGTCAAGAGCAGTAAGATTCACTTTAGCCAATTTA
Organism: Xiphydria camelus; assembly: GCA_963678675.1. NCBI lineage: Eukaryota > Metazoa > Arthropoda > Insecta > Hymenoptera > Xiphydriidae > Xiphydria > Xiphydria camelus. The sequence continues at coordinate 4,467,341 of OY783199.1, forward strand.
TCTCGTTATCCGTGAACTTTTCACCCATACCGATATAGACCTTTTTTGTAGATCGGAACGTAATCTTTAAAAAAGTATTCCACCAAATTCCTCCTCAAGTTTATAAATAAGGAGATAAACGCACTCGAAAGGAACGCTTCGATATCGTCGTTCATCGTGGCTGCTCCAATTTTCTGATTCGTTTCTCAAGTTCGAAATGATTACTCGCAGAGCACAAGGGGGATCGTAGAAATAATTGTATTCATTATTCAATATTTATCGACGTTGCCAACTTCGAGGTTGATTACAGTGAAACCGACGAATGAGTTTAGACGGGCTTTTATTTATGTATAGACGGCAAGTGCATCGTCGGTTTACGGTCTACATATCATGCTGTACAAATATTTTACCATACTAATTTTTCTCATCCCTTCCACTGTTTACAGTACGACGATGGCGGGCTGCACGGGGGTTACCTTGAGGGCGGCGGTGGTGGCGGAGGAGCAGGGCTGTACGACCCTCACGGGAGCGCCCGGGGCGTCCCGGGGCTCCATCATAGTCCGCATTTGGGTGGCATGGGACCAACGCACCCCCAATATCCTCCGCCTCCGCCTCAACCACCGCAACACGTCCTCGCGGCGGCAGCAGCGGCCGCCGCGTCCGCGGTGCCGGACGTCCACAAACGCGACAAAGACGCCATTTATGGGTAAGTGTATTTTCCGCGTTGCTCTCCTTTTGTAATTTCTGCGTTTGAAGGGGTAGGATACACAAAATCGAATAGAAGCGGAATACTGACCGTTTGCACGAACATATATTCACTTCGACCACGATTATCTTGTTGTCGGTAGGTTTTAACAGACAATAATATCAGACTTTTTTGAAGATCGAAATGTAATCTTCAATAAAGTATTAACCGCAATCGACCAAACGTTAACGGGTTAGGAGATACTCACTGTTGAATTATATTTAATGGCTGCGAAGAATGATCGGTATTTATTCGACCTTCCATCGCATTAGATGACCCAATATCGATTATTATCTTCGATGCCTCGCGTTGGATCACCCCACTGCATGTTCCTACGGGGCAATACGGAACCGATATCGCCGCGAAGAGAGGAACGAACGTCTGCGGTATCTCCTCGAAGCGTCACCTCGTTCCTCTCGAGAGGGGCCTCGCAAATAAATTTCTCAAGGGTCGACAGACGCCTCTCGACGACTCGGAGGGAGGCGGACGGTCGGACGAACGCGTGCGGTATACCGCGCGTTGTTTAATATAGCTGTAGCGGCTTGCCGTGGCTAGCAACGCCGCGCGGTTAATGAGGCACAAATCGGTCGGTGGGGTCGGTCGCTAAGCCATGCTGTTTCGCGCGTTACCTTTACTCTTTGAGACTTCAGCTATATCTTATATGGGTAGAAATTTGAGGAATCAGTACGTAAAGAAATACTTCTCGCTTTACTTCAGTTTTCTCAGTGAGGTACTTTTATATCCCGTGAAGTATACCTACATGCATTCAGAAACATAATTAGGTTAAAATATGAGAAAACGCATTTAATTAAACACGTTTAGTTATTCTAATAAAAATACTGGTAAGTTCAACCAAATTTTTAGTCATCCTAACTAAATTTTTAGTTATTCCAATCAAACATTTAGTAATTCTTACCAAAAATTGGTCAATTTAACCAAGCACAAATGGAGAGGATACATATTTCACCAAACGATTTGGTTAGCTCCAGGATTTTTGTTAAACTGACCAGGTTATATTTCTCCGCGTGGAAACTCTTCAACGAAGCCTCACCTTTCGAGCAGGCTTCGCGATACATGCGCGCGCGCACGACCCGTGATTTATCTCCGTGAAACGACCGCGGTTTCTGGTATCCCGAAACGGAAGCTTACTGCTCGGGCCAACCCTGTAATCTTTCAGCTGGTCGTCGCGCACGCCCGGGCGGGGATTCCTTATTTTCGTGGAACACACCGGGGCATTAGGTGGTTAATGCGGGGTATCCGCCTCTCGTTTCGACGATCGTTTCACGCTGACGATTTTTCCGGCTCCGCCGCCGTGAATAGGCGGCACGGATCGGCGAGCGTTTTGCCATTTTTTTTTCTCTTCGTCTCTTATTATTGTATAAAGGCTCTTCGTTTTTCGAGCGCTCGATGGGATAACGGTACTCGGCTGCGGACTGTTCCGCGGGTCACTTCCGCGGTCGTGCATAGTAACGAGGAGAGGGAGGGAGAGAGACGGGAGGGAAATTAGTCTCGATCACGACGGGGATGACGCTCTGCAGATTTAGCAGTTTCTTAATGTCCCCGATGGACGTGCTGGCATGGCATTGTCCGTGTGTGCACTCATCGATAGGTACCGTATATCCTATAAAATCGACGACATTTCATTCTTTCTTTGAGATTTCATTAATAAATCCGTGATTTTATAATTCGGCATGAAAAAATATATCGAATAGTTAAGAATTTTATTTTAGAGATTTTGGATTTCGCGAGAAATGAAAAAAAAATGTCAAGGGGTTGAAATTTTTATAAAAATCGAAACCTCTCGAATTGATCGCTCAACTGGCTTACATTTTATGTATATTTTCGCACTTATTACGAAAAGCATGATTATTAGGCCGTTAACTCAAAGGAAATATAAGATATTAGCGATTTTATGCGCGAGAAAATTATTTTTCCCATAAAATCACCGATATCTAGTTTGCAACTGTAATTTCTACCAACGCGTTGATCGGGTGGATTAAAGTTACGGAAAGTGCAATAAAATTCACATTGTTATTTCACATTAACATCGTTTCATTGGCATTTAACGTCTCCTTCCGAGATGATCGAGCACGTACGAAAATGATAAGGGGACGTGGAATTTCTTTCTCATAATTCGGCCATCTGCCTTCCAAAAAGAGAGGGAGAGGAAGAGCGAAGTGCGATTATCGAAGGAGAGGCTAACGGGAATCGGGCGAACGATAAGACGAGCAACGCGGAACGATCATCGAGTGGCAGACGGGCAGGTTGGCCTCGCCAAGATTGCACGTTATCAAGGTGACCCATTTTCGTGGGTGTTACGCGTCATGGATATAAGATAATGTTCTTGTCCCATTTATTAAAGGGAACGAAAGAAGCGAGGGTTTGATTAAAATCTTTGTGCTCAATTTTCTAGCACGAGAACGTCTCATTCTTGTGATTTTTTTTTGTTATTTCAGATATGGATTATCTAAAATTCATTTCTCTTTTGTTGCCATTTTAATCTTAAATCAATTCCGTTCGCCGTCGACGACGGTTTCCCAGCGCCAGGAATTTACGGCACCTGCCGAGAGGTAAAAGTGTGGCGAATGACGCGGTTGCACTATAGGAGAGGAGGGCGGTGGAGAGTCCATAGGTCGCGCGCGGAGACCGCAAAACCTCACCGCATGGCACATCCCCCAAACAATGTTAAACGACCAATCATATCATTACCTCTGCGGTCCGTCGTCCCGACACCTCGTTCCCTCGTACGCAGTCGTCACCTATGCACCCCCCTTCTCCCGCATCCGTACGTACACATGCGCGTATTTTATCGCCTCGTTCATAAAAGAATCGCGCGCGCATATGCGGAAGACCGCATCGTCCGGTGGAGTAAAAAATTGATAGGCATGTATGCTCGCGAGGATGCAGTTGACTGCAGCTCTATCTGTATACGGTAAAAAAGTGGTGTTAATTTTTAACACCATTTCGGGGCAGTGTAGACCTATATGTACACCGAGAGAAGGGTGTGTTAATTACTGTTAATGATATAAAATATTAAATGATAGATTTGAAATTTTGGGGAAAGTATTGTCCATTGCTTTGCTGTATGGCAACAATTGACATACTTTTAATGAAATTCACTAGATGTATGTCAACTATTATCACGCGGTAAAGCAATGCATGCAATACTTTGTTCAAAATGTGAAATCTATTTTTTAGTATAATAGTGAAACAGTGTGATTAATGTACTCTTCTCTCCGGGTATCGTGTCTGGTGCCATTTAGTCTTATGCCAGTGTTATCTAACACCAAAAATAGTCTATGTAGGTACATATCGCAGAATTTTTTACTGTATAAATATCCATGCAGCCGCGTGTCGACGCGTTCGTACACTGAGAAAAATAATTAGGTTAAAATGACAAAAAGGATCTAATACACGTTTAGTCATTCTAATCAAAATACCAGTTAGTTGAACCAAATATCAAGTTATTCTAACCAAGTGTGTTTAGTTATTTAAACCAAACAGGATCCATATTTCACGAAACGATTTGGTCATCGTCTCCAAGCTTTCGATTAAATTGACCAAGTTATTTTTCTCGCTGTTTAAAAATGATCTCTGCATACGAAAGCTTTTTTCATTAAACGATTACGCGTCACTGATCCAGCATCTCGAGGTCCCACACTCGCGCCTTTTTTACTCCCGATGCATTATCGGTTCCGTGTGCCTCTTATCGCGCACGATCGTGCATTATGACTCTTTGAATGGGCGAGGGAGGGATGGAAGAAGGAGACAGAAAGAGAGAGAGCCGTGGGATGCTGCAGCGGTGAGCGCTGAGCTTCTGGACCGACTCGAGATCTCGGCGTTGGAAGGGACTTTTTTGTGGTCCCGGTATACCTCCGCTCTCGGTTCGCGTAGTCGCTGCTTCTGCTGTTGCTGCTGGCGGCAGCGCCGCTACGTCAATTTGTCGAAATTCGTTCCGAATCGTTTTATGTCCGCCACGCCGCGAGGCCCGGCCGCTACCATGCGCACACAACGCGCTCTCAGAAAAGTTTCGGCCCCGGGAGAGAGAGAGAGAGAGGATGGTCTCTCACCCTCTCCGAACCTCTCGAAGTCGCTGGCACTTCCAAACTCGGAGAGAGATGATTCTCGCACGGATATGGCGATATTGATTTTCATTCGCTTATTCTTTCATATGTGGCTTGCTTAGGGCGTGAGATATAGTAAGGTAACTGTCCCAATAGCAGGACATGTCCTAACCGCGCGTATAAGTATTTGAGTATAATTAAAATTATTGAAAGAGATAAAAAGAAAGTAGTGAAAAAAAATTTCAATGTGTGTGTGTGAATGATGTATAGGTACAGGAAGTGTCACTAGTAAGAACTTTGAGTAAAATCCGCTATATGAATTGTTGTTGTTGTTGTTGTCGAATATTAGGCTTAGCCGTTCGGCTATTGGGACAGTTATCTTACGGTAAACTGTGAGAAATAATTGCTAGTGTCGAAAAAAAAGTTTCTTGAATCACACAAGAATATATAATCTTAAAAATGTTTAAGGTTGCAGATTTTTAAAAAGAATTTTATATAGTATTCTTGATTCAGGAATACCTTCGTGACAACGAGAAATTCTTCCTGCGCGAAACAAACAATTACACAAGCCTATATTTTCCTGCAGAAAGAAAACCATGACTCGATCCTGAAATTATATCATGTTGTTGGTCGAAGAGAACATTTTTTTGGCACCAGCAATTATTTCTCCAAGTGTACGGGTGACCGATATTTTCTTCAGATACATTCCATGCGGTGTATTTCCTCGCGAATATCTTCCCGTGTAATTATCTCACTCATCTCCGAGTCGACACCAGATATAGAAAGAAGAACGAGTCAAAGCCCTCGTTTATCACGCTCTTCAGCGGGCGTTCGAAAAACGCGGCGGTCGCAGAGCCATCCGATTTCTCGACTCGGAGGTCGTCGACTGCCTCGTCGCCGTAACAAAAAAAAAAGCGCAGAATCATTCGCACCGCCGGAGAAGGTCGAGTTAGACGAGGTCACGCCGGGTCAAGAGCTGACGCCGCTACCGGAGACCGCGCGAGACGTGGGTTCGCGCATGGTATTTAGGTTTCACTCGACCGTAACGCGGATTAAACCGCGCCGACGTCGGAGTCCGATCGAATTAGCCCAAGTTCGTCCGTATCGCGCGGAGAGAGCTACCCGGTTATCCGCGCGCGGCTACGGAAGACGTAGGTACACGCGAGTCCAGGAGAGCCTCGGTTCGATTCCGCGCTCTCGTGTCTATATTCTACGCACGGCTGGTGTAACCGTGCCAAGAGCGAGTCGCGCCGCTTCTCCTTGGGTCGGAGAACGCGCCAAGACGGTTCTAAGAAGGAGAGACGGAAAGAGAGAGAGAGAGAGAGAAAGCCGCGGAGAAAGATAGAAAACTGCGCGTTCGCCTCATCTCGACGACATCTAGCCGAGACCCGCGGGTTATCCGGGCCGAATCTGCGGCACAGTCCACCGCAGGGTCGGTTAGGCTCGGTTAGGTCGGCGATGGACAAGAGCCCCGCGCGCGAGAGGCCGCGCTTGTTCTGCTCGCGATCGCCTGCCGCAGGACCGCGTGAGAGAGGATCCAGAGGGCAACACTCTAATTCTCTCCTCTCTCTCAGACGGGGCCCGTCGGTCCGCGCTCTTTTCGTTTCAATGCTTCACGCTGAATTTCGCTTCTTGCGCCCCGGTTGTCTAAGTTAATTGCGTCCTCATGGCACTAACTGGCCCTCCGGCGCGTCCGTCACAAAAAGGGAGGAAGACAGGGCGTATCGTTTCTCCGGTGATAATTACATTTTTTTCTTCCACTCTCTGTTTTGACTCGGGACCCGCGCGCGCGCGCGCGCTGTCCTGACCTCGGCCACTGCGCGGCCGCGTACGCGCGAGAATCGGCCAGCGTGTTTACATCGAGTGCGTAATACGGATAATCGGTCTCTTCGCTCGCCTTCCGTATACCTATATGGGTATCTATATACGCGGTGCGCCTTTCACTTAGCAAAAATCGTTTGCCATGCGCCGGCCATGCGTCCTCTGCTCCTTCCATCGCTCAGTCGTCTCTTGTATAGAGAGCGGTTAGTGAAATCTTCGGGCGTCGAGTCTCGCTCGAGTGAACGATGGGGCCCCGCGCGAGCGTCGCTCGATGGGACGTCGAAGGAAGATTCGTACTCGCGTGCGCGCGAGCGAGAGAGAAGAAGAAGAAGCAATTTATTTAACTCTGAAATAGGATCTCCTAAGAGCAAACAGCAAAAGGTATAATACCTAGTAACGCGAAAAGGAACTGTATAGTGATTCTACTATTAATTACATAAAAATAGACAGAAAAACCGTAATAGTTATAAAATTACGTAATTAACCCTAAAAGCGAGAGAGAGGAAAGGGAGAGGGAGGGAGATTGCTGGAAAGCCTTGTCTCGTAATTATACACACGCTGTTGAAAATGTCGTCAGACAATATTCAAGTAAAAGTAACCGAAGCATTTGAAAACTACATTTGTATCTAAAATGTCATACAAAAGAATAAATTGCTATGTCTGTCTTAAGATTCAAATTATTTTTAACAATGTACACTGAGAAAAAAATGTCAATTTAAGAAAAATCTTGGAGATGATGACCAAATTGTTTGGCGAAATATGGAATCTCCATCTGTTTGGTTAAAATTACCAATTTTTGGTTAGAATAACTAAATATTTCGTTCAACTGACCAGTATTTCGGTTAGAATAACTAAACGTGTTTAACTACACGCGTTTTGTCATTTTAACCTAATTATTTTTCTCGTCGTATATCCGTGACTCGTATTATTCAACTACCCCATTTCGGTGTCTCGTCTCTACTTCGTTAACTCTTATTCTCCCCTTTCCTTTTGCAGACATCCCCTGTTTCCACTTCTCGCGCTGATCTTCGAGAAGTGCGAACTGGCGACGTGCACGCCTCGAGAACCCGGAGTGGCGGGCGGTGACGTGTGCTCGTCAGAAAGCTTCAACGAGGACATCGCCATGTTCTCCAAACAGGTGAGTCAACGGACGCTTTCGTTCGCTTTCCAAATGGGTACACCCGGCAGCTTGTAACCGAGAACCGGTCGTCCCGATCGCGGCGCAGAGATGACGGGCTCGAGTGCTCCCAAGGATCGGTCGAAGTCTCCCTCCGGTGTATAAGTAATATAAGTATAAGAATAGTAAGAGACGATCCACCGGAAGAACGCCATATTCTGGCCTGTGTAAGCCCGGAAACCGCCGCGATTACGCGGGCGCGGATCGTTTCTATTTTCGAGGCTGAACGAATAGTTGCGCGACGGATAATTAAAAGGAGGCCCTATTCGTGTTTTTTTCCACGCATACGTTATTTTTAGTACAGCCATAAATACAGCACGAACGAGCTCTTGGACTAATTTCTTAATTACCCTCTAATTAAATAAAAATCTCGGATGAAATTAAATTGACAGTCTGTCCAATTAGAGGGCTTCGGGTTTGATTTAACGCGCAATTTTTATTCGACTGGATGTTTTGATTTACAAATTAGTTTAGAAATTTAGCTTCCGATAGGTCGCTCGCTAACGTCGGTACGCGCAGTCGTTACAGGTAGCTGCTTATAACTATGACAGCAAGTCGACGTATCTTTCTCGCGTCATTTTTGCCGCGACTTCTTTTCATTCGCGCTGGTTATTTGCCGTGTCAACGGAGCGGACTAAAATATGGCGAAGCCAATCGGGAGGGATTCGACGATCGACCGAACGACAGCGCGGTGCCCCGGACCTCCGCGCGTTCACACTCTGCATAATAGCTGAAACCCCGGCGTAATCGCGAGGCGTGACCGCTGCACGCTGAACAGAATTGACGTAATTAAAGGCCAGTCGGTAAATCGCGAGTAATCTCGTTGCTGCACACTCGAATCGGTCGTCACGCGCGTTAGCTTTCAACGTCGACGAGATCATCGACCGCGATGGCGCGGGGAGCGTCGACAAGCGCCAGAAACCCGGGTGGGAGTGGCGATGCGACCCAGCAAACTCGGCATAAAATTCAGATTTCGTTTCATTTTCCACTTCGATAGTCGTTAACGAGGAGCGGCGTAGAGTCACGCGGCCCTCCGCTTCGTCCTGCACCACCGGATTCACGTTCCCCTCCTGCTTCTTATAAGTACCGTCGTCCTCGGCGGTCCTCCGCCGAGGGATCATCCGTACAGCGCTGCCGGAATGAATCACTGCTCGAATACTGCGCTTAAATTCGATTATGATGGACCTTGGAGTTTTTTAATTTACGAACACTGCTACACTGAGAAAAATAATTGGATTAAAATGAGAAGACGCGTCTGGTTAAACGCGTTTAGTCATTCTAACCAAAATACTGATCAGGTTGAACCAAATATCAAGTTATTCCAACCAAATGTTCAGTTACTCTGATCAAAAAGTGGTCGGATTAATCAAACAGACGGAAGATCTATATTTCACCAAACAGTTTGGTCCTCGTCTTCAAGACTTTGGTTAAGTTGGTCAAATTCTTTTCTCAGTGTACAATTAATCGATACAGTGTGACACTGCTTCCTTTTAAATCTGTAATAATCTATGGGCGTATATTTTATTTCGTAAAATTGAATTTGGAATATTTCAATCTTCAATATTCTCGGAAATCTACTTCACAATTGAGCGGGAATAAAATCTACCGTTCGAATCAGCGTATAAACAATCTGAGCATTCTCGAGCGAGCTTCATTTTCAATCGAGACCTCTCCCCCGTCGAATCCCGGAACCTCCTCCGCTGGGAGTGCGTGGGATCCCGCGATCGATGATGTCTTGCGTGTGACGACGACGTTGACGACGGTACGCTTCGAGGTAAAAAGGGGGAAAAGGATCCCGATGGGATACGGCCGTTCCGAGCGCGCTTATATGTAAGAGGGGAACCCCAGGAATGCACTCAGGGGCTTATTTTTGGATTTGCCGCGTAAAAGCAGCGAAGTCCTAGCGCGCGCGCGGAGCCAGCGAGGCAGAAGACTTTCGAGGTTTTCGGGAGGGGGCCGACAACCGCCGAGGTGTTCCCCGGGGACGTCGAGGTAACTCGAGACGAACCGTAGCGTGCCGCCGCGCTGCGATTTGGCCTTTTAAAACCTCCACATTCCTCGGCGCCCGGCTTTATTCCGAAACGCGGTCAATTCCTAGCTGCGGAGGCAAAAGGAAAAGTTTCTCCGACTCCTTTTCACGGTCGAGAGTGACTCCTGTACGAGCGAGCCCTTCAGGGGTTGCTTCTCGGTCCGGGCGAGGTCAATCCCGACTGTATGCTGGACCATACACTCGAGGAGAAGGTCTAGTCGAATGTGAACCTGATAGAAAAATTTATTTGAGATGAATAGGAATTTATTCACATCGAACGCGAAAGTCTATTTGAATAAAATAGATGTTTTGCATATCTTTTTAATTAACTGCAAACTTACACAGAGAAAAAGAATTAGTTGGATCTACTGAAAATGATTTGCGGGGTCACGAGTAATTATGTATTTATATCAATGAAATCTTTTAATATCTCGTCAATTTGATATCTCTTCCTTGCAATCATGTGGAAAATATGTGGTTGCGAGGAAGAAATATCAAATTAATTTGAGAGAAGATTAAATTGATGTGAATTAGTAGATAAAACTAATTCCTTTTCTCCGCGTAGTAGAACATTTATTCAATTCGAATAGATTTTTGTTCGATTTAAATAAATTCCTATTCATCTGAAATAATTTTTTTCTATCAGGTTCGTACTCAACTAGATTTTTTCCTTGGGTGAACACTGAGAGAAAAGTGAGTTGTAAAATCAACCATAATCGCAAGGTTGAATTTTTCTGGCTGCTAGGACGTGCCATATTTACGATTTGACCGACCATAAATGCAGTCGAAATAATTTTCGTTACGTCATTATAACAACGATAAGATTGTTTATGATAGACATTACACCATGATTTGATTAACCAGGAAAGAAGATCGATAATATTACGGCATGGTAACGTTAACTGTATAAAAAAAAGATCGGGGGCATCTATTAATTATATCGCAGTTACACCATAACCAGAACTTCACTGTTTAGAACAATTCTGTAGTTAAATTACGGTTCTCTTTTAACCTGATTTCTCTTTCCGTATATTCAATATTCAACGCTCCGATTAATGAATTTCGTCGCGTGAAGCCATCGAGCTTACAGCGATAATACGGAGAAACGATTAATGACAGTTCGTTTGGTACTGTTGGTACCTATTTGTTTGTCGGCATCGATCGCGACTCGGGAACCGGTCGCCGCGCGATTAAGGACGAGATAAGGGCGCGAGTCGAATTGGAAACGCGGCCGACGAAAAATAAGAACGCGGGAACGTACGAGCGGGGGAGGAAGACGTTATCGCGGCGGAACGAACACTCGTCGCGCGGGGAGGGTTATCGATTTGCAATTACCTCCTCGAACGTCGATTCGTCGAGACCGGAGCGAAATCGACGTCGCGCGGCCGGACGCTTTTCAGGGGGAAACGAAGACGAGCGAGAAATGGTCGCGGCTCTCGCGATCGTCGGGAATGCGGCTGAGAGATGTAGGTGCTTCGATTTCTACCGCTTTCTTTTTTCTATATCTTCATTCCCTCGTTTAGATCCGTCACCGTCGATAACGCGCGACGATGCCAATGAATACGCACACGAACGCGGAATATTTACATCGGAATATACGCGACGCGCGATAACTCGCGCGCGGAATCGCGTCACCCGGCGTCGGCCCCCCGTCAACGCCGCGGACGACGACGACGAATGACACACCCGCACCGAAAATATCCAACCGTCGAAAAGCCTCGACACGTCACCTTTTGCAACTTTTCGCTCGTCAGTTATTTGCGCGCGGTGCCTCAGCTTCTCGCGGGGACGAAATTGCGTCGCATCTCTTCTGGGCTTCGCGCGCGCGACGCTCGCGATTAGCGTTATCTACCGTTTCGCTTGTTCGCCGCGCGCGATCGCGTTCAACGCGCCGGTAGAATCGTCGTCACGCGTGAAGAGAGATTCTCTCCCACTCGGAAAGAGAAAATACGAGGTAACACGGTAGCCGCGGTTTCGAGTAGCACTAGGCCGAGATAACGATAAGAGTTGAGCCCCTGCGACGGATAGGATAAGTCAAGGTGGGAGGGCGCATCTGATACTCTACCGCGTGTAGCTCTCTTTCACCGTATACCAAACACTTGGAAAACGACGTATGGAAGAAAATATCTCCGGGTTTCTCTGCGATCTGCTGCGAAGGATCTACCTCGAAAAGATCCTCTCCCACACCCCCTCTTTCTTTGTCCTACGGACGGCCGAGCGATAACAAATCGTTTACCCCGAATTTATCCAAGCTGGAAAATGATATTTTGAAATGCAGTTACGCCATCGTCTTGTAAGACTATCTCTCTCTTGTACTCGTTGATTGGTCTTTCGATGACGTCACAATCTTGTAGAAAAAAACGCACATAACTCTTTGCGACTAATTATTTTTTCGGACATTTTTCTCTCGTTACCTATATCGAATATGCATAGCTATATTGTAGATTACAAATTGAGTTTAAAAACGCGAATATCTTTTTTACGCAAAAACCAAATTCCGCGTTAAATATTTAAGCAGGTACGCCCGGAGAAAAGTTTACTCGAATACGAACCTAGTAGAAATATGTATTCGCGATAAATGAAGAATTTATTTACAAGAAGCGAACAGAAGTCTCAAGTAAATAAACGTGGTAGGTATACACAAATATTCATTTCATTCAAATAGATCTTTGTTCGATATGAAAAAAAATCCTATTTGCGAGTAATAAACTTTTCAGTGGGTCTTCGTATTCAAGTAAATCTTCCTCTGAGTTTTTACGACGAGAATGAGAAGCGTTAACATCAGCGTTCAGGGATGGTCAGGATCGAGCTCGATTTTTGATTCCCCAAATTCTTCAATCACAGGTATACCGTCTCTCCCGTTACCACGGATGGACTATACGAGATCCCCGAACCCTCCCTCTTTTCTTCCCTTCCACGTCCCTCCCCCTTGCTCCCTCGGTTATTCCATCCCCGTAAACTCGACGGCAGCCTAGACGCAGTCCCAGTTGCTCGGGTTGAGCGCCGGTACCGCGCGCGCTATCGGTACACAGCCCTCTTCCTCTTCTTCCTCTCCTCGCATTGGACGTGACCCACGCGCGCCTCGCCGCGCCATCCTCGGTGCGCGTATACACACTCCGCGTAACCGGATTCTTCGACAATTATTCACGCGCGCCACGGCGAATCGGCGCGAACGTCTTCTTTTCCCTCAGACTCTCCCTCTCCCCGCGTCGCGCCTCGCATAACGCGCGGTGGTACCAGCGCCGTATAGAGCCGCCGCGCGCGTTAGATAAGCAGGTGACAATCCTCTTGCGGACGTTTTCGAGGCGCTAAGCCACCGGTGTTCGATAGTTCCATGGAGATAGCCGCGACGACAAAGGGCCGCGCGCGGACGCACGCTGCGCCGGATTATTCTGCATTATGCGCGCGGCTGTATCCGTTCGTCGCGCGTGTGCGGCTCCCCGGTACACGTACGCGGCGCGCGGGCACGCGCACTCGCCGATGCACATGCGCTCTCGCGGACGCGCGGCGCGATCGTACACTCCCGAACCGTGGCAGCGAGGGCGACGGAGCGGCGGGAGAGAGAAAGAGAGCGCTGCTCATTTTGTGCCATTGTAAATTGATCTATTCAATGGCTCCACCATTATCCCCTGCACTCCGTGTTATGGGCCCCAAGACGGGGCACGGCGGAGGCCCCGCTCCAGCGGGAGAGCTCGACCGTGCCTCCCGACGTGGTACAAAGTATCCCGCTGCGCTCCGGCAGGCATTGTTGCGCTTTTTTTCATTTCGTTCTCCCAATCGTTCTCTCGCCGTTTCTCTCGCGCGATGCTGCCTCGGTTTTCGCTCTCTCTCTCTCTCTCTCTCTCTCTCTCTCTCTCTCTCTCTGTCTATCGCACTCGATGCTCGCACGCGCGAGCGCACCGCGGAATCGTTGCTCGGGTAGAATTGATTCGGACCTGCGAAAAAAGCCGCGGGAAGCGATAGGTCGATTTCGATGGGGGTGTCGGGGAAACGCATATGGTCGCGTTGATGTACACTGACAATGAGAGAAATAATTAGGTTAAATTGATCAAACGCGTCTGGTTGAACGTGTTTAGTTATTCCAACTGAAATACTGATCAGTTGAATTAAATATTCAGTTATTCTAGCCAAATGTTTTGTCATTCCAACCAAATTTTTACACGGACAAAAAAATAAATCGTAGTATTTACAAAGTTTGTGATGAATTTCGGGTCAAGGCCGATTTATTGTTACGATAACTACAATTTTAGTAAAAGTTGTAGCAATGCTTGCAACTTCTACACGTTTTACTATAATTTTCTTTCTACAGGTTTTCTCTAAACAGATTATTCTAAAAAATATGAATTATCAATCTTTTTCGGTTTTACCATGTACTGGTATTTTTAACTGAAATATTCGAATATCTACAATTTCTTATAGCTTGAGCTCCATTTTTCCCCGTGCACTCTCCCGCGTCGAGTGCAACTGCGACAAACCCCGAGGTCTTAACGAGTGCCACGATACGGTCTCGACACCGTCGCTCGTCTCACCGTGTAGCTTCACGTGGGAGTACCGTAATGGAGCCACCTCTGCCGTGCGCGCGCGCGGTGAATCAGAGTTCGGAGGACGCGTTTACTCGGATTTCGTCGGGACGATTACGAGCTGTACGTAGGCGGCCCTCTCGGCCTACCCGCTCGCGACGACGACGCGCGCGCGCGCGCGCGCGAGAGAGAGATTCTCGCGATGCCGTCGCCCCGTGCCGCGCGGAGAAGACTTCGTAATCCCCGGCGGGATTTATTAGCGCAATTAGAATGCACCTCGGGGCATTAAACCCTCGTAAAATGTTGGTGCGCACTGACGAAAGTCCCCCGACTTGCATTTGCGTGTACACGCGCGCGCGCGCGCTGCGTAGGGCCGAATCGTCGAGCGATCGGGATAATCCGAATTCGGATTCCGGGTGGCGCGGAAAAAGCGTAAACAGCCGCTGAGCCGGATTATCGCGATATCCGTGATAAGACGACCATTTCGGCCGTCGTGCGCTGCACGCCTCCGTCGTTTCGAGGTTTATCGCGCGCCATCTCCGAGGTATACCTACTTTATTTTGTATACCTACGCCATACTTGGACGGGCTCGACGTAAAACTCGATAACTTTGGCGCGGTACGCCGACGCGATCGCGGTTATCGCTACGCGCCTCGGATTCACGCGGTGGAAGTCTTTCGTGGAAAGTTATTCGCGCGGGTCGATGGGTAATTCTCGCGAGAAGCTCGGTACTCGTGACTCTCCCTCCCTCTCTCTCTCTCTCTCTCTCTCTCTCTGTCTGTCGTCTTAATTGACTTTTCTCGCAAGTTGGAGTGGATATGCTTACACGGTAAAAAAATCTGCGGTATGAATCTATGTATCCTACTTAGTCATTTTTTTTTATGATTAGTTATTTTTTTCAATCAAATCAGTAGAGTCATTTTTATTTTTAAAAGTAATTATTTTTTCGATTTCGTAGCTTGATTCGTCAAATAATTTGACGATAGCTTCTCGCCGCTAAAAGGGTCCAACAATTCGTTTGAATTCTTAGTATTAGTTAAAGTTCGTTAAAGTGTGATCTAATTTGTTATCTTCCATACCCCTAACAATTTCGATGCGTGTTCTGAATGAAAATAAATTATTTCCATTACACAAATCTCAATCACTTTCTTTCGGTATTATTTTCTCAAAATTTCATCAAATTTCTTACGAACACCGTTAAACCACATTTTTATCCCCTCGTAATGCTCAAATTGGGAAAGATCGGTAATTTTTTTTTCAAATTAGGAGTCATTAAAACTCAGTACACCGAGAAAACAGTTTATTTGTAGTGGATAAATGTTTGTTTGAATATGACGAAATAAACATTTTATCGGATCAAATAAATATTCATTAATTATTGCGATATTTATACTTGATACAATTTGATCCTTCGAGACAACCATTCGAATGAATGGCATACGACTGAATGACACCACAGTAGTGGTGCATATAGATCTACACCGGTGTGTGAAATGGTATTAAAAATTAACACCACTATTTTTGACCGTGTACGGACAGCTTTTTATTCGCACTTGTCGAACATTTTTGCGAGATATCGCGATATTTATACGCGCGTCGCAAATAGAGCGAATCGCCACGCGAAAGATCCAACGCGCATCGATAGCGCGAGCGTTTTATCGCGACGCGCGAGTGGACCCCGTCGCGCGACGGCGACCGGTTTTACAAAGTGACGTCACTGTCGTCGACAAATTATCGTAAACAGAAGAGGCTCTCCCAAACGGTTTTTTCCCGCGGGTGACTTAATTGTTTCGTTATCGTTGAACTCGTAGTTGAACTTGGCAGCTGGCGCTGCGATATTCCCGCTCGTAATCGCGTCGCTCGATTCAATTTCGCGTCTCGCTATCAAAAACCGACCGCGACGCGACGACAGTTGTTTCCGATTTTTTCCGCGACCGACGATTCTTTTTTTTTCCGTCGCCTCGCATCGGGTTCATCGACATCGCCGGCGAACGCAGGTCGAGGAGAGTCAGCAGCCGCTCTTCCGGGATATCGCCGCATGCCAATCCCGCGCGAACGCGGAATTAATTCGCTTCTCGCATTCGCGCGCTTAATCCGGCCGGTTCTCGTGCGCGCATATCGCTATCGGTGTCGAGAGGATCGAAACTGGACGCCAGCCACTCGTTACGGGCAGACGTGGTCCGCCGTGTGAGATGAAGCGCTAAAACGTCCTTCGATGGTGGGGAAGGACTCGTCCGCTCGCAGCTACATTAACGGTACTCGCTCGTTTCCGCACGCGTGACGGATTTCGCCCCTTCGACTTCTCCGAGAGGAGCGCGAAGGGTTAAAATCTCTCAGGTCAGGGTCCGCTCGCACTCCTCGTAGACGCGAGACGAGTCCCGTCGATTTTACGACGTCTCGACAAATTAACTCCCGACGGAGACTTCCGATTTTCCGGCGTGACACAATAAGGCGCGTCGGTGTCGACCTCTCCGCTCACGTTCCGGTAATAGTTTACGGCGTTTATTGCACCGTAAAATTCCAAATAGAAGTCGAGGTCCTGCGGGGAAAGTCAACGAGTCCTCGCGAGTTTACCGCAGTTTTCTTCTAACGACACGGTGGTCCCGTCTGTGTGTATCCTCTCCCAACCTCGTGCGGAGAGGGCAGTGCCGGATGACAATACACGTGCTCGGTCCACGGGGTGCGTATATTGTTTTACAGCACCGTGGGTCGTCTCTCGGTTTCCTCCGCTAGGCCGGAGAGAAAGCCCATGACAGCACCCTTCGTTCCCGCGCATTTCCCTTCTTGCTCGCAAAGGTCGGTAGGAGGCTGACGCCTCGTAAAGTTTGTGTGACCGCATCACGACGGAAACGTTCACGCTTTACTGCGCCTGGTGGCAACGTAAGATCGGGCGGATATTTTTGCGGGAATGAATATTTAGGGTCGCCCCTTTCATTTTTGTTCTGTTTCGTATCGAATCAAAATCTCTGGAATCGGTCGCTCTGGTGCTCTATTTTTTTCAAGGGCCGGCTTTCAGCACTGTTGGAAATTGGCGAAATTGACAGGATTTAGTAGGACGGTGATATTTTGTTCTCTACTTATTTTTATGCACTATAATCAATTTTAATCGATCGTATTTGACTATTTCTTGGTTGCTTCTGCGAGTTTTTTTTGTATTTAATCGTCGAAAAAATTATAATAAATTCAAGAAGTTCGCAGGCCATGCCCATGATTTCAGTATGATGAGCAATATTAGGCTTCTGATGGACTTACAGTAAATTCGGGCGTATATAGTAGCGGCCTTCAAATTATTCTGTTAAATCCAATACAATTTTCATCCAGCATCGTAGCTGCTTTCTGCGCAGAGTTATTACCCAGTTATTACAGTCCACGTGACACGTGACGTATTAAAAATTTGTTGACTTTAGGAAATATTCAATTTTATTCAAGGCAAGCTAGTGCAACAGATGTGGTTGCCCAATGAGAATTCGATGTTTATTTTATGACATTAAATAATTAACCAATGAGGATTGAATACTGATTCAGAGATTTTCATCTGGTGAATCGATGTACCCTATCATCTGCACGATAAAAAGTGGTGTTCATTATTAACACCATTTCACCGGTGTAGATCTACCATACGAGGCTAAATTTACTCGCCAGAAGAGAAACTTCATTCCCTGTTATCTCATTATTTATGAATTTTTGGCCTATATCGATATAAGACTTTATTGTAGATTGAAACGTAATCTTCAAAAAAGTACCATACCAATATCAACCAAAAGCTCAGGTAATAAGGCAATAGCGACTGAACTTTCTTTCCCGGCGATTAAATTTAGCCTCATATGGTATACGTACCAGATCTGGTGTCATTCGCTCTTATACCATTGTTATCTAATACCAAAAGTGGTCTCTACTTATAGGTCAACACCGCAGACTCTTGTACAGTGCGGAAAATTCCTATGAGCTATTTTAAAAATCCCTAGACTGAAATGACGCCCTTTAACGCTCGTAACACGTGAAACGACGCTTTTAAAAAAAAATCCTCGCGTAGCTCCGCCGTAGCCTATTCGTACTTTCCTCGCTCACGCGGAAGCCGATCGCTCTCGGCTGTGCCTCTCTCGATCGCGCAACGAGACGCCACCGTCTCTCCCGGAGGTACATAGTCGAGGATTGGGCCGGGCCAAGTAAGGTCGCGTCCCGAATGCCGCCGATCGGCATTAAATGAATCGTAATTGGTCGTATTAGGAACGCGCCGGGAGCAACGGCTCCGCATCCATCCGTCGTTCGTACTCGGTTTATCGGCGCCTCGTCGATTTTTCCATATTTTTTTTCTCCGCCCTCGTATCGGGCTCCTATATATACGCGCTCCTCGCCTACGCATTATTTTCGATCCGGCGCGGTGCGCACACGCCGCGCGGGATGGGTGCCCCGCGCACGAGGCGCACAACGGAGGTGGCGCAGCGGCGACCAGCCTCCAGCGCCGCGCAGCTGCTTCGTATATCTTTCGGCGAGATCGCTCGCACACAGGGAAACGGTAATGCCGCGCGCGGCGAGATATCCGTAGCCTACGCGCGAACGCACGCGCGCCCCTGACCGGCGCGCGCGCGCGCGCGTGAGCCGCCAAACCCATTTTCTAAATATTATCACGTAATATTTTTACCGCGTGGCCTGAGTTACGCGCGAACGCGCCGCGGTGCTCCGCGTGTACCGTTTATTTTCGCGGACCCTCCGCGCGCCGCGGCGCGGATCAGATCGATTCTCGGGCGATTTTCACGCGGTTTCTTCCACGCCTCGTTCTCCTCCGCGATTGCAAAAAATGCCTTTTCCGTATCCGAAGAGGCCAGAGCGAAACGACGACGATGACGACTCTCGCGGCATCTCGAATTAAACATAAAGTTTACTCGATCGAGACTCGTCGCTCTAAAAACAGTTCCGTCGGGGGAACCGGGGCCCGAAAAAGGATCACCGCGGACATTTCCCGGTTGTCGCGAGGGGAGCGCAATCGCGAAGAGGAGGAGAGGGCCGGAGCTGCTTACAATTTGTAATCGAGGTGTCTACCTGTGTGGCGCTACGCTCGCTCGGGGACCGTCGCGATGAAAAAAAAAGCGCATACACGCGGGGCTCGCCGATTCGCGCAAGAAGCGGCCGCCGATCTTCTCCGGTACGGATGCTGCGCGAGGGGGAGGAGGAATACGCCGGCGCGCGGTTGACGGTATTTTTGTCCGCGGTGTACGTCGGGAGACACCTTCATTACTGTATGGTCGGTGCGCGTATACGCGCGGTATTCGCGCGCGGTGACGTGGAATCGAGGGAGGATAAAAATCGGGACGACGCCACGGCGGAGATCCGATGACAGTTTCTTATCCGTCTCTCTCCCGTGGTAGTATGCAAATACGCAACGCGAAGAGGTGTTCCCCCCGCTCGTATGCGATATGCGCGCATAAAATGTAGCTTCAATTAAGGCGAAAAGAGGAGAGCTTTGCGCGGAGGAAATCGCTTTAGAGAGTCGGAACGAGAGATCGGGGGAGGGAGGACGTAAAAAAGGAGACGTATATAGAACTCGCACACCCCGCTCCGATGATAAGATCGCGCGGTAGACTTTTAATACCGTAATTACCGGGGAATCTCTCTCTCTCTCTCTCTCTAATTATTAAAATGTCTTCGTATACGTGTGTTACAGATCAGACAAGAGAAGCCGTACTACATAGCGGACCCGGAGGTGGACTCGCTGGTGAGTGGATACATGTATATGTATGACACACTGTATACGTTTCCCTCTATTTACATACGACACTGTTTCGAGACAATACTGTTGCTTCGGGAGTCGGCGAACCGCCGTTTCCTACTTCGGCGCCCATTTCGTTTATCTAATCGGACAATTTCATCTGAATTCGAGAGCGGGGAGCCAAAGAAAAAATGTACCCGAATTTCGAGCACGGCTCCTCTCCGCTAATTCCTCGCAACACCTCCGCCGGAGGGGAGTCACCTTCTCGCCCCGTGGAAACAGGAAATAATTTGCCTAAGATCTCGTGCCTCCGGCGAGGTAATTAGAACTTAAAGCGCTCGCTATATAGAGCCTGCTCCCTCCCTCCCTCCCTACATACCGCCCGCCCCTCGGCCGCTCGCTTCGGCCATTCTTCTCTCCTCTCCCGGTGGACCTTCGAAACTCGAGGAAGAAATATTTCAAGCGGGCCACTTCACGCTCCGATCAAGATAACAAAGAGAAATGGGCTTTTTAAATACCTCGCTTTTCTTTAGAGCTTCTTTCTGCCGCTTCCACCCATACTATTACTCGTCTACTCCGTCCGGCGTTCTTCTCGCGTTAAACGTCCTATAGGGTTGCTCGTTTGGGAAGGGCTGCCTTTATCATGGAAAAACGCGTCTTCGTTGCAAATTTTTCCCCTCCGTTTGATTACTTCTCCCGTTTTCTTCGAGATGACGACCTAAAAACTGTGATTTTTGCAATCAGCGCGAAAAAATACGTAAGATCGGGTGGTCGATGGTCGAATTCCAGAGATTTCGATTTTTAGGAAAAATGACAAGGGGGCAATTTTTCGCGAAAATCAAAATCTCTGAAAACGGAGTCTCGACCACCCTGTCTTATGTATTTTTTTTCGCGCTTATTTCGAAAATCACAGAAATATTGAAAGACTCAGGTGAACACCGAGATATCGGTGATTTTACGAGGAAATCTAATTTTCTCGTCTATACACTGAGACGAAAATTTGGTCAATTTAACCAAAATGTTGAAGACAATGACCAAACTGTTTTGTGAAATATGGATCCTCCATCTGTGTTTGGTTATACTGACCATTTTTTGAGTAGAATAACTAAACGCGTTTGAGACTAGATGCATTTCGTCATTCCATTCTAATTATTTTTCTCGGTGTAAAATTACCGATATCTCAAATTTCCTTCAAACGAACTCTATCTCTGGGCATTGGGAAACACTCCCCGTCCCTTCCTTCGATCGGTCTGCTTTATCCCGCGGCGACCTCGATTCTCTCGCCAGGAGGAAAAAATTCCGACACGAAAGCCTGCTAAAAGATTCCTCCCCGGCTCCGTATGTTACGACGCGCGACGAGGCGTCGAAAATGCGCTCGCGCGCGCGCATTCTCATTTTCGTGCCGATCGACGCTGTCGAGTCTTCGGGAAGAAGATGAATTGGCGACGAGAGCGAAACAGGTGTCCTCTCCTCGCGTCCGTCGCGCGGACGTCCTTCTCTCTTTTCCGTATAGTACTCGCGCGTGGTCTTTCCCAACGCGGTGCTCGCGACCTGCCACAATTAGGTACAAAGGAGAGCGCCAGACGCGTTACTCTGCTCGCTTTTCATCGTCGATCTTCGCATCTCCTCCCATGTATCGGCCTCCTTACAAAGCGTGAGCGCGCACGCGGCTTCGCCTTGCTCTGGCTCTTCTCGACGACGCGGCGCGGTTTGTTGTCGCAACTGTCGCCTGGCCTCGGCTAAGTTGGCCGCGCGACGCGCGAGAAGACGAAATGTCGCTTACGGCGAGGCGGAGCAACCGGCGGCGGCGGCGGCCTCTCCTCCGCCGCCGAACAAAACTGCACGCGTTCCGCTTGCATAATGCATCCGCATCGTATAAATGTTTGAGCAGGTAAGGAGCACACAGATCGGAAGAGCAGATGTCATCTGAATTCTAAGGAGAGGTATCGGGCGAGAGGGACTGGGAGGGGTCGCGAGAGAGAAAGAAATAGAGGGAGGAACCCTCGGGCGGATGGAGAGATTTTCCAACCGGTTCACGCGACGCGGGGATGCTGCGTTCGCGAATTGTGTGTGACGTATAAAAAGGGTGGAGAACCCGCGAGTTGCGTGGATTTCACGGATAATGCAAAGTGCGTTCATCGGGACGTTTAGATTCCGACGAGATTCCTTCCCGGAAATAACACGGAAAAAACGTTGGATTTACAAAAAGTCAAAAGTTTAATTATATTCTTGCAAATGCAACTAAATTTTGTGCAGAATTAATTACTTTATATATATTATAAATATAATATAAATTATATTCTGGTTAACAAATTTAATGCTTTTTTAGCGAAGAAAATAATGTTAGATGTTGTACATTCTTTTACATATTGAATTAAACATATTTATCATCGGAGAATTAAAATAACTACAATATATTCAAATTTGTCACGCATGCATCCGGGGGTTAAAATTCGCGGTGAGAAAGAAAGAAAACGAGAGAGAGAATGATTTCCAAGGTTGAAAAAAAAAGGAAAAAAAATAAACGTTTCGTAATCCGCGAACGGTCCGCGCCACTCCTTCGCGTCGCCTCGCAGCTTCCTCCGCCGTGATTGGCATCGACAAATTCGCAACGAATACCTGCAGAGCCAGCCGCCGCGCGGCGGAGAGGCGGCGGCAGTAAATCTAGAAAGTTAAATGCCTCGGAGGGGGATAAAAATTTTGGCTCGTCGGAAGAAGGCACGGAAGAACGCGAGAGAGGGGAGCCGAGAGAGGGAAGAGAGTGTCGGGTCGTATCGGCGCGCCGCGCTGCCGCATACGCGCGGGGCAGGTTGCTGCCGTTGCGGCGTGGGTTCATTACGGCCGTGGCAAATCGCAATCTACGAGCAATGAGCCCCTATCGTAAAGAAGAGGCACGTAACGTTCGCCGGTTTTTGCCGGACCCCACCGCCGCGCTCTCCCACCCCCCCTCGTACCGACGCGAGGGCCTTTTTGCCGATAATTTCGCAGAACGGAAAAGTCCCTCCGGGTTTATACAGGTAGGATTGCCTCCGCCGTCTTAAAACTCCCATTATTAGATCCGTCGGACGCTCTTCGCGCTCTCCGTGGCGAACGCGTCTGTATCCCATTCGCGGATTTCGTTCCGGTCGACGGGACGCGTCCGCTTGTCGAAGGGAATCGGAGTGGCGGAAAATTCGTCGGCCGGTTTTTCGCGCGCGCGCGCGCGAGCGTTCGCACGGGCGTGACACAATGCACCGGGTGCATCCGATTTTCGGTCAGTCATCTCTCGGGCTCATTGTGGGGTCGCTCCGCGAAGAGCGCATCCCTTCTATTCGGAAGGGACGCCGTTGCGCTTCTCCCGCCCGCGAACCACCACCCCATTGACTCGGCGCCGGGACGCGACGCGCTTCGGGGGCTGCACCGCCCCGTCAAAACAAAATTTTCTGTTAGGAAAACAAAGCCAGCGCACGGCTTTGGTAGCTACACCCCGCTGCTCGGGGCGCCGGGGGTTCGCGATACGACTGCCGGTGATGGAACGCGAAGCGGATGCGGGGGCTCGATTACACAGCCAAGGTCGAGTTGGGTTTCACGCGCAACTTTATGGGGTTTTAAAACGTACCGCGTAACCGTCGACACGACGTACGTACGTACCTATACGAGTCGAGCGGAAGACTCGGTTTAAAGTCGAAAGACAACGACGACGACGACGACGAGCGTCTTCTTAAGCGGGCCTGGGCTACTGTGGAGTACAATTGAGGGGTTCCGTTCCAAAACTCACCTTGTCCACTTTAAATATCGGTGAAACGAATTTTCCGAATATAGTGATAGTTTTCCGTGAACATCATTGGTTAGGAGAAATATGGTACTCTATACACGCAGAAAAACCAGCAATTTTTACAGTTTCATCCAGTAACGATACACGACTTAATTTTCAAGAATTTGCGCAGAAGACACTTTTCTATTTATAAGTTTATAACGGTACAAATACTAGTGTAACCAGATATAATATCTGTTTCCACAGGAATTTCTATCGGTTCCCCGGGGAAAATATCTGATCACTGTAACTTTGTAAAATTTCCCGGGCGAAATCTTAATTTACCCTATAGTCAATTTGTGATTCGTGCAATTCTTCTTTCTCCCCGAGTCGACATTTCAGACCTACTCTTTTAGGCTTGCAGTGGGTCGATTTTCCATCGTATCGAAACCCTGAGTTGAGCCCAAAATGGTCCGTTAGTGAACATTTCATCAGTTTTATAATAGGAGCTGATAGGCTGAGTAGGCAAACGATAGGCCGAATGGAGTATTAAAAGCGTTAAAGTGCAGGTAAAATTTCGACTCGGATGCGCGCGGGGAACTCTTGCAATTAGAGGAAAGCTGGCTCTAAAGCGCTAAAAATCGAAATTCCCCGTTGACTCCCAGGCCCGCTTGAGAATCGCTTCGAGTGGCGCGGGTTAGTGCACCCGCGCGGTCGCGGCCGCGTAGGATGGGTAGCCCCGTAGGTGCTCCAGAGAAGAGGGCACACGACGAGGTGGGCGGAGAGCGTCGGTACTCGTGTAGGTGCGCGCGACTCTCTGCTCGAGGCGACGACTCTTCGTGGGTGGACGCGACGCGGAGAACGCCATCCGTCGCGGGTTCCTCGTAGTGTACGCGCGTATACGCGGACGAGAAATCACAAGAGCACCGCAGTCGTAAACGCGAGTCGACCCACGACGAACCGGGCGAGGAGCGAGAGGGTCGCGCGACGCGCCGCGGTTCGCAGCTCCGAAGAGCTGAGCAAGCAACCTCTGCCCGGCCTCGGCCACCGGCACCGCGTACGAAAGTCGTCGAGCCTCCCTCCTCCTCCTCCTCCGACGACGACGACGGCGGCGGCGGCGGCTACCGACTATCACCTAGCGACGGCGGTATATCGGCCGGGGAAAAAGAGAGGAGAGACAAGCGCGCAAGGGGTTAGCTCGAAGAGGCGCGCGCTTAAATAATATTCCCCATTAGCATACGCAAGAAATGAGTCAATGAGATGCTAATTGCCGGTTTTACGTATGAAAAATTGTGAAGGCATCCTCTCGCTCCCCCTATTCCTTTCTCTCTTCGCGGCGGACGTCGACATCGGTGGACGCGCGCGGAGTGGAGGGAGAAAGAAAGAGAGAGAGAGAGAGAGAGAGAGAGAGAGCTTTGAATATTCCAAGGACCGTGAAACGAAGTCGAATCTTATCGCCGGCTCGCCGTCGCGCCTCGACATCACCGAGTCGTACGAGTGACACTCTTCGGGGCCCGTGTGCCGCCGCGCGTCGTTCCTCGCGCACTTTTTATCGCCGCGTTAATGAATATTAAACGTATAGCCGCGCTCGGTGTCGTTTCCACGCAGGGGTGTCTCGCGACGCGCGGACGCGTATACACCGAGCGTTCGACAGAGGCTCGAATATAAATATACCTACGTGCGTCCCCCCCCCCCCCCCCTCCTGTTCGAGAGAGGTGGCCGCGGTGCGTCGAGAGGATGCGCGCCCGGGAGGCAGACGTCGGGATATCCGAGATGGAGCCGCGCACGCGAGCTTCCCTCTCGTCCCTCCCGATTCGGAGGCTCTGTCGGTGCCGCACGAGGGTAGAGGTGGAAGGATGTTCCTCCGTGAATTTTTCTCGTTCGATTTTACCGATTTATCGCGAGCTTCTCTCATTTTTAAAGCCGATTAGTTTCGCATAGAGTTCACGCGGTGAACGATAAAACGACCGGAAGCTCGATATGGAAGATCCTTGAGATTCGCAAGTCCCCTTCTTCCGAGTTCGATCGTTCCCCGCGGGTCGAAATTTTAATATCAGTTTCAGCCTGAACTTGGCGAATGCGGACAAACTGGCCATTGTCGATCTAAACTAATGTCAAGTCCTTAAGCTTTAACATTAGTTTAAATTAGTATTAAAATGTCGACTCCCCGGCTCTCCTCTTCCGTTCCTTGGTCCCGCTCGCGCCAAACACGTTTTCGTCGTTCATTCGAGCTCGCAGCTCGACACGTGCACTTCTCACATCCACACACATACACCCACGCTCTCGCGGATCGCTCTTGGGTAATATTGTATTCCACTTTTCGCGCTGCTCCTTTTGGCCTGGCTCTTCGAATTAGAAATAAAGCCACAGGGGGACGCGAATGCAGGGCCAAGGCTGGTTGACCGCGTCGGGTACGAAAGCGCGGGATGAAAGAGGACGCGGGGCGGGAGCCAAGGTGAATGCGTGTACCGGGGTATAATGTAACAGAGAAGCTGCCGAACGCCGCGCGACGACACGGGTGGTCTTTGCGCGCCTCGCGATCAGAGGATTTTGCGCTGTTCGGTCACACGCGGAAAAAAGAATTTTGTTCAAAGTATTCTATAAATGGAGTAATTGGAGCGACAGTACAAAGTACATTGTAACTGCTACTATATCGAATAAAAATTAACTCCACATTCGTAACAATATTTAAGATGTTTCACAGCCAATTGCACTATTAACATATCACATAGAAGTATATGAGAGCTACGTTGTATTCGGTCTCCTCACAAAAAAATATTCATATTTTTCAATTCAATCTATAATCTGCATACATATTTAATATCAAATGAAAAAGAAAATGTCCGAAAAAATAATTGTTCGCCGAGTTATAAGCGCGTTTCTCGCTATAATATTGTCGCGTCATCGAAACGCGAGGGAGACGCACTTATGCCAAGCGACGAGTGCAAGAGAGATAGTTTTAAAACACGATGACGTGCTGCATTTCAAAATATCGTTTTTCAGCTTTGATAAGGTCGAAAATGAACAATGCAAAAATACGGGGTTGATAATTTTGTCTAAATTCGTCGATTCTGCAATAGAAAAAATTAGTGAGAGAACCAAATAATAATTCTCTTGCAATGAAAGATGGGTATTTAAAATGTAGAACGATACTCTATGCTATATTGCTCTCGAGGACAACTTCTAATATGTGAAACATCACTAATCACTCTATTTATTGAGTACTTACCCAGTCAAAATTTTAGACCTGCTCTTTAGGCTGAACAGACCGATGATAGGCGAAATAGGGGGAGAGTATCATTAACAGCATCAAAGTAGAGGTGAAATTTCGACTCGGGTTTGTAAAAAGTTCCTTTCTCTCCGCACCTCGCAACCCATTACCCCGAATCTTATTTTCGTAATCCAACCCAAGCCCGTAAATCCGAGCGCGCTCTCTCGACTCTTCGCTCAATCGTCGCGCCGTCTTCGGATTTGCGCGTAAATCGAAACGAGATTCTCGGCAACATTCGCGAGGGAATTAATAAATTCCGATTTAACAGGCCGATCGCACACCGCGCGTCCCGAGTGTAATTTCCAACCAAGTCGCTTTTAATGCCGCGCTGCCTCCCGGAGCAACTGTGCCCTCCGCATTCGGTTTATGTCGCCCGGCTCGTGAATTGGAAGAAAAAAGCGAGGCGACCCGGCGCTCCTCCTTTTGGGCTTGTTATGGCGCTCGTTAAGACGTTAATGTCGCCGAAAATATTCGCAAAAATGCAGGTGCAGTAAAGTGCGCACACACGCGCGCGCGCGTGACCCATGCGCGCGACCACACCGCGTGTCGAGGAGAGGAGCCGGAGCTGCGAGTCCCGGCTCTCCTCGGCCGCGCGTATAATAGGCGGCTACTCCGCGGGGTCTCTCTCTCTCTCTCTCTCTCTTTCTCCTTCTCTCCCGGCGCGTACGGTCCGGGGGCAAAGGAGGGAGGTTAGGTTAGGTTGGCTCTCCGTCGTGGCGCGTTGTGTCGAGTCTCCGGGACTATAAATCTCCAGCTATTAAGACGGAGGACCGCTGTTTGATGGCCCGTGCCTCGACTCGCGCGCTATCATCTTAATATATAAATTCGTACCGCGCGCGTCGCGCGTATAATATACAGGCGCTCGCGCGCCGTTACGCGTGTTATTTAACGCGTTCGCGACAAGAGACGCGCTCGACGCGTCTCCCGGGGTGAATCCTCTCGCTCGAGCGGGCACGCTGTTTCCGGTATTCGAAAAGCGCGCGTCGAGTGCAGCTCGGAGTGGCGCTCTCGTGGAAACTCGCAGCGGTTGCAAGAATGTCGCCCCTCGCGTTGGAAAACCGATGTCCGCGTCGTTCGGAGGAAATTTGACGCGGGAATCGTCAACGCCGCGTGCGCGCGTCTCGTCCGTGGACAATTGTTTTACCCTCACGGAATGCGCGCGCGCGCGCGCGCACACTCGACGAACGGCGGGTTCTCGCGTCACACGAGCCGAGCGCGGTATGTTTGCCGTACATAAGTATCGCACCGTTTAACAATATTTAAATATTGTCGTCTGAGTGTCTCTTCGACGGAGGGAGCGCAAGAGGAGACGGAGGGGAGGGTGGGCAGTCGGAGATAAACCGCCGTTTGCTTACACAGCCCTCTTCCCTGCCATAACACCGGTTTCCTTCTTTGTCCGACGCGGAGGAAGGAGGCGCGAACAAAGTGCGCGACGTACGCGCGCGCGCGGGAGGTCGGGAAAAAGGTTTGTTATCATCCGTGCCGAAAATAAGTACGGGAGGGGAGGATCGTCGCCATCGGAGGCCGGAGATGTCGCGCGTGAAATGATAGAAAGAGGAACGGAGAGCGAAAGAGGAGAGGCGAAGACACGAATCACGCGACGAAACGACGACGGAAGATCCGTGCGCGGATATATTTATGACGCGGGGAAGCGCCGCGTAGGTGCGCCTCGTATTGCCTCCTCTTTTCTCTCTCCCCCCCCCCCTCTCTCCCTTTCGTCTGCCCCGATTTTCTCCCCCTTAATAACAACGACACGACACGAGACACGCTTCCTAATGGAATCGTTAGCGGCGACCGCGAGAGAGCCCCGATTAAATTGGACGAGTAGGTATACGCGAATGTGCGAGATAGAGGCCCGGGAGAGCCGTGCGCGCTCTGACGAAAGAGAGAGAGAGAGAGAGAGAAGACGCGGCGCCGCGCCCGTTAATCACCGTGCCCATTGATAAGCGCGCGCGTCCTGGCGTTCACGCGACGCTCGTTCGTAACAGTTAATACAATTAACGTCCATTCGTTAGTCGCGTCGCCGTGGCCCTGTCGGCCGATGTCCGCCGCATTCCAGCTGCTCAGGCATTGACACCGCGGCAGTAATCTTCACCGTCGCTTTTCTACTTTTCGGCGACGCGGGTTTTAGACGTACGCGCCTCGTGTGTACATATAGGACGCGTCCGTGGTCTATCTCGCTTCCTTATCGCGACGATAGCGCGCGGCATCGGACTGTTCTTGATGCGGTGAGGTGGGAAGATGCGGGGAGATGCGACTGTACAGGGTTTCGGTCATTATTCCCTTCGGGGGCTGAGTTGCATTACTGCGCCGCCGTTGGTGCATTTACCTATCTACTTTTCGTCCTCGGAGGCGATGCAGGTAGCGCGGATGGTTTAGCGTTCTCTGTGGTTAGGGAATTTGATTTTTCGACAATTTTTTTATCGCAGACTCAAAAAATGCGAGCAAAATTATTTACCCCGTGTCTTTTCATTTTTCATTTTCGGTTTTATCGAAGCTGGAAAACGACGTTTTAAAATACAGCTCCGTCGTCGTGCTTTGAGTCGGCCTCTCTCGCACTCACAACTCGGCATAAGTGCGTCTCTCTGGCGTTTCGATAACGTCACGATGTTGTAGAGAGAAATGCAATTATAACTCGGCGAATAATTATTTTTTTCGGATATTTTCTTTTTCGCGTGATATTGAATATGTATGCAGATTACAAATTGAATTTAAAAATACGATTCCTTTTTTTTTATCTAGCGACCTAATTCTGGAAAATCTGTAAAAGCCAGGGAATTGTGTCAGGGAAATTATAGAAATTTCTGCAATTTTAAAAAATACTCAAACTTTAAAAATATTTAAAGTAGGAGTTTCCTACGAATCGGTACTCTCTTTTTGCCGTTAATAAGAATATCAATTACCGGTGAAAACAATGTGAGTAGGTATATGAAGTGTGTTATGACTCGAGACTAAACGTATATTCGAAAACGTCTTCTTATTTTTTGAAAGGTTATTGAACAGTAATCAGGGAAAATTTATTATTTGAGACTGGAAATCCTGGAAGTCAGGGAATTTATTTATTTTTTTCATCATACTTCGCTGGACACCGTGATAGTTTCCTTCCTTGGTCTTTTTTTCTCGTATTTATACAAGATCTAATGACTAAGAGGTCGGAAAGAAGAGAAACCTAATTCGTTTAAGAGTTAGGTCAATGTGTAAACTCTGAATAGAATTAGGCTCCTCCCCTGTTTCAGCCCTCTTGATCATTGTACCCTGCGTATCTGACTGACGCGAAATTCTTCGCGGCGATAGCGCGCACCGTCGAATCTTCCTTTCCGCTGCGTATCGTTTATTTTTCGTCACCAACACTGTCGCTGGTGCACGGTGCGATCTATCTATCTCGTTCATCCTCGCGAAAGAGAAGCAACGCGGGTAGCTCGTGACTTCTCCCTCTCCCTCTCTTGCTCCTGCCCTCTCTCCTTTTTTTCCACTTTGCGCGAGTATCCTTATTTCTATTTAGTATCGGTTCGCGGCTCCTGCCGGGAGATTTACGACGTCGTAGATTCTCGACCGGCTGGAAATTGTACTTAATACGTGCCGTGTTGGCTGGAGGAAGAGGGAGAGAGATAGCGCCACTCGCAGTTAACATAAAAAGCGCGCGAGACGCCGCGGTAAGACTTCCCTCGTTAATCGGAGGTGGAGAAGAGGCGGGGAAGCAGGAAGACGCCGAGATTAGAGGGAGGTTGTTAATTGGTGGGCATTGGTATCGACGTATCTTTCGTACAAAGTACTCGGATCACACTTGACCAATTAACGGAGGGCGATTGGAATATTATTCGTCCAGAAATATCGGAGAGAAGTGCCTGTGGGAATATTGCATGTGTACACTGAGAAAAGTAATTAAGTTAAAGCGACGAAACGCATCTAGTTAAACACGTGTAATTGTTCTAAGCAAAATACTGATCAATGGAGCCAAATATTTAATTAATCTAATCAAATGTTTAGTCATTCTAACTGAAAAGTGGCCAGTCAAACCAAGCAGATGGAGGATCCATATTTCATCAAACAGTTTGGCCATCGTCTCTAAGATTTTGGTTAAATTGTCCAAATTTTTTTTCTCAGCGTACTCAACCGAGACACTGAAAGAAATAATTGTTGGTACCAAAGACATGTTTTCTTCGACCAAAAATATTATATTATTAATTCCAGGATCAAGCCATGGTTTTCTTCATGCAAGAAGATATTGTATAGGCTCGAGTAATTGTTTGTTTCGCGCAAGAAGGTATTCTTGAATCAAAAATATATACCAAGAATCGACCCTTCGACCCTTAGAGAAAAATTTAGTAATTTGACTAAATCAGCAGTTACGGGTGAGAAAAGCAGATCAAGTTACTCGGACTGATAATTGACTCAAGTGTATAATACTACAGTCTGTTTCCTTCAAATAGTCGTTAACCGTTATAACCAAATTTTGTAGTCGGAGTAACTAATTCTGCATTTCCCCAGCCATAAATGCAGATTTAATTGAATACACTTACCATTTTTTCTCTCGGCGTGTTCTTACAAATTTTTGAGATCGTATTATGTTCTTGATTCAAGAAACATTTATTTACACTAGTAATTATTTCTCTCAGTGTACGCGTTTCTTTTTTGCACGCGTTCTTCATTCTCGAGATCGAATCTATTTCGATCTTCCCTCCTCGTTCTCGATGTGCGCGCATTCGCATCCGAGTATAGGCACTCTCTTTTCTTCAGCTCCTCCGTGGCACTACTCCCTCCAAGAGGCCCGGGCATCACAGCAGCGCTCGCTTATAAATAACACGATCTCTCTCCGCTTCTTCGTGCTTTCCCGATTCTTCCATTTTTGTTCCCTCTTCAACCCCGTGTCGGCTCGAGTTAATTAATATCACGTGATGAGCGATCGGCGCAAAACATCGACTGGCCCACGCACGCACTGTGCGAGGGACGTCTTGCGAGAGACGAGCCGAACCGGAGGAGCGCGTACACGGCCGCGTGTATAGAGGGAACATTGTGCGAGCCTCGAAACGAGCTGAAAAACCACTCACACCATCTCTCGCTCGGGAAGCACGATGCGTGCGATGCGATAGGATCTCGCTCGAGTTCGAACCGACGAGTGTGATTCGTTTCTCGCGACCTCGACACTTCGTTAATATAATGTGATCGACTGTTCCTCGAGGCACTTCGATTCGAGTTGAGCCGTGCGCTTTTTGCCGCCGCGAGGCGTACCTACCTATATAGGGGAGAGTCGCTTAATTTGGAGCACTTGAGGTATTTTTGAATAAATGTCGGAAAATGAATATCTTGGAGAAGTAACAATACTTACGCGGAAATAATAAGCCGTTATGTATGCTTCAAATTAATGCTATTTAATTATTCGAGAAATATTTTACTAAGTCAAAAAACCATGAAAACTAAAAATATGCATTCGGTCCAATCAAGGAAACTAGTTGCCCTCTAGCAGAGAAACAATCATTTCAACTATCGACAATAGTTTAGTCAACGGAATATTAAAACAATGAATAGAGAATTGAATTGTTTTTTATTATACCGTCGCTTGGCTGAACCTGTATCCAATTTAGGAAATTGTACCGAATTATTGAACATATATTGCCAAGTTTCAATGACAGCACAAATCTTTCAAATAATTACGTCATTTTATAGCTATGTAAATGTACTTTATAAAATATATACAATAAGACATATATGATTACTTACACCAGGACGATTAGCAAGGCTTCGATCTGTCTCGATGAGTTTTAAAACTGTCCAGTAGTGAAAACTATTATTGCTCACTAGCTACAAATAATGGCCGTTAGCGTCAACGAAGAAAGTGCGCCATCCATTTCCAAGTATAAGCATATGATGCAACTAACCTAACAACGAAAAATATCCCTGCTATGCGAGATGCTGGGGTGGTTCAATCTAGGCGTCGGTCCAAATTCAGCAACTCTCCTCTACGTAACGCTTCAGGATTTTGAAAGATTTTTCCGTGAGAAAAGAATCCCTTCCTTAAATTCAGTCGAGCCAGCAAGACGGGAAGGAGCGCTTCTTCGCGCTCGAGAGAAGCTCGGAGAAATCAGACTTGCATTATTCGCGCCAGATTAAATTTTCAATGTAACGGCGGCACTCCACACCTGCATACATATCTGCACTCGCACGCAGCGTTCACGCGAGAGAAACCGGGCTTTCGCCGTCCGAGCGCACTCGTTGCATTCCCTCGCGGTTATCGTCGAACCGGCATCATAATGGACCATAATTGCATAAATATAATGTTAATTAACAATTAAGATTGCTGCTTTGCCTAATTGAATGTCCGCCGCGGTGGGGTGCCGCGTTGGTGGGTTGCAGTGTGTCGCGTTCCGAGAGCGGAAGAGTCGGGAGAGGAAGAGAGAGAGAGAGAGAGAGAGAGAGAGAGAAGAGCTGCAGCGCGTTGCATTAACGTCATTGCAAATCGGAAAATTATGCGAATCATTTCTAGCTTCTCGCGCGCGTGCAACTCGACTGGCGAACACCAGACGACGACGACGACGACGACGACGACGACGATGATGATAGTGGTGATGGTGATGAACGTCATTAAGTGGGAGTGAACGCACGTGCTTTAACCCTGTGCATACATAGAATAATGTTAATAAACGAATCGACGAATAGAACATCCCGAGACGATTTTCAGTTCTACCGGTACTAGAAAAAATCTTTTCACTATCATATTATGGAACATCGCCACTCGTTACTCTGCAAGGAAAAGTCGTAAGTCACATCGATGATAACAAGGACTTACGATATTTCTTCGCATAACAACAAACTACGTTTCTCAATGACGATATAAAAATACGTGCTTTTCTCGGATATCGGTTGAATTGACCTCTGCTTTGTTCGGTAACGAAGCTCTTTCAAGGGCCAAATTGTACTCCAATCCGATTGTTCGACTATTTCACACAAATCCGAGAGCTACGACGGCAAAGCAACTTCGAAAACGGTCGGAGTTGGAGTTTACCGGTTCCAGCGCGGTTTTCAACGCTCGTGCGCGCGCTTGCAATTAGCGAATGCAAATGCAATTAATTCGCATTGATCCGCGCGGCGAGAGCGGGCGACCCGACGTGCGTAGGTATATACCTAACGCGAGAGGAAATAAATGAAAGCGAGCGATATGTAAATAAAAAGGCCGAATCCGCGAGGTGGACGAGTGATGGTTCGCCGGTCTGCAGCATGTGGTTAAATCATGTCTGGTTCATGTTCCTCCTTCTCCGTCTCTTCTTCTCTCCCCTTCTGCAGCCATGCCCCGGTCGAATGTGCATCGAATGCAACTTATTTTTTCTTGCTTTCTTGTTTCAGATGGTTCAGGCGATTCAAGTCCTCCGGTTTCACCTCCTCGAGCTCGAAAAGGTGAGTTGCACGGCCGCTGGTATCGGTTAATTGCCTCAGGGCGAATGGCGCGCTCGCGTCTAGATGATAAGCGTACGTCCCAAAAGACAAGGACGAAGGTAAGGGGGATCGATACACTGAGAAAAACAAAATCGTTCGATTTAACTTAATTTTGAGGTGGGTGGTCAAATAAATATATAGTCATCTCTATAAATATGTAGTTGAAGTAAATAAGATTTAGTTGAAGTAACCATGTCCTTAGCTACTTTAAAACAAATATTTGTTCAAATAATTATGTATTTAGTTGGCCGTCCGTAAATTCGAAATTTAGTTAATACAAACGATTTTTTTCTAAATAAATTTGACCAAATTACCACCCGTAAACGTAGATTTGATTGAATATACCATTTTGTTCTCTGTGTCTGCAAGAAAAATAGTACAGAGAAAAGAGCGTAGAAACGGAGCACGGAGCAAAAAAAACAGAAACTAAAATTTAGAAGATTAGACTAGAAGGGTAAAAGGGACAGAGAAAGAGAGAGAGGAAGGAAGGAAATCGCGACGTGATGATCGGAGGAATATTCTCGTTTCTCCCTACACCTTTCTCCTCTGATAGAGGTTCCCAACCTTTTTTTTTATACAGTTGACATTACGGCGCAGTAATATTATCTATCTAATTTTTTGGTTAATCAAACCATGGTGCATGGCTATCATAAATTACAATCTTATTGTTGATATAATCACGTAACAAGAGTTATTTCGACTGCATATTCGTGGTCTGTCAAATTGTAAATGTGGTACCTGCAATCAAGAAAATTCAACCTTGCGATCACGGTTGATTTTACCACCCACTTTCGGTGTAGGTATATACGCGATATAATCGCGTTCGAAGGAGATTCTCGCGCAATCGCGACCGCAAGGCGAACGCCTCGGCGGAGCGACGCAACGGCTTTGCTCTTATACACTTGGAAACGCGCGCGACTGTTAGGACCGCGCGCCGCAATTTTCCGTAATTGTGGTGAAAGCTCTCCCGGTACGCGCTCTCGCGGATATGGTACACGTAGTTAGACGTCGGTGCCCCGTTGCTCTAAGTGGAGTGATTTAGTTGTCCAATGGGCGGTAAGAACGGAAATTACCTCGCTTTAGTAGTTCGGTTTCGAACGGTCTCCCCTCTTCCCCTCTCTCTCCCTTTGCTCGCGCTCTCTTTCACCCGTTTCTATCTGATCGTAAAGACCGTGCGGTCGAGACGCGGCGCGGGTCTCGTGGGTATTTCGTGTAAACGGGAAAAAAATGCGGAGAAGGAAGAAAGCCGTGGCGCGTCGCCGATCTCTCGCGCGCGGCTCCTCTGGAAAATATCATCATCGGCTTCTCTCGTTCCCCGTCTTTTTTTCCCCCTTCCTGCGGGAGAAAAACTGCCGCTGCAGACTTCTCTCGTCACTCAGGGATACCACGCGTACGAGGGAGGGCTCCTCTCGTCGCGGAGACGGCACTGCGGTCGTCTCGTATTCTAACGAGGCCCGAGCGCCGCGCGCGGCGGAGACCCTCCTCCGTTTTTTTTTTACGGCAACAGCTTCCCTCGGCGAGGCTAATTATTGCCTCGCTTTATTAAAAAACCGTACACCTTTCGCTCTCCTACGCGACGCGACGCTTTGCGACGTCGGAACTCGAGACGCTGGGATTTTTCTCACAAAATGTACGAAGGCAACACTGTAGAAAAACTTGTAATAAATCTCATGCAATT
The DNA here is from genome assembly GCA_963678675.1 of Xiphydria camelus. Classification (NCBI taxonomy): domain Eukaryota; kingdom Metazoa; phylum Arthropoda; class Insecta; order Hymenoptera; family Xiphydriidae; genus Xiphydria; species Xiphydria camelus. Next base: position 4,503,493 of record OY783199.1, read on the forward strand.
GTATATAAAGCTTTTATCCAATACGTGGTTATGAAAATTAATATACCCCGCTATGTAATTTATAAGGGCAATTTCATAAGGAAATAAAAATATCAATTTTCATAATTACGGAATTTATTAATTTTCACAATCACGTACCTACTGAAAAAAAAGCTTTATATAAAAGTACATTAAAAATACACATTTTTTTTTACAATACAGTCGAAGCTGCAGGAGAAATATTCGCCTTACACATGCTAGATTGTTCTCGGCGTCATTTACATTCGACGTTTTCTTCGGCAGTAGCGATGACGAGCTATTCTCGACTGTCTTTCACCGGTCGCCACAAGTACAGTTTTCCTTAGTACCGGCGCCAGTTCCGTAAATCGATATAAATAATTCGCGGTCGGAACGACGGTAAAAATGATAATTTCTGTTTTCTCGCTTCTTTCGGTAAACAAAAAAAATTGGAACGCTCTACTCGCGCTCGTAATGACGTCTCATCCTCGTCGATCCACATTTTTTTTCTCCCCCGACGCGAATAAGCGTCCGCCGATCGCTCGGCCCCGCGCGATTCGCTCCGGAGATTTCCCGGCGTTTTTTCCAGCCCGCCGCTGCAGTTTCGTTACGTCGAGCTCGCGGACTCGCCCGGGACGCGAGCGGCAAAATTTACAACGCTTTCTTACAAACCCACGCGAGCGCGGACCCCGAGGCCCGCGCCCGCGCTTTTTACACCGATATTTTATCATACAAAATACCGGACATCCATCGCATTTCCATCGAAATGGCAGCTGACGCGGCGGCGACGGCGGCAACAGCAGCGGCGGCGGCCATTGAGTTTGCTCGATCGAGGGAGGCCCCTCGTGCCCGGCTCTTACCACCCGGCCCGGGCCGGTTTATCGTGCAATTTTATAGCAATTTTCCTCATTTACGGCGATTATATTAAAAGTCGATACCCGCGGCGATACTCGCTCGTATATAAGCATCGCTTGAATTTAACTATAGCGCGCGATATTCACGGAATCCGCTTCGCGCGAGAGAGGCGAGGATTTATTCGAGCTTTCGCGCGCGGGAATAGCGGCGATCGATTCGAGGGGAATTGCTTCGACGAACCGATCGACCTTTCGGTCAGCGTTAAGCGACTTTATTTTGCTCGTTCGATCGTTATTTCTGCCAAGATACAATCCTGTTGCGTTCTGTCTTTCTTTTCAATGACAACGAGTGATAGCGAGAGCGATAGGCGGAATAGAAATGGACATTTCCTTGTTCTCTCGATACTAGAAAGAGAGTTAGATCCTGCTACGAATTGTTCGAGCCGTACACGCGTCGAAAGTTTCGAATAAACCTTCCACAAAATTTCGACTCGAGTCGTGGAAAATATTTGCCGATCGGTCCTAATTTCTAATATCGTCGAGAGTCGCTCGCGAGAGTTACGTACGAGCCGGATGGCGCGTCAAGAGAGAACGGAGATTGAAACGTTTCTGGTCGCGCGTCCGCCGGATGAAGAATGCACCGACGCGCGATGAAGAAGATTCCATAAATACCCGTTTGCGGCGACCAATAGGGAGGCCGTAGCCCGCGGTGCTCCCCGTGCATTTAACATTTTTGAGCCAATCGCGTATTAGCATAATTACGTTTTGCGGCACGGCCGCCCGTGGAAGGTTGGTCTTCGTCATGGTCTGGGTTGGTCGAAGACTCGTATATACAACGCCGTTTCTCTCCCCCCTCCTTCTCTCTCTTTCTCTCTCTCGCAGTGGTAAATTTCTTACGGGGTATTATGGCGTACAGTGCATACCAACGGGATTCATACTGGTACGGACAACCGTTCTCCCCGTGGATACGGTGGAAACTGGTTCTAACCTTCCAGTCTACGTTCATCTACCGTGGGTTAGGTATACCTAGCCTTAACGTTCCGATTCAGTAGTCGCGATGCAACTGCATATGCACTGAGAAAAAAAGAAATTTAGTTTCAACCAAATTGTTTGTATTGAAGGTTAAATCTTGTTAAACTTATCGTTTTGTGTTTGGTTACACTGAAAGAAACGAATGTAGTTGTGACAACTATTTTGGATTCAACTGCTCAAGTTTGGCAATTAACATCCATTTTCATAGTTGTAATTATTTTTAGTTACCGGATCAAAATAATTGTTGCGCTATCCGAGTGTACCTGTATAAAGGGAGGAACCTTTTCTTCGCGTATCTTTTAATTAAATCAGTCGCATCACACCTTAGATGAAATTTCCTTCTATGTGTGACTAATTTATAAATTTTCTCTATTCTCGTTAATTACATTTTTCTATGAGATCAATGCTTTGGAATAGGAGACAGATCAAAGGACTCTGTATCGCGGGATATATTTTGAAAATGAAATAAATTCCGCCCGCCGAATCTCTCGGAAAGTCTCGTCAAACGCTCCTCTCCTCGTACCTGAAATTCTTCCACCGGTTTCCGCCTTTGTCACGGCACGAATTTCTGCAGCCAGTCGAATTTCGAACGAGACTTCGACGGGACAAAGGTCACTCGAGGTCTGCGCTGCACAAAGAGGGAAAGAGAGAGAAAAATGCGAGTCCTACGGGAGAAAAGAGCGAGGAGAGGAGCTCTCGATCCCGGACACCCGTTACATACCTGCACGCGGCGAAGCCTGTGCGTGCCGTCGTAAGGGTGGTCAGGTTCGAGAATCGGGCGCGCGGGGGCCGAGACAGACACCCCGAAACCTTCATTACCTTCGGCTTCAAAGAAGCCCATTGTGCCATAAATGGGGTTCCCTCCTTTTTTACATACCCTGGATCTTCCATTCTCCGTCGTTTGCCTTTCGGAAAAAAAGGAGCGACGGGAGCATCGCGCGCGCGCGGTGCGGCAGAGCGACCCCTTCGCGTCCCACCGTGTCGTCCTCGTCGGTTTACGAAATTTTCGAGGCAATCTCGACGGGCAAAAAAATTCGACCGTGCCGTGTCGCGCGTAGCGAGGGTTCAACGCGCGAGGAGATAATTTTTTCCGTACAATTTCTCCCCACCGTTTGTACGCGCGGAGCGCGATACCTATACGGGGATCGAGGGAGAGAACGAGAGAGATGAGAGGCGGCTGTGCTGCCCGGAGAGAGCGAACCTCGAGTCTTTGAATCGAGAACCCGTTTCGGGGGATATATAACTTCGGCCGTGTCGTTTCCCCGCGGTGCAGGTACCACAAATGCACAGCCAGGTTACGCGCGGTGTATATAGGTACGCCGATGTGTAATACATACCCACGCGCGCGCGAAGGGGAACCGGAGAGCGTCTCTGAACTTGGCTCGAATTCGAATTCAGATTCCCCGTCCGGCGCCGCCGCTCGGGAGGGAGAGGGCGGGAGGAAGAGAGAGAGAGAGAGAGAGACACACGGAAAATGACAGTCGGCCGTAAAGTCTCGTTTTATGATATCGCGCGCGCGGGTCTCGCGAGGCGGAGGCGCGCGCGTAACCGAAACTCGTTACCCGCGGGACGCCCGGGGAGTCCCGCTTCGAAAATTGGAAAGGACGACCATGGGGGGGGATGACTCGCTGAAATTTCTCAAGACTCTCTCAAGAGTGTCGGAGCGAAGTACGCTGCCGCCACCGCGACGCGCGCGGGGCGTGGTGTGTCGAAGCGGAACGGCTTTTACAACCTGGGCGTGAACGGGTCGCGTTGCGATCTTCGTCGTCGTCGTCGTCGTCGTGGTGCTCTCGATATCTCGATCGACTCGGCTTTTTCTCGGGGGACGCGCAGCGCGGATCGAGGATTCGCAGCGGTAGTCCCGCGAAATCTCTAGACGAGAGAATTGCTAGTGTCGAAAAATATGTCTCGAATGAAGAACGCATGATTTTAACAAATTTTTAATAATAGAGATTCTTGTTCGAAGAATATACACCATGCGAGGCTAGATTTACTCGCCAGGAAAGAAACTTCAATCACTATTATTTCATTATTTATCAATTCTTGGCCTGTATCGATATAAGACTTTATTATAGATAGAAACGTAATCTTCAAAAAAGTATTATACAAATATGAGCCAAAAGGTCATAGGTGATGAGATAAGAGTGATTGAAGTTTCTTTCCTGGCGAGCAAGTTTAGTCTCAATTTAAGAATATCTTCGTGGCAACAAAAAATTCTTCCTGCGCGAGAAAAACAATTACTCGAGCCTACACCGAGAAGGCGGTTTATTTGTAGTTAATAAATGTTTGTTTGAATATAGCGAAACAAATGTTATTGGACCAAACAAATATTCGTTAACTATTACAATATTTATTTGGCCAAATTTGATTCTTCGAGGCAACCGTTTGAATGAAATAAATATTTTAATAATTAACATATATTTTCTTGCGCTGATGAAATATTTATTTCGCCGTATTTGAAATTACATTTGTCTGTTAATAAACTGTTTTCGCAGTGTATCAAATATTTTCTCGCACGAAAGAAACCATGACTTGATCTTGGAATTATATAATGTTTTTGATTGAAGAAAACATTTTTTTGACACCAACAATTATTTATCTCAGTGTAGATTTAATTTGAGCGTAGAATTTTGTTTCGCGAATGCACGAGTACTCGCACCTCGCGTTTCGATTCCTCGAATTTCCGAGCACGGATGTGTGACGTCGCTCGGCCGCGTCGGCAAAGTTCCTCCGCTTTCCCCTATCCAGACCAGAGACGCGCTGCCTTTCTTTCTCATACCTACACGGCGGTGCAGCTTACCCGATACGTTGAGCCCCCGCCGCTACGCACGGGAAGACCCGTCGCTGCTCTCCATACCCTCGACCTTGTTAAATCGGCCATAAAATGAGAATAATCTCGAGTTACAGCGGGCGACGGTCATTGAGTTTCTTCCGACGCTCGATACGTGCGATACCGTCCGCGCGGGTGTACGAGTCCCACACTCGAACGGACGATAAGTCGTTTGGAAACGCGGGTACACGACTCGCATTACCCACACGTTACGGCGAAGCCTCCTCTTTCTTATTCCTCCTCATCTCTGAGTCGATCTCTTTACGGAGGAAAAGGATTAGTAACTTTTACAGTGAATCCCTGTAACAGGGCTCCTTGAGGTGAAACATTGACTTTCTCAAGAGACACAACCTATTTTTGTACAGTTCGTCGCCACGTAAACACCTCGAGGAGTCCTGTTATCGCACTGTAAAAAAATGGTATTTTTAATACATTTTTATATACTTGTAGCTTTTTTCCAATACGGGATTATTAAAATTAATACCTATATACTCCGTAATTATGAAAATTAATATATTTCCTTATGAATTTGCCCTTGTCAATTTCACAACGGAGTATATTAATTTTCATAATCACGTATCGGATAAAAGCTTTATATAAAATTTTATTAAATTTGATAAAAAATTTTTCTAGAGTGTGTGGAATAACTGTAAAAATTCATGGCTTTTCCCATGATTCTTTACCAATCCTTTTTCTCCGTGTTCCTTTCCCGCGGCATTTTTGAGAAAGTACCCAACGCATTCCGGGCTGAGCGGCGACCACCCTATCTCCCCGGCCATCTGTCACATATCGACGATGCACCGGATAACATCTATACCCGCGCCGGGGACTCGGACTGTGCGCTATACAACGTCGCGTTCTCCCCGTCGCCGTCTCTTGCGAGAGAGGCCGAGTTTCGCCGCCAGATAGATTAATTGAGATACTCGCCGGTTAGGGGTACGGACATCCGATATTTTCGAGCGGTCGCTATATCTCTCTCTCTCTATCTCTCTTTCTCGCGGTATACCTACCTCCGTAGATGTCGCGGCGTGTAGAGAGATGCCGTGACTCAAGAGGAGGAGAATCATCGGGGGAGGAGAGAAGTGGCTTCGATAAACGTACGCGAGGAGCGGTGAGAAAGAGAGAGGGTGCATACACAGTCGGTGTATACCCACTTGCATCTAAATACCGGCTGCGGCCGACGCGGGTAATATGGATCGTGGATTTACAGCGGTATTCTTCGTTCCTCCGTATCGAGAATATCGGTGGAGAAGGACGGAACGAAGGGCGAAGGAAAGAGGGATAGAGAGAGAGAGAGAGAGAGAGAGAGAGAAAGAGAGAGGAGACTCGCCCACCGAGAGAGCGAGGGCCGAACGCGTTTAGATTTCGACGCTGCTCCGATATCCAATTACTCCGAGTCGAGGAGTCTGAGAAACCGTCCTTTTATTTCTCCCTTTCTTCCCTCGCGCGCTCCTCGGGACCGGCCTCTTCCGACGCGTCGCGTCCTAGACCGCGGCGGTGATCCCCGTTCCGGTTTCTCTCTCGAGACGCTGCGGCAATTACGCGTTGGATTTAAATTCGAGGCCGCGCGCGAGATCGGCAGAGAACGCGGGAGAACCGCCGTAGAGCCGAGCGGGAGATGCTTGATTGAATGTCGTCCATTTGAATCGGATTAATATTTGAATCCTTGAATCCTTGAAGATCTGGAAAAACCCTTGACTTTACTCCGAGAACTTGAAATTTTTTAAGTGCGTCCTTGACTGCGTCCGTTGTCGAAGTTACGCGCGTTAATTTAACGCAAACAACTTGAAATTGAAGATTTCGAGATTAAAAAGGTGAAATGTCTGTCTAATGTGGCAAAGATAGTTGCGGATATTGATAGTTTCATTTCAAATTTGCGGAAGTAAAATTGTCAGAATGTATTATTTTTTAATTATAATTTTTCTTTCAAAATGTGAAATTCAGTTTCTAAAAACTCTTGAAAAACGGTATTTTATAACCTGGAAAGAGCCTGGAGAAACCCTTAAATTTGAAAATGTCGATTCGCTGGCGCTACTCCGTCAAAAGCTCGCGATTCCCGACGATCCGTCGCGTATAAACGAAAGCTTTCGTCTTTTATTCCCGCAATCTCGCGACCCGCGAACGAAGCAAACAAATTTATCGCGCGACTTCCGCCCCGGCGCCGTAAACTCACACTCGGCGACGCGCGAGTATCGGCTGCAGGTGTCTCCCGCGCTTCGCCCACTGGAGAAAGATTCCGTATCACGTGTCGCTGGCGCAGAAGCGCGTCGGGATCATGAGCGCGCGGTGTAGGATGACGTCGTAACTCGAGGATCGATAGGTCGCATCGGTCAGCCCGGAGCGCCGCAACCGAACACGAACTCTCTTCGTCGTCTCTCGCGTGGCCGGGGCCAGCTGACGCTTCCGTTGCGAGAAAGGGATCGGCGGCGGACGTTCGTTTTGCGCGCAGCGCGTCTCGCGGTAGGTACCTCGCGTGGCTGCAACCAATTCCGCCGCGCAACCGTCGCGAACCTCGGAAAGAAGAAGCTCCGACTTCCCGAATCGCCCCGGCGACGCCCGGGGAGTCGCTCGAGTTCCCGGAAGCGAAACCGATCGCCCCGGTGTCTCCCGCGAACGGGCTGCCGAGGAGCGGCACCCTCTTCGGGGCCGAGGCCGTAAAATTTCGGAGCGCGAAGAGGGAGGGGACCGACACGGAGCAGAGAGCGGCCGCGCCGGCCGCCGAGTGTTTCGAAGCGTGTGGCGCGACGTCATAAAAGCGTTCAGCCTCTTTTTTGATCTCTAAATTAATAAAAGTCACTGTTCAACATCGAGGTAAACGTATACACGCGCGGGAGCATTAGTTCCGCCCGGTATCCGAGACGTGTGCGGTCCTTCGGGGCCGATTGAGGGAAGAGGGGCGGAGAGGGAGGAAACTACCGCGCGCGTAGCTACACGAAAGGCGAAATACTCGCGGAGAGTGTACGCGTGTATCGAGAGGGAGCGAGTAGAGGGAAAGAGGGCACCGCCGCGCGCACGCCTTCGCGCTGGCCGGGAGAGAGGGGTCCCTCTCTCTTTTCCCTCTTCTATCGATACCAGGCAGGCTTTGTTTCTTTTCTCCGTAAGCATTGTCGGTTGGTTCGGCTCGACTCCCGGCGGATCAAATTCTAACCAGTCCGGCATTATAGCCGCTGTCCTTCGAGTTCCCTCCTCCCCGCTGCCCCGTTCGCCCCGCCGTCTCCACCTCGAGCGAGTCTAGTCATCTTCGGGCATTGTGTTACCGGGCCGTGGCGTGCCTGCGCTTCGGAGGAAATCCCGGTGGAAAAAAAAAGAGAGAGGACCGTGCATTGTCGACGGTGGTGCGCGGTGCCCGCCCTCCTTGTCTGGTGAACGCAGTAACGAGCGCGACGAATTTCGTACGTCGCGGACAGTGCGGCGACGGTCGCGAGGCGTCATCCTACCGTGCGGAGGTTCGTCGAACTTTTCGGGAGGCCTGACGATTTGTTGAGATTCGCGCATTGTACGAGAGAAGAGCATAATAATCACTGTTTCGCTGAATGGTAGACTTGAATTTTTAGAAAAGTATTGCGTTCATTGCTTTACCATATGACAACAATACTTGAAGACCATGATATAGAAAGTATCCAAATGCGAGAAACCTAAAATTTCAGTATTTATAATGAGGTTTTTTTAAATAAGCTATCATGACGTTTTTCGTGAATAACTTTTTTCATATCTTTGGCACTCGGCACCTTTTTACATTAAGGTCTTCAATTGACATGCGTCTAGCGAAGTTCATTAAATGTATGTCAACTGTTGTTATACAGTAAAGCAAGTATAACAATATGATTATTACCTATATTTTTTTCTACGTGTACGATACTATTATTTGACCGGTTAAATTTTGTTCATCCTCGGCGTCCTTCGCGCAGGTCGTTGAATTTGTTATCGATCGATCGATCGATTTTTTTCTCGATATGCGAAAGAATTTTGACAGCAAGAAATACTATCGGAGCTGCATCACACCGTCGAACTGCAATTCGGTTTTCTCTCAAATTTTTGTTACCGCAGATTCTACAAATATAGAAAAAAATTATTTACCTCGTAATTTTTAATTTTTAATTTTCTGCCTCACTGAGCTGGAAAACGACATTTTAAAACACAGCTGGTTCATCGTACCGTAAGCCTGTCTCTCTCGCACTCGTTGCTTGGATTTAAAAATACGAATATTTTTCTTTCACGAGAAAACCGAATTCGAAAGACTGCACAGCCGAGACTCGAACCCAGGACCGCTCGTCCCGTAACGGGACGGCGGGGCGGCTGCACTCTCCGTCCGTCGCGACTGCCGAGCTAGCTTCTCCACTGCAAGATGGCCGCCCTTCTCTATTACACATAAATATCCAATAAGAATAACGCTATATATAAGTAACCTCGAAGAGCACAGGTATATGTAAGCCGAGATCCGGCGCGCGGGGCGGCATCATAATACGGGGCCTCTGATTTACATATAACAAGATAACGATTTTTATTTGTTTTTGCTTATATAATATATTTTTTCTAAACCGAATCGAGTGAGGTACCGGCGCGGCGAGGGGATGCGACGACGGAGGGGGAGGGGTGGGTAGAGGGCGAGGGGGGAGAGCGGGTATCCCATAGGCCTGTCAGCCCTCATTTGCATACATAACATTCTGGTCGACTGGACACCGGTCAGACCTCCTCCTTCTCCTCCTCCTCTCCTCAGTATCGGCTCGCAGCCTAGACCGCTTCTGCGGCCTCGAGATGCGACTCGCAACCGGGTCCTCTCTCGCCTCGCTCTCTTTCTCTCTCTCCCGTTGTCGATGCCCGCGCGCGAGGTATACCTACACTCATACCTGTCTCGTCCTCACCTCGTCTCTTCTTCGATGCCTCCACCTCCTCCTCGCGCGCCCCCTCGACAACGGGCGAGCCGATGGCCCCGCGGAGAGGGATTCGAAATTCGTTTGGAGATCTCGCCGAGGAGAGTCGGCGGTTCTTACGGGTTTATTTCATATTCGCGGTCGGGTGCCGCATTTATGTGATTTTAATAGTCCGAACGCGCGGACCCACCTGTTCCGGTCGACGGCGCTGCGCTCGTTCGCTCGAATACCGATCATCGACCGTTGGTAAAATTTTAGATGTCTACTGATTAGCGTTGAAAGCTGTCGGGTGGATCGGCGATTAGTGGTCTTTAGAATACCGTTGCGCGCCGCTACTTCCGAGAAAGACGAAGCTGCTCGGGACGTCGAAGCGGCAACGGTTCGGTTTTCTGGGTGGGAAGAGTCATCGAAACGGTGCAGATTTACCGTTCCGTCCGAAAGGAACGCGAACATCGTGTGAACGATCGCACGGACAAAAATGCTGATGCTGGGCTTACAAAGTCAAAGTTTTAAATGTATTCTTGCAACTAAACTCTGTGTACAATTAATTATGTACCTACTCGATAGGCGAACCGCATTCGACTCTGCTGTTACACCGAGAAAAACAGTTTATTCGTAGTTAATAAACTTTACTCGAATATTGCGAAATAAACGTTTTATCGGCTCAAGCAAATATTCGCTAGCTATTACAATATTTATTTGGCACAATTAGATCCTTCGAGGCAACCATTTCATGAAATAAACATTCAGATAATTCACGTATATATTTTTGTTCTGTAATTTGTCTTGCTTGTAATTTGTACTTTCCTGAAAAATTTGACATTTTCCTGCTGTTGATTCATTGCCCTGCACCTGTCAATTAGTAAGTGCAGACTGTTACAATTTTCAGCAATTCGGCTCTTAAAAAAATATGCATCTCTTTAAATTCAATTTGTAATCTTCATACATATTCAATGTGTACCCCACGGAAAGGAAAATATCCGAAAAGATAGTTATTCGCACAGTTATAAATACGTTTCTCTCTACGTCGTGACGTCATCAAAATGTCAGAGAGACGCACTTATGCTACATGATGACGTAGCTGAATTTCAAAATGTCGTTTTCCACCTTTGATGAGGCCAATAATGAAAAAAAAAAAAAAAAAAATGCGGAGGAAATAATTTTGGCCACGTTTTCTTGAATCTGCGATAAAACAAATTTCTCAAAACCCGAATCGGTGTACCGTGCGCACTGAATTTTTCTCCGCGTACTTGCCGCTAACCACAGCTTCCCTTTCTCCTTCGCAGGTTCACGAGCTCTGCGACAACTTTTGCCACCGGTACATCAGCTGTCTCAAGGGAAAGATGCCGATCGACCTAGTGATCGACGACCGGGAGAGCACGAAGCCGCCGGAAGTTGGCAACGGCCTCGACGGCGGGCCGAGGAGCACCGCGGACAGCACCAGCCACACGGACGGGGCCAGCACGCCGGACGTCGTGAGTACCTCGCCATCCTCAACGTCTTATTATCCGCACGACGCGATTACCCCCCACCACGCCATTGGCAGTACCACCCCCTTGCAACTGAGCCAAAACCAAAACCAAAACCACCCGCAATCGAACACCCCCAGTAGCGCCGCCACAACTCCCAACTCCCTAAAGCGATCGCACCAACAGATGATGATGGCAGCGGCGGCCTCCGCGATGGCCTCGCCGCACGCCGCGTCCGCGCCCCCAGCGCACGCGCACGCGCACGCCGCCCTCGCCGCCTACCACAGCATAAGCTCGGCCGTGTATCCGTGCTCGTAATAGCCGCAAAACAGTACCGATCTGCGAAAGCTTTCTCTTCTCGTCGTTCTTCTTCTTCTTCTTCTTCTCTTTCGCCGCCACCGCTCTCTCCTCCGTCGCTCCGCGCTCGGTCGCGACGCTCCCACCTTCTTCCGCGACTCCGAAGGGTCGCTGCGAGAGACGGTTTTACGTTTTTCGTCGACGCGCGCACCCTGGTTCGCTGAATTTTTTCCGTCGCCCGACTTTGGCGCTGACGACGTGTTTCGGAAGGTGGGATCGTCGCCGCCGATTGGTGGACGCGGTTTAGGGGAGCGCGCGTGTGACGTTCGACAGCCCCGCGGGCTTTCTCTTCGCTGCGCGTCGTTGGTAGAGGTCAGCTATACATATGTACATATGCGCGAGGGAGGGAAGCTATGCGCACAGCCCTCGAGACGCGAACACGCGATTTTTCCACGGAGGTCTGAATCGGAACGAAGGAGCGGCGCGATTATCTTGGACTTCGCACTCGTACCCCCCACGAGGTGAAATCGAAGAAATCGCGAGCGTTCGACGCGTGCACTGAGAGAACAAAACGTCAGCAGTTGATGATATTTCTGAAACGCGACAATGCATCAAAGGTTAGAAATTGTGTCGCTTGAAATCGACAAGACGGTTTATGTATGTGGATCGAGTAACAGTTACCATACAGTGTCAAAAATTCTGCGGTGTGGACCTATGTAGACTACTTTTGGTGTTAGGTAACAATGTCATAAAACTGACTGACACCAGATGTGGCATATAGGTTCACACCGGTGAAGTGATGTTAAAGATTAACACCACTTTTTCACTGTATATTACGTATTAGCGAATACACCGCACACGGAGAAAGAGAGGATCAGTAATTTTTACAGTAAATTACAATAACAGAGCTGCTGGAGGTAAAATATTGAATTTGTTAATAGACACAGCGTACTTTTTACAGCTCGTAGCAGTATAAATCCGTAAACACCCGACGTATTGTCGAGATATCGATAAATTTTATCGTATAAACTGATGTTTATTCTATTACGAACGATAAATAGTACGCTGTGGTCTATTAAAAATTTTAATATTTTACCTCGAGGAGACCCGGAATAACTGTACAAATTCGTGGGTTTTCCCACGATTTTTTACTAGGTAATCCTTTTTCTCCATGTAGGCTTTATTACCTACGTGCTAATAGATTTATCTTAACTGTTACTCGATTACATGAACTACTAATATATAAATCGTATGCAACTAATGTATATACCAATTATCTGTCGTGACATTGTTTTCTCGGTGAAACGCATGGCCCGGGCGCGTGAAACGCGCTACGTGCGCCGAGGGTAGGTCGACGGAGAGGATCGAAGGTCTTTCGTAGATCGGTATACGTCGAATCGTTTCATTTCCGGGCATTACGAGGGAGAGAATGCGCGACGGTACCGCGCAACTTCCGTCGGTCGTCGAGTAGTAGTAGTTAGGCGCGTTCCGTAGGAAGGATTCGTTGGGAAAACGCCGCGTCGTCGCGTGGGAAGTTGGCGCGCGCGCGCGAATCGCGAGGAAAATTCACGAAGGGGGGGAGGGAAATTGAAAGTGGATCAATCGAGGAGGACGGAGCGTGGACGGCGACTCGCGTCAGCCGATTGTTTCTCATTTTTAGTCAAAGACGCTTTCTTACGCGTTTTAGTTTTTCGACGATTTTCATTCGCACACTTGTAATCGAATTTGGACCGTCGTCCACGTTTCCCACGTCTCGCCGATGCTTTTTAAGACACGGATCTCTTCGAAATGCTTGACGCGAAGTCTCGAACTTTCATTTTCGATGAGGTATAGGCGTGCTTTCCGTTCCTTCTTCTATTTCGGGGCGTGCTATTCCACGTATAATCGCAGGTGTCGACGCCGTCGCACTAGATAGCCTGGATACACAAAAGGAGGACGCCGATCGCGCGGCGAAGTAGGCGGAATCTCGAAGGGGTTTAAAAGTCTCCGGGTTTAAACAACGAGGCGGGTTATCGTTGATAGGAGAAACGAGTAGGGGAGGGGGGAAAAGCACAATGAGTAATTAAACGTGATCAGGATATACGTAATAGGTTTAAGGTCGTCACAAATAAATTTGTGTCTATTTTTAAATGAGGAATCGCGCGCGGAATATTAAGCGGTTAGGGAGACGATTAGAGAGGGAGGGAGCGAGAGAGCGATGCGCGCGCTACGTTTGAGGATGTAGAGTAGTTTTTAAATTATTAGCGATATCACAGCGTTACCACTTGTATCGCGCGATTAAGAGACACGGACTAGTAGGCGTTTCGTGTAGGCAGGGAGAAAAGAGCACGGAAAAAAATAAATCGCAGCATTATATCTCACACCGAGAAGACAAATTATTTGAAGTTAATAAATGTTCGAATATGGCAAAATAAATATTTTAGCGAATTAAGTAAATATTCCTTAACTATTACGATATTTATTTCGCACAACTCAATCCTTTGCAGCAACGATTTGAATCAAATAAATATTGTAATAATTAACATATATTTTTTTGTTCCAACGAAATATTTATTTCGCCCTATATAGAATTACATTTATTAACTGTTAATGAACTGTTCTCCCGGTGCAAAGTTTGCGGTAAATTTTAGGACAAGGCCAATTTATTGTTACGATAACTGCAATTTTAGTAAAAATGATAGTACACCGAGAGAAAGAGCTGGTTAAAAGAATTATAATTTAACTAGAAATCGTGGTCGATTTTAGCGCCAACCATGATACCATAATTCTTCTAAACTGCTAAGTTTTGATTATAATAACAAGATTGCTGCAGCCAGATAAATTTCCAGTATGGTCGATTGATGTTTCCGACCTTTTTTTTTTATACAGTTAACATTACCACGCAGTAATATTATCGATCTACTTTTCTGATTAACATAATCATGGTGCGCATGGCTGTTATAAACTACAATCTTTACTATAATCACGTAACAAAAGTTATTTCGACTGCATTCATGGTCTATCAAACCGTAAATATGGTACTAGTAACCAGGAAAAGTCAACCTTGCGATTACGGTTGTCTTTACCACACATTTTTCTCTCAGTGTAAAATTTGTAAAAGTTGCAAGCGTTGCTGTAATTTTTACTAAAATTGTAGTCATCGTAACACGGAATTGGTCTTACTCCGAAATTCATCACAAATTTTGTAGATGCTATGATCTATTTTTTCTATGGAGGAAGGAGAGAATGCATGTGTGTGTATGTGTGTGTGAGGGGGTGAAAGAACGACGTAGGGAGCTAACGCGCGAGACAGGCAGGGAAATCAGGAGAAAGAGAGAGAGAGAGAGAGAGAGAATGAGAGTGGACAAATCAAAAGGAAATTTAAGAACTGCGTAAAGCGATAGGAGGGAATTACGAGTGGTCGGCTTTTCAATGCTAAACACCCAAACGCGTTGCGATTAACGAATAATCAAATCGTCAGCGCGGTGTCCCGAGGGAACGATTATTTCGTAGCCGATTAGATCACGTTCGACGACGAGGCGGCACGGGGAAAGCGGAAAACCACGCAATCCAAAATGATAGAAAATGCGGCGAAAAATGCGCGCGCGCGACGCGACGCGAAACTAGGTTTCGGTACTCGTAACTAGGGAGTTGTGTGAGGTACAAGTCCTGGCCGGCAGGGCGCAATAGGCCCACCCCCAATCCCCGTACTTCTTGACCCTTGAAAAAGTTAATAACAAAAGAAAAAAGAAACTGCCTTCCACTGGTGCCCAGCCCACCCGGCACCCCTGTACCCGTTGTACCATTCCCCACTTTCGCCGACAAGGCGCAGTGTTCGATCGCGTACACTGAAAACGAGAGAAAATTCGACACAGCGCGACGCACACACAAACACGATTATACGAGAAACTCGGACCCCGACGAACATTCGTCGCTCACGTACGAGTGCGGTACGACCACACGGGGCGCGCGGTACAGGGTGACACGAACGGCAAAAATATGCATACACACGGGTGCAGGGTGCGTGCAGGGCACCAAAGAGGAGAGCAGAGACGAGGGGCGCCCCGCGATCATGCGACCGAACTTCACGAGGCGACTTTCACGTGGTAGGAGGTCGTCCACGAGGTGTGACGCGTGACGGGGTGGCGCCCCCACCCCTTCTTCTACGAAGTACGGAGGTTGGGCGGTAGGATCTTGGCTCCTGCTGGCCGGAACCCTAGTTACGAGTGCCGAACCTAGGGTCGAGAGAAGGTCCATCGATGCCACTGCATTCGGCGGACTGCATCTCGGCTTTTCGATGGAAAGCTGAGCGTCCCACGCGCGCGCTTCACGGACCGTTGGCTCAGGATATGGTCGTCGCCGTTTGGGACGCGAAAATCTGAGGTATCGTTCGTTCGCGGAATTTGAGAGGGTTCAACCGATCGTATAAGTTTGAACTCTCTGTGTGGGATGTCGTATGGTGACGTCACATGTGTGGGAAGGAATCGGAGAATGTTTGCGGACGAAGGGAGAGACGGATCGAGTTCGATTCTCTGCTGCGAGAGAGAGGTTATTTTGCGGATTTATCCGATCGACTGCATTTTTTGGGGTGAAACTAAATATTCCGTCGGCCCGGCAAATTATTTGAGTCGATAGACGCGAGAGGGTGAAATGGTTTTGTCGAATCAACGTCGCGGAATTGTTGCTTCGCTCGAGAAAAGATTTTGCGACTGTATAAATATACGAAAATTATTTTTCTCGGTGCATCATCCCAGGCGTGTCAAAAATGACAACTTCTGAATCCAATTTAATCGTTCGTACTTAATTAGATTTCAAATTTCTTCGTACAGAACTTTTGAGAAACGAGGCCTCCCGATTCGGAGATCCTTCCAGGATGACACGGTGTTGATTTAAATTCGCGAGGGAAAGAGGGAGCAGTCTAATGCTACGTATATACATGTAGAAAACGAGTTGTCGATGATTTGCCAATATTGATAGGTATTATCTAGAGTTGCGTTAAGTTTGACGATTTTTTTTTTGTTAGGGTGACTACGTGCAGGGAGGTTTTTTTGCTGGATAAGTTGAGGGGCATGAAATTAGCGGGACGCGTCCGGTTGCATCAAATGCGCGATCAGGGAGAGAATGTTTAGAGAGTGGAAGCTGAAAGAATGGAGACTCGTCGTATAGTCGTGTCCTATAGCGGAAAACGTGAATAATTAGTGCCATAGGTTGCAGTATAGGCGCTCGCGCTCATGCGTCGTCACTGCGTGTACTTAAAAATGCGTGTGTTTCGGACAGGGAGAAAGGGAGAGTGAGAATGGAGAATGAAAGAAAGGGGTTACCCGCGCCACGGAAATGTAGCGCTCGAGCGGCGAACGTCGTTCGCGAATAGCGTTGGACAACCTGGCTCCCGAGGACCGATGCACTTTGCTCGTTCATTCATCGTGCCTGCAGTCATTTCCTTGCAACTGCAGCCACGGAATATTCCGTCGTTCGTTTCTTTCGGTTTTGCAAAGAAACGGTCCGTGGCTCAGGAATATTAAAAATCCGTGAATACTCTTGTTTGCTTTTCAATACCGTTCGAAAAGCGAATACTCGCGGAAATACACTGAGAGAAATAATTGCTAGTGTCAAAAACATACGTTTTGAATGAAGAACATAATTGACCTTACAAATTCTTAAGAATAAGGATTCGAAGAATACTTGGTTGAAGAATATATATTCTTGATTCCAGAGTATCTTCGTTGGAGCAAGAAACTCTTTCTGCACTGAGGAAATAATTTATTTATAATTAATGAATGTTTGTTTTGATGTGGCGAAATAAACTTTTTGTTGGACCGAGTAACTTCGTTACCTATTACGATATTTATTTGGCATGATTTGATCCTTCGAGAGAATTATTTCAGTGAAATAATCTTTTAATAATAACCATATATTTTCTCGTCTTAACGAAATGTTTATTTCGCCGCATTTGAAATTACATTTATTAACTAGCTCGAAGAAAACCATGGATTGATCCTGGAATTATATCACGTTTTTGATCAAAGGAAACCTTTTTTTGACATCAGCAATTACTTCTCTCAGTTCAGAGCTGCGTTCGTGAAGAAAGAAATCGTCTTGGCTCCTCGGAGCCGCGTTGTCCAACGCCGATTTAGAAGCTATACCATCGCGCGCGCGTACACACACGCACACACACTCAACAGAGCACCGTCGTTGACGCGTCGACCCGCAGTCGCCGACACAAGTATTCTTCGATGCATTTACATTAGAGTTAGTCTCCGTTTCTCGTTCGTAGAGAGAGAGAGAGAGTCGGTATTACGCCTGTACTGCCATGTGAGACCGTCGCGAGAGGGTCGACGAGAAGCTACGACGGGTCTCCCTCTACGCTTCACGATCGTCGCCTCGAGCGCCGCCGATCGTCGGCGATCGGCGAGTCGCGATCGAACGCGGGTCCTCAAGTGCGTCGGCGGTGCGTTTTTTTCGGTGATGGTTTCCTTTTTTTCTCGTTTCCTCCTCGATGCATCGCAATTCGACGAAAGGGGAGAGACCGCTCTCCCGCGTACTCGATACATACACGTGTAGGTATGTCTCGCACTTTCGTCGAAATTCGACGCGACTGGATTTTTTTTGGATCCTCCACTCCGCGAGAGAGGAGAGACGGAGTGAGCACTTGTTAATGTCGTGTAGTTACGTTTTTGTTTCGCATTGTTTCTGTATTTGTTAACGTTTACGACTCTCGTTTACACGCGCGGGGCACGCTCGCGCACACATAGACACTGATGGAACGCAGCCGGGTCTCGATTACGTAAGAGACGGACGGACGCATATATGCTCACACGCGCGCGGCACAGGGGAATCTTTTTAACAGGCAGGCATTGTACGTGTATGTGTGTTGCATTACAACTTACTAGAGATTAAGGAAGGAACTCACCCACACATTGTATACGACTAGCATTATAGTGATAATATATTACCGATAATGATACTGTTTAAACTATTGTCTCAATCAACGTATTTTCATTATAAATAAATGTTAGCCTTGTTGAGTTAAAAATCCTGTGACTTTCATTTGGACGAATCGCGCGCTATTTTCCCCGATGCCGATATCCTCGTCGCTTTCGTGATCTTCGGATCGAGTACGATCATTGTATCGAGAGGTAAGGGAGAATGGAAGGGTCAATGGATGCGATGACTTTTTTGGAAACTGTGTTTCTCCGTTTGCTCTTTTAATTTGTTTTTTTTCGAATCGCACAAGCAGCGTACATCGAGAGAAATAATTGCTGGTACTAAAGAATTTGTTTCTTTAACAAAAACATGATATAATACCAGGATCAAGCTGTAGTTTTCTTCGTGCGGGAAAGTATTTGGGGGGCTCGAGTAATTATTTTTTTCGCACAGGAAGAACTTTTCGTCCCATCGAAGATAATCTTGAATCAAGAATATAGATTCTTCGACGAAGAATCTGTATTCTTAAAAATGTGTACCTAGTTGAAGAAGTATTTTTTTCATGCTGGCAATCGTTTCTCTCGATGTACTAAGTCGTAAATTCATATTTTTAGGACATGATTCGACGCTAATTTTCGTTTCTCCGTGATGCGCCTACGTTTTCATCCCAGCATCCTTGTGGGGGTGGCCCCGATCGTTCGGGAAACGAAATCGACTATCGCGAGCGCGCGCAACGACCGAGCAATGAGTTTCCCCCGATTTGCGGGGACGAGTCCCAGCGGCGCACCGGACGACGAGCCGCGGCGCGTCCGTCCATAAATCTCAGTTAACCCTCCCCCCGTCTAATAAATATTTAACCCTTTAAATTTGCAACAACCCTTAGCGTGTAGCCATTTGCATAAGACTTCTATTTCATTTACACATCGCATAATTGAATATTTAAATTCAATTGCTCCCCGTTACGCGCTCGCAGTTTCGAGCCGCAAAACTGCAGTAAAACTTGTAACGGGACCACTTTCCTCCCCCGAAATCGCTCCCGCGCCTCCGCCGCGCGCCTCGTACCTCCGACCCTCGCGCGGCGAAGGGCTCCAAGAATATTTTGGCGCCTCCAGGGACTCTCTCGCGGGAGGGCCGGCGAACGCGCGGGGGCGGTGGGAGGGAGATGGCCCAACCGCGCGAAGAGATAGAGGAACGCTCTCTCGGTGTAATCACTTGTAAATTGACCTTCTAATTCTTTGTCACCGGGATTAATCCAGTCCCGACTTCCTCTCTCTCTCTCTCTCTCGCTCCGAGCGCCTCGAGGTGCAATTAGTAATCAGCAGATCGGCAATCTCCGCTTCCTCTCCGGTCTGGAAGGCTCCCTCCCGCCCCTCGCCTCGTTCTCCTCGCGTTGCCGTCGATCCTCTCGAAAGTCGTCCCTCGCGCGACCTTCGATCGGGAGAGGATGAGGAGGGATGAGAAAGAGAACCGACGACTGGTTATATTCATGGTTCGAAACGTCACGCGCGTTCGCCGACGATTGCAAAATCGCGAGAGAGTCGTCCTGAAGAGTGTCCCGCGCCCGGAAATTTCAAATTAAAACCGCCTACTTATACTTACAGCTCCGCGAGAGTGAGACGCGGTTTATCTCTCTTTCTTTTTTTTTCCCCCCGGCAAATATTTGCCAAGATCGCGCGTTATACGCGCGGAGACGCTTTCGTGACTGACATCATCCAAGTGTGCGTTCCCGGGCTCACGTACACGCCTCTCCGCCGCAGACACCGTCGAACGAAACACTCGCGGCGATCGGCGTTGTCACGATATTCATAATAGCGATGATCGGTCGAGATCGTAACGGCGATAAGCGTCGCGTCAAAAATCGTGGAGGCGGTCGCCGCGGAGAGCGACAAGGGGGCCGCGCGCGCACGTACCGACAGCATAATACATTATGTAGATACATCTCGACGTAGCGCAAACAAACCGGGCATATCTGTCTAGTGAAATTCAAGAGGTGCACTCCGTGGCGATAGTAACTAGATATCTGGTACCCCCGCCCACTATGCTGGAGGTATAAATGGCGTCACGCGGCACGGTAACGCGTCGACCCGCGTGCCAAGTGTGGTTGCGGATAATCATAATTCGCACGCACGTCCCGATACGTTTGCGAAAATTGTAGGCTTAAATCTCCTTACAATTTTGCCAGCCCGGGCGGAAAAATTCGATATATTTTCTATCTAATCCATGTGTTCTTTTGGTTATGTATAGATTATACGTAATTTCTATATTAATCATATAAGAACTACGTATTGATTATCCCAAGCTGAAAAGTTCCATATGATTTATAGTATAGTCCATATGTGGATTTGATCGTATATGGGTTATATATGATTTCGATAAAAATCATATATGGACTCTATATAAACCATGTACAGTCCTTATATGGTTAATATAGAAATCATGTATAATCCAGATATAACCAAAATCACATATCTATCGTCGTTGGACTAAGAATATCTCCTATATGTGCAAATTTTACCGATTCTGCGATTTTACTATACCTATATTTAGTATCAGAAAGTTGGTCCGCACTGTTTGGTAATATCACTTATGTGCCACATAACTTTCAAAATGTTTAACATTTAATAATAAATTAAACCTATGTGAGCACTTCTAAAAATTTGTCAACGAAGAATTTTCATGTGCATAATACATACGTAGGATCTATTTTGCACATACGAGATATTCTTAAACCAACGACGATATAGATTGTATACAAAATGTGTAGAACTTCTGCCTGGGAGACATCAAAATCTTTAGAACTGATTGCTCGACTGTTTTATATTATATTATATATGTATATATATTTCGTGTTGATTCCGAAAAGATTTCACCGATTTATTGACGATTATCTAATGAACTTGACGCTTCTGAACTAGGCGGTATACAAAATCAACCTTGCGCGTGTTTATTTCGTCCTGTTGTACCTTCGCCACTGCCCCCACTCTATCGTTTATACTCGCAGTGTAGATCACGCGTCAGTGTGTAAATCAAGATAATTAAAAAAACCATTTATCGAGAATTTGATAATAGGGTAATTGTTGTAACGGTTAGTATTCATTGTCTGATAAAAAAAGTTATTTAAATATGGTGAAATACAGGAGTATTCCGTTGAAAAACAATAGTACTCGTTAATTATTACAATATCTGGCTATCTCAAATGAGAGTTTTGAAGTAATCATTCGAAACAATCAAATATTGTGTAATGGCTATCGAATAATTTTTTGCTACAACAAAATATCCACCTCGATTACAATTTTGAAAGCCATACATCCGCTGTACAGCAGCAGCATATCGCTTGGCAAAGCGGGTCAGCTACGTCACTAGATATTCAAATTTATATTTCCTCTCTTTGCAAATAAATGCCTACCCGTCGCAAATAAGTTCTCCACGAGATTCATATACGAATAAATCATTTCCCGAGTGTAGACTACGTGGTCCGCAGTCGCTACACCCTCATACCATGTCAAACACTGACAGAGCTCCGGGAACCCATTTATCAAAACTATAATTGTTTCAATGGTCAACCAACCGATAATCCTCTCAGCTAAAATTTGCGACTATCTTCACCCATCACGCGAGAGCCGGAATCTCTTATTCAAAACTCCGATATGTGTAATTCTAAAGTCTCCTGGCAAATTCACATTACGTAACGGAAACAGATAGGTAGACACGCTAAACATATGCGCGGAAAAATAGCTTCAGAAAAGGAGTGGGGGTAGGAGAGCGCGTAATAAAAGAGAAGATTCCTCGCCAGTCCGCATGGCAATGCCAACATCGATTAATTTATGCACGCGTAGGTGTGACGTTCGAACGCGTTGCGCCCGAACGAAATTTTCGATCGACGGATAACCGCGCCGCGTTAGTGCGGGGGACGCGTACCTCCGCGTATGCACACCGAGCCGCCGCGAGCGTCGTTCCCACACCCACGGAGAAAGAGGCGTCGGCGGGTTCCCAAGGTGCACGGGTACGTACGTACCTTACACATCGCTCACCGCGTAATGTGATAAGTGTAACGACTTCGTCGACCAATTGGAGCCCGAGGTATTCCTCCCGGAGTACCGCCCATTTATGTATTAATGCCTCGTGTGTCGGCGGCGGTCGATCGCGCGGAACACGTACGGGAGAGCGACTCGGTGCACGCGTGCTTCTGCGGGGCTTCGCGTTTGACTCGAGTCGGCCGTGGTGCGTGTCGCGAATGAGACTTTATTTCTTTACGACTGCGTGCAGTTCGTCTTGGTCGTGCGTTAACTCGTTCCGTTGGAATTTGTATACCTATTCCTGGACAAAAAATGCCTCTTTACGATGGGGTATTTATCAACGTTTCGCTAAAAATCGACATTTCCTAAATTGATCGCTCCATCTTATGTATCTTTTCGCGTTGACCACGAAAATCACTGTTATTAAACCGAAATATTTCAAAGGAAACATAAGATATGAACGATTTTCCTACGAGAAAATTATTGTTTTCTCATAAAATCACTTTACGAAAATTTCAATGGACGCTGACCCTTGACTCCGATCCGACTCTAGAACGGAAACAGAGAAACAGATCCGTCATCGCTCTAACCCGCGTTCTTCCCGCAAAAAACTACCCATTTCTACTAGCGCTCACGCGTGTTTTACACGAGCCGGTAAAGTTGAACGTTTCGCTTCCGAAAACTCGCGAAATAAGAGGTGCTGTAAAATTTGCCGCGCCTCGAATACAGAGCAGTTACGCTCCCGGGCAACGCCCACTTACACCCCGAAGGTGGCAATTCGCGCGCGTGTACAGGGAGGCCGGAAGACGTTCGATAATTTCATCGGCACCGGCTTACGTGTCAGCTGCGGCGATCAGCGCGTATGTTTTCATAATGTAATATCGGTGTAGCGTTCGCTGGGGGAGTTTCTTTCGGCGGGAAGAGGGACGGAACGGATGCCGTGCATGGCGCGGAGTCTATGCGCGTAATATGGGAGAGCGAGAGAGAGAGAGAGAGAGAGAGAGAGAGAGAGAGAGAGAGGGCGAATGGGATGGGTCGCGAGAGGGGGGAAACCGTCGAGGAGGGAGAAAGTGCGCGGAGGGTGTTTTGCTGGTAATTGGTGCCAATTTAATCCTGCCCTTCGCCCGCGTAGCCTGTATTAACGCTAAGGGAGAATGGAGGGCGCTGCCGCGAGGGTGGATGGTTGGTTGGTAGCTGGTCCGCGCCCTTCCCACGCATCCCCTGGCGGCGCACACACTTCCCTCGCGGCGCCGTATAACGCTCGGGGTGGTTGCGGACCCCGCGGCGCACACTGGCGCACGCACCCGCGCGTAAACACACTAGGAAAATATAATTAACGGTAATCGCTCGCGTATATGGTTCGGATTAACTCGGAGCGGCCCCTCTCCGTCAAATTCTTCGGGGATATCGAACGGGATAAGTTTTCGTGCGGGATTACGCGGCGCGACCCGTGCCAACTCGTGCCCTTTAAGTGGCTGCCGGCTCGAGACCCCCTCTCGACCGTGTCGTTTCGTCGGGATTATCCGCCGGGGTTGAACATTGATCTAGATTCGGGCCAGTGTCCGGCGTTGCGATACTTTTTTGCCGCCTGTTCGATTCTCGTGCGTAAATTCGGGCGTCTCGGACATTTCGAGATACCGCGGTAGGGAATAATTCTGCCACGTACCAGGCGGGAAAGGACCTCTCCTCTCGTCGTCCCGTAATACCGAGACGATAAGTTTTTCTCCGCGTGCCGCGGCGCGATCATCTCCCGCTTAAAGTGTCTCCGAAGCGGTACCGGGGACACGTGGAAAGAAGACCACGACGAGGACGAAGACGAGGGCGAGGGGAGGGGAAAAAGGACGAGAAATAGAGGGACCGAGGGCGTACGAGCGAATTCGCGATGGCGATGAGAGCCGCCGGTGGAAGATGCCAGGAGATCTTGTATGCAAATTCCCCGGTGCATCTCCGTGGGATCCTGGCGGGATCTGTGGAGGATTAACGGGCCGGCTCGCATGAAAGGACTCCTCCACTTCGCCCCCTTCCCCCTACTCCTCCTCACCTTCCCTCGGGTCCGGACGCGGCCGCCAAATAAGAGAACCGATCCGCGAGGTACGGGCAGAAAAAGAAAAGCAGCCGCTCGGAGAGAGCGGAATGGACCAAGACACATTCCGCGGTGGCGGCCGCTCCGCGCGGGGTGGGTCGCCTTGGCAGGGGTATCCCGGCGCGGATCTCGCAAACTGCATAAACTGTCGGCTCTCGGCTGCGGCCGTTTCTCTCTCTTTCTCTTCCTTCCTCCTTCCCCTCCTCCTCGCTCTCTCTCAGCCTCTCGTATTCCCCAGTTGCGAGGAGAGAGGTGCGAAGAAAACTATTTGCCGGACATTTTTGCGGGCTCCGGTTAGATATACGATCGCGAAAGAAGTGACGCTACGTGAGCGGACTTTCAAAATGAATCTCGCGCGCGCGAGCGAGAGAGAAGGTAGCGGAGAAACGCGCGGATTTTATCGTCGCGGCCTGCCGCGGATGGAGAAACGTCTCTCTCGCCCATTCGGTAACCGCGCGGCTGATCGTACGGCGATCCTGAAGTGCGTGGCAGACCGTAGGAAGGACGATATCGAAAGTAGCGCGCGGTATTCGCCCCGTCTCTGTCTCTCTCCTTCGTCGAGATATACCTATATATACCGGAGAGTTCGTCCCTCCGTCGCTCCGCGGGAGCGAGTGGGTGTATCGTGGTACCCACTCGTCCTCGTCCTCCTTATCCCGCGCTCGATTCGTGCGCGCGACCGATAGGCGACGACGACGGCGACGGTGTGCACGGGCGAGCGGGGGTGGCGCAGAGAGGCGCGATAACCCGCGCGCGCAGTCGAAATTACCATAGCGGGGCGCCGCGCCGCGTCCCCGAGAGCGAAGGTAATTGAGCTCGCGCTTATAAATCCTATTAGAGGATTAGAGGGATGCTGTACGAGTGTATGCGGAATGTCGGAGAGCCTCGTTCGCGCGAGCACATGCAAATACACCACGAAGAGGGGGTGAGGGAGAAGCCTATCGTCGCTCTCCGTATAGCTACCCTTCCGGCAGCCCCGTCCCGCGCGTTTTGACGCCGCTGGAGGGTGGATGTATCTCTCTCTCTCTCTCTCCGCGGGGTGGAGAGAAAAGCCGTAACCGCGCAAGGGTTGCGATACGACCGGATGCGTTCGAGTTGATCGAGCGCGCTCGCGTCTAAATTCGCTCTTCCGACTTCCCGCAGGACGATACGCCACCCAATTTGAGCTCGATAAAACGATAATGCCCTCCACCCACCTCCGGAGCTCTTTGCGCCGCGAGTATACGACGTCGAAACGAGTCGCCCAGCCGTTCGGTATAACGCGCTCGTTCGGGAGGAATCGCTTCCGATCCTCGAAGCTCGGTCGCGCGGTTTCGCGAGACTCGCTGGAGACTCGCCCCGCGGGCGAGTACTTGCGTCGAGGAGCTCGTCTTCCTGCGGAATCCTCGGGTACATTTATCGGACCATTAATTTTATGTGCCAGAGGTTACTCGTAAACCGCAGGGGCTACTTTCGTATTCGGGGTAACTCTTCGACGGTCGGACGTGTTTCGTGTGACGCGATATTTTACTTCTCCCTCTCTGACTTGCGATAAAACGAAATACTTCCGGTGGGTCGTTTTGCGTTCGATGGTTGGTTTCAATTTGTATTTTGATTAAAAGTTTCAGGCGTAATGGCGTTTGGATTTCCTCGTTTATTTTTTCGTGTATTTTTCTCTTGTGCAGTGCTACGAGATATTAAAATAATCTACACCCCGAGAGAAATAATTGCTAGTGTTAAAAAAATATGTCTTGAATCAAAAGCATATGATCTTACACATTTTTAAGAATACAGATTCCTGGTTGAAGAATATGGTAAACTTACTCGCCAGGGAAGAAACTTGAAACGCTATTATCTCATTATTTATAAGCTTTTGTCTCGTATTGTGTAATACTTTTTTGAAGATTACATTATTATCTAAAACAACATCTTATATTATTATATATCGATGTAGGTGAAAAATAAAATAGTGTCTGAAATTTCTTTCCTGGCGAGTAAATTTAGCCTCATTCGGTATATTCTTGATCCAAGAATACCTTCATTGCACGGGATAAATAACCAGCAATTTTTACTGCCTCATCGAGTAGTGCTGAGACTCGAGCTCATTTTTTAAAATTTGTACAGAGAAAACTGTACTATGTACTGCTGACAGCAGTAATTAAAAATGCCTCTTCTCTACAAATTCTTGAGAACGAGCTCGAGACTCAGCGCTACTGAATGAAGCAGTAAAAATGCTGCTTTTTTCCGCGTGGAACAAGAAATTCTTCCTACTCGAAAGAAACAATTACTTGAGCTTATAAAATATTTTCTTGCACGAAAAAAATCATAGCTTGATCCTGGAATTATATTACATCATGTTTCTGATTCAAGAAAACATTTTTTTGGCCCCAGCAATTATTCTTCTCGGTGTATGATTATGAAACTATGTATCGGAAGAGTTTCTCCAGCTTATCCTTTATATCTCGGACTTTAACTCAAAATCCAAATTGACCGCAGCTATACGACGGCGTCAACTGTGGTCGACCACTTTGCTCCACCGATTCCTCTTAAAATTCTCTTCGTCATCGTTTCGACGGATATAGCGAGGATCTCGATAAAAATAGCAACTCTGTCACCCAGAATGCCGAGTTTCTGCACCTGCTCGGCGTGAATGTCAATTCTCCGTCGTTCAACGCGAAACGATCTACGATTCCGCGCGACCTCTATATCATTCAGACTCGCGAATTTATCGTCAATACGATAAATATTGCTACACCTGCATTGAATAAGAGACTGCGAAAGAAATCGCGTAAAGAAATATCGCGGACTCTGGAATTACATATAGCAGAAATATTAAAATTCGCTGCATTGATATTAACATCGTTATCTCGATAGCAATGTTTCTTTCACGCTATATTGCTCGTAATTTTTCAATTATTTCACATCTCCGTCAATGAGAATGTTCGATTCTCTCTTTTCTTTCCGTCCGTCACGATCCTCCCCTGATCCAAGCAATAATTCGCAAAACTACAGCGTCACGAATCACGCGTTCCCGAAATACCGTTCCGTGTAAGATTCGATCGCGTCAAATCGAAAAGTGTCTTCCGATCGCCGCCGCTTTTGGCGCGACCGCGCGCGCGCACGCGCACTAGCGAGACGAGACGATGTGTGTATATAGATAGAACGAGCTCCTCGAGAACGTGTCGGTGACATTCCACGCGTCCCGAGAGCTCGAAGCTGTCGCGGTGTTAACTGGCGACTGCTGGCCTCTGCGTCCCGCTGTCTTGTACCGTAACGAGATCGCGTTTGATTTACTTCGGGGGAACGCCGATCGAATTCCGCTCTATTCCGGGCCGCCGATCTATCGACGAGGCTCTCCATCTCCCACCTCTCTCTCGTACGCGTGGATGCGGAGCTCTCTCTATATCTGTACCTCGGGCACGTGGAAAGCGACGAGCGTTCGTAAGCTCGCTTCGAGCGCGATTATCTCGCGATTCGTAAACTTTCGGCCCGGTTCGGTGGAATGCTTTTTTGAAGACCGCACGTCGGTCTACAAGAAAGTTCTATATCGGTATCGGCGAAAGTGCGATCCGTGGCGAGATAATCGCGATCCGAGTCGGGGGACGGAGATTCGACGCCGTTAAGCCAAATTCGCCCCGTCTGGCCTCAATCCTTCGCGATCAACTTATCGCGCATCCTCCCGTCTTACGTTTTTCTTTTTTTTTTTTTTCGCCAATTTGTCGTCGTTAAAGGGTCAGCGGCGACGGGCGCGCGGTGCCGCACGGCGTACTCGTCACCGCCAGTGATTTCCGAATGAGTGACGGGGTGTCCCGCGGGACGAAAGAGAGAGAGAGAGTCGAGTGAGCGATGGTAATCAGCGTTCGAGCGTGTGTGCACTGAAAGACGCGCCGCTGAGAGGATCAGTCACTCGGGGTAGTGGTGTGAAACGCTCTCGCGCAGGGCCCCGCGTGTAGGTTTCTCGCTCGCGCGTCTTCGTGCCTCTCTCCTCTCTTGGTGACAGCCTGGTCTCTTCCTTCCTTCGCCATCGCCACCCCCTCTGACACCTTGACGTATGCGCGCACGGACGGACGGACGGACGGGTCTCGCCTGTCCGCAGGAGACGCCAGCGGACGTGCCCGATATGAGAAGACTCGTATTTGTCATTCACCGATAGCGAGCAACACCTACCCTGGGTGGTCATTGTCGTCGCGCGCGCACGGGACGCGAGGCGTCGAAGGCCTTCTCCGCGCTTATCTTCGCCAACAATGGTCCTCGATCTTTTAAGCGGCCGACGGAAAGCGATCTCGTCGGGGCGAGCCTCGCGAGTGAGTGTTTGACGGGACGCGTCACGTGGAACGTGCATTTTGAGGGATACCGCGTGGAATTGATCGGGGATGAGAGTACGAAGCTCTCGAGGATTTTACGGGGTTTTATAGTCATCATTTCTGAGAGTTCAAAGCTCTTGAAGAATATTCTTATTGTCTATTTAGAAAATCTTCCATTGTTGCTCAAATTGGAGAGAAAGTCGACGTAAACAACGTTTCCATCCATGGAGAAAAGTTTGTGTCGATATTTACCGTAAGTATTATCAAATTTGCAATATTTATGATAAATTTCGACATATTTATGGTACCGAACGTCATACGCCGCGATAATTCAATCTTATTACGTGGATCGTGGAAGCGGTTACCACAAACTTTTCTCCGTGTCCCCTTCAAAATATTCTCCAGGAGCGAGAGGGATGAGCCATCGAGGCGAGATCAGCCCAAATCGGCAAGGATACCGGCAGGAGTGTCAATGTCCGCCCGAGGTTAAAAAACGCGTTCCCGTCTCCAATCTCCTCGCGTCTCGAAGACTTTGTACGCGTTTTCGCCAAATGCGGCGGCTAAACTTAGTCAGCGTCGTCGCGATCTTCGCTTCCGCGGTTCTCGGTATTGCTTCGGTGACACGCTCGCACACTGGTCGCGCCCGCGAAACGTTTCCACCGTCCGACGACGACGACAACGATGACACTTTCGAAATAATCCGCGCTAAGTATAACGGCGACAGACACAACAGCGCGCGCTCCGTCTTCCTCTTCGTCGTCGGCGCGCAGTTTCGCTTTCGACTTTCGTCAAGGGAATCGACCCGGTTCTTAACGAGGATCTTTTTCCGAGCTTCGAATTACCGCTCGAAATCCCACGCTTCGAAGACTACGCGCGCTGGGCTCGTCCCGAGAATTCGTGTTTCATGGTATTTCCGTCTCTGGTCCCTCTCTCCCTCTCTCTTCGTCAGATCCTCCTCTTCTCCCTCGGCAGCCACGACGGCGCAGCTCTCTCTCTCTCGCTCTCCGCGCCGATCGCACTCCCGACTCTTCGTGGCCGATGCGCGCCTCTCGTAGAGCCTAGAAGTAGACGTTATCGAGCCCCCGCTCTCGCGCGACGTCTATATGGAAGTGTGACATCTTGACGGTTATTCCTGGCCGCTTCGCGTCTGTCCTCTATTAACGTGCGCGCTCAAAACCCCGTCTCCCCCGGTAACCCCGCGAGTTTCGTGAGGGGCAAGGAGGAGGGGGCGGCGGTGGCGGCGACGGGAGGAGGGAGGGAGAGGAGCTACGCTCGTCAGAAATAGTGGCACTTCCCTGTCTCCGCGCCAGCCACCACCAATATCTATTCCGGCGCTACAAAACAACATCTATCGCGCATCTTCCCTCTTCCCCAACTAGCGTGGATCGTATACACGCGTGCGCGCGCGTACTCGCGTGTACACGCATACCTTCGACCTTCCCGCGCGAGAGGCTCTGCTCTCGCTTTCCCTCTCGGCCCGCGATGCTGCGCAGTTCTATCTATATTTCGCTCCGGGGGGGAGGAATCGCGGCTCGCGGCGAGGTTTCGGACGATTTTTCTGATGCGAGGCCCGGAGTACCGAGTATGCTCGGGGATCTTCGTAAAGCGGCGAAGCAAAATTTGAGATTAATGGCGCTGTTCTGTACAAAGCTCTCTAATGTCACATGAGAAAACTATGTCGAGATTCATGGAATTATAGCACCTTATAGAGATTACAGTTTAGTACAGAATACACACTGGGAGAAAAGATCTAGTTGAATACGAACCTATAGTCGACAAATTTATTTGAGCAAAAGTCAATTTATCGAACAAAAGTCTATTTGAATTAGACAAATGTTTTGCATGGTTTGTTAATCGAGTACGAACCTGGTAAAACATTTATTCAATTCAAATAGACCTTCGTTTGATGTGAATAAATTCCTGCTTATCTCAAATACATTTTTCTATCAGGTTCATATTCAACTAGACCTTTTTCTTGGGTGTAGCGTCATTAAAAGTAAATTTCCCTCGAAACACTTACGTCGATGCCCAGGCGGAAAATGTCTATATGGATTATATAGGTACAGTATGTCCGAGAGTAAACAGTATGTCCGTAAGTATACAAAGGGACCTCTAGTTTTATGATGATTGCCGTGGTACAAGTACAGACGTTATTGTTGTTAATGTACGTATGGAGTATTCGACAGCATTTGTCATTGTACGTGACAAATTGCACATGCGCAGTTTCAATCTCGAAAGAGTACCACGGTAATCAACATAAAACTATGAGTCCTTTTGTATATTTTGCTCTCCGACATACTGTATAGTCCATATATAGATTTGGTGCTATATATATGGATTATATATAATTTCTTAAATCACATATGAATTGCAAGTATACGGATTGTAGAAAAATTTTGAAAATTCAAATAATCCGTATGTCGTCCATACATGGTTTGTATAGAAATCATGTATAATCCATATATAGGACTAAATCCATATAGGTATGTGGACTACATACAAACCACATAGAACTTTTCCGCGTGGGTGATCTTCACACTGTTATAATTTCGATTCTGCAGTCTCGATCGACGCGTTCATTCGTTTATCCATTTCCTCCCTTATTTCTCCGCGTCATTTCATCCCGAGTACCTCGCGAGCTGCTCCCGCCATCCATTCGGCCAGAGTGGGAAGAAAGGAGTAGAGAAAGAGTCCCGAGACTGCCGGTGCAAGTCGCTCTATGGGTGGCGGAGCCTTGGCCTCTCGCGCTTCGGCCCCTAGCTTTAATTCCCTAGTAAATATTAACGACCTCGCGTACGCCGCGAAGACGAGACGGAGAGCGACGGCCGCGTGCGCGCGCGAGGATCGAGAGAGGCCCCCGGCTCCTCCTCGCGGAGAGGTTACGGAGGTTTGGTTTTAGTAGCGTGGCAAACGATTCACACTCTGGCCCGAGAGACGAGAGAGGCCCGCTCTCCTCGCTCGTGTCGCTCCACTTCGACGTAAAAATATCCCGGCGCGAGTGTCATCATCCTCCGCGCTCTCCCGGCTCTCGTATACCGGGTGACGCGACGGACCCGCGCGCGTCTCTCTGACCGCGCTTCGAAGGCGCGCGCGCTGCGGCGGGATGCACCATAAATCCGGCCGCTCTCTCCGAGCTCCTCCCGCAGGAGCTTTTAACAGCGTCGGAGGTGGGCGTGCGCAAGGCGGCGTAATGTATATATACGCGCCCCGGGTATATATATACGTCGAGCGCGGAGAATTTCCCCTTTCCTCCTCTCTTCCTTCGTCCCTCTCCGTCGGGTCAAAGAAGAGACGCGAGAGGGAGAGAGAGGAGCGATCGAGAGAGTCCCGCGCGCCCGGCGCGCAAAGAAAATGCGCGCGGAAACAATGTACCGAAGGTTAGGAGCGCCGTAAATCATAGAAACGAGCATCGACGCCCGTAAAGTCGACGTGCACACGACGACGACGACGAGGACGAAGACGAAGACGAAGACGAAGGGATCTCGTGAGGGAGAAAGACGGAAGAGTGGGGGGGGGGGGAACGAGGGAGGGGGGAAGGCGCGATTACGCGAGTCGCGGGCATAATGAGACTGAGATCTATCGGGGAGTCCGGTCCGTGACTCTTCGCGCGAGACGAATCGCGTCGCGTTAATTTTATCGCGAAAAAAGAAATCCTTCCGTTTGCCGCCCCGTGGCCACCCCGCGCTCGTTTGAGGGCGCGCGCGCGCGGGCGATGCCGAAAACATCGGTCGAGGAGGTATGTTAATGACTCGTAGGTGACAGGCCTTAGATCTAGACGTCTCGCGGTTTTGAGCCTCGCTGCGCGAGCGTCGGTGCCTTCGGTGCTCGTTGCCAACGAATAGTTTAGCATCAATCCCGACGTCTTATTATAACGTTATTAAAATAACCGGCCGCCAACTTTGGCCGCGCGGCTCTCTTGGCTCCGCG
Organism: Xiphydria camelus; assembly: GCA_963678675.1. Classification (NCBI taxonomy): domain Eukaryota; kingdom Metazoa; phylum Arthropoda; class Insecta; order Hymenoptera; family Xiphydriidae; genus Xiphydria; species Xiphydria camelus. The sequence continues at coordinate 4,536,055 of OY783199.1, forward strand.
GGTTGTCTCTCTCTTTCGGTCCCGTTGACTCGAAGATCCTCGTCTCTTTTCGCGCGTTCTTATGGATTTTGTGGGGGTTCTGCGCTCTTCAAGCCGAGGGAAATAATTGCTGGTGCCAAAAAGATGTTTTCTTCGATCAAGAACATGATATCATTTCCGGATGAAGCCATGATTTTCTTCGTGAAAATATTTGACAGGCGGGCAGAATTTCTCGTCTCAACGAAGGTATGCTTGCGTCAAGTATACACGGGAAAAGAAATCAGCAATTATTACTGCTTTATCCAGGAGCGCTGAGAGACTCGAACTTACCTTCAAGAATTTGTGGAAAGGAGACATTTTTTGTTTACTGTTATAAGCAGTTAACATCACTATGTTCTCTACACAAATTCTTGGAAGTGACCTCGAGTCTTAATGCTATGTTGGATGAAGCAGTAAAAATTGTTGTTTTTTTTTTCGTGTACCATATGAGGCTAAACTTATATGCCGGGAAAGAAACTTCAATCACTACTCTCTCTCATTATTTATGAACTTTTGGCCTACGTTGATACAAGACTTTGTTGTAGATAAAAATGTAATCTTCAAAAAAAGTATTATACAAACATGAACCAGAAGCTCATAGATAATGTTAACGAGGTAGTAACCTTATATTCACTGGATTTCAGTGCCTATACACTGATCCTTAGTTATTTTTACTGATTCAGATTAAGAGAGTACCCATAAATATCATATGCACTGAGTACTCATTTTAGTTTAGGAAAATTTCTCATCTCAAAGCATCGTTTCGATTTTGTTTTATCGAATCTATCGTAGATATTTCTCGCCTCCTTCCTTCTCCTACGACTCCGCTCGAAAAACGCAACACGTACTCGTCCTATCGCATATATCGCTCGCATCGAGATCCCTCCGCGCTGCAGCGATGTTCACCTGTCGCCGTTACCTTCGTCGCTCTCACCTGTCGTAAAAACGTGTCACAATCGCTCGCTTCCTTCGCAGATCAAACACGTCTCTCTCCTTCTTGTTTTCTCGTCGAATATACAGGACACATATGACACGAGAGATATACCTCGGTATGTTCAAATGCATACATACGAGCATCTCGATAAATCCTTAAACGTCACCTCAACGCGATGAGGGGATGGGGCAACGGGACAGGGGCCAATTGTATGTACACACTCGCGGAACAACATGTAAAACTCGCGCCAGCAAGTGTACCGCGATAAGAGGCGGGAGGACATTGATATGTAAATGTTTAATATCTGTTCTTCGGCGACTGTATCGCCGAAAATTGTACGCCGCGTAGGCCTATCGGAACGTACGCGCCGCGTACGAGTATAAACCGCCGCGGGAGTCTTTATCGCCGCTGGGTGGCGCCCGGAGGCAGCTGTCCCGAAATCGGGAGCGATTTCGTACGGCGTCGCTATCGATCGCGAGAGGCGGTTGTCTCGGCCGCCGCGTATAGCCCCTAATTATTTGAAAAACGACGCCGACGGCGAATCGATAGCGCGCGCTCGCCGGTATTCCGCGTCGTTTAGTCATTTTTCAAAAAGGCTCGGGGAAATGGGACGGAGGACGCGCATTCGAGGATGTAATATATTTGTCCCCCGACAATCGTCGTAACGATAACGAGCTCGAGCGAGGCCGGCGCGTTCCCTCTTCGTCCCCTTGGTTTCCGATTAGGCGTGAAAACACCTTTATTCCCGCCGCTCCTCCTCCCCCGGGCGCGATGATTGATAAGCCGCGATATTAAACGCGAGAGTTGTACGAGAATCGGATCGAAAGGCGTCCGCGCGGAAGGCACGGCGTTATAAATAAAAGAGAGGTCGACGAATTTTTTCGACGTCGGGGAAAATCGTCGCCGGGGAGCGGCGTGTCCCCTCTTTTGGAAGCGAGTAGACCCTCGGGTGCGAAAGGAGATTGTATTTACGGTTCCTTCGATGAAAAATATTGCGAATTTCCGGTTCCCTTTCGCCTTCCTTTCCGCCCTCGTCTTTTGTGCATGCGATCGAGTGCAAAGGGTAGCGCAATTCGAGGACGCGACAACGACGTATTAGAATACGAGGAGACCTGCTCATTTGTCCCGCGGTCAGGGGAGAAGTTCGGCAAGTTTCCGAATTCATCCATCATCTTTTTGGACGCATTTCTTGTCTCTTCTATCGCACGTCAACACATTTCCAAGCTTAATGTACTAATTTGCTAATGAGATAATTAGGAGACGACGCAATCGAATATGTATTTTGACGTATCGAGATCATCGGGCCTTGGGTATTTAGATCGTAATGTCTCGATAATATCGCAACAGTCGTGTTACAAAAGCGGGTGTAATGTACATGCGCGCTCGCTTTATGGATTGGAGAATATTTTCACCGATAAAACGGACGCGAGGGACGAGCTTCGATCAATGTCGAATACGAGCATCGGTCCTTCTCGCGAGGATGTCGTAGGAAAGGAAAATATTGGACGACAGTGAAATAGCCCTTCGATTATCGGAGTCGAACTATTTTATCACATCGGTATACGCAGGTGGAAAAGTTCTATATGATGCATATGTGGCTTTGGTCATATATGGATATACGATCATTCAAAAATCTATATATAGTCCTTATATGTTTAACATTTAATCCATGTATGACCAAAACCACACATGATTCATATACAAAATATTTAGAATTTTTTCAGCTGGGTAGCTACACGGAAAAAAAAGTATGTTTACACAATAGAAAGAGAGACAGAATGAAAGTAGGATCTACCGAAGATTACTTGCGGGGTCGCAATTAATAGTTTATTCATATCAATGAAATTTTTGAATACACCAATCTGATATTTCTTCCTTACAATCATGTGGAGTAATATGCGATGACAAGGAAGAAATATCGAATTAATATAAATGATTTAATTGATATACCTACATGAATAATTACTTGCGATCCCTCAAGTAATTTTTAGTATATCCAACTAATTCTTTTTCTCCGTGCACAAACTATAAAAGGGGTACGCAGTGTCTATTAAAAAATTCAATGTTTCACCTCGAGGAGAGCTATTACTGGAATACAGTGTAAAAATTCATGGATTTTCCTATGTTTCTTTTACTAATTCTTTTTCTCCGTGTACAAGACGAGCGAAGCACGACAATGCCAATCGAACAGACGCGCCGCCGATGCATCGCTCATCGCTCTCCGCGCGGAGTCGTTCCGCTGCACTTTCCGCAAATTTTCCTTCGCGATTTTTCGCGCACCCTCTCCCGCCCCTAGCCGAAATGCCCTCCTCGCAAATCGTTTACGCGGCATCCCCGCGGCGCACCCCGCCGCTGTACACGGTGGGATATTGTATTACGCGGCTGAATATTTAACGAGTCTTCGGGGGTTGAAAGTTCCGGCTTCTCCCCGAGGTTTTGCCCGTCGTCGTAGCTGCATCCACCCCCCCTCGACACGGGCTGCCCTTCTTACCCCGTCGCGCCCTCCCGTCGGTTTTCCCGCGACGAGAAAACGTCCCGGTCGTTCTACACGAGAATTCCGGGGTAAGTGACAATTTTCTCGTCGGTATCCGGGCGCGCGTCGCAAGGATCTCCAGGGCGAAAGGAACCCTCCCGCGAAACCGCGAGTTCCCGTGAATTATTGAAGTCACCTCGAAAGGGCCGCTACATGCGTACATGGGGCGTTTTCCACTTCCGATATTGCGCTCCCTCGACGCGTCGCGCGGACTGGCACGCCTCCGAATTCGGTGCGCGGGGGAGTTATTTTGGAAATGAGGTATTTCTTTTCGCCCTCGCGCCGCAGAAGCGAGCGTCGCGGCGTCTCTCGTCTCCCGACGGGAGCGCGCGTCGTGCGTCGCGGTCGCGCATCTTCGAGAGGCGACCTGACGGACGGTCTTATCGGAGAAGCTATGAAATATTTGTTTGGGAGGGAAAAAGAAATATCGCGACGGCGATAATCGTCCAGTTGCGATTTGAGTGCGAAAAACGCGGGGATTTCGCACGGTGTGATAAGAGATCCGTCTTTCCTCCCTCTCCATCCCTTCCCATTTTCGTCCCCTCCTCCGCCGATCGCGCAGCAGGGATGGCTGAGCGGGCAGAAACGCGACGGGCTTGGCGCAGGGCAAGGGGTGGAGTCATATCACCCCCCTCGTGACGCTATAAATCACTCCGACAAATTTAATTATCCTGCTGTCTGCGATAAAGCCCGTCGCGCATCCTCCTTGTTGCCTGACGGCTAACGGCGTGCCTAAACTTCGCCTATTTCGCGGAAACCTTCCACTCGCGCGCGCAGACGCTCTCCTCGCGACCCCGGGAAACCTCCGGGTGGAGGACCCCGGTGGGCACGTCCGTCGCGCGAGGCCGAGACGAAACGCCATTTTCCTGCGCCGCCATTAATCGCGGACGAGTCACGGTCCCTCCGCTCTTATCTGTCCTCGAGATAAATGTCGAGTGGAGAGAGGCAAGCGGGACTCGCTCGAATTATGCATCTCGTTATCGTCGACTAACGAGCCGGTGTTTTCGTTCGCCGAGTTCGCAACGTGTTCGCGGCGCGCGATTAAGTCGGCTCTCGCCTCTCGCGCCTCTCGGCTCTTATCCGCAACAGTCATCCCGCGCGGGTAATTCGTCGCTGGCGAATCGCTCAGCGATAGTCGCGGCGGCCGATGATTGCGTTTTAAATTGGCGTGTGTGTGTGTCGATGCATTTTTAGCGCGATAACTTTTTTTTTCAATGGTTTCTTCCTGTTTTAATCGAACAGGCCTTGAATTAAGCTTGACTCGATTATGATTCCAAACGGAAAAGTTCTGTACGGATGGATTTGGTCTTATGTGAATTACATATAATTTCTATATAAGCCATATATGATCACTGTATGGTTTATCCAAAAATGAAATATTCGTTAACCATCGCAGTATTTATTTGCCACAATTAAATTCTTTGAGCCAATTGAAATAAACATTTTATACTAACAATTGACATATACTTTCTTGTCCTAACGAAATATTTATTTCGCCGTATTTGAAGTTACATTTCAGTATTAAGTAATGACAACCCGTTCTCTCGGTGTATAAATCATGTAGAACTTTTTCGCCTGAGACGTTAAATAATTAAACCGAGCGCGTAAACGCGTAACGATCGCTCTTTGCTTCCCGGGTGAATGCATAACTCGCGGACCTTGAATAAAAAGAAATCCCGAACCAAGTATTTCCGCACGGTGATTTAATTCTTTTCTCTTCCTCCACAAAATCCGTAACCGTCCTCCCGATGGAGATTGGCATAAGGCAACTCGGGCGGGCTGGCTGGCTCGCTCTCATTGTCGTGCGCGGCCCCGCGGCATTGTAATACAATTTTCAGTTCGGTATACAGAGACCGGAGCGCCGGCGGTCGCTGGAGTTGAGAGAGTTCGGAGGATGTATTGAGTAAACCGGTGGCGGGCGGAGGACAATGCGCGCCGAATCAAACAAAGCTGCTGCGCGGGATTTTGACGAGAGTGTGGGTGGGTGTGCGAGGTGTAGTATTACTCATTCAAATGATCCTCTCTCTCTCCGGCGTTCCCGCTTTTAATCCGGCCGTGCATTCACATCTTCTGTGTGCCCCGGTTTAAATAAAGAGTCGTGCCGCGGAGTCCCGCGCTTTGCGTGCGTGCCTGCCTACCTACGCCGCGTCACCCCTTTGCCTAGATTCCGTTTCGGACTGCTCTCCGCGTTCGAGAGCTTCCTCCCGCGTTCATTGTACACCGGGAATTTTTTCCCCGTTATTCGAGTCATATCGGTGACATTTGCTTTGCAGCCTCCGCGAAGAGAAGGGGGAAGGGTAATTTTCTGTTCGTTTCGCATCGCCGCGACACGTGCGTTATACGTGTACGAGGAAATGTCGTCGTACGGGAACGATAGGTGAATAAATATGAAATTATGCGCGCGGGGTGCATGAGTTATCTATACCGTGGGCACATTGCAAAGCATGGGGGAGAAGGTGTAGTGGTATAGAACTGGTACACACAGAGAGGCTCCTCCGAGGCGGGCACGCGAACGCTATCGATTCGCTTCGTACGACGTCATCGCACGCGAACGCACCGTGGTGTTGTCTCTCGTTTCTTGACGTGAACTATGCGATGGAGTATTTCGATGGAAAATATCTCGTGCGTCTAATGTATCGCGAGAAAATTATTTTCTTGCCATGAAATCGTCGATATCTTGGTGTTTCCTTGAAATTTCCTCGATAAATTCACGATTTTCTGAATCGGTATGAAAAAATTCATAAGATAGAGTGATTGGGACTTCGATTCGAGAGATTCATTTTTTTTGCAAAATATCAAAGGATACTTGACATTCTTTAAATTTCTCGCAAAATGCGAAATCTCTCAAATCGATTGCTCGATCATCCTATCTTGTGCATTATTTTGTTATGCTACTTACGAAGAGAACAGTGATTTGGTCAATATCTCAATGGAAATATGAGATATTTCTCTCTTTGGATTTCACCCAGGCGGAAAAGTTTTATATATTTTGTATATAAGCCATATGTGGATTTGATTATAGGTATATGGATTGTGTGTGATTTCTATACTAACCAGATACAGACTATATGGATTATATTGTACAAACATTTAAAAATCTGTATACCGTCTTTGTACGGTTAATGTAGAAATCATATACGATCCATATGTGTCCAAATCCACATATGGACTATGTACAAAATACATAAAACCTCCGCCTGTGGACGGTTTCGTCTTAACCATTTTTGTTTCTATAGCAAAACTTCAAATTTCTAGTCGTCATATTATTCTCGACAGACCTGGAACATTCGAGAAATTTTTATTTTCAAATTTTGCTAAAAACTTCGTTAGGTGTTTGTCGACGTACAGTCGGTGGTACCGCAACGCAAAACGAGTATTCCTTAATCGTGAGGTCTCGCGGGGTCTGAAAAGGCGACAGAAACCGTCACAACACCGAGGCTACCCACCGTACCGGGGAATTCTACCCTTCCGGCCGCTTCTCTTTCTCCTCGAGCCGCTCCAGTCCCGCGGAGAGCGCTCTCTCTCACAGCCGCGCGCGGTTCACGACGACGAAACGAAAAGCTCGACTGCTAAACGGATTTCCTGAAACGCTAATTCCATTGTCGCCGACGGTCGCTAGCTGTGTCTAACAGTAGTGTTCCGTGTCGTTCCAAGGGCGGGGGAGTGGTGCCGCGAGGGTGAGTGCGACGTTCGCCGCTTCAACCCCCTCGTCGGCCCTGGCGTTTCGACGAAGAGCCGCGAAGTTCGCTTTTGTCGGGAAAAATTCTCGGAAGGATTCCCAAAGTCGCGCCCCATTGTGCGGATCCGCGCGCTCGCAGCGGGACGCGTCGGTACGGCTCGACTGAACGCTACGAGAAAGGACCAGGGATGGCGGAAGGAGCGCGGAGATGTCTCGAACTCGAGTTGGTCCGTAGGACTTGGGAAGGGATGAGAAAATTCGCGAGAAAGAGGAAAAGTTGGATCGCATTTGTTTATTTCGAATTATCCCATCTTTCGGTGAAAAATATGTTGCTTAATTTAATCAAAGTCCTGGAGACGATGACCAAAACGTTTGGTTAGAATAACTAAAGGTTTTCTTGGAATAGCTAAACATTTGGTTGTGGCATAACTTGATATTTGGTTCAATTTATAAGCATTTCAGTTAGAATAACTAGATGCGTTTAATCAGATGCTAATGTGTTTAACTAGATGCAATTTATCATTTTAACCTAATTATTTTTCTCAGTGTTCGTATAGTCAGAAAAAAAATCGTTCGATTTAACTAAATTTTTAAGTTTACGAGCGGCCAACTAAATATATAGCTATCTCGACAAATATGTTTTTAAAGTAACTAAGCACTTAGCCGCTGCAACTAAATATTTGTTCAAATAACTCGAGATTTTGTTAGCCACCCGTAATCTCGAAATTTAGTCAAGTCAAACGATTTTCTTTCTCGATATAATTCATCTCGCAGTAGAAAGAGGAAGGGACTGGAAACGAATTTTAGACTCGCGACAAAACCATGTGAAAGTGCAATTTAATCGTGGCCACCCTCGGCAAAGTCTCCCGTTACAAGGGCGGCGCGTTATCGCGGGATGTGATTGTTTTCTGGATGAATTCCGTACGCGACGCGTACGTAGGTGTACGCAATTGCGGTGTCACATTGTCGCGCAGAAATTACAGAGGCACAAATTGGCCGGTGTGACCGTGACATGGGCGCGGACACTGGCCACGTGCTGCTGCGGTTGCGTGATCGGCAGTAGCAGTATTTAGGGGGTGAAGGGAGAGCCGTCAGGGAATTCTAAGCCGTAAGCTTGGTATTGAAGGATCAATCTCTCTCGTCGTGGCCCAGACCCAATTCCCTGTCGACCAATTACGCCTTCTTATAGCGCCTTGACGACGTTCTCGTCCTCGTCTCTCTCTCTCTCTCTTTCTTTCTCTCGAGAGATTTTTTCCTCGTCCCTGACGAGTGGAAAAAATTCGACGGAAGGATCGTCTCGATCGGTCCACGCAGCTTCCGACGACAAATACGGATCGGTTTCGCGAACGCGTTCGCGCAGCGAGCGCATATACATATATTCGGGGGTAAGGGTGCAATGCCATCATTCGCACGCATAGCTCGCCTGCGTCCCCGCTCTCGGGGTAGTGTTTACAAAAGTCACCACCAGATGACAAGGGCGGCGTACGGAACATTGTCGCGTCCGTTCTCACAGGGTGGGTCCATTGTGTCGAGGCGATCCCCCTCCACTTTTCAACCCCTGATCTAGAGCTAAGAGTATCTGCAGGGCGACATTGTACACCCCGACGAGCCACCCCTGTGTTTGCGGAGCCACCCGTAATGGGTATTACCGGTCGCATTAGCAGAAGCGACTATGAATTCGGGAATGGCTCGTAATTGCCTCGCGGCCGATCGATCGCTCGATCGATCGCGATTTCAACCGCCTGTGAAACGTGCGAGACCGCGGACTGTCGCACGGTTTATCTAATCAGTCGCATTCATATTTCCCCGTTCATCCGTGCCTGTCGATTATCGCACGCGGATTAGAGGAAAGCTTTCTCATCGAATCTCCGCGTTTCAATTGCGGGAATCGATAATGAGATATATATTTAGATATCCATCGCCTCTTCGATTCGAAGCGGATTAATTTTTTTGTCGAGTCGTGGAGAATTTTGTCTCCCTGAAAATTCTTCGAGAGATTGATAATTTATTGTAGGTACACATTTTCCGCGCGGAGAGTAATTTTGTTTCTTCGAGTTGTCGTCACAGGATCTGTATTTTTGGAAACCAGAGCGAAAAGATAATCGGATAGACCGATCGACCGATTCCGGAGATCGCGATTTTCCATTAAAAATAGGAGGGGGTGCGGCGTGGTCGTGCGGCGATCGATATTGTTTTCCATTTCGGAGGAAACCAATAATGTCGGTATAATAGGCGAGCGATCGCGCGGAGCGAGTGACAATGCCCGGATAGAACGGCGATAACGCGCGACAGGTTAATCCCTCCGGTAATTGATCGCCGCACTAGAGATGCTAATCTTGGCCCACCTATCTGCGCACACCCGCGCGTAACCTTTTGGTCGTTACAACGCCGCAGGCGACGACGTAACACTCTCGGCGTTGCTCTGCCTTGATTTCCGAAGATCCTCTCGACATTTCCCCCTTCCCTTCCGCGCCGTCCTCCACGACAAGCCGGCAATGCCACTCGCGCATTTCAACGGTTCTGCGAGCCTCGATCGAGAGCGCGATTGCGTTATAATTGCAATCTACATGCCGACGTTCGTATTGCGCCTTCGACCGATCGAAAAAGCCTACCGTGTCGCGCCTTCCTGTACCGCCGCCGCCGTCGTCGTCGGCGGCGACATGAAAGCCCGGCGTGAAATGCGCGGCGATTGTGTTCTCGGGCCCGCTCGCGCGCGAGGGACGTGTACGTATGTGCCGTGCGAGGTCCGACGCGGCGCGCGTGTGCTGTACAGTCGGATTCGCGCGTACGACGCGCATGGGATGAATTTCTTTCTACGGATGCTGCGCGGGGGAATAGCGGCTTGGATCGTGATTCGCGGGGGGGGGGGGGGGGATATCTGATCAGACATGCACGTTTAACACAATTTAATCACGTTACGCGTTAAGTTACACATTACAAAGAACTTTCAACTAATATCAAAACGAATCATTTCTCGAGAGGCAGACGTACGGTTAATTGCGAAGAAATCGCCACGCTCGGAGGATTCGTCTGCGGATTCGACTTTTGTTTCCACTCTCGTCACGGACAGTCGCGGGGCCCGAGTTTCCGTCGGGTTCAAGGAACCGGGGGTCCTTCGACCCACCGCCGCCGCGGAGAGAGACCCATAGGCGGCGGACCCGGCTTAATAACGATATCCGTTACGTTTCATGCGAAATTAAGTCGGCTACGTCGCCCGATCTTTCTGGCTATCTGTCACGGCGCGGTAGTTCCTCGGCTCCTGCTTCCACTCTCGCGTTGCGTTAAGGCGGCTGATTAACGGGCCAGCGCTAACGTTAGCCTGGGAAGTGGAATTTGATTCTCCTCTCGCCGTTTCGTCCTCTTTCTTCCATTTTTCCGGGTTTTTAATTTCGTTCCGTCGCAGTGGGACGGCGGTCGACTTGGTATTGGCGAGGGAGAGGGGTGAAAGGATGGAGGTAGCGGAGGTCCTCTCGCGCACCTATTAAACCGTCCATGCATATCTTTACCGACAAAAATACTGAGATGTTCCAACCAAATTGTTTAGGTTGAAGGTTAAACTTCGTCAAACTCATCATTGCGTGTTTGGTTGGACTGTATATAGTTGGAATAACTAAATTTGTGTAGTTTCATTCAATAAAAATCGTTTCGTTGGTAGATGGAAATCGATTAAACTTTACTGATTTGTTAAATCAATTCGAATTTGTTTGTTCTGACAAAAGTTTTTGTCGGACGAACGGTAGAAGTGTCAAGTTAACTAAACTGAAGAAAGAATTGTTTGATATATTTATTGAGTTACATAGGTACCATTTTATTCCACAATCTCTTCCTAACCTGAAGCATCACCTTTTAACCCTTTAAGTTGTACTGGAAGAATAGTTTCCCACCAGTCCTAAGTCTCCTAGCTGATGTTTTAATGGAAAACTAATACTACACAAGATAAATGTAAATTCTACTACATATGAAAACTTATTTATAATTTTCAAAAATATGAAAACAATTTTTTCATGGTAAAAAATATTATATACATAAAAAAAGTTGATATAATGTGTTTTAAAATGTGTCCAAGTCTTCTGCCACTTAAAGGGTTAAGAGATGTGCACATGTCATTTGTTTTCAACCATTCCGATGTATTCAGACCTGTCCTAATGTCATCCACCGAAAATCGGCACGAACTTCCCGGACAACTCAATATATTTTGTTGAGATAACTATATTTAATTGGCCGCCCGAAAAGTTGTGGTTTGGAAATTTTTATTTTCAGTGTTGAGAAGTGGATAGGAGTGATGCACGAAAACATTAGAATAGTGACTTGGTTGAGAATCACTTTCGAAGGCCGTCTCTCTCTTTCTCTCTTTCTCCTCGTCCTCTTCCTCCTCCGACCCTCTCGGCTTCACCAACAATCGCTTTCATTGTTTCTTGTTACATTACCTGAAAAACAAACAGCCGCGTTTTCCGCACGCACCGCGCGCCTCTGTTGTGACGTGTAATCTTTATACCTCGATTTTTAATTAAAGAATATAATATTATAGGCGGGCGTTAAAACTGATTTACTGCGTTCACATCGGTGCGTACGGAGAAGAGAAAAAGTGGCGCGCTCTCCTTTACGAGGGTGCCGCTAATATTCGCACAGCAGTGACGCTCAATCGCGATTGATAACGATCGCTGGAAAGATTGCTCGTACTGTCGATTACCCGAGATCTTATCGAATTGAAATTCCAGGTCTAATTAAATCGAGGACTTCGGACGAAATTCGTGGAACGATTAACGTATTTTATCTGGAGTTTTTATTCGAGTAGATAGCGATCAATTATTATCGACTGATTCGTGAATTTTTCTATGAATAGAATCAGTGCTCGTTTCTCCTTATAGGAAATCTAAAAGTATCCAATCAAAGTCACTCGGATCGAGTGATTTTCGGGGATCCGGAATTCGAATGCTGTTATCTGAAGATTTACATGTAATGATTTATGAAAGTATCGCGACGCGAATGAATCTCTTCCGGTATAACCGAAGAATGAACTGCATCGAGAGTTATACACGCAGCTCGCTCGTGAAAAAGATCCAGCGCAATTCGATCGTTTCATGCGCCGCACAGCCTTCCGCGTGAAGCGAAGAAAGTACAGCGAGGCAGTGGCTGCGGCGAGGTGAGTTAGCGGGTTGTAACTGTATCAAGTTGGCCGTGACACGACCGCGCATAAATCACTCTCGCAGCCCAAGCCGGACCGCCAACATAACGCACGAAATGCACCATCGTCCGTCATATATCGCCTTGCCGCGGCGCGCCTCGCCTCGCCTCGCACCCTGCGTCGAATGTCATATAGTCGTGCTCCGAAAAGATCACGGCCTTCGGGCAGGATCGTGACGTTTCGCTAATCCTTCCTATATGCCGTTTCACGTGCTCGATGAAAAAAAAGAGGAGAAACTAAAACGCGATAATTAGTAATCTCGAATAACAGAAACTGCAGTTGTGTACTTTAGTTACGATTATCTCGTAATTCGTAAACTTTTCGTGAAAATTGTTAAAAGACTTTTTGAAGATTGAAATATAATCTTCAAAAAAGTATCCTAGTACGAATTTTCGTCGAAAATGCATAGACAACGAGACAATAGCGATCGAAACTGATTGCAGCGCCAATATCGATATCCGTCCAACGGAATCAATAAGATTCGAATAGACATCGACATTTGTCGAACGCGCAAACAAACGATTGACGTGCCAAGTTTAGACCGGGTCTAGGTGCATTATGAACGCAGCTCTGGCCTGCATTATTCCCGTCCCTCGGAAATAGACTCGAAATTGTTCTAAAATCGTTCGACGGCTGAGCCAGGCGGTTCGGGAGTGTGGCGCACGTGGGTAGGGGGAGGGAAAGGGTCGCGATCGAGGAGGAGATGCGGTGGTGATTCGTGGTTTCGGGTACGGCGAGATCTGTTTTATATTCAGGGAAAATTTCGGCCGGGGAGGACCGACGATTCGAGAGAAGAGGGGCCGAAGCCACCGCGGCTCCGGCTGGAGTGGAGCGGAGCAGCTGATTCAATCATGATAATTCCTCGAATGAAATTTACCGCCAACCATCACGCACGTACACCCGGTTACCGTCCGGGGTGTTGCGGGGGTGGCCCAGCCATGGCAGGGGTGCCAATCTAATAATACCAATTGACTCTCGCGACCGCCGAATGCTCGATTTGCGACCATCCCCGATGCGCGTTATCTTCTCTTCCCGAATCCGCTTTACGCTATCGATTCACCGTTTCCTTCGGTTCATTCAGATCCTTCACGGAAACCTCTATAATTTATTAGGAATTATTATTTCAACGATGTCACGGTCGCGTTTGAAAGCCACATTCAATGGCGGTTATCTCGTTACCCGTGAGCTTTTCGACTATATTGATGTAACACTTTTTTTGAAGGTTACATTCTGATCTTTAAAAAAGCACTATACCAGTATCTGGAAAAAATGCACCGATAAGCAAATAATCACCCTCTACAAGTATAGCCACTCTAATTTTGCATTTGGCTACCACTTTTTCCTCCTCGATTTCTTTGATTTTAAGGATAGAGGAACACATGCTTGTTGCAGTAGGTCTGATAACGCCTGATAATTTATCATCCCATTGTAACTCTAGCCGTTCGAATCGAAAACAGCGGTATAGTCGTCGAACGTTGGCTTTCGAGAGGTAAAATCGCGGGCCAATGATGTGCCAGTCAAGTTTGCGTCGCTATAAGCTCTGATACGCGATATCGTGGATTTATAATCGCTACTTAGAGACAAAACTGCGCGTAATCTCTCCATTCATCTCCATCGTAAGCCGCTCCAATAGGACTATATAGTGATCCACCGTGTGAACGTGACCTCGCAGCCAAAACACTGAACTTCGAAATGTCTATAGCGCTTCCGATCTTCGATTCTTTCAGCCTACCCCTCCACCCCTCTCTCTCTCTCTCTGTTCATCCCAGACTTACCCGCTGCAATCAGCACAATCTCGAGTCGCCATACGATAACAGGGTAGTCCACGTATTTAGTGTTATTTATCGAGTCACAATTTCGTGATTCACGCGAGCCGTTTCCGCGATATTCGATCTTTATGACCGCGTAATCTGGACCGTCGTCTTGTCATCGCTTATCTCGCGTTACGAGCGATCCTTCTACGGGGATCACCGAAAATATAACGCAGTACCTTTCCAAACGGAAAAGTTCTAAATGGATTACATATATTTTGTCCATATATGGATTTGGTCCTACACCGAGAAAACAGTTAATAAATTTAATGTCAAATACGGCAAAATAAATATTTCGTTAGGATGAAGAAACATATATTATTAATTATTGAAATGATTATTTCATCCAAACGATTGCTTTAAAAGATTTCATTGTCGCAAATAAATATTGTAATAGTTAAGGAATATTTACTTGATTCAATAAAATGTTTATTTCATCATATTTAAATAAACATTTGTCAACTACAAATAATAAACTATTTTTTCGGTGTATGTGGATTATATACGTTTCCTATATAAATCACATATGAACTATATATATGAATTATACAAAAATGTAAAAGATTTTAATCATCCATATGTAGTCTATGTATGATTTAATAGAAATCATATGTAATCCATATATGGACTATCCCATGTGAACTTAAATTTACTCACCAGGAAAAAAAACTTCAATCGCTGTTATCTCATATTATATGAATTTTTTGCCTGTATCGATGTGAGACTTTATGATAGATAAAAACGTAATCTTCAATAAAGTATTATACAAATATGAGCTAAAAGCTCATAGGTAACGGGATAATAGTGATTTGAGTTTCTTTCCTGGTGAGTAAGTTTAGCCTCATATGGTATAAGTACAAAACATAGAATTTTTCCATCTGGTTGTCTTAACCTAGCCAGACTCCGAGAACGAACCGCGAACATGCGTTCCTTCACTCAGTTCCTCTTTAGTCTCCTTTCCTGCCCTCTCATCCTCCAAAGAGTTTTCCTTTTTTTTAAATTCATCCAAACGAGGCTCGAGGTCGACAGCCTCTGCGTCGCGACAGTCGACGATGTCCTCCAAGGCGGAAAACGCACAGACGACTGCCCGGACCGCCGTTTTGCTCTCGAGGCGACCCACCGCCGCGCGTCGACGTTCGACGTTCTCGTTTCGGTCGCGCGCGCCTTAACATACGACGCTCTTCGGACGAACGAGGCGTCGACCGACACATCGTGCCATCTGTCGCGTGTTCGCGTATCCAAGTATATCGCATGCGTTCCGCGTGAGACGTGGGTACACTCGAAAGAGGAAATCAGAATTACAGTAGAAATC
Organism: Xiphydria camelus; assembly: GCA_963678675.1. Classification (NCBI taxonomy): domain Eukaryota; kingdom Metazoa; phylum Arthropoda; class Insecta; order Hymenoptera; family Xiphydriidae; genus Xiphydria; species Xiphydria camelus. Next base: position 4,551,527 of record OY783199.1, read on the forward strand.
TTCGAACGTTGCATAGGGATATTGCGAGGGCTTAGTTAGAGTTTTAGAAAGACTTACACTGAGAAAAAATGTAGTATATTGAACTACATCAGCGGATACGAGTGGGGGAATGTAGATCAAGTTACCTGGACTGATAATTGACGTAAATGGACTATAGCCTGTTTCTCCTACAGACAGCTGTTAATCGTTATAATCAAATTTATCAGTTGAAGCAAATAATTCTACATCCAACACCCGTAAACGCCGATTTAATTGAATATACCATTTGTTTCTCAGTGTAGTCATCGTTCTACCATTCTGAATTATCGCTGATTTGGAAATATTGGCAATTAGTGGATTCGCTCGAATGGAAGAATTACGAGGGAACGTGACTTTCCATAGGTGAGAATATTAGGTGCTCCAGGTGAAATTGCTGGCCCGTACAGACACAAGGCGAGTATTACTATCCCGCGGGACAGATAAAGTGGAAACTACGGCCAGATATATGCGCGAAGCCCCGTTATTCGACTCGCTGGAGAACGATAAGGCGTGCTTTGTCGCGCCGCGGCTGTCACTTCTCAATGACTGATCACCCACCATCGTATCCCCCCTTCGAATCTTCCTTCCCCTGCTCGCCCCCCTCCTGACATGCGCGTATACGAGGAGGCACGGTTAATACGAGCGACACACGGGCGCGTTGCTTACATATACTCGCAGTAGGAACAACCGAATGATAATGTCGATAACGAGTGCTCCGATGAAGCGAGCGAACGGCCGACCAACTGTCAAATTCTATCAATCCGTGCGAACGAGTCGCAGGGGCGAGGCTACCGAATCTTTTGTTGCCATTTCGTAATTGCGTCGATATCGGCTTCCGCAATTTTTCGTGTCTCACTCGTAGATACACATGCCACGCGATAAGTATTCGTGGTTGTAAATACGTGGAAGAACAGAATTATCGTTCAGCCGGTAATTAAAATATCGCGCGGTACTAGCTCGGGAGCAAAATAATAACTTATATATAATCTAATCTTGTTCTATTGATATCCACGCGGAAATACTGATATCGGTCAATTTTACTGTATTTACAATGAAAGAGGTACACATAAGGGTTTTCGGATATTCCTACTGCGCTGTGAAGAACAATTTTTCCTTAGAAACTAGTAAATTGTAATGCTAATTATTCCGATTTAACGTTTTCAAAGGAAAAATTACTGTATTTCACCGTAAGAACATTCGGAAACCCTCTCACGTGTAGGTATCTCTTTTATTGCAACAGTAAAATTTACCGGTATCAGTCTTTCCATGCACACGGACGATGATCAGGGGTGGTGGAGATCTCCAGGAGGAATGCATATGAATGCGAATTTTTGCGAGCTTCAGTGGGAAGAAAAGGGATGAAAAGGGCAGTTTATTTAATCCCACTAGGATCTCTTTTTTGGTTAGAATTGTAGTAACAAATTATTATTACTTTGGCTTCTAATTCTAAACGCTCGCGCCGCAGCTGCACCACGAAAACTCACCCACGATCACGGCGGACGTCGATCGTCTTCGACGCGACGGTCGCTTTGTCCCGTGAAAATTATTTACCCGTGCGGGGCGCGGCCGCGCGCGCGTCCCAGTTTCTAAATTTAGGGGGAGGCCCCCGGAGGAATCCGTTCCGGAGTCGCCGCGCTCGCGCGGGGTTCCGATAAAAAGATCAAACATCCTTTGATTTCTCAAATGGGATATTTCTCTCGCGAGACACCCCCCCGCCGGAGATATCCACGCGCGTCTCTCTAAACTTCCGCGTCGCGGTAAACGATTCCGACGAGAGGAGAGAGAGAAAGAGGGAGGATCGCGCCGATTCGATGAATCGCGTCCCCGGAGGGAGCGAGACTGAGCGAGGGGGAGAAGGAGGACGCGTGACGAGGGAGGTGTGTAAAACGCGGAAGCGGCTTCGCGCAATTTTTCCTCCGGATGTTTTTTCTCTCTTTTGAATTGCGCGCCGCGATTCGGCGTCGATCCATCAATCACCGGGACGTCAAAGGGACTTCCTATCTCGAAAATTAAGAAATCGCGGCGGCGGCGCGCACGCGCGCGCGGACTGTGAAATGACGAGAATCGAGTAACGCGCAGCGTCGGCCACTCGTCGGATAAACGAATCGTTTAACGGTGACGGGCCCCGGGCCGTGGGGATTTGAAAGTTAATTTTCGGGGGAGATCGAAGTTAGGTACCCGTCAGTCAGCCAGTCGACTCGTCATCCCTCTCTCTTTTTTCCAACCGTCCTTTCTCTCTCTTTCTCGCTCTCTCTCTTTCTCTCTCATTCCCCGTCGGATATATGCACCCTCCGAACGTTTCGACATGTTGCGCGTATTGTCGACACCCGAACGCAGGACACGACGCACTCTGTAACGCGCCACGCATGGATGGATATACGCACCGAGCGCCAGATGGGTGACTGATGCGAGCGCGCGCGCATCCTGCGCCTTGGAAAGCGATGCGGGGTGGTTTTTGACGAGGTCCTTGAAAATTGAGCGACGAAGAATCGCCCTTTTTCCGTTTTCGTCAAAGTCGCACGAATTTCCGCGCAGAACTAGTCGAACAAAGGGGTGCACTTTGAATGTTACCAGAGAAAGGACGTTACTTTTCATTCTTACCGAGAAACGTTGCAATTCGTTGCCATGCGGGGAAACATCGTAAATCCTTGTTGTAATCGATGTGACTTACGATTTTTCATTGCGTAACAACGAGTTGCGATGTTCTATAGTGATGGTGAAAAGATACGTGCGTTTTTCTGGTACCGGTCGATTTTTAATTTGATCTTCTTTCGATCGGTCTTTTTACCGTCACTGGAAAACGTCTTCGTCGCTATGCGAGGAAATATCGTGAGTCCTTGTTGTCATCGATGTGACTTACGACTTTTCCTTGTTTCCTGGTACCGGTCGATTTTTATTTCGGTCTCATTTTTAGCGGGAGAATGCGATCGAAATAGGCTATCGACGTAGCATTTGTTCTCGCGTTCGGCGGAACGAAAGAGGGGCAATTTTTTCTTCGGGGGTAGTAGGTACTCGGGTCAGTTTTCGTCGGGGGGTCGACCCCGAAGCGGCAGCGCACGGGTACCGCGCCCTCCCCTTCCGGATCGGCAATGTAACACCTTGAACGTACACACACCAGCCCTCCGCCCTGTCAGGAGGGAGAGGGGGGCAGGTTCGGTTTGATTCGGACGACCGGCACCCCTCGCGAGGACACGAATAAATGGCCGCCATGGAACTCATGTAAAAACACACACGCCATTATATCCGGTCTAAAACCAGCAGCCAAACCTGTCGGTTAACGTTGAAATAGAATTCGAATGGAAGAATTCGGCTGAACAATTCGAAAATCATCAGTTTTTGCAGCTGATGTCATTGTACGACCGCGGGAGTGATGCGATTATGCGCGAGCGAATCGCCGCGTGTATCTACGCGTAGATGGATACACTTACGCATACGATACGTGGTACCTCTAACATGGGGCGCCCTCCTCGGCTCGCCGTCCGCAACGAGTGACAGTCATCCCCGGTAACGATGTTTTTAAAAACAATATCCCACGTGCTCCGCACGCGCCGCCCGTCGATCCAAGTTTATCGTCAGTTCAATGGCACTCGACGCGATGCCATCGTGTCCGGGCTATTTGCAAAGCCGTTGCATCGGGCGTTATGTGTGCCCTATCTATATCGCCGCTTTACCGTTTATCGATTGACCGATGCAAGCGCTGGTAGATTTCGAACGAATAAACTACGAGTCTGCGCGGAAAATTCGTCCAGCCTGAAATTTCCCCACTGAGAAAAATAACTATGTTGAAATGACAAAACGCACCTGGTTAAACGAGTTTCGTTATTCTGATTAAAATACTAGTAAGTTTAACCAAGTATTTAATTATTCTAACTACATTTTTAGTAATTCTTACACTGTAAAAACAATTTGCATTCAATTTAATATAAAGCTTTTATCCGATGCGTGATTAGGTATGCAATTTAATATACCTATTCCTTTATGAAATGTATAAGTGCAATTTCATAAGGTAATATATTAATTTTCATAATTACGGAGTATGTTAATTTTCATAATTACGTATTAGAAAAAAGCTTTATATAAAAGTACATTAAGAATACTAATTTTTTTTACAGTGGACGTCTAGTTATTCTAACCAGAAAATGGTCAATGTAACCAAACAGATGGGGAATTGATATTTTACCAAACGGTTTGGTTGCGATTTCGTTAAATTGATCAGATTATTTTTCTCAGTGCCGCTACAGAGATTTCCCCGAGAGACGCGGACGAATCTTCTAAAGAGATCGTCGAGAGAAATCGGAAGTCTCTGTACGGCCGCTCGAAGACCGGCTCAAGAAACGAGGCGCACGGAACGAGGACTGGCGCACTCGGGCTGCACTTACGTACGCGCGTACCGCCGCGGTTACATACCCACCGTATACGTCTAAATCGAGAGACGGAACAAAACTGCACCGGCGATTAATTATCTAACCGCGCCGAGGCACTCGAGGCTCGAAGCCGGAGAGCGCACGCCCCTTACGTCTTCATTATATAGGCCAGTTCTTACAGGTGCCTTCTTGGGAGCGGGCTTGGGAGAGAAACGGAGAAGGAGAGAGAGAGAGAGACGCTCGACTCTCGTATTAGGAATAATTTCACAGAGTCCCGTCACGTCTCCCTCGTTCGACGGTCTTAGAAAATTCCCGTCGATAGTTGGAATAAATAATTCGTCGTACTACCGACTTTCTTCTCTCTCTCTCTCTCTCTCTCTCTCTCTCTCTCTCTCTCTCTCTCTCTCCCTCTCTGTCTTTTTCGCTCGCAGGCTCCACCGCTGTTCGATTAAACGTCCATTCGGCGCTCCATTACGGCGATATTACGACGAGCAACGACCGAAACGTTAGGTAGACCTTTATCCGCGTCTGTCCTATTACCTCGAAGTAATCGCGCTCGTGGAACGTCGACGACGAAGACTACTGCTGTGCTTCGCGTCGTATAAAACGCGCGGGGGCATTTTAGTAAACAGGCCGATGAGCAAACGTAGTCGAGCCCGGGCCGAGCGCGAGCTGCATAGTCAATAAGCGCACCTTCGCGTCCGTCCGTTGTACGTATAGAGGAATACATAGTATAATTTGATTCACTTCAACCCACGAGGAAGGTGTACGTGCACTTTACGTGCGTTTAAGCGTCGTACGTAGCGTGGGGTACGATTATGTCGATTAGGTATCGTTCGTTGAAAAATCTCGGTTCTTTTCTACACCAAAACTCTTTAGTGGTGTAAGCTTCGATGAATCTTATGGCGCTATACTGTACAAAATTGTGAGCTCTTTATAAATAACTACATTCTGTACAACCACATAAAAAAACTGTGTAACTTTATAGAGTGCATCTTATAGAACTTATAGTTTGGTACAGAATAGTGCCATTAGTTGGATCTCTTAAGGTTTGGTTTCGTTGCACGGAGATAATAAATTGACATTGAGTAATGATATACTGCGTACTAGAAGAGTTGGGTATCCCTTGACATTTTGAAATCTTGGAAAGCGATCGTTCGACCACTCTATCTTATGTATTTTTTCACGCTAATTGTGGAAAACATAGTTATTTGACCGATATCTCAAAGAAGATATAAGATATCAACGATTTTTCTAAGAAAAAATGTTTTTTTCCCGTAGTCTTGTCGATATCCCAGTGTTTCCTTGAGGTTCCCGCAATAAATCCATGATTTCTTAAATTAACACGACAAAGTAGGGTAAATCGAGGTGAATCGGATCATAGATCTACAATATATCAATTAAATCGTGGTGAAAATAAGCATTTTGATTGTTCAGATTACTTCATTGGAGCGGAACAAAGTAATACGAACGATCGAAACGCTCATATTCAACGCGATTTAAGAAATATGAGTCTATAATCCGATTTGCCTCAATCTATACTACTTTGACAAAAATATCAAGAGGTTATATAGGATGATATACAGGACAATTTGCAATTAAGTAAAATCCTGGAGGTTTTTGTCACCCTACAGAACGTTGAACAGTCTAGAACCGAGTCTTACAATTTTAGTCCGCAGTCTTAACACGGTGCGCAGTCGTCCACCGCGCAGCCTGCTCCGGACGTGCGAAGTTTGCGAAGTCGCGAGTCTCAAGTTGCCGGTTATTGCGAAAAAGTGAGGTGAAAGTGATCGGAACAGTGATTACGTGACGGACAATCTAGCAGGCGATAACGTAGCGATTCGATTCATCGAGATTCGTAAGAATAACATCGAAAAGGCACGTAAATAGTACCTGTTTCGTTACTCGGGTAAGTTGAGGTTATGTTACGACACCCGTTTCGAATTCTCCGCGGAAAGAAGACGACCGAGTTAGAAGCCGACGATCGCGCGCGGCCGAATCTCTCTCCCCGACGAACTTTTATTCGATTCCGACGAAAGTCAAACGGGCGGATAATAAAGCGATTCCGGTGATCGAAGGAGTCGCCGCGCGAGAGGAGCGTTCGAACGTCGGGACGACTCCGGAATGGCCGTGAGTGAAAACAAACCGGCTGGTATTTTACTTTTATATCCGGAGCTCACTTCGCGGAAGCCGCGCTTATCGGGCCCCGCTTGGCTTGGGTCAACAAACAGCGAAGACGGTGTCATTGCTGCAGCTTCTGCTGCCGCTGCTGCTGCCGCCGCCGCGGTGCAGCACGGGAACAAGGCGACCGTTGCACAGGGGCCTTAGCTAAATAAACGGTCCGACTACAAAGGGATTCGCGCGGGCGATGGGGTCTTCAAGTTCTCCGGAGCAGTCGGAGGTCTCTCAATTTATTTCCGCGTCGCGGCTCTACACTGAGAGAAATAATTGCTGGCGCTAAAAAATGTTTTCTTCGATCAAAAGTGTGATATAATTCCAGGATCAAGCTATGATTTTCTTCATGCAACAAATAATTAATAGCCTCGAGTAATTGTTTTTTATTTCGCGCAGAAACTATTACTTTTTCTAACCAAGGTATTCTTGAATCAAGGATGTCATATTCTTCGAACAAGAATTTGTATTCCTAAAAATTTGTAAGATAACGTATTCTTGATTTAAGGCATATTTTTTTGATACTACACTGAAAAAAATTGCTTCATTTTCGACCACCGATCAGGTTGGATACGGCGAATTACTCACGGTGTAATTGTTTCGAATAGATATTTATTTGTTTGAACTTCAATTTGGTTGCTCTTCAACTCTATTTATCTTTCCTTACACTCTTGAAATAATTGAAACAATTGCACCATAGGGTTCGCCGTATTTAACTTCACCGATGGTTGAATGAAGCAAATTCTTTTTTTTTTAGTGTAGGAATCATTTCTCTCAGTGTATAGACTGTGAAAGTTAAACGACCGTTCAGCTAGCAATTAATGCATTAGCGCAGTTGCAGTGATAATTACGTCGGCGAGTCGTCGCTGTAATTATACCGTAGATTGATAAGATGCAACGAAGTGTCGTAAATCGATGCGGAGCAATTAGATACGGTTGAAATTGCTGTGACACCATCACGACTTTTAATATCCTCGCGATATTTCATTCATAGGTCGACTATATCGTCTCGCAGAATTTTTTTTAGCATACATCACGTAGTCGACTCGTCACGCGCGGGTATACGTATGCACGCGCGGCCTTGCGTACTTATAAGCGCGTACGGAGATGCTTATCGCAGAGGGACGTTTAACCGCGACGTCGTGCGGTAAATTCCGCGTACGAAATATTACCGATCGCTCGTTTCCTCCATTGGATTGCGCGGCACGTCAAGCGGCCGGTGTATCTCGCGTGTATCGCTGCCATGGACAATTAGGTGTGACTTTTTACATGCGGGCGTAGCGCACGTATCTGGGGGGACCGGTTACGATAATCCGATCGGGCTTGAAATCGCGCGTTCCGCGGTAACGAACCGAATAAAAGATGCGAACGTGGAATGGGCCTCACGAATTCGACGAAGTCAACGAATCCATCGGTGGATTATTTTTGTGATTTTTTTCGATTTCTTACACGCGTCCCCCCCTTACACGCCGAATATAACGGGTCGAATTCTGTCTTTGCCTAAAAAAAGATATTCATATTTTTTAATTTAATTTGTAATCTGTATACATATTCAATATCACACGAAAATGAAGATGCTCGAAAAAATAATTATTCATAAGGTTATAAATGCGTTTTTCTCTACAAGATTGTGACGTCATCGAAATACCAGAGAGATTTCGATCTACATATATGAATTATATATGATTTCTGTGTAAACCATAAATGGACTATAGGTATTTGAATTATTTGAATCTTTTAAATTTTTGAATAACCCATATAGGTTTTGAATAGAAATCATATATAATTCATATAGGACCAAATCCATATACCATGTGAAGTCCATAATTTTGTCCACATTTGTCGAATCTGCGATAAAAAGAATTAATGAGAAAACAAAATTAGCGTCCCGCAATCAGGTCGATCTTCGCGGTAACCGCCGACCGCAACGCGTGGGGAAAGGGCGGGGTTCGCGCGCATCCCACTGCAGAATCGACATACGCAGTCGCGTCTACAATGAGAGACGTCGAGTGGCTGGCGTCCACAGAGACGCCGCATTCGTATAGCTGTCGCGTCGGATCACTCAACGAGATTACAAAACGTAACGAGCCAGAGATTTCACGCATGTGCACGCAGGAGGATTAAGTATCGTGCGTACGCTCGGCGTTAGCCGCCGCGATATCCCAACCTAGCCCAACCCGACCCGATCCATCCGCAGTTGAAAGCGGAGTAAACCAAGCGAGCTGTTGTAATAATAATATAAAGTAACCGAGCGCGAGCGCACGCGCGCGGTTTGATTCCCGACAATGGCCCCCGACACGGTGGGGGGCGCCCCGCCTGTAAAATGCACAATATCATCAAATTTCATTATCGATATAATAATGCCGGCTTAATTCAACGTATACGGCCGACGTGGCATCACCCCTGGCAGCGATTCGCTGCTCGTCCCGTGAATGGCGTAGGTACCGCGTGCACTGTTCCCCGTTACCCCTCCGAAGTCCCTCGGGTCACTGGGTGCCTAATTGTAACGAGGGGTATACCTGAGGAGGAAGGAAGGAAACCGGAGAAGGTCGTTCCACGTTCTCGAAGATTTCGAATAAATATCGTGACGCGTTATTTTATTGCCGAGGCGAATTGCACGTTTCGTTTCGTTTCATTTTCATCCTGGCGTTATAGTCGTGATTTTATGGCGGCTAGACATGTGGATGGTACAGTTTTGAGAATATTTCTAGTAAGAGACACCGTGTAAACTTGGAGTCTGGATGATTGTTTATTTATTTTATAGATTTTGCGATACACGGAGAAAAAGGATCAGTCAAAAATCACGGGGAAACTCGTGAATTTTTAGTTACGCTAGTAACTGGGCTCCTCGAGGTGAATCATTGAAGTTTTTAACAGACCACAGCGTAGTTTTCACAGTTCGTAATGGTATAAATATCAGTTTATACGGTAACATGTACCAATCTCCCTTTAATATGTGTCGTGCATTTACGGGTTTATACTGCTGGGAACTTTAAAAAGTACGCTGTATCTGTTACAAAATTCAATGTTTCACCTCAAGGTGCCCTGTTACTGGGATTCACGGTAAAAATTATCAATCCTTTTTCCTCATGAATGAATACTCGTAAGATTATAAAATGATTGGTAAGCGATCCCTTACTTTATACGTACAGAATTAATTCCCGTTCGTTTCGTTATTTGGAAGAAATCGCTGCTCTAACGCAATGAGAAAAAAGGGATGGTCAAGAACAGGAGCTATATGCTGTAACGCGAGCGATACCATCCCCCACCCCCTTCGTTCCATCGTTCTCGCGTTAACCGCCTGTTAATTTCCCGGCGAGTGGGTATATGTACATGTATTCGGGGTAATGGCTAAAAGCTAGGTTAGGAAACACAGTGGCTCCGCACGGTGCCGCGTTAGCCCTACACAGCCCCGAGGAACGGAGTAGGCAGGCAGGCAGGCAGCAAGAGCAGGCAGAGGCAAAGGCATGAGTCGGTCGCGGGGCCGGGGCAACCGGCACACCCGGTCCCAGCGGCTGTCAACCACCCATCACACTCGAATACGTATATGAATAATCATATCGGTTGATCTCTCCCGCTTCTCTCTCTTCCCCCGCTCGAGCATTCGTATATTAGGCGTCACAGGCAGGTCCTCTCCGACGGGATTGGTATTCGCGCTCGTGAATTTGTCGGCAGACGCGTCGACGCGGTTATTCGGCCATAATTTGTCCGTCGCCCTCCTCGGGGGAGCATTTCCGGTTGCGCAAGAGAAATGGCAACGACCCTGCGAGTAATTTGGTTAATTTTATCTCGCTATAAAGCGAGGCAGGTATCGGGCGATATCTTTCGTCGAAGAATGACATGCTCGTCTCGAATTTTGAATAGCCATACACCGAGAAAAATTATTAGTAATGTTAAGCAAACTTTGGTTGATATAGGAACGAAATATTTTTATTGCTACAACAAATGTGTCGATTGTCACGATAAAACATTGTAGAGACATTACGTCGCCACAAGGAATATTTAGTCGCCGTAACCAAAAGTTCGTTGTCCCGATACAAATATTTCGTTATTCCCATATCAACCAAACGTTTGGTCAACATTACTGTTTTTAGAAAAAATGTGATAGATTTGACTAAACTAGCGATCACGGGCGGGGGGACGCAGATCCAGTTACTCGAATTAATAATTTGCTAGACTTGACTACAGCTTGTTTTCGTCGAACTATTTCTAATCATTACAACCAATGTATTTAATTCAAGTAACTAGAACGGTGTTCCCCCGTCCGTAACCGTTAATTTAGTCAAATTACTATTTTTTTCAATGTGTAGTAATAATTTTTCTCAATGTACGAAGGGAGCCGTTAAAAAAAGGATCGCTTAGAACGAAACGGAAAATTGAGAATCCCTGTTACGAGCTCGCGCGGTCTACCCACAGGGGAAGGAAAATCTCTAGTCAGCTGCTTTCTTTGCAAATTCAGCCCCCGGGGTCGTCGTGGTCTCGCTCGCGCACCTCGAGAGTCCCGCGTCGCCGTTTAAATCGATTCCGCTCAATTTTTCCGGCTCAGGTACCCGCGCCTGACGAAGCTGCTTCCCCTCGACGAGGAAGTTCAACCCCTCGCCCGCGCGAGCTTCACCTATAAGGGCCATTCGCGAATGACTACGGCCTCGCAAAGTATTCGAAACCGGCGCGGCGGGAGATTGTATTTGAGAGCAGCAAATCGACGCTCCTCGGGCATCGGAATGTATGCATGCCATGGCACCGGTGATCCTTTTCTCCGAGTATGCACACAGCGCGCACACGCTATCGGCACGAGTGTTTAATGTTTCGAACTGTTTGCGCATAACATCAACAACACGAACGCCCGCAGGAGCTCGCTCGCCTGCTTCTGGCTCACGTGTCGGTGCGACTGCTCTTCTCCTTCTTCCGCTTCTTCTTCTTCTTCTTCTTCTTCTTCTTCTGTTTATCATTAAGAGTCCTCCTCGTGTTGCCGCGGGTCTCTGAAAAGGAAGAATGGAATTCTTGGCTATCGGCGAACGGAGAAGTTGTATTTTCTTTGTCAGAAATCTGGAGAACACATTCTTCTGGTTCACTCTTCTTATCATTATTATGGTCCCGTCGTTCTCGCCGCCGCAGGCGCATCGGTCGTTCCTCCGCGATAAGTGCGGCCCTTTTCCCCGAAAGAACGCGCGAAATTCCTCGGCACTGGCGAACGCGAAAGAAAGGACTGACTTTTCGGCGCGGTACGTTGACACGAGACCAGGTGGGGTCTCCAGGGCAACGCGCCGCGTCCGCGTGCACCACCTACGCGGTATAGCCTCCACCTACGGAGCCAGCACACGCGAGGCAATGGGCGCGGGGGCAATTACCCGGCGTGACTTGCATTCCGCACCCTACATCGGCGTCCTGGTAGTCCTCCGTCGATACACGCGTTCCGAACACGAGCTCGGAGTCGCCGACTACATCGACTAATCTCCCGGTCAATATTGCGTTCCCGCGTATAAAGTTACGGTGACTGTTGTTTATCGAGAAGCCTGTGCTCCCTATACCCACGTTCGATAACCCCGTTCGGTTGCGGGGTTCGATCGACGTCAGCCCGCCCCGCCGGTTTCGTCGGACCGCACCGATTAACTTCACGGGGACGGGTATCCGCGTATGATGGGAATTCGGTCTTATAAAAAATATGTTCATATTTTTTAATTCAATTTATAATATATATGCATGTTTAATATCCATACCAAGAGAACAGTTTGGTAAGAGTTAATAAAGTTAATTTTTGATACGGGGAAATAAAGATATCGTTAGGCCGAGAAAATATACATGTCGATTGTTAAAATTTTTATTTTATTCAAGTGGTTGCCTCAAAGGATCACAAATCGTGTCAAATAAATATTATGATGGTTAACAAACATTCGCTTCATTCGATAAAATGTTTATTTCGCCATATTCGAACAAGCATTTATTAACTACAAATAAATTGTTTTCTCGGGGTGCAGAAAAAAATATCTGACAAAATAATTATCCGCGCAAAGTTAGAAGCGCGTTTTTTTTCTGCAACGTAGTGATGTCATCGAAACACAAAAGAGATGCACTTATATCGGGCAACGTGTGCGAGAGAGATTGTCTCACAACGCGATGACACGTAGTTGCATTTTTCAGTATCGTCTTCCACCTCAAATAAAGCTGAAAGTGAAAAATGAAGAAAAAAATACGGGGTAAATAATTTCCTACAAATTTTGCGAATCTGCAATAAAAAAAATTAGTGAAGAGACCGAATTTTCGTTTTAATTCCCAGCGTTGCATAATATAAGCTTCAAAGAGCGTGCAACGTCGAATTCTCGCGTCCGAAAAGACTTGACGGGAAATCATGCGGATAGAAATATATCGAGATCAAGGTGGTCCGCGAGAGAACGACGCGTATCACTGCGAGGAGCCGAGAAGGAGAGAGATTACGAGAAAGGCAGCGTCCGGTAGCTGCCGAAAATACCACCGTCGCGCCTCGATCCCCGTTCGGGGGAGAAAAAGGGCAGCAGCTACGCGTTACTACTTCGAATTTACGCACGGAACGAGCCGTCATAAAGTTTATCGCGGAGGAACTCGCTCGTTCCTCTTTTTCTTCCTCTTCCTCCCCCCACTCTCTCGCGGCACTTCTCGCCCCGCCGCCGCAGCGCGACGAGATTGTCAAAATAGCCGATCTTTATGCCGCTTTTATAGGCTCGCGTCGTGGCAGCTCCTCGTAATATTACGAGCGTGAAATACCCCGAGACTCTTCTAGGCAGACTTCCTAGGAGAGGGCCCCTCGGGTTTCGAAAATTCGTGCAGCCTCGGCGCGTATGGGAGTAGGGGCGAGAGAGTGAGAGAGAGAGAGAGAGAGAGAGAGAGAGAGAGAGAGAGAGAGAGAGGACCTTTCTGGAGGGATGACAAACACATGGCGCGCAAACGACCGCCCGGAGAAAGACTTTTACCCCACAGGGGGGGCCCACGTGCTTTTCAACGGTACAGTCCTGCGAGCCAGTCTCTCGGGTTACGCAGCTTCCTTCGACGGGAGACGCGGATCGGTACAGTCCTGGCTGCATTGACTCGTCCTGCCGTCGATCCTGCCGATGCCGCTATCGAATTGAACCCCGATCGAATTGATCGAATCGCCTAGACCCGGAACAAATTAAAGTGCGAAATCTCCCCTGATTTGATGCCACGAAATCCGGTAAAATTCGAGGGAGGACATAGCGACATCCTTCCCGGAAATTCGCCACGACTCCGCCTGTGACTAATTTCTCGAGAAAAATAACCCCGAGTAAAACGAGCACCGCGTAACTCGCCCCGCCGAACGGTCCTTTCCGTCTCCTTTCGCTGCGCGGAGGAGTCTCTCTCTTTTTCTCTCTCGTTCTCGCTCTTCCTCGCCGACCGAAATATTTCGCCAAAACCGGAGTTCCCGCCCGCGCTCGCCGCCGCGCCGACGGGTTATTTAATTTTGGGACACGTAGGTGCGGGCAACGTGTTGTTAACGGTAAATACAGGGTAGCGTGTTTATATTGGGATATTTTGATGGTAGCTCCGCGCCGCTACCCACCGCGAAACGCGTAACCGGGCGAACACGCGTGAATACGCTATATCGTGGTACGTCTAGGAAGCGTGTTGATTTACAGAAAAGTCTAGTAAAACGAGGGAATTTGATTCGTTCTCGTTTTACACTGAATTTGAGCAGCTTTAGAAAAATACAGATCACTTCTCCTCCGAATTTTGGATCTGCTTGGTTTCAAGGGTTTACTCTTCAAAATTTTCCCCCGGGTTTGGGATGGAGTCGATTTCTCGAGTACCTATTGACAAAAATATAGAGCGAACGAAGATGCGCGTCACACCATAGAACCGCATAAGTGGCTGCACGGGATAGGTAAAAGCTTGGCTCGTTTCGTCGTTCCGGCGTATTGGGTTTCGTTAAGGGTGCGGCGGGGGAGGGGAGGACGCGCGCGCCGTGTAGATATACCTAACGCGTTCCCTCCCCGTCTCTTTTTCTCGTCTCGCGGGGCGCGTGGCCGAGCGTTAACCTACAATTACGTCCACGTTGCTCTCCTTGTTCTGCTCTCCCACCTGAACGGCAAAAAATCCTCCCCGAGGTAGCGGCGTACTATCGGCGCCACCCGGAAACGTTCCAATTTTCGACAAATGACACAGTCGTTTCTTCGCGCGAGTCGAGCCACCCGGTATTGCTCAGTTTTTGTCACCCTCCGAGACAACCCTGTTATTATCGCGTAACGCTCTTCTATAGATAGGGGTAGGTATTACGCATATGCGCGACGACGTCAAATTGGACTCGAATGTAGTTCCTGATAGGACTAGAATTGATCGAAGTCACGTGCATTCTATTAAATATTATTTAAAGATCATCAGTGGGTTTTTTTATAAGTAATTCTTTTCATAGCAACGACACTCATCACTGTGGCTTTCCATTATTTCTCTTTTCCGTTCACATTTGGATTGGGAGATTTAGCAAGGCATATTTGGTGGGTAATGCACTCTGGAAAATTGAAAAATCGCTCGACGCGATCCCTAAAACGATTAAACGCCTAAACGGATAAGATCCGTCCATTTCCTCCTTCGCCCCTCCCCCTCAACTCTCCTTCTCACCGAAGAAAGCAGCTGCTCTCTCTCCAGTTTCATTAAAGTCTCGTTAGCCGCGCGCGCGCACGCGTTCTCCTCGCACGCGTATATAAGTCCGTACGAAGTTTGCTTCTCCTCCGAATTTCCGGGGTGAGCGCCGTTTCGTCGTCCGCTACGTATAGTCCTACGTCGCGACGACCCTCTCGCCTACCTATATAGCAGGGAGAGAGTCCCACATCTCGGTCCTTCCGATAATAAACGCGCGGGCTCCAATTATCTCGATGAATCTTCAATTAGAAGGGCGCGTAGAGTTTTATGTTTACAACTCCGAGATAAAGCTCGTCGATAATAAAGATCTCGATCTTGCAGCTCGCGCGCGCTGTTGTCCCGCGGTGAGGGAGGGTGGTGCACGGGTCATTCCCTCCCGATGCGTCGAGAGGATTACCCTCGTAAAATTTACAATTGGACTAACGAAGGCTCGGCTGAGGTGTCGAGATCGCGTTATCGTTGCGGCACTCTTGCTCGATAATCATTATAATAACTCAATTATTCAGCTCCAAAGTACACTGAGAAAAAGGATGTTTCAAAATGTATCAATTAATCCCAAAAGGTATGGGGAAGCAACTCCGGATAAGAAATGTAGTGATCCCAAGTGGAAAATTTTACACGGTTTGTATAATATGTATGTATAGTGCAAATATGGATTTGTCCCATATATATTATATATGATTTCTGTACAAACCATATATTGACTGTGTATGAATAATTAAAATCTTAAAAATTTTTGTACAATCTTTATATAAGTAGTCCATATCTAGTTTATATAGAAATCACATAGTCTATATAGCACGAAATCCATATATGGATTATATATAATTCATTATATAATATATAACTTTTCCGCTTGAGATGAGACAGTTATGTATTCGGTTGAATTCTGCACCGAGAAAAATAATTTATTGATGGTTATAATAAATGTAATTTCAAATACGACGAAATAAATATTTCGTTAGAATGAAAAAATATACGTTAATTATTAAAATATTTGTTTCATTGAAACAGTTGTTTCAAAGGATCTAATCGTGCCAAATAAGTATCGTAATAATTAACGAATATTTATTTTGTCCAATAAAATGTGTATTTCGCCATATTCGAACAAACATTTGTTAACTGCAAATAAATCGCTTTCTAGGTGTGTACTGTATAGGACTTTATGAGATTTAAATTGACGCCTGATACACGAGTAAATTTTATACAGCACAGTATTTAACGGAACTCATAACTGCACCGTCACTAGATTTTTTAACTGGAATTTTTTCCCCTTTCTGAGATTGATCCCTACATTTTGAAACGTCATTTTCCTCAGTGTACACTTGCGCGAGATCGCAGTATAGGATTTGGTCGAAAATAGAAATCTCCGGGATCGATAAAAGTGCACCGGCCCAACATTTTAACGTCACGCAACAGAGCAAGCGCTCGTTTCGTGAAAGCTCAAGGTGGCTGAGGCCGCGACGCCGGTGTAGGTATACATGCTAATCGCGAATTAATTTCATTTTATAACACGCCGTAAACGTTTATACAAGCAGGGCAGGTGCTCCACATGACGCTATATACGCAGCACGAGCCGCACGCTAAACAGTTTTGTTTATTACCGCGCTGCCATTAGCCGCGTCGCGTTCTCTCCGGACGCACCTGACGCTTGCTCCTCTTCGCGGATGAAATTGGTGCTCGTCGAATGCAACTGCATAGATTATGACGTTTTATCGATTTCCGCGCGTCGCGGGTTCTCGCCCGGCGATTAATGGCGAACGAGGTGGAGGAAGATTCCTGGGGTTTTACAAGGCGGCTGATTACTTTACGACGGAATGGTGTCAGCTCGCCCGATGACGCGTCCTCCGCCGGTTACCGACGGCGACGCCGTCGTCGTCGTCGTTTTGAGCGCGAGCTCGTGTTTGCCTTCTCGCTTGTATATACGTATGTATATACAGATATATAGAACAACGGCAATCTGCGTAAATGTTGGTACAATGGCTAATTGCGAAAAGCCGTCATTACTGTTTCGTTAATTGTGCGGCAATGACTCAGTGTTTGAGCTGCGGAAGCATATAATATGCTGTTACCGCGCGCTACCAGCGCACAGTGGTGGGGGATTCGCGCGAACTCTGCAGTTAGTTAGCTCGGAACGAAAGATAACAAAGACTGGATGCGGCTGGTTTAATTGCTATATTTCATCGAACGACTGCAGCTGCGCAGGCTTATCCTACGCTCGTGTGTTTCGGAGGAGGGATTTCGGTTTTTAAGCCATTTTTTAAATCGTAGATTTGAGACACGTGGACAAAATTATCAACCCCGTGTTTTTTCATTTTTCGTCCTCGGCCTCATCAAAGCTGAAAAACGACAATTTAAAATGCAGCTACGTCATCGCACTCGCATTACTTATCATAAGAGTATCTCTCTAGCGTTTCGATGACGTCACGATGTTGTAGATGGAAACGCATTTATTACTCAGCGAATAATTATTTTTTCCCGATATTTTCTCTTTCGTGTAATACTGAATATGTATGCAGATTAGGAATTGAATTAAAAGATATCCGTCATATATTTTCTTTTACTCAAAGATCGAATTATACGAGACTCTCGCTGACCAGCCTCCGGGGAGTAACGAATATTTAACTCCCTCAGATCCACCTCTCGTCCCAATAACTTATCAGTCGCCTCGAGCCGCTGCTGAAAGACAAGAACGCCTCGTTTATCGCTCGCAACGCTACACGGACCCCCTTAAGCCACCGGGGCACGCTTATGTATCTTCGGATTACGCGATGTTGCAACCCGTTTACGGCGCGTGAATCCGACCGATGCGATAAGGCCCGCATTGCGCAAGCTTTTAGTGCAGCGGTAGCGCTGCCGCCTAATCCGCGCGACGCCACGGCCGAAGCGACGCCTCTTCCCGTCGATGTCGATCGCTGGCCGAGATGAGGTGCATCGCGCGTTCCTCCCGCGCGGCGAGCACTCTCGCGGCCCGCACTAAGTGGGAATGGGTAATGGTTCGTTAGGCCGAGCAGTTTTTCAGCGTTGCCGCGGTGTTTTTCGGCTCAGCTGCCGGCGTGGCGGGGCAGGGGGGAGGGTCTCGGTCGATGTGCGTGTATAGAGTGAGAGAGCGAGTACTGCCCGCGGGGTCCTTAGCTCGGCACTGCTCCTTCCTCGCGACATATGGACAGTGCGGCGCGAGAGGGAAAGGAGAGAGAAGTCCCGTCGGTTTCCTCGAGGCTGCGGGCGTCGCGAAAAAGGCTGCTGAATCGCCTTAAGATTCGCTTCCCTCGTTAAAACGAACGAGCTTTGCATACCTACCGCCGAACTAGTCTCGCGTCTTGCGTGTGCAATTCCCTCCCTTTTTCTCTCTCTCTCTCTCTCTCTCTCTCTCTCTCTCTCTCTCTCTCGTTTTCATACACGAACGTATTCCTCCTTCGAGGGCCACACATTTATGCGCGCCGGAGTACGTAGACACCCACGTGAAGCAAACGCGCGCGCGCGCATGTGGAGGAGAGGGAAGGAAAGAGAGGTGCCCGCGAGGAGGAGTACGGAGTCCGTCCGCCCGCACACGTCACATTAGACTCATTTTCCACACGCGGTTTTACACGCGCGGCAATCAGAATAATAACAGGTCTGGCACCACGTTCTGTGCGCACGGCCACTTATGCCCAAGCTCGCTCGTTTTGTGAAATTGATTTAACATATTCATTAGCCTATGCAAATGCGCAGCGTCTCTCGGTAGGACTTAACGGCTCGTCGTGCGATATGCCCGTGTGTGTCGCGCGGTTTTCGTACAGTGTGTCTCGTCGTTTTGGTGGGGTATCGACGTACGAGGGGGGAGCTCCTACGCATTGGACGTGTTGCGCGAATCGGTAGTCCTCTGATGGAACGATTTATTCAGCCGTCGAATTAAGCTATGAAATTTGAATGCTGGGTCCTTCTTGATAGTTATTCAGATGAGTTTCATTCAGTGGCGATGAGACTCGAGCTTATTTTGAAGATTTTGTACAGGGGATATATATTTCTATTTACTGTGTGTTTATAACCGCACCGATATTAGTTTAACCAGATTTATCCGTTTGCACAGGAATCTCTATCGGTTCCTGAGGAAAGATTCTTAATAATTATTATACTTTGTAATTCTGTAAAGCTTCCTGAGCGCGGAATCGTATTTTATACTAGTCGAATAGGAAATAAACCCTTGTGCAAATTAATGGAATCAAAATATTGTTATTTTGTACATTCCTCACTTATAATACGTGAAACGAAATTGATCACTTATTGTTAGTGTGACCATCACCCATCTTAATTAATACTTCAGTTCTGTCTGGCGTAGAGTGCACAAGTGTTTTCTAATTATCTTCCAGTTTTTCACGATGAAATCTTATTTGAAAAAAATGTTTAAATTCTATTAATTATGGCAAGGGTGTATAAAGTTCAGTGAAAGCTTTTATCGAAATTAATGAATTCTTCTAAATACGTATGCCCTTATAAAAAAGTAATAGAACGAAGACATTTTTTTAATGCGATATCATGATGAAAAACTGAAAGATAATTGCAGAAAGTTGTCAACTCTACATCAGAAAGAATTGAAAGGTTAATTAAAGCGGAAAATGACATAATAAATGGTAATGCTCATTTCATTTAAATTAGGACTGTATGAAACAGAAATGTTTTGATTCCATTAATTTGCACAAAGGTGTAGAACTGTGTTATATACAAATTCTAGAAACTGAGCTCGACTCTAAGCACCACTGGATGGAACCGTAAAAATTGCTGATTTCTTTTTTTCGTGAATCTTCTCACTGGAAATAAATACCTTCCATGAGAAGTCCAATTTCACAGAGGATTTCTACAAAATAGATGGAATCGTGGTTTTCGCATGGAGTGAGGAGGAGGTTTGAAACAATTAACCGTTCAAAGTGCGTGCCAGTTACTTATATGCACCCCACGGAGAGGCCGTCCCGCGTTACGCCTGTCAACCGGGTTATTATATCGACATTATCTCACCGCGCGTAGTATACTTTACGCACGGGGTGTTATTTCACGAAGCGTTGCATATTTCCTAACGATTACCTCGCGCCGTCCTGTTGCTCTGCTCCTCCGTATAAGGAAAATAACATAACGCATCGGCGCGCCGGATGCGAGCGGTTACGGTTTGATAGCAATGCAAACAGAAAAAGCATACGCGGTAACGACCACGTCGGGCCACCCCCTCTCGGCGTGTCATTTGGTGCAAAAACCAACAAGTCGGAACGCCGGGCAACCCTCTCGTAAGGTGACCGCTGGCGCACGCGGAGGAGAGAATGGTCGTTCGCCGTTTGTTATACGTTATTGCATAACCTAATACGCCCGTCACGCTCTGACACTGTTCTAAATTGAGCACCACCCGTGCGTCGATCGGTGTACTACGGACGTAAAAGGGAATCGAGGAAAATCGTCTTCGATGTGTTTTCCCTTCGTCGGGCTTTCGCGCTGTTCAGCGGAAATGTATGAGCTAGGAAAAAGGTGTAATTGAATATAAACCTGATAGAAAAATTTCTTTGAGATGAATAGGAATTTATTCACATCGAGCAAGTCTATTTGAATTACATAAATGTTCTATAAGGTTTGTACTCGCGATTAAAATGATATGCAAAACATTTATCAAATTATAAATAGACTTTTATTCGATGAGAATCAATTCCTATTTATGTCAAATAAATTTTTGCATCAGGTTCGTATTCAACTAGACCTTTTCCCTGAGTAGTACACTGATCGTGAGAAAAACAATTTTGTCAATTAGACCAAATCTTGGGGACGATGACCAAATATTGTTTGGTAAAATATGGAAGCTCCATTTGTTTGGTTAAATTAACCGCTTTTTGGTTAAAATAACTGAACATTTGGTTAGAATAACTACATATTTAATTCAACTGACCATGTTTTGGTTAGAATAACTAAACGCGTTTAATTATTGTACACGCGTTTTGTCATTTTAACCTAATTATTTTTCTCAGTGTAGAAACGTGCGATTTAGTAGACGAACGATACGCTTCGCATTGAGATTTCGTATGTTCGTCCAAAGATTCGATGAGTCATTTTATTATTATACAGGATACACGAATAAATGAATGTAACCAACGATCTTCTACATATAATCGCAATTTTCCTGGCTTGTAGTGTTTGGAAGAACGTAATTTCATTTTCATAAATATTAACGTTCCTACAGAGGAAAGAGATAAAAACAAGCGAACTCGATCGAAGCATCGCAGAAAAGAATCGATTAATAATAATCAGTGCCCCGGCGATCGATCTGAGCGCAAGAATTCGGTCGAAAAAAAAAAGAACGCGAAATATAAAGCCTCGCCGCGTAAATATTGCGCGATATCGCCTACTATATCTACAAATACGTCAATTATAAACCATTCAAGCTGCCGAGGTGCGTGCCGGCGGACAGTTAACGTGAACCGTTGTTGGCGATCAGGAGAGACAGAGCGAGAGAGAGGGGGGAGTGAATGCGAGCTCGCGGTATTATTAAGACAAAAATGCACAAACTGATAGTTTAATGACCGCGCGTCGCGACGAGGACGCGACGTGTTATAGGATATTTTAACGCGAGAACGTCGATAAACGACCGCGGACAGATGGCCCTCCCGCGTCGCAGTCATCGCGGAGATATCCTTTCCGCATATTTAATCAGGACGAGTCGTCGGTTGGTCCTGAACCGTCCATAAACAGTGGTAGACACCCAGGTGCCGCGCGCGTTGGAGCCTAGAGGCTGGCAGCCTCGCTTCAGCCTTCAGACGGCGTTCGATAACCGGAAGTACATCACTCGACACATCCGCCCGACCGTCTACGCCTCCCCCAATTCCGTCTCGACGCGCGTACATACGCTAGCGCTCGTTGACTCGCTCTTCCGCTCGATCCTCGCGGTCACTGGGTTATTCGGATCGGTTGGAATGGAACACCGAGAAAACAGTTTATTTTTAGTTGATAAATGCTTATTTGAATATGGCAAAAATCAACATTTTGATGGTATAAGTAAATATTCGGTAACTATTAGGATATTTATTTTGCACGATTTGATCTTTCGAGGCAATTGTTTGAGCGAAATAAACATTTTGACAATTGACATATATGTTTTTGTGCCCAGGTGGTAAAGATTTATATGAATTATATATAGTATTATTTCAATTGTTTTAATTTTTGTATAATCCATGTAGGTATATTATATATGTGGTATATATTGAAATCATAAATATATATATATAAATTTAATATAAGTTCAAATTTATATAGATATGTTCTAAATACAAAATATGTAAATATAATTCATATAGATCTTTTGTACCTGGGTCCTAACGAAATATTTATTTTGCCGTATCTGAAATTATATTTATTAACTATTCATAAATTGTTCTCTCGGTGAGTCGAGGGATTTTTTGGTGGGGATATTCAATGATAAATTTGTCATATTCGAGGTAGATTTTGCTACTTATTTATTCGGTGGAAGATAATTCATGATCGTATATCGATATGGTGATTTATGATTTGGGTACGTGAGAAGTCTATCAGAAATTTCTAACTTCGTTTGCATAATTCTTGCGACGGTCGAAAGTTTTGCGATGTCGATATCTACGCACGAGATTCTCGTATAGATTACACCAACGATTAAGGGGAAGCCTCCTAAATTACTTGAGTTTTGAAGAGAGAGCGGCCAATCTATTTCTTGCTTTTCATCCTCTAAAACTGTCAAGTACGCCGCAGACTCCATAGCTCGGTCATCGGTCGATGCGTCCGTATAGTTTATAACCGCGTTAAGCAATTTAAAGGTGCCCGCGGGGTGATTATGCGCGGATGAGGACTTGGCGTCACGTATATCGTCGTACCTCGATATGTGCCCAAGCGTTATATTGCCCGGTATTTCAATCTGCGCTCGCTTTTCCGTAATCTGGGAAACGTCACGTGAGGACCGATAGCCCGATAAGCCTTCGACGAACGAATCGAAGCACTGCCCGAACCGTTTAAACTACGAAAAGCAGTCGATAAGCGGAGGCAGTTTTAGAGCCAGAAATTCGGATCTACTTTAATCACGATTAGCTCGCTATCTCTGCATTTTTACGCTAATTATCCAGAATACTTTTTTGTAGATCACACTTTGACCTACAAAAAATCTGCCTACTAGTATTCACCAGTGCATAGTTAACGAAATAATCGCTGTCAAAGTAGATCGTTTCCAAGCCTTCAATTTTCAGATCAGTCTTATTAGGTTTCTCTCGCAAAAATTCATCTCCACGCTATTTTTTCACGCACCGCCGATAAAGCGTGTGCAAGTATTTCTTTAAGACGTCATCGTGTGCGCTTAAATCAGAACCCGCGCAACGATCGCCTGGTACCGCCTCGGGTGTAACAAACCTCCGGCGCGCCGGAGATTGATCGATCGACTCGCTTTCTTATCGTCATTACGACGAATCGACCATATAATAGAGACGCGTCATTGCGTTATTCGGTAGAGCATACATCAGTGAGAATATTGCACGGGATATCAGCTCTCTCGCTAATCCGCCGGCTCAGATAAGGTCGCCCCGCTCGCACGATCTGGCCCGCGTGTTATTATTACATCTACGTCACACGATGACCGCGCGGGAGGGAGGGAACACACCTCTTTCCTCGTCCCTCGCCACCGCGGAGAGGTAATGCGCGTACCTGTGTTTCCCCGTGAGCCCGATCGATCAAGCGGATCGATCGATATGGACGGCGATTCGAGGATCGAATTAGGGCGAAAGCCTGCGCCGGGTTTCCACCGTCGAACCAGCGCTCCCTCCCTCCCGCTGCCGTCGATGACTGAGATTATCGATGGCAGATCGGCTTCTCGCGCCGCCGATCGCCTCCCCACTTTGCTCGCGGTCGACGTCCAAGCAAAGCAATCGCGCATTGGCTGTACAGAGACCGTTGTATTCCGTCGTGGAGGCCAGACGCCTCGGTTCGCGGCGCGGCAATTGAACTTCCCTCCTTACCTTCTCCTCGCTGCTCCGGGTGCCTCGGTGGCCACACCTCCGACACCTGAAATCCGCGATCGATCGCGCCGATTCTCGATCCGACGATTTCGGACGGCATCGCTCGGTGACCGGGGGTCGAGCCGCGATCGTACGCGCGGAACTTTCACCGAATTTCTTATCTTAATCGCTCGAGAGGCGATGCGAAATTCACGGAGGATAAGGGGGCGCGAGTTTATGCGGCTGTAAACGCAGAAGCGCTCCCATGGCGCTGCGCGCGCCTCCGATGTGTACTGTGTGGGCTATTTAATTAGAGCCGCACCGCGCGCCGTAAACCGTAATCGTAATATGATAATTACACGGCGCCGTTTTGCCCTCTCTTTCTCTCGTCGGGCGCAAGAGCGACGCGCCGCGTGGCTTTGGAGGAGTTCGAGGAGGCGCCGCCGATGACTTCCCGCGGGGCACCGCTTTCGCGACGATTCGTAAGCCGCGCGCGTACTTATCTGGTCGGTCGGCAATTACGAGATATGTTACCTATTATTTTACTCGTCGCGCGCGTAGTGCGCGCGTCTATTGTTTGACTCTACGGTTTGGATTCGTTGTCGGATGGTCGTCTCTTTACGAAGATTTCGACATATTTTTTTATTTATTCCTCGTTTATTCCTCATTCTCGCGGTACTCTCAGATTACAAAACTCTTCATTCTCTCCTCGTTTTCCTTTATATTTCATCGAGCGCTCTCTCGTTTTTTCACTCTCTCAAACTTCCAAGATAAACTTGCATGATCGTCACGACGTTCGTACAAACTACAATAATCGATTGTTTTAAAAGTTACGTTTGTTTTACCGCGTGAGTTTAGAAGAGAAATTGTTTTTCATAAAAATTATTAATTTCATATTGTAGTGTGATTCAAATTAATTGATATATTTATTGTAACAACATATTTACGAACAATTGTGCAAATACTGGATGAATTTCAGAATTTTATTTGTAGTAGTTTGATATCGTTTAATGGCACAAATATATGCTTGTCTATTGACGACTCGTAAAGCGCACAACCTTGACGTATTTGACGAGTTAATGATACCTACATTGTAAACAAATTTGTATTAAATTTTACACAATTTTATATAAATCTTTTATCCAAGACGTGATTATAAAAATTAATATAGGTACTCTGTTATGAAATTTATAATGGTGATTTCATGAGGAAATATATTAATTTTCATAATTATGGAGTATGTTAACTTTCATATTTACGTACTGGAAAAAAGCTTTATATAAGAATGTATTATATTAATTCACATTGTTTTTACAGTGTACTTAAAGTTGTACAATTTACGCACATTTGTCTATCTGGGTTGTCCCAACGAAGCTACCAGAAAATGGCACACCGCACAGACCCACTGACCGACATTAAAAACCGACTCGCGCGCTGCCCCGACCCACGTACGATATTCACACGACAGCGACTCGCCCGAGGACTCCGGCGGATGTCATAAAAAGGAGGATATCCCCGGAGGCGACTGTTGGAAAATCACGCGGATACGCGTCCACGCGAGCGGATCTCCTCTCTCACTCTCTTTCTCCCGCATTCCTGCACCCTTCGGCTCGTCGTTGCGAACGCGGGTCCTGTAAAAACTCTTCGCCGTATACGCGTCGCTGCGTAGATTCCTTATCTGCCGGTTCACGACTTTAAATACCGCTACTCTTTTTCCGGCGTAAACCGTTCGTGTCGCGGACGACAACGCGAGATACCGCGTGCTCGTGACGGTGTAATAATAGCGTGGCGTGGCGTGGCGAGTGTGTTGCGTGTTCGAGATGACAGACGCGCGCGTACGCGCGGACTGGAGGCGAGCGAGTGACCCAGCGCCGCGCGGTGCGCTCCCTTTTTTAAAAGAGCGTCGCCACGCTCCCACAGCGGCCGTGGCTCGCGCGCGAGGCGCTTCTTCGTCCTCGTCCTCTTCCGCCCGCCGGAGGTGCGCAAGGACGCGCGTCGCGGCTCGGGTTAATCAACTTGACCGCGTCGTCTCGCGGGATTCCTAGCACCGCGCGTGCATGCCAATGACCATCGGCGCGCGGCTTCGCCCGTCGCGTTCCCCCGGTTTTGAGGGAACGGCGCGAGAAAAAGAGAGGGGAGAAAAGGGAAAGCGCTGCTCCTCGCGCGCGGAGGAACGGGCTTTGGCGCCGGCCGGAGGACGTTCGAGCGGCCGCAAATAGACTCATTATGCGCGCATTGTGATGGTAAACGACGAAAATAGTCGCACGTACGGACAATAACGCGAGCCTATTCATTGAAGGTGGCCACGGAACCGGGATGGCGCGGGTCTGTGACGGGTAACGCGGCGGGTCCCGAGCGATTCATGACGCCGTACCGACGCGTATCGTTGGCTCGCGTGACGCTTCGTCGCGAGACGCGTAAGTAGGGTCATTTGTCGAGTGGTTTTGCGGTTCTGAAAGAAGTCTTGTGCGGAAGGAAGCGAGCGAAGGGATTTCATTCATTCATCGGCAATGTCGAATCGATCTACCGGACCTTAATTGGCGCGAGATTACGTACACTGTAAAAAAATTAGTACTTCTCTCTCTCTCAAATGTACTTTTACATAAAGCTTTTTTAATACATCATTATGAAAATCAATATACTCCTTAATTAAGAAAATTAATATATTTCCTCACGAAATTGCCCTTATAAACTTTATAACGGAACGGGGTAAAACAGGGTGAGTTGGTGTAGGAAGTTGAGCCCTCGTTTCTATGGAAAGTAATAGAAACGAGGGGCCAATTTCCCGCGCCGACGCATCAACTTTACCCTATATTAATCTTCATAATCATGTATTGAATAAAAGCTTTATACACAATTGTATTAAATTTTATACTTTCTTTTTTACATTGCAGAACGATCATCGCTACTATAGGATAAAAGTGAGACACGCGCCCCGGTTTCTATTTAACTTTGAGCGCGATTATCTAGAAACACAAGTGAGAAATATGTGAAAAATATAAGAGCTTTCTTACTATCGAAATATAGGATGAACCTTTTTTATTTATACTTTTTTTTTTCGATATCTGCAATTGATCCCGAGATAATCGATTATGAACTTGCTCTTCAACCGAGGCGTCTATCTCACTCTTACCTTACGATTACAGAAGCATCGGAATAAATAAACGATTTCTTAACACAGATGTTACCAGATTTCCAAGGCATTGCGATGCACGCAACGCAAAACCTTTCAACTTTCCTCCGCGTTTTAAAGCCCCCCTGAAAATTCTCTCTCCTCCCTCCCGCCCCGCCCCGTCTCGTATCACTTCTTCCCCGCGTCGCTTCACCACCGCAACGCGCGCGAATTCCCCGCATTCCGGGCGAATTTTCGGCGGGCGCGCGTTATGACTCGCGCGCGCGCGCGCGCGCGAAGCACTATATTTTTTATCACACGCGGGACCCGCGATACGCGAGGGATGCTGGGAGGGGTATAACGGCGTATTTTCCATATTCGCGATGGCCCGCTTCCCGCCGCCCGAAAGCGAGAGCGTATGCACACACGGCTAAGCTTTCATAACAATTTGCATCTCGTACGCGAGAGCGTGCCGCCGTTCGCATTAAATATGGATGCACTTTACGTTACGACCCCGCGACGTGTTCCCGGGGTGGTGGTGGTGGTGGTGGTGGTGTACGCTCGTACCACCGCTCGGGCTCGGGTGATGTGCGAACGGGGCACCGCGCGCGACACCACCGCGGGTGTGGCGCGCTTCTCGCAACCGTCGAACGGATGAACGGCGACGGACCGGACGATCGTGTCGTGGGTGCGAGGTACGCGCGTTCCCGTCGGACGTGCGCGCCACCGCCTTACCTCTCGCGAATGGAGGAGGGAGGGTGCGAGCTCTCTCTGACTTCGACGAATACCGGTCTCTCTCTCTCTCTCTCTCCTCTCTTTCTCTTATTCCTCGAGATAAATCGAGAGAGGCCCCCGAGGTTCTCGGACGCCGCTCACAATACGCGCGGTTGTGCAGTGTCAATGCGTTTCTCCGCGACGTGCGCACCTCTCGCGCGCGCGTGGATGTGCATCGCGTGCATGCGAACGCGTCGCGCGTACGTATGTGGGCAGAGTGGCCGCTATCGAGGCTCCGTTCGTCCGGTTCATCTCTTTCTCTCTGTCTCTCTTTCTTTCTCGTTGTGTGCCCAGTGGTTCTCCGGCGCGTCGACGTCGCTTTTCGTCGAAGCGGTGACGAGGATCGCGCTCTTCCAGGTGCAACGTGGAAGGTTTGCGTCTCGAAACGTGAGGTTGCTTTCGTTTTTTTTTTTCGTTACACGACGGGCGTATCGAGCAATTGATCTCGCCGCGTTAAAATTTCCCACGCGCGAAATTGGCTGTGTTGAGAAATATCGCGGATCCGATTGTCTCTCGAGTCTAATTTCCGCGGCGTCTCCACCGTAACGACCGTTCCTTTCCGGAGCAGCAGCAGCAGCCCTCAATTATTTTTCACTAATGTAACACGGGGCTGGGCGTCACTGCAGTCCGCTAATGCGATTGCAGTTCTCGATAAGATGTTCCCGCTTGGCATAATCGTTAGCGTCGTTGCATTGCCCTTATTGCGAGGGCGCGCGCGAGCCTTATTAAAAGCTCGGCAGCACCCGTGCAGACCGCGTCTTCCGCACACACGTGTCCGGTGCGTCGCGACTGTCTCTTCGCGCGTGGC
The DNA here is from genome assembly GCA_963678675.1 of Xiphydria camelus. NCBI lineage: Eukaryota > Metazoa > Arthropoda > Insecta > Hymenoptera > Xiphydriidae > Xiphydria > Xiphydria camelus. The sequence continues at coordinate 4,580,360 of OY783199.1, forward strand.
TGAGACGTCATCGGATCTCCATCGCTCGCAGGGCAAAGCGACGACGAGAGCGGCCCGGTGCGTATGCATATACGCGCGCGCGTATATTATATATATATATCATGGCGGGAGCGAGTCTTATCCCGTGGGAGAGGCAGCAACACGGGAAACCAATTAGCCGAAGAACGCCGCCACCGTGCCGCACCAGATATGAGTCCTACGGCCACGGTGAGCGCCGCGTAGTCGTTATCTCGGTACCTGCAACCATAGACGTTGCGCATCGCCCACTATACCCAATCTCGCCTATACCTCACGGCTTAAAACGCGAGCGGAACGGCGCGCGACCCTGCGCCCCGTTGCGGGTATCCGGTTATCGTGGTATACTGTAATGCGAAAGTGATTCTCCATTTTTGCCCCGCGCCTCTTGCACCGGTGATGCGCGTGCGGTCGAATTCTCGCTCGATATCGAATTGACGCGGATGGGGCCGGAGGGCGCTCGACGATTGAACCCTTAGATGTATAAGTCGGGTCTGTGGGATGTGGCAGTAAAAAGAAATAGTGTAACTCGTAATTGATATGGTCGATTGATTTACGTTTATTTCAATTTTTCGATGATACATTTGTTTAGTGCGATATGAGTAAGCGTATGTAATATCTACCCAGGCGGAAAAGTTCTGTGTATTTTGTGTATGGTCATATATGTACCTACACAGTAACAAATTCTGCGTTGTGGACCTGTAATATATACAGCACTTTAGGTGTTGGATGACAATGGAATTATGACTGAATGACACCAAATGCGGTAGGTACATATGTACAAGTTCACACCGGTGTGAAATGGTGTTAAAAATTAACACCACTTTTTTAAAACTATATATGTGGATTATATGGTTTTTATATTACCTATATACGGATGGTTATACAAACATTCAAAAATCCAAATATAGTCTTTATATGGTTTAGGTACTGTTATTTCATTATTTGTGAACTTTTGACTTACATCGATATATAAGGGACTTTTATAGGTAAAAATGTAATCTTCAAAAAAGTATTATAAGTATGAGTCAAAAGCTTACAGATAATGTTATAATAGTGATTGAAGATACTTTTCCGACGTGTAAGTTTAGCTTTATATGATATATAACTCATATTATATGAACAGATCCATGTGTGAACCATATACAAAACATATAGAACTTTTCTGCCCGGGTAATATTATTTTCTTCGCTAAAAAAAACATTACATTTTATAACCAAAATATGATGTATATTACAATTTGTATTTGGGTCTGGGAGACCCAACTTATGCACAGGAGTGCAATTTTTCACGCATGTATCTAAGGGTTAACAGGACGATCACACGATACTCATTCTCCTCTTTACGACTTCGTGTCTCTTTGCGAATTACTCTTCGTCTCTCTCTCTCCTCACAGATTCGCCTCCCTCCGCGGAGAACAAATTCAGGGACGTCTCGAAGGGGTCGGCAGGAGCCGCGCGCCGCAGCGCGGTTTTTGAGGCGCGATCATTTGGGAGTCTAATTTATCGGGCGGGTAAATTAAAACGAATGCAGGTCGAGAGCACCGTACGAGAGGGACGAAGAGGCGCTCGTATGGGTCGCGGTGCGAGTCTCCGAAGGAAAGGGAGGGAGCGAGAAAGAAGGGCCCTCTCTGCTGCGGTGTGTGCGGCGGAGGCGGGGAGAGGGAGCCTAGCGTGATTAGGGAGGAATGTTGATTAGATCCATCAGCTGGACGCGAGTGCCGGGGGCCCTTTCGCCTCTCAAAAACTGTAGACTCCGGGCTGCGTATAGCCGCTTCTGACGGCGACGCGTCTTGTGGTTGCCGATCGCTCGACCCGACGTGGTGGCGCGACGGCAGGGTTTGGGGTGGGATGCCGCGCGATAGTCTTGTGATGAAATTGGAACATATATATAGTTTCCAAAAAGACATCTACAAAATTCTACCCAAGTTGCGCGAGTGAAGAAATAATCGCGATCGAATTATTCTCCCCGATTTCAAAGTCAACGTGGAGTGAACAGCGGTTTCGATGTTCGCATACAGCCGGACGTCGCGAACCGCCGATCCATGTACCAACAACGAGACGCCTATCGATTATGCAGCTGTATTTGGTTGCGCATAATTGCCGTTGCACATTTATCATATCAGCACGCGGCATTCTCTACCCATTTTCTACCACCGCGTAGCTTATTAGCCTCGTTATCAGTCCAGGCAGAACAATTCTATATATTATATTTTGTAGATTTGGTCATACATGAGTTATGTGTTATTTTTCTCTAATAACCATATGAGTACTATATTTGGATTTTTAAATATTTGTGTAATCTACATATAATCCATATACGTATATGACCAGAGAAAAGTTTATTTAAATACGAATTTATTTACATCGAAGGAAAGTGTATTTGAATGGGATAAATGTTTTGCATGTCTTTTTAATCGAGTACGAACCTAGTAAAATATTTATTTAATTCAAACAGACGTTTGTCCAATGTGAATAAATTCTTATTCATCTCAAATACATTTTTCTATCACACACACACACAGGTTCGTATTCAACTAGACCTTTTCCCTGGGTTTAGACAAAATCTCATCCCGAGAAAGCGAGCATCGATGAACCATCCGAACGAACTTTCTATCGGGAAGCGCGCGACTCGTAAATAACCCGAAATTCGACCCTTTTAATTTTATGGTGCCCATCCACGTACAGGCGGACTGCAGTCCCGGACTGTGAGCGATCCCGCCTGCAGTCCAAATTTCGCCATACACGTACAGTTCGCCTGCAGTCCGTCGCCTGCAGTCCGTCGAAACTGTTAGAAAACTGTACGTGTGTGGCGGTTGATCTGCAGTCCAGGCCTGTCGTGCTAAACTTTCATTGATATAAAAAATTGTCTATCAGTTGCACTTCAGGGGCACCTGTACGGTACCCGGGCGGTTCGACGCTCTCATTCCACGGGCGGTTGATCCTTCCACTCGAGCGGCGCCTCTATGGCATTCGGGCGGTTTGGTACTCGATATGTTTTATTTCCGATGTGCGAAAAGATTAGCGGTGCTGCTACAGTGCCGTCTACAATTAAAAAACGGAATCTGCAGAAACAGTAAAAACGAGAAAATTGATGCTGCAGTCCCGAACTGCGAGCGATCCCGCCTTCAGTCCAAATTTCACCATACACGTACAGTTCGCCTGCAGTCCGTCGCCTGCAGTCCGTCGAAACTGTTGGAAAACTGTGCGTGTGTGGCGGTTGATCTGCAGTCCGGGCCTGTCGTGCCGAACTTTCATCGATGTTAAAAATTTTCTGTCAGTTCAGGGGGGAGGAAAGGTGATGGAGGGGGTGGAAAGAGGGAAGGGAAGGGGAGCGGCGGCGGCGGCTTCGCCCTGGCTGGCAGACGATTGGTGGGGGACGGAGTTTTGAGTCGATCGTCGATCCGAAAAACTATTTTATATACTTAATATAACTAGCTGACCCGGCGAACTTCGTACCGCCTCAGAATCAATAAATGTTGTGTTAACTTAAAAACGAAATGTATTTTAATTATATTTAAACTAATTTAATTCACTTTACAGCAAGGCATTTGCTTTATTGAAACGAATCTATATATTCTGCTATTCATCGCGGAGACAAATCCAAGAGTCAAAAGTCATAAAAATCTGTCCAGCCGTTCTTTAGTTATAAATTGTGTAACTAACCCGACTTTATTTTATATATACAGATAAAGAGATTTTTGTTACCAATAAAGGTACCTACTTCTCGAGTTTGCTAGGGTGAAATCAGAAAAACGACTAATCTTCTTTGAATTTATCATTTCGAAGTTCTTTCGAAAAGTCAGTTGGTCTAGCTTGTTTTGGACCACAGATGACGTACTCGTAATCAGTTTCGAAACCTCCTCGCAACGAACGCTCGTAATCTTTGACTGAAGGCAGAGAATACCGATGAAAAACTATATGTACACGTGGAGCATCAGAACTGTATAGAATTTGTAGAATTTTCTTTGAAATATTGCCGAACGACTTTGGCACATCTTTAATACGACGAATTAAAAAAAAAATCCATTAACAATTACGACATCGATTGCGGGAGGTAACGTACTGTCATTTCGCAAAGTTTTCGTCATCCTTCAATTTCTGAGCCGTTGAAATGTGAGAAACGCGGTATTGCATCATACACAGTCAAACAGTGGTATCTACAATAACCGTCGGTGCACATACCGCTTTTTACCTATGCAGTTAGCATATACCGCATTTAGATTATCGAAATGTTAAAGGGTATAGCCGGATAAGCATATGAAAACTACCCCCGCTTGAATTTCTCGCTTGAATTAAAAAGGAAGAAATCGTAATATTTGAATTCCCACTTCTTAATTTGATAAGAAATACAACAACCGCTTGAAGCACTGATCGATTATCATTATCGCGCATAGAAGGAAGCATATTTCGTATTTCATTTATATTCTTATATGAGAAACCAGTCAGTAACTTCACTTGATCTTCAGGATAAGAAAAATTACTTATTATTCCTATAAGTAAAGAATCGCGACCTCCAGCAAGATTATCTAACAATTTTTGTAGATCAGAGGTTTCTACAAAACTTGAATTAAAAATCACTTTTAAAAGGAACAGATCGTCTTCGTAGAACTTTTCTTTGATCAAATGATTTTTGCAGCATCGATTTCCAATAGGAATAAATACTCTTTGTTTAATATACGATTGCTTTCGAGCTTCAAAAGGAATGACAGTTAATAATTCGATACGTTCGGATTGAATCTCTTCATTTCCACGATATAAATTAAATTCATAATCAGGATCATCTGTACATTGGCATTCTTTTACCTAAAAACGTTGCCGATTTCTCGTATGTCGATAACTTAACAACATAATTATAAGGAACAAAATAAGCTTCCCTTTTCTCACAACCATGTTAAATATTAGACATAAGGGGTATAGATGCAAAACCCGCCAAGTTCATTTTTGTCAAATTTGAGGTAGATACGGGAATTTGTTCTTTATAAGTACGTGCATAAGGTCGAACATAATTTAGGTGCAAATTCCACATTAAACCGTTAAGAATAATATAAGGTAGAAAATACGCTTGCCAATGTAAGGCAATGGCCGTCTGCACCAGTTTTTGACGTTTCCTGTGAATTGCTATAAATGTGACTCTTGGCGGGTTTGGCATCTATACCCCTCATATATTTCTTCTTCCAAACACAATTGATCGAACTGAACTGACTCATGAACTGTGCGTGTATGGCGAATCATCCGGCGGCCTGCAGTCCCTGGACTGTCCGGCGACGGCCTGCAGTCCGCAGAACTGTGCGTGTGTGGTCAATGACAGTTCGGGACTGCAGATCAGAACTGTCAGTCCACGGACTGCAGTCCGCCTGTACGTGGATGGGCACCATTACCCCGAGATTGCCGCTATTATATCTATCCTACAGCGGTATACGGCGGGTGTGTGTATATAGGGTACCTCCTAGTACCAGCCCTAAACCTCGACGCGAGCACCCGCAGCGCGCGATCATGGGCGTAGAATTCGAGGGATTCCGATATTCCTTCCATCCGTAACGAACCGTCTGTTCCGGGTCTCCGGACTCGCGATCTCCGTGACGATGCCACCAGAATTTGGTCCGGTGGAACGCGCAGCATCCTTGGTACTCGGCGCGCGGAGCAAGGCCGTGGATACAGCGCGCGCGAGGCTCATAAATATCGGGCGTTATAGCGTCTAATTGAGAGGCCCGGCAAACGCGGTTCGGTACACAAGCGAGAGTGGAAGGGTCAACCAGACCCGCCGGCTAGGTGTAAAAAGAGAGAGAGAGGGGGTGCTAATTTTCTCGTTGCCCCGCGCCAATGGCACACGACTCTGCTCCTCGTGCGCGCGCGCGCGGCGCTGCTCGATGCCTTCGGTAGGCCTCGTAAAAGCTATACAACACCCGCTACACACTACAAATCTGACTCCGGTTTTATTGGCAAACACAATCCCCCGGATTCCATATTTACGGCTGGCCTCGTCATAAATTTGTTCCGTTTATACGAGCGCCTTAAATCGTTTTCACCCGGTCAGGTGTGTCCGAACCTTGTTAAGGGCTGCAGTCTCGACCGCGCGGGCGCAACCGGAAGCCGGGTGATGGACGGGAATCGTCGCTCTTCGTCAATGATCGATCCGCTTATCGCGGACTCTCGCGATTCGCTTCCCGTTCACATATCTCTATTAAACTTCCTTAAAATCGATACTTATATAAAATTCTAAATCATTTTTTTTTATTTCAATGAAAGGAATTTTAATAATTTATTTAAAAATCTGCTCATCGCGACGTAAAATGTACCTATCCTGTATAAAAATTACCGTGAGATTCACGTAACCGTGGGACATGATGTCAACGACTAAATTTTTACATATGCTTCAGGGTAAAATTGACTGTTTTTTTTTTTCAGGAAAACGAATTATCGAAATAGAGCGAGGGATAAATGAATGTTATCGCGGTCTACAGTAAAAATTTGGTTGTTGACGTCATGTTCCATGGTTACGTGATTTCCGCGGTAATTGTTAACGAACATTTTTCTCCGTGTACACGCGTGGTGTGTAGGAATGACAAGAGGACTAAAAATCGAAGGCAAATAATTCACCGGATTTTCAATTATCAATTCTATCGGTACATAAAGACGAGATATCTGTACTTATTGATCGATGTCGCGACACGGACGATATATCATTTGACGATCCATAAAAATCGAAGGGGCACGTATAAAAGACCGCGTCAAAACAGCTATAGATTACGGCGGAGAGATATCTCTCGTCGAAGAGAAAATATAATTAAGTATCCATTTAACAATCGCTCTCTCGCGGCGTCGAGGCGCGCTGAACTTTATCCCACTTCATTCGGAATGCCCCCCGCCGATATCTCGCTTTTCGTCATTCATCGATCGTAATTTACGATCGCCGCTCCCCCGACGTCGCGCGACCGCGCCGAGCGACTCGAGATTCTCCCGCGCGTCCGCGGCATTCGCCCCGATTACGACGTGCCATCCTCTGCACCTATATAATCTTAGACGCTTCGCGCTCGCACCGATAAATTAATTGCCGAGATTTACGTATCGCGGCCGTAAACCAGTCGGCGGAACCGATGCTCGCGCTGCTAATTACATAATTATATGGCGTTACGGTGACCAATTAATGTAAGCGCGCGTCTTATAATAAAGCGACTCGAATCGCGTCGATGTGCCGCAATAACTCACCGCGAAGCGTTTCCGCCGCGGCGCGACCGCTCTCGCGCCAAACGTGCAGCGATTGTTGGCCGGCTATAATTCATCCTCGGCACTGTCCGCGATGACGTCTGGCGCGCGCCGCGCATCGATACGCGTATCCTGAGACTTATCCCTGCTTCGAATAGGCGAGCCGTCTTTGACGCCCGCGGCGCCGCGCAAAAAAGTGCGATTCGCGCGGCGATACGACGTATCGACGCGAACGTATTGCTGTTATTAGAACAAAACCTGTGGTTACGTTGATTTATCTGTCGCGCGGCGTACGGTACAGTTGTTCCGTTGCGAGGAAACGTTGGAGCGGTTCGTGCCGATGTCGGAGCAGGGCGATTAATCGTCGGGACTTAATCAGCGAGACGGTTTAATTGTCGGAGGGGCGGTAGAGAGGGGGATTATTTATTTGATCTTGGAACTTAACAGCTTCGCGAGACTGAGAGGTTGTGGACTCCTGTATGGACCACGGGCTTTTTTTACAATGATTTCTTCTCAGTGAATTCCACACGGAGAGAAGAGTACACGGAGAAAGGGTTAGTTGGATCTACTGAAAATTATTTGCGGGGTCGCGCAATATTTATAATATCATACATCAGTGAAATTTTTTATGTACGTGAATTAAATATCTCTTCCATACACACCACAATCATGTGAAGTAGTGTGTGATTGCGTGGAAGAAATATTGTATTAATATGAAAATAGATCAAATTGATCTAAATAAATAATTACTTGCGACCCTGCAAGTAATTCTTAGCAGATCTATATTAACTAATTCCTTTTCTCTGTGTATTTTAATCATTGTTATACTAAATTATCGATTTGACGCTTTGGGGAAAGTATCGCGTCCATCGCTCTACTGTATGACAGCAATTGAGCCGTTCGCAGCAACAACAACGTATGTCGAGTTAAGTGTATTATAGCTTAATTAACCGGAAACCCTGTAACTTACACTGTACGTAGTTGATATGACGCTGGACGTGGAAATTAATAGAGCTATAGCAAAAGCTTAACTCGACTTAAGTCTTTTTTGCAGGGAACTGCTCAATTGACACGCGTTTAATGAAGTTCACTAGATGTGTGTCAACTGTTGTCATACAGTAGAGCAATGAACACAATACTTTTTCCAAAATGTCAAATCTCGTATTATCTAGTATAATATTGATTAATATACTCTTCTCTCCGTGTATTGAACACACGTCGAGATGCTTCGACACTCTCTCTCTCTCTCCTTGAATTCTCGCGAGGACCCAACGTGGAGAAGTACGAAAGGGGCAGGAGAGGGAGATGGAATACGAGATGCGGGCACTGATTTATTTAAGGGGCACGCCAGACATCCGGTTTGTCGAATTACGCCGTTACGAGAGAGAGAGAGAGAGAGAGAGAGAGAGAGAGAGAGAGAGAAGCGTCACGAGAGAGGGTGGCGACGAACGAGAGCGCGTCTCTCTTTCTCCTCTCTCGCTCTCGGCGCGTTAACCGTTTATCATTGCATCGACACAAGTCACGTATGTCGACCCCTAACCACTTAAAAAACGACGATCCGCAGTTTAGTAGGAAGTGACGTCACGCGCGCGGTATACGGTAACGGAGATCGCGCTGCCGGTCGTATGGTAATGGGGAAGCTCTGGCGCGGTGTCCCGCGCCGCGTCCTCGCGCGCGCTCGTCCGAAATCTACTCGGGCAATTACGAAAAGACGTGATGAGACGTCGTCGCGGCGAACGATCGCCGGGGAGAGGAGGATCCACGTCCTTGTCCGCGGAGAGAGGCCCGGTGCCCGATGCCTACCTACTTCGTACTTGCCGCGAGTAGGAAGCGGCCCGGCGACGACCGATGCATTATTAATGCCCCCCCTTGTACTTGTTACCACTCTTGTAGTTACTTACTCGCGAGACCTAGAGGCCCTGCATGCACGAAACGGTGTCGTACGAATTTTGCCTCTCCCCGAACGCTGCTGTGAACCGAGGTTAATTCGACGAGATTTGGGTCCCGCTCCATATTTTATGGGCCGTCGAACGGGAACACATCGCCACGTGTCGCCGATCGACGATATCGGCACGTTGTTCCTCTCTCGCAATTGCGGCGCTCTTCTCTCGACTCTCCCGTCTTTTCTTTAGACCGTTATCTCTCGTACGTCCTTCTCGAAAGTCCCGCTGGAACTTTCGAGGGACTTTTTTTCTTCGATATTGTCTTCCCGCGTTTTTTCTACGCAACGTTCTTGGCTACAACCCAGGCGGAAAAGTTCTATATATTTTGTATGTAGTCCATATGTGAATTTGTTCATATATGGACTATATAAGAGTTTTACATTAACCACATATAAGGGCTACATATAGATTTTTGAATGTTTATATACAAACTGTATATAGTCTGTATTTGGTTAATACAGAAATCATACATAATCCGTATATGACCAAATCCCCATATGGATTATAGAGAAAAAATATATAGAACTTTTCCGCCTGGGAGCGTAACGTTGACCGGACTTCCCGAGTACCCAACGGGTCTGGGTGGCTCTGTCGAAAGGAAGGGTCTCTAGTTTCGGTCGTATGATGATTCTAACTGAATTGAAGAGGAGTGGGCAGGGGTCAGGTGACGAGGGGGCGACGGAGAGAGACAAAACGATCGCGAACATGACGACTATGACAGCGTGTGGGAGTAGCTGTCACTCATTGTTGCCCGGCGCAGACGTGATACCCAGACGCATTTTGTGCCGCGCGTGAATCGTGATAATATCGGGAGGATTCGTTACATGCCGAGCGTTTCGCATCCTGTTGCAACGATTATGCGGATGCTTCGTAGAATTTGTACGACTTCCGCTTCCGAGATGCGCCGAGGAAAAGAAATGCACTCAGAGAAAAAGTCTAGTTGAATACGAAGTTGTGATAGGAAAATTTATTTGAGATAAATAGGAATTTATTCACATCGAACAAAAGTCTATTTGTATTAGATAAATATTCCCCACTAGATTCGTACTCGATTAAAAAGATATGCGAAACATTTATCTAATTCAAATAGACTTTTGTTCGATTTGAGTAAATTCCTATTTATCTGAAATACATTTTTCTACCTATTAGGTTTGCGTTCAACTAGACCTCTTCCCTCAGTGTGTCTGAAAATAAATATTGTCGCGTTAATCGAGAAATACACTAGGAAAAAAAACGTGACAGATTTGATTAAATTAATGATCACGGGCGAAGGAACACAGATCAAGTTACTCGAACTAATAATTTGCTGGACTTGACTACAGCTTGTTTTCGTCAAACAATTTCTAATCATTACAACCAAATTATATAATTCAAGTAACTAGAACGGCGTTCCCCCGCCCGTGGCCGCGAATTTAGTCAAATGTAATATTTTTTTTCTCTGTGCATTAGAAATTGCATTCTGCTGATAGCTATCGATCCGCGATGCACTTTGATGCGAGCCACTATAATTATTGTCACTGTCATGTCGACGATAACGATCGATGCTACTGCAATTTTAATGCCGTGCGATATTTTAATTACCAGCGATAATTCTCTTTTCCAGAATAAACGCAGGTTTTTATCGCCTCGAGGTGTCACGAAGGGGTCGAACGATTTCGTCGCGCCGACGCGATTCTCGCCGAGAGCGAATTTATCCGGAAATTCCACGCTAACGAGACCTGAAATTCGTATCGGTTTGCCTTCTAACGAACGGCTCTTCGAGATATCGATTCTCGACCGGTCTTCCTCTCCCTTTCTTCTCCCGGTCTTCCTCTCCGCTGCCCGGCCGGGTACCCCGATAGACCTGCGTATATATAGAATATACCCTCGTACATCGACGATCGAAGATCAAGCGACGTTTAACGAGCTCGAGAGCGCGCGGCCGCGGTCGTCATCGGCGGATCGTTAAAGCGACGAATCGTTTCACGCGCCAACGTTGGGGAGATCCGGGGGACACGCTCGCTCGCTCTCCAGGATCAGAGTGCACGGTACTCATTTGTGGGCGCACGGTATCCCTATCGGACGGCTACATCGACGGAATAAATAATATATGCCCGGTAATAGCTTTTGACGTACGCAGCGCACATGCGCGTGCGTCTCGGTCGCGTACCACGCGTAGTTCGATTCGTAAAATACACGCGTCTCCGCGGCTCTCTCGATCGCTCGCCCTCTATGCCGCGAGCATTTTCGAGGAGAGTTGCGTGTGCTCTGCCTTTAATTGACGTCGAAACGAATATCTCGTGGCGGTCGTCGAAGACGGACATGGATATATGTATATGCTGTGAGAAAAAATTGTATTTGTAGTATAATTTTATGTAAAGCTTCTTTCTAATGAGTACCTATATATGAATTTATGAAAATGAATATACTCCGTTATTGTGAATTTTATATATGTTATATACTTATTAAATTTAATCTAAATTTTATGACGGATGATATTAATTTTCATAATCACGTGTTGGATAAAAATGTCACATACAATTATATTAAGTTTAATACAAGAAATCCGATGTACGAAGGTACTTTTCGATTCGCTAAATTCGTCGAGCGTTAAATCCAAATATATCATCCGATGAAGTTTCTCGCGATGCTTTTATTAATCGGTTCGAAAGAAGGATCAATTTTAGGAAATATCTCGAATAAGTGTAATGTCATTACACCAATATCAATGGTTAACAAGAACACTGCTATCGATGGAAAGAGCTCGCTACAATTATTCTGTTTTTCTCGATGTTCCAGAGGCCACCCTCCTCGTCACTGTCGTACCCCGGTGCGGGTGGCAATGACGACGCACGCAGCCCCGGAAGCGGGGGCACTCCCGGACCCCTCAGTCAACAGGCCCCCACGAGCCTCGACTCGTCCGACCCTGGTGAGTACGAATTTGCAATTTCAAACTCCAACTTCTCACGCGAGCGTATATCGCTATCGAGAGGTTGCATATGGGAACCTTGGGCGAACGATAACCAGCGTACTGCACCTTGACAATTTACCTCTCATCAACCCAGGTGGAAACATTTTATATGGTTTACAGCATGCGAGGCTAAAGTTACTCGTCAGAAAATAAATTCGAATCATTATTATCTCATTATCTATGAACTTTTCGCTCATATTTGTATCATACTTTTTTGAAGATTACATTTTTTTATCCACAATAGAGTCTTATATCGATGTAGACCAAAAGTTGATAAATAATGAGATAATAGTGATTGGAGTTTCCTTTCTGGCGAGTAGTTTAGCCTCATATATGGTATATATAATCCACATATATAGATTTGGTCCTACATGGATTATATATGATTCCTATACAAACTATACATGGACTATATATAGATTATATAGAAATTTAAAAGATTCAAATAGTCCATATATGATTTACGAGTAATATAGAAATCATATATAATCCATACAGGGACTATATACAAACCGTGCAGAATTTTTCCGCTTGAGACTTCTCGCGTTTCGTATACCCACGTAATTCTCCACCTCGGTGAATCAATGCTACCATTCATTTCAGTAGCAATTATCCACTTCCACTCACGTTACTATGAAATTCTTTCAAAGACCGAAATATCGTTTCTAAAATGGCACTATTTCGGCTTTAAGAGCAACGATACAATCCCTGTTTAACTGGGCACTCAAAATTCCAACGATGCTCGCCGTCGTTTCATAGGGTATCTCGGAATAGCTATAAATAAGGACGTTAAAATCGTCCAGTCGGGAAACGACGAATCGACCGCAGACGTTTCGTGTGGCGCGATACGATGCGCGGATCGAAAGCAGCCAGGGAACATGGCCGTGTATACGCTTGTGTGACTCGCTAATGACAATATCACGCAATGAACGAGTTGATGACAATCAAGATGCGGGGGGTGGGTCGGCCCCCGTAACCTTCCATATACACACCCTTCAAATTTCACAAACACCAACGCGCGCGTCAACACCGCCGGCTAACGCACTACCACGGCTAATGAGCGGGGCCGTGGCAGTGGCGTAATCAACGGGGATTCTTCGACCCATTTCTCGCGACGATAACGTCTCGCTGCCTGCGCGAGGAGGGAAAAATAAAGCGTCGACGTGAAAACGTAGCAGCCCCAGGCGAAGAAGTTCTACATATTTTGTATACGCCCATATGTGGATTAGGTCATATATGGATTATATATGATTTTTATATTAACTCTGTACGAACTATACATGGAATATACAAACATTCAAAAAAATCCAAATATAGTCCTTATATGGTTAACATGGAAATAACATAATTCGTATATGACCAAATCCATATATGGACCATATACAAAATATGTATATGGAACTTTTCCGCCTGGGGCACGATTTTGCGTTCGTTCGTAGGGTTCGGGTAAACTCGACGTGCACTCGATGCACCGCGCGCGATTGCTTGGCGTTCGAAGCGCGAAAGCGCGCCAATGCGTCCGATGCTCGGGTTCAGAGTCAGTCACCGGGGGGAATACAAGTTCACGACACCATCCCATAAAGATTCATTAAGGTCCGCCGTCTATATTCGCTGTCGTGCAACCGACATCACTGCAGGCGAGAGCCCCGTGCAGGCGCGCGCGTCCACGGGCAGGGCAGAACGGCTGATCAATAACAATCAAAATCTGGCGTTGCATCACGGAAGAAAATAAATGGGTTTGAGATAGTGCCGCGCGCGAGCGATGCGCCGCGGGGTATGAAGGGTCGCTCTGTGTGCACGGTGTCTCGTCGGCTAATTATTCGTATCACGCTAGGACGGTAATCGTACCTTGAAGCGACGACGAGCGATATCGGACGGTGTCGTTCGATTTTATTCACACGTGCATGACCTTGAATGGGAATGGTATTAGGAACTCTCTTGGTGACCAGAGAGTCGGTGTTTAATGATGAACTGAGAAAAGAGGTCGACAGATTTATAAAATTAGGTTATTTTTTATTATGTAGAAATAATACAGATAATCAAAATGTAGCAATCAGTCCCAGAAAGTATGGGGACGAAACTCTAGGTGAAAAATCTAGTGGTAATGCAGTTATGAACTTGGTTAAATACTATACTGTATTGAATTTACTTCTGTGTCAGATGTAAATTAAAATTCTGTACAGTCCTATACAGTGCATATAAGTCCTATACGGTATGATATTTAACCGAATTCATAATTCTCCCATCGCTGTATTTCTTGCATGTACGGAGAGAAAAAAGTACCTATATTAATCACTGTTATACTATTATAGATTTTGAAAAAAGTATTGTATTCATTGTGTGTGTTTTACTGTATGATAACAATTGACACACGTTTAATAAAGTTCATTAGATGTATGTCAACTGTTGTGTCACACGGTAAAGCAATGAATACAATACTTTCCCCAAAATGTAAAATCTATCACCCATCTAGTTTAACAGTGATTAATATTCTCTTCTCTTCATATAGATTCTCCCCCGCTATGTTTTCTGAGGTCGATTGCAACATTTTGAAACATCTTTTTTCTAGATTAACAATTCTTTTTTTCTATTTATTATTTTTGAACTTATCTTTCTCTCTTGATAAATTGTACAATTTGAAACTTTTTAAAATATTGTAAATGACAGTTACGATGATCTTTTCACGTTGAAATATTTTATGCATAAGTCCATCCGAAAACGCAATAACCGATCAAAAATAGCGCCGCCACTGATTCCCATGCACTTAATAAATTTGCGGTTACTTCGAAGCGATTAAGAGAAAAGCTCGATTTTTATTTACGCGCTAGCAAATTATTCTTCGCCTCTTCGATCCACGCGCTAACGAGACGTCAACCGCGACACTTCCCATTTTCCGCGTCGAAACGTTGAGAGTCCCTGAGCGAAATGAGGAAATCCCGCTGCGGATCTAACGAATCGATTCTCGCGAGCAGACAAGACCCGCCGGGCATGCTATCCTCTCGTCAATTCTCAATTATATTATTATTTATATTTTAAACGACGAGCGGATAGCGGGTTCACCCCTCGGCTCCACCTATCGAGCGAGAAGCGCCGGTGAACGAACGTACCCCCCGCCAACCCCCTCGCTTTGTACTTACGTAGCGTAGAGTACACGCGCTTATACGCACCTCTAGTTAGGTATAGTTAGCTAATGTCGCAGATAAATATCGGGGCGCCGGGTCTGTCACCGACCAACCGGTCATTTGCCCGGACATTTCATTACGCACGCATTTTTTTCCCTCTTTATCGATAGACTAAAACGCTCGGCGACCGTTACCCTCTCCTACCCACCTCCCTCTGCGTTAATGTTCGACTCGTTTGTGCTCAGATATTATCGGACACGTTCGTTTCCCCCGGTTTACTTAAGAGTCGTGCCGATCTAATGAATCGACACCGCTGACGAACTCGGAATCGAACCGGTTTCCACTGTTATCTACACCTATGATCGTCGAACGGGCTGACCGCCTGTATAGGTGGATACTCGTTCGCGTCGTTCCACGTTGCTAACTGGAGTCGCTCGTGTGTTGTACCTATATCTATTGTATGGGCATGGTGCGACGTGTAATAAATTACATTCCATCGGGTACATCCAGTGGTTACGTCGGTTCTCGTATTTTCTATTTGCCGCTCGTCAATATGTTCTTAAATCTACTTTGAGAAAAATAACCTCGTCAGTCAAACCAAAATCCTGGAGACCATAACCAAACTGGTTGGTGAAACATGGATTCTTCATCTGTTTGGTTAAACTGACTATTTTCTGGTTAGAATACCCAAGTGGAAAAATTCTGTACGGTTTGTATATAACCCACACACGGATTATATATAATTTCTGTAGAAACCATATGTGGACTATATATGGATTATTTGAATTTAAACAATTTTTGATTATTATTTGAATCCATATAGAATTTTTCCACCTGGCTAACTAAACATGTAGTTAGGATTACTAAATATTTGGTTCAACTTATTAGTATTTTGGTTAGAATACCTAACAACTCGTTTATCCAGATACGTTTTGTCATTTTGGCTAAGTTATTTTTCTCAAGATATAGTTATTTAACCGACGATCAGAGTCGATCGTGCATTTTATCATACTTGAACTTTTTACGTCAACTTGAGAACTAGCTTTATGTTTCATACATTGGGTCAGGTCGATGTTAGATTCTACCGGGGGAGGAGACATATGATATCCGCCGGATAAACTATCAAAGTCCTGCCGGGCGCGAAGCGAGTCTCGTCGACCAAAGGTCATGAAAATTCCTGGAACTCGAGGGGGGCGGGAAGATGAAGATAGAAATAATGAGGCTGGTTCTCTGTGTTTTCTGTGTTTTCAAGCGTCGGCAGTATCGGTCGGTTATCGGTCGTCTTTTTCTCGTCGCCGGGAGCGGCGCGGCTGCAGGGTTCGAGCCGCGTCGCGGCGTATAACGAGGGCTTCGTGTCGTGAACTCTTTCACTTCCCCTCCCCTGTTCGTTTTCTTCCACCTCTGACGTTTTATTTCGCGAGGAAAGACGTCGCAGCTTCCCCGATTTTCTTTTCATCGTCACGAGTATCGACCGAATTCCCCGCTCGACGATCCTCGCTCGTCGAAGCCACATGTGACGAGTGACGAGCGACGACAAATATTCCAACGAAAGATCCTCTCGCCAATCCTGTTTCCGATAAAGCACTCACACACCCGGCCGTTCCGAACGCGTGAACGCGATGCGTCGTCAATTGAGTCGATACCCCGCGATAGCCGACGTAAGAATAAGCAAGTAGGTATATATCTACATACTAAATAGTTACATTTTCTATCGTTAATGGGGTCGTTAAAGTCCGAGCGAGAGCGGAGGGAGGGATAACTTCGCGTGACCGCGTGTAGAGCGAACCGTTAGATCGAAATTAATCAACTCGTTAATGAACGATAAACTTGTATCTCTGTGTCGTACGAGCGGCTCGTTCGTATACAGTGTCAGATAGCGAGGGCCGAGCGTGGCGGGAGGCGCGCGCTCATTAATATTACTGTTTATTGCGTCGCTCTCCTGATCTCCGGCATTTTTGCCGCAGTTCCCCCTCACCTCGCGGCCCGCGCGTCAATGACAGCCGAGAGAGTCCGTCGCGATCTGAGTTATTCGCCGCGTCTCGTTCGACACCCCGGCGCGAAGCCGTCGTCAAAAAAACGCAGCCGCGTCGATCGTGAAACCGGTCAATTTGTATAACGCGGCGCGATACGAGATTTTACGAGCGAAACGACAATTTGTTTCCTTATCGTCACGCCGAGACGTCCGAACGGCCTTTGCAGCCGCGCGCGCGCGAGCGAGCACATCTCCGCGGCGCGAAGATACGCTTCGGCTCTGTACGACTCGATGCGCGCGTAGGTATACCGATCGCAGCCACGCGCCTCGCTTTCCTCGTTTTCCGCGTGGGAATCTGTTTATCTACTTTATTACCCGCGTCTATGGTTATCGACTGTCTTCGGGGAGTTTAATTCGATTTTAATCGTTGATATACGTGGCTGCGATTAATTAATTACTGTAATAATTTTCTCTCGCGTAAGTGGCTCGGGCATATCTAGAAAGAAGTGATATAGGTTCGAGTTTATTTAAAATTTCTTCGGAATTATTTCTTTTTTATTTGCCCGACCATATCGGACCTTCTCTCCTTGTCGCCGCAGTAAATTTCCCGGGGAAAAAGAAGAGCACAACGCTTTCTTTCTGCCGGATCGGCGTCCGACGCGATACATCGGGACTCGCGCGTTTGACCCGTGACCGCTTGTCATTCCGAGTAATATAATCGCGGGGCGCGGAGCGAAGTGTGACGAAGAGAGTGTTATAATGAGTAATGCGCCGTGTATGTCCCCTTTAATCGCGGTCGTGCTATCAGAGGGGAGTTATGCCCGGTTCTCTCGTTGCACGCAGTAAATTTCCCACTTTGGCCACGATATAGCGCGCCGCTCTATCACGCGAAAGGCATTCTTGGCTGCAGCGGAGAGGGTTAGACGTTTTTCCTCCCTTTTTTGATCGCCAGGTACAGGGTAAAAGTGGAATAGGTGCGCCAGTCTCTGTTCAACTTTGAACGCGATTATCGCGAAATGCAGTAGAGATACGCGAAAAATGTAAAGTAGCTTTTTCATAGACGAAACGTGGATGAATATTTTTTATTTAAATATTTTTTCGATAAATGCAATTGCTTCCGAGATAATCAATTTTGAACTTGCTCTTCAACCGGGACGACTACTCTCTTAATCTAAATCAATGAAAATCAGTGAATAGTCGCAGTTATTTTTATTGATTCAGATTAAGAGAGTACACTGAGGCAAACGATGTTTCCAAATGTAGCAATCAATGCCAAAAAGTATGGGGAAAAAACTCCAGGTAAAAGATATAGTGACAATACAGTTATGAATACGGTTAAATGCTGTACCTAGGGGTACCTACTGTATAAAATTTACTTTTGTCAAACGCAAAATTTAAATCCCCTACAGTCCTTACAGTATAACATTCAAACGAATTCATAACTGCTCCATCACTATATTTCTTACCTGGAGTTTTTACGCCGTACTTTCTAGACTTGATTGTTACATTTTGAAACATTTTTTTTTCTCAATAATTTATCCTACTTCAACCCAACTTAACGAAGGATGAATATGGATTTCTCAATGAAAGACTGATTGGAAAGAAAAAAGAACAAAGTGCATACTCCCCGAAATCGGAGAGATCGTTGATTCGCCCGCCTCCCGTAACAAAAGAGGGCCGGGGAGCAACGGAATATCTCGGCGTGCGCGCGATGTTGATTAGCACACAATGTGACGCGCGAGTAAAGGAGATAGGCGTGTTCGATCGGTCGTGCGCGTGATATCGATGCATCGGAAACGACACCTCCGCGAACGTCGGCGCGCGTGTAGGTGGGTACGTTATATCCACACCCGGAAACGGGGAACGGGCGGCACCGAGCGCGAGATCCCCCTTTATACGGAGGATCCTGCAGCTCCGTCACGCGTCGCCGCCGGCCGCGTCGAGATAGCTGCGGCGATCGAATCGCGCGGCTGCGACGAGTAACGCGAGAACCTCGTCGGCGTTTTACCGCCGCGATCGAATCGCGCGCTGGCGGCGAGGTACGAGTCCACGAGCGGGTCGCCCTCTCTCCTTCACAGTTCCCTTCATATTTTGCCAAGAGATCGACGTCCCTCTGAAATCGATCGGCCGACTATCCTACGTTACATATTTTTTCTAAACGCTCACGTCGAAAATTACCAGACCGCGTTGCAATTTTCCTGCGGAGAGGGAGTCTCGCGAAGGGCTCGATCGTAAAGCCACGGCGTACGGGCGAAACGCGGCAACGGCGTGAGCGTTAACGTCCTCGAATACGGAATAAGAAACGCGTGGATTCGATGGTATCTCCTTCACCTCGACGCCGACGGTGGTCCTCCCTTCTCCCAGCCTCCTCTCTCGACTTTCCCACCACCCTCGCGGCGTCCTCTTCCGTCGACGTTCGCGCGACGCGAATAAATCGTGCCTCGCCTCGCGCTGTTAAACACCTTCGAATAATCCGGGAACGACCGGGCGGACGGTTTCGGTTACCGAGCGGCGTGATTACGCGTCTAGAGGAATTTCTCCGTCGACGTGGATCCGACTGGAAAGGCGCAGAGGGGAACCGCGTATTGGAAAAGAAAATCGTTAAGTTTTTAACTAAATTTTGAGGTTACGGGCGGGTTATTAAATATAGCTCAACAAATATGTAGTTAAAATAGGGTAAAGTGAGGCTAAAAATGATGTGAGGTAAAAAATACCATTCAGCTAGTCTTCAACTGTGACTAAATTACTAATTCACTAAAAAAAAAAATGACTATTTGATAATTGCGTTACGTAGAAATACACGGAAAAGAATTAGTGGTAGAATTTATCCAATTTCTGGTCAATTTCGGGACAAGGCAATTTATTGTTACGATAACTACAATTTTAGTAAAAATTATAGTAAAACTTGTAGAAGTTACAAGCGGTGCTGTAATTTTTTTTCTGAAATTGTAGTTATCGCGGCAATAAATCGGCCTCGTCTCGAAATTTACCACAAACTTTGTAAAAATGCTACGATTTATTATTTTTTTTCTGTGTAGTCTCCGTATGCCGCAGCTGCCAGTAAACGCTGGTTGCGAATAAATGAAACGAATTATTCATGAAAAACTAGCGAATGGCACGTATTACCTTCGACACGTTTTGTCCCACTCTACCTTAACACAAGTCTAATTAAAGTAACTTGAAACTTAGCCGCTTCAATTAAATATTTGTTGGAGTAACTGTACATGTAGGTTTTCATCTGTAACCTTATAGATAGATTTATTTCGGCTTTCCAGCCACGAAAGGGGTTGGTTTTACACCTCCATACATTCGCTCTTGCTATAATCTAACGCACAAGGTACTTCATATAATATAATAACTCATCTTTAACCTTATAATTCAGTTAAATCGAATGATTTTTTTCTGACCGCGCCTGGATATTTTAATTTTAAACAGTCCCGTTCACTTTTTTGATTCGCGAAAGCTCCGCCGACAGTATGGCGAGCGGATAGGGAAACATTCGACTTACATATTCCACGTTGTGCAATAATCGGAGCGGGTATATCTCGCTTCGAACTCGCTCGCGCCTCCACCGTAAACCGGTCGTACTTATACGCGGTGGGATACGATCGTGGCGTGTCGCTCGCGATTAGGTGGCGTGTCTCTAGCCTAGAAACCGAGGAGCGATACGGGGAATCCGCCTTGTCGTTGGAAAATACTTTTTGCTCGGTGCTAATCCGAGAGGTTGCATTCATTTTGCATTATTATCCCTCATATCGTCCACGCATGGCAGTCCCCCGTGGTACCAGTAAAGATAGAGGCTAGAGGCGAACCATCGCGAGTTTTAAGGCTAAAATTGAAAACTTTGAGATAAGACGCGTTCTACGAGAAAATCCTTAAAAATGTCTTTGTTCGTCACAATTCGATGTACCCACATCGAAGCGAAGAAAAGCCCAGCCGTCGTCATCGTCGTCGAACCAGCGTTGAGCACCGCTGACGGACAGCTGTTCCGCGCCCATACGATAACCTAAACTCGACTCGCCCGTTCCCCGAGCTAGTTCGCGTGTGTATCGACGCTGTTTATATTTTTTAACTCGCTATGCATAAATAGCCATGCCACATTGCGGCGCAGTCTCTTTGATTGTCTTCTCGGAAGCGACGAGATTTTTCTCGGCCAGCCGGCGAGCGCGAGGCGCAGATAAACTACGAATTACCGCGAAGTCCAACGAGAATGAACTCTCTTTCTCTCCCTCGTCCCCCTTTCTCTGCCGCACGATAGTAACGCCTTTTCGTCGAGCGCGCTCTTCGAAACGAGCTCTAATCGCTGAACGAGGCCCATTGTGCATCGCGCGGTGCATCACGCGAGGCGATTCCGTTCCGAGCCGAATCCCTCGCGTCCCTGGAAAATGTGCATCGCGCGGCCGCCGTAAATTAGCATCGCAATACCTGGCTCGCGGCGATTTGCTTCGCACGAGCGTCGTCGACTCTTTTTTTTCTTCCTCTAAATTACGAGCGACACGTACAAGCTGTACTCGCGCGCATTATGCGGTGCATTATACGAGGCGGCTATTGATATCTGACGCACTAAAGTAGGCAATGAAAGAAGGAGAAAAAAGAAACTCGGAGATATCGCCGGAGCGGTACCGTACGCGCCGGCGAATCGCGCGCGAACGCCAAGGAGAACCGGCGTGATTCTCTCGCCTTCGCGTCGCGGAAGCGTGGGTGGTTTTTGTACGCCGGAGGAAAAATGCCGTTCGAGGGAGCCGTTCGTGGAGGCGCTTGAGGTAACACACTCAAAACTTGGTCAAAATGACAAAACGCATCTGGATAAATGAGTTTAGTTATTCTAACCAAAATACTAGTAAGTTGAACCAAATATTTAGTTATTTTTACTACAATTTTGGTTATTCTAACTACGTCTAGTTAGAATAATCAACAAATGGCCAGTTTAATGAAACAAATGGAGGATCCATATTCAACCACGGTTTGGTTATAGTCTCCAGGATTTTGGGTTGAATTTACCAAGTTATTTTTCTCAAAGCAGTTTCCGGACGGCCATAAAAATTCATGCACCTGATTGTACTCAGAGCTCTTACCAGTGACACTTCGTGTCTACATCCTTAATTTATTGAAGATTTTTTCCACACAGAAAAAAAAGAATTAGTTGGATCTATTAAAAATTACTTGCGGGGTCGCAAGTACCTAATTATTTATTAATATCAATGAAATTTTTTAATACATCATTTTTATATCTCTTCCTTATAATCATATGGAATAGTATCTATATAATTGCAAAGAAAAAATATTTAATTAATATGAAAAAAACTTAATCGATGTAAATAAATAATTACTTGTGACCCCGTAAATAATTATTTATTAATTTTTTAATTTCTTTATTTTTAGTAGACCAATTAATTATTTTTCTCTGTACACTAGTCGTTCCTTCTTATTCCATTCAATAATTTGAATTATACTCAAATATATTCGGTTACTAAAACGTTTCTTATTGGGACTGTTACCTTATGGGAGGGAATCGACGAGGAGTTCCTCCGGGTTTCACGGCGCGTCGGTGTAGGTCCGAAATAACAAATCGATGCGGGTACTTAACACATCTCCGGTCCACGAACATAAATCGATATGGGTCAGTGTTTTGAGGGCCCGCTGTGACACTTCATCAAACATATTCCGTCCGAGTTTATGTTCGTACCGCAATAAAACGTTATCTGTTACGAGTGGTCGCTCGGACAAGTGGATCTAGTTTGACGTTCTTGGTTAGTGCGGGGTTTTCTCCTAAGGATCGTGACTGAGAGATAGAGGGAGAGGGAGAGGGGGGCGGATAACGTTACTTCGCACGGATGCTTATGTTTTTATGTCCATTTCGACGCTCCTGACGAGCTCTTCACGGCCCCGGACCCCATCCGAGGTATCGCGTCGCTCGGGACACGACGCCGGGACCCTGGAATTCGTTAGGCGCGCAAAGGCGGCCGCGATTTTTACGATGTTTCGTTTACTTTACGGCAACCCGTGCGCCGTGCCGGCGATTCTTTTTTGCCTCCTTTTTTTGCCCTTTAAGGAGCACTGAGAGAAAAGGTCTTAGTTGAATGCGAACCTAATAGAAACATTTATTCACATCGAGCAAAAGTCTATTTGAATTTGATAAATCTTTTGCATGTCTTTTTAATCGAGTACGAACCTAGTAGGACATTTATCTAATTCAAATAGATTTTTGTTCAATGTGAATAAATTCCTATTCATCTCAAATAAATTTTTCTATTATAGGTTCGTATTCAACTCGCCCTCTTCCCTGGGTGAGCGGTTCGGGATTCGCGGTGTCCGACGTCGAGGTGCGCGGGGAGGGGGCTTTTTAAATGATTCTTATCCCTTCGCTCGAGTGTTGGAAGCGTCTGGAAATAATTCAGGGACGCGTTTCGGAGTCCAAAATTATATAAAATATGTCTTCCCCTCTTTTACTCTTGAAATATTATTTTATTTAGTGCACTTTTAATAGCTACATATTGCCTAAATAAACTAAGAAAAATAATTGGGTTAAAATAACAAAACGTAGGTATCTAATTAAACGCAGTTAGTTGTTCTATCCAAAATGCTAGTCAGTCAAATCAAATATTTAGTTAATTTAATTAGATTTTGTTATTCTAATGAAAAAAAATGGTCAGTTGAACTAAACAGGTGGAGGATCCATATTTCACCAAACAGTTTGGTCATCGTCTCCAAGATTTTGATTAAATTGACCAAAATTTTTTCTCAGTATAGATATCATTTCAAATTTCACCTTATTTTTTTTTATATTGACATCTATTGCTCTCATTTACAACCCCTTGATTCTTTACCTCGCGCTCTCGTTACACCCTTATACCCTGTCTCGTCCGAGGAGAAGGGTTGACTTCAAGGGATTTCTTAAGGACCGGAAGGGAAGTCGAAACGAATGAAAGACCGTGCTCTCCCCATAAACACCGTTTCATCCCGGGAAAGTTTAAGTCTCCCGGCTTTTCCGCAACGATTCACCATTTATTCGACTCCCAGAAGAAGCCACCCCTTTGCTCTCGCTCGCACTTTCCGTCCGCGTTCCCAACTCATCCCGTCTCGCTCCCGTTTCCTCTCTCTTCCTCTCACCGAAGGGCACGCATATTTCTCCCCCGCGTCGCTATCTATCCACCCATCTTCTGCATTCCTTGGGGTATTACACGCAACCCCGTACGACATCGTAGCGGTTCCCCAGCTCTCTCTCTCTATCTCTCCACCCGAGGCCTGTCCGAGCCGTTTTCGGCGTTCCTTTCCACGCAGCGCGACGCCCGTGGTGTGGTGGGCGCCCCGTAGGCGAGGCTCATCTCGACGGGGACCCGTTCAAATCCCGATGCGACCCCGGGAACAACGCAAACCCATTACGGATTCATCGTGCGCCATTAGCTAATTCTTCCTTGCTCTAACGTCCCCCTTTTTGCAGTCCCGTCTCTCCTCCGGCGTCCCTTGGCGTTTCGATGCCGACATCGCGGTCCCTTTTTCCTTTCGCGCTCGCCTTTTCGTTGGTCCACCCTCGACGACGCCTCCAAAATCGCGGGTTTGGGAATACCGGGAGAAAGCGTTGCGCAATTATGGACTGATGCAAGAATGCAGATGTTGCTTCGTATTATGAAGAAAGGAAATCATTTTTGATTTTTAATACACTGAAGAAAAATTTAGTTCCAACCAAATTGTTTAGTTTAAGGTTAATTTTCGTTAAGGTAACCATTGTGTATTTGGTTGAACTGTATATTGTTGAAAGAATTCGTTTTGTTGTTAGATATTGGTCAATTAAACATCGCTGCTCTGTTAAATTAATCCGAGTTGGGTTTGCTTCAACAAAAGTTTGTGTTAGACGTACGCGGTTGAAGTATAGTGTTAATAAACTATATTCAGAAAAAAAAATCGTTTGATTGAATATTCATCAAGACTACTATATTATATTTTTAGTTAGCAGCTCAAGATATTGTGGTTTGCAAAATTAGTTAAATTAAACAATTACTTTTCTCAGCGTATAAAATGCATTCGATTCTCTGGCATTAAAAAAACCTGTTCCACAAAAGTTGACTTAGGTACAACCACCGCGATTCAGAATGTTATTCAAGGGCCACATTTTATGCACCGCAATTCTATACAATCCCACCCTTGCGACTAGAATACCACTTCACCCCCGCGACGCGATCAAAGAGCGACGCCGACACGTTCTTCACCCCCTCGCGACACCATCGCCACCGCGCGCGGAATCCCGAGATCGCGCGCGCGCGCGAGAGAGAGATCCAAAAGTCGAAGTTTCGCCTTCGTCGTCGGCTGAAATTGCCCTCGGAGAGCGGGGGATGGCAGAGGGGTGCCGGTGCTGCGACGATGGAAGGAAAGTGCAGTCACCCGGAATAAACGAGAAGACCTGAAGGATCGTTGGTCGAAGCTCAGCCCGCTGCGTCGCCAAGGTTGGGGATGAGTTTACGCCGCGCGCGACGCGCGGTGGTGATGAAACTTTGCCGTGACGGCAGCCGAGGGGCTGTCACGCCGTTTCCCTCGACCGCGGGTTAAACGGACGGCGGAATTTCGTGATGCGCGGTGCGCGCGCTTCATGCGGGAAAAAATGAGCACGGCCGTCGCTCCTATTGTGTACCTCGTCCGAAGAGGGACCACTCTTCGTCGTCGATACGGGTTAACCGCGAGCGAGGATAATTGGGGCTCCGTGGAGCCGCGCAACGGCAGCGAGGCGGGGACCACACATCGCGCGTCCCGGGAATAAAAGCGCGCGTCGTCTCGCGGCTCCGTGGGATGAGTTGTTGCCTATCTATATGCACGTGGGAGGGGGACGATGTATTTTTGCGTGCGTTAAGGGTTAAATATAGAGCGTGGCTCGGGCGACGTGCGGGGTACCTACTTCTTGACATTTTGCCAAAAAATCAACATTTCTGGAATTCGATCGTTCGACCACCCTTGTGTATTTTTGCATGCTGATTACAAAACTCACGGTTATCAGGTGAATATCTGAAGGGAAATATGAGATATCAGTGAGTTTGTGCACGAAAAGCTTTTTTTTCCCATAAAATCACCGATGTCTTAGTTTTCCTTTGAGATTTCCTCGATAAATCAATAATTTTTGGAATCTGCGGGAAAATATACATTAATCGGAGTGGTCAACAGTTCAGTTCCGATCAATACATCGATCGACTACCCCTTTTTCAACGCGATAAGATTTACTGCGCTCTTCGACGACGGCTCTTTCCACTCTTTCGAATAGAATAAACGCGGTCGTTTACCCGCGGCGCATAGTTGGATGCAAATCCATGCGATCAGATGCAACGGAACGACTCGGGGATGCTGCGGCGCCGCGGCATCCCCGGCGAAGTGCCATCCGGCGCATCCGTCGGAAAAGGAGGCCGTCGAATTTTTTTTTCGCCGACCGAACAGACTTCATTCTTGGTTTACAAGCATGTGGTCTACAAAGAGGTTGCCACGTTGTTAAAATAACCGCAGCCAACCTCGTGCGCTCGAGAGCGCCGTCTTCGAGGCGTTTCCGTGTGCGTGCATGCGTGCGTGCGTGCGTGCATGCGGCGAGACCGTCGACGAGGGATCGACCGGCGCGGCGCGTTTCGTCTGGGTGGATGTATCTTTACTTTGTGGTATTGCGAGAGTGGTGATCAACCTGGTGTCGATTCGCGTCCATAGTAATCATCTCGGAAAAATCTGTTCACCCCGAGAGGACACCCCTCTCTCAGTAGGACTGCTCTTGCATCAGAGACTCTCGGAATGCAGTCGGTGGAGCTGCGTCGAGGCTCTGAAATTTTTTGTGAAGCTGCAGCGACGCGGCGACGGAAAGTAGCGGTAAATTTGACCGGCAAACATTTGACCGGGAAGACGATCCAGGTGACGAAGCGACAATCGATACACCTACTTCATATACGGGGATCGTTCATTTTCGGACATGAAATCGGATACCTAGCGCCTTGGAACAGGTGCCGGTCGTGGTAGCGGTCGTGACATTTCTCGTCCCAAGCCGAGGATGAGAACCCTTCGGAGCGGCGTAACGCAAGGAACTTTTCGAAAACCACAAAGTGCAGCCGTAAAACGTACGGGGGACCGCGTGCGCGCGCGTCATATTTGACAGCGGCGGGGCTGCTCCGCGCGTCTGCTCGGGCTGGCTGAAATTTTTTTTCCCCGGACCCCGAGCCCGACTTTTATTGCGTGTACCGTTGATGCGCCGTTAAACGCGCCGGTTTATCTCGTTAGTTGTCCCAGTTACCGTCCGTCGCCGCGATAGTATCGCATGCGAGCGATCGAAAGAGGATTTGTGAACAAAGTAAATAGCCTGCCTTCCGAAGGCTACGTCGAAATATTTGTTTTCCCCTTAATCTTGTAAGGAAAAGCTTCTTATGCAGAAATGACGCGATTTTTTTTAATTGTCCATTATTTACAAGTTAATTAAAAATTGTTAATAGAAATAGGGTTCGTGAACGAATTAAATGGCCTGTCTTCCGAAGGCTTCGTCGAAATTTTTTTTTTTCCTTAAATTTGCGAGAAAAAGTTTCTATTGCAGAAAATTATGACGCGATATTTCTTTCTACCGTTGATTATTTGCTAGTGCATTAAAAATTTGCTGATCGTAAATACGTGACAGACGAAATTAGGGTCTGTGGAGCGCTCCTCAGTTGGCCCTTGATTATTGTGTCAGGTAATGGTACCTAAGAGTTATCAAAAACTGTCTCGCGCATCACCCTACGCGCTCTTCGGACAGCTGTAATAAACTATATTCCGCGCGGGAGAAAAGATACGGTCGAATCAATTACACACATAATGAATAAGTCCTCAAACTTAATTATAGGTTAGCAGAGCCATAAATTACACATCCAATGACAATGATTACGGCTTTCTCGACCATATTTATAGCCTTGTTGGCTATAATTTATATTTGAAGACTCAATTCACTCCTGTATATACTCGTGCTTTTCTGTAGATGCACTGCCGGACCAGTGTTTACTATTAAAAAACTGTTCGTGCCGGCAGAATTAATAGATTAATAATTACTCCTCAGTATAATCGCTTCCTCTGCTATATTCGAGAATTTTAATCACATTACCTTACACGTAAATCGTGTCGTTAGACGCAGGCAGCGACGGCGGATTATCACTGAATAATGACAGCAAAATCGATCGATTAGCGTGTCGCGATACCGGGCGATAAAAGTGTCGCAGGCGGCGTTAAATTTCCATTGACTCGCGAAGAAGTTGTACGTCTTTCACCGGCGCGTTATAAACCAGACTTAAAATATTATCCCACATTTCGCGTAATTAACGCACCCGTGGCCTTATGGCACTACGTTACCCGTATCGCTTTTCTATTTACATTGTTTCTCGTGCGCTACCATCGCGTAACCGTAATTGAGCGCGGCAATGATATCTGTCGTAAATGAACGCTTTGCTCACTCGCCAATTATATCAGGTACAGTGAGGATACGCAGTACTTAAGCTTCGCTTATCTTCGTCGTAAACCGATTACCGCTTGGCGCGAGTAAAAATAGCGTAGAGTGCGTATACTTTTGGTCGTGTGTAATGGCGCGTACGGAGCCTCAAGCCTTGATAATAAAAACGCGTCGGACGGCGCGTGTATCGTACCTGAGAAACGAGGTCGAGAAAAGCGTCCGTTCGAAGAAACTAATCGGACGATTATATACGGTCTAGATTGTCTGTAATAATTATATCCGAGCTGCTGCATCTACATTGAAAGAAAAGTGGGTGATAAAATCAATCATAATCGTTAGGTTGAATTTTCTTGACTGCTACACTGTAAAAAATTGTATTTTTTAATATACTTTTATATAAAGCTTTTTTTCCAATACATGATATGAAAATTAACATACTCGGTAATTATGAAGATTAATATATTTTGTTGTGAAATTGCCCTTATCAATTTCATAACGGGGGATATTAATTTTTAGAATAACGTATCGGCTAAAGGTTTTATATACAATTGTATTAAACTTAATATAAATTTTTCTTACAATATAGTACCATATTTATGATCAAAAAAATGATGAATGCAGTCGAAATAACTTTTATTGCGTGGTTATAGTAACAACGAGGTTGCAGTTTATGATAACTATGCACTATAATTGAATCACAAAACACAAAAGTAGATCAATAATAATACTACGGTAGCATTAATTATATAAAAAAAGGTCGGCGACACGTATCGACCATGCTGATACCTGATTTGGGCAACCTGATCTCTTGTTATTATAACCAGAATCTCACTGCTTAGAACAACTATAGAATTATGGTTGGGGCGACTCAATTATGGTTCTTTAAACCAGATCTTTGTATGTACAGTTGTCCTCGTTTCCAGTCGACGTAATTACCGCCAATTTTCGGCAAGCAGCGGGAATATTATCACGATCGAATCCGAATAAACCGCGTTTCAAATTTCCTCTCGAAGCGTCCCTTCGGCGACGCGTCGCGGTGACTATATCAGGGACGAACTTGAAGAGGGGTGGAGTGATACGGCGGAGGGTGTCGGGGGCGAAAAGTAACCGGCGTCAGGAATTACCTCGTAAAGTCGAGAGCTCGGTTCGTCGAACGGGGGTGGAGTTTAATTTATTTCGGAGCCACCGATATCGAGAGAGGCGCCTATCGATTACGCGAAACTTATTACATACGAAGTTACGATGGCTTTGCGAAACGTTCGGGTGGGAGGGAGGAACAGAGAAAGAGAGATAGAGCTGGTCTCGGTTGAGAGAGACGGAAGCGAGAGAGAGAGAGAGAGAGAGAGAGAGAGAGAGAGAGAGAGAGAGAGAGAGAGAGAGAGAGAGAGAGAGAGAGAGAGAGAGAGAGAGAGAGAGAGAGAGAGAGAGAGAGAGAGAGAGAGAGAGAGAGAGAGAGAGAGAGAGAGAGAGAGAGAGAGAGAGAGAGAGAGAGAGAGAGAGAGAGAGAGAGAGAGAGAGAGAGAGAGAGAGAGAGAGAGAGAGAGAGAGAGAGAGAGAGAGAGAGAGAGAGAGAGAGAGAGAGAGAGAGAGAGAGAGAGAGAGAGAGAGAGCGCCCAACGGAATGGCTCTAAATTCGGTAATAATGAAACTCACTGATGTGTATGATTGAAAACGTGGGGACGCGGCAGAATAGCTAAACGAGCGAGAGCGGCGGAGGGCGAAAGAATGAGGATGAATCGGGGACGACGTGGAGCGTCGTAACGCTGGGAGGTACGCCATTACGCGCTATAATGCGTACATATCCGGGCGGCACGACCCCGGCGCAATTAAATTAAACGTATCGAAGAGTTTGTTGTTTATTCGTTGCCAATTATTTGGCTTTATTCCAAATTTGCTTCATCCCTTCATCTCGTTCTTCTACATTGAGAAAAATAATTAGGTTAAAATGACAAAACGCATTTAGTTGAACGCATCTATTCTAACCAAAATACTGATAAGTTGTGAACCAGGTATTTAGTTATTCTAACCAAATGTTTAGTTATTCCTATTAAACGTTCAGTTATTCTAAACAAAAATTGGTCAGTTTAGCCAAACATACAGATAGGAGATCCATATTTCACCAAACGGTTTAGTCAGTACGTCCAGGATTTTGATTAAATTAACTAAATTATTTTTCTCAGTGTGCACTAAAAGAAATAAATGTGGTTGTGACAATATTTTAGACTCAATTGCTCAAGTTTGGTAATTAGCACCAGTTTTCATAGTTGTAACTATTTTTAGTTACCGGTACGAGAAAATTGTTGCGATAACTATGTAAAACTGGTGCTGATTACAAAACTGGAGCAGTTCAGTCTGAAATATTTGTTACAACTACTATTTTTTCTCGGTGTGCAGTCGTCAGTCGAGAGCGCGTCGAGTAATTATATACGCTGTTCGCCCACGCGATGATAATAATAATCATTGCGAAGAGGCCCTAATCCGCGCACGACTGTAATGACGACCGAAAGCGCGTGCACGGTTAACTAGGCCACGCATAGCGGCGGTAGAATGTGCAGCTATAGGTGCACTCGAGATTTTTATCCGTGAATGGAGACAGCGCGCTGATCACACGAGACAACGGAGACACGAATGGCCATCGTTGCAATAATGGATCGGTATGTTTTGATCGATGTGCACGGATTACGCGTAATCCCCGTATAAATAGATATATTGGTGCGTTGTTGGCTCTCGGGACGGGACATTGCATACCGGATGTCACGGGAGTGATCTATCATTCTTCTACTGGCCGTGCTGGTCCTCCTTCCCGCCCTCTCTCGATATCGCGTACTCGCGTCTCTTTTCATTGTTTCGGATTCTTTGAAGCGAAATATTTCATATCAACGAGAAGATATTTATGGGACATTCATCTCGTTACTGTTAGACGTGACTGTGTTTAGAGTATACGGAGAAAAAAAACTGTACGAATTATAATTTAACTAGCATTAAGTACAATTCCACGCCCAGAAAGCTTTACAGAATTACACAGTAATTCGATATTTTTCCTGGAGAACCGATAAAAATTCCTGTGCAAATAAATAAATATCTATCTGTAAAGTTGCAAACAGTAAATAGAAATATGCCCTCTGTACAAATTCTTGAAAATGAGCTCGAGTCTTAATGCTACTGGATGAAGCAATAAAAATTGCTGGCTTCTCTTTTTCCGCCCAGGTGGAAAAGTTCTGTATATTTTGTATATAATCTATACCTATGTGGTTTTGGTCACATATAGATTATACATGATTTCTATATTAACCATGTAAGGAGTAAAATATGGATTATACAAATATCCAAAAATCTGTATATAATCCTCACGTGATTAATCTAGAAATCATATATAATCCATATGAACAAGACTACACATAGATTATACACAATATATAAAATCTTTCCGCCTGGGCGTGTACTGTTTAGGATCTCGACAAATACTCAATCGCTCGATTCTTTTCTTCTCCGTCACATTTGACGTAATCGCACGCGAATATCGATGCGCCAAATATAAAAGAACAGAAACCTCCCCAGCCTCCCTCTTTTCGTGACTCTCGACGTGTCCCGAGCGATCCGTCACACGCGAGACACACTACCGCGCGCGCGATCCTCCGCCCGTTCACTCGCTCAGTCGTGCCCCAACACCGTCACCACCACCACACCATCGAAAAGAGAACCTCTTTTCGACGCAACAATGAAAGGACCACCACCACCACCCAGTCGGACGTTGCACGCATCACCGCGCTCTTTAAAACGACCTGTTTTTTTACATCGCCGATGAATGGATGATCCGAGCCGGGAGAACGGCGAAGGGACGAATTGGAGGGGGGATACCGGAGCGAAGGGGATGCGTCGACGATGGGGCGCGCACTGCCACCGTCGTCTTTCCTCTCTCTCTCCCGAGCGCCGTTGCACCGCGACGCGTTCATTGTGTCACTTCTTCATTCATCCCTGATTTTGCGGTCGGCTTGCGTAGCGAATACAGCCATAGAAAAAGGTGTGCGCGTCCCGCGTGGTTTCTCCGTTCCGCGTCTTTCGCGCGCGTCGCCCCTCGCACCCTGCTTCATCCCCCTCGCGGCCTACAGAAGAGCAAAGACGCCAAAGAGGAGAGCGCCGCGCTCTTTATTTGTATTCGACGTGCGATAAAATTGCGTTTATTTTATGGACGCGATGACACGGCCGTTAAAATGATTGCGATAATATCGCGGCTGTTACCCGTCCTCCGTGAAAACGACGCTCGGCGATAGCCGCGTGGCGTCGCCGGTAAATCGGAGTCACTATTTCCGGCATCGTAAAGTGCCGCGCAACGTCGGCGTTCCGAGGAATACGAGAGGGAGGTTCGATCGACGGTCGTGCCGCTCGGCTACCAAACGGGCGCCGCCGATCGCGTTGGGCTTCTTACGCAACGCTCTCGGACTTGGCGTATTAACGAATCAAGGTCCGCTCGCGAGTCGATCGCGAGAGTGGGTAGAGCCGAAGAGAGAGAGAGAGAGAGACAGCCGCGTCTTAATTAGGGCCGTTACGACGCAATTCCGCCTCGGGGGAGCTTTGATTTCCTCCTCCAGAACCTAGATCGATTCGTTGCCAGATGGTGACTCGAGAGAATCGCTGCGATCGATGTCGTACGCGACATTTCCTTTTCGAAACTGTGCGGCACGAACTGGTCCGGTTAGCGTTTGTCTGGTACCGTGACTTTCTACTCGGTTTTCCTTCGGTGAAAGTTTCGTTTACTCGACGCGTCAACCCTTATGTCGCTCTACCCGAGTATATCATTTTCACGTCCCCGAATGGTCGGTATAAGGGTTAAATTCGCAGGCTCATAGTGCGCCCCTATTCCCCTTTACGTTCCTATTTTTTTAAGTCCCCTTTTCACCCTAAAACTCGTGACTTTCCCCTTTTCACCTATAGTTCGATATTTCCCCCCTAAAACTACTTATTATTCAGCTTCTCAGTTGAATTTGTCTTTTCATCGTTTCAGATTACGTGAAATGGGTCAAAATGATTAATTTTTTTTGCTGGAATAACACAACTTCTACTTTATTTACGTGCATCAATATTACGTTTCAAATATAACAATCTGGTTGAATTAATGTTTCTTATAAGAAACTCGATTCGACAAATGGTCTCTTCCTTAAATCAGATTGTGATATTCAGATTTAGGTTACATAAATAATATAACATAAGACATACATTTTTAAGTTACAAAAAATCCTTCATTCACTTAATAAATATCGGTGTTTCATTGTATATCTTAAAAATTGTTATTTTTTAAAACCATTACACGTTTCTAATTTCTGGAAGGTTCTTTTGATCAAGATTGTCCCCTTTTTTTACCAAAATTTCCCTTATCTCCCCTAAAATGTAATAAATAGGGGTTTCGAAGCCTGAATTCGTAATTCCGCAGCAATATTTTGAGAAATAAAATAGCTCTTCCCCGATCTCTCGCGAAAACGTGCTACGCTCAACCATGGATTTAATCCAGCCGGAATTCGGGGCGAACCCCAACCCTCCTCGATCGCCCGCGATCTGGAGGGCCTCCCGTGTTTGTTGTCGCGAGCATCGAATCGTCCGTCGAGTGGATTTCGGGTTAGCCGAGAAAACAAACTGAATCTGGCTCGAATAATAAAGGGGATGAGGCGTCGAGGGAGGGAGGGAGGGGTTTCGAGAGCCGGCACCGGAATCGGGGGGACGGAGAACACGCCGGGGCCCCGTGATTGGGACTATTGAGCGACTCTCGAAGAGCGATGAAAGAGGAGGCCAGGACCGTGACGATAGCGCGGGGGTCACGGGGATGGGATGAAAGGTTGTAGATAGCCAGGAATTCATGGGGACGCATTCCGTGCATGGGTTCGGGGAAGTACCACACCGCGTACAGTTCGATCGTGCGTGCCGCAACCTCGCATCAGTCGGGAGGAAATGCCTCTCGCTTCTCTCTTCTTTCTCACGGTGAATCCCTTCGTTTTATCGTCATCGCTGCGCTCGAAAACTTTCCTCCGTGTTATCTTTCGTCACGACCTTCGAGTCCTTCGACGTGTCGTCGCACGGGTACTCCGACTCGGCTCCCTCGCGACCGCGTCCTCCGCGGCGGTACATCCCACCTAAGCCGGGACAAGCAGTCGAAGCCCTTTCTCTCTGGCGGTGGTACGAGCGCGAGAGGGGGTGTCCCTTCTTCCGGAATCGTTCCGAATTCGTGGTTGGTCTTCCATCCGAATTCTCACTTACACTCTTGGCCCCCATTCAGCGCACTCGACCCTCCCTTTCGCTCATCTCGCTCTTTCTCCTTCTCCCTCTCACCCTCGTTCCCAGTTCTCTCGGCGTTCCGCGCGATAAGAATGAAATGCCGGCGCACAATGAAGGTGTCGTTGCAGGAAATTATACAGCAGTTAGAGGAGCGTCTCGCTCTGAGCAATTGTCTCTTAGCTGGCATTGTCTCGGTCTCTCCCCGGGGCCTAACCAACCGCTTGTCTGACACAGCGGCGCACAATGAGAGAGATCTAATCGCGGGTAAAGTACTTAATATCTTAAAGTCGGTCGAGCGGGAGAGGGTTGTACTTGCTGCTATCCTACGTGGGTACTACAACTGCTCAAGCATGGCAGTCGGGGGCGCCGGTTGCGCGAGGGGGTGGCGGTGGGATCGCGCGATATCTGATGAAGAGAGGCGCCTTAGGTGACAGCTACTCCGGGAACGGGGCTTTGAAGGAGCTGTTCCAGTTTACGGGATCGTCTCGGTACGCAAGTGGGTGGCCGCGGTGAGAATAGTACGGGGTTGTGGCTTGGATCGCGGTGGATCGACGCGACGCGTTTTAATTTCACGTGAAAACGGGAAATGATGAGTGTCGAAATTGTTTTATGCTTTATTCGCGAATATCTCGCTATCCGGGAGCTTCTGACGAAATTGTGTAGAATACTTTTTTAAAGATCTCTTTTTGGTATACAAGAAATATCTATACGATTGTGGGTAAAAAGTTCACAGATATCGAGATAATCTTAATTCAAGTGGATGCTGCAACTCAAATAGACTTGCACGATTGTTACGTTTATTTTGCTGCATGAATTTTGAAAAATAATTGTTCTTTAAAATTGGTTAAATCTACATTATGATGTGGTTCGGATTAATTGCTGTATTTATTGTAGCGACATATCAACGACAAATTATGCATATATTGAACAAAATATGTTTAGTATTTTATTTGTATTAGTTTGTAATCATTGAAAGATACAAATATATATATATATATACTCACTTACCTTTAACCGTAGCTAATACTTTAACCTAAGTTAATACTATCTAAAGTTGCTGCACAATTTACCTACATTTGTCAATCTGGATATATAATTACCGAAAGAAATCGAAGCAAAAAATCAGCAAACTCTTTCGCTTCCTTTAGAAGTAAAAATAAAGTGCTCGCCAAGGCTTGCTTGCTCGCTCAGTTGGTCGGTCGGTCGGTTGGTCGGTCGGTCGGCGCATCTGCCGTAAACGAACCCTTTGTCTCTACTCGCCGAGTCATTAGGGATAACCCGTGGTCGGCCATCCGCGGGTTTAACTATCGCTGGCTAACTGAAAGTAATAAAAGCGAAATAGCAACGGCCGGCACGAAACACCTATACTAGGTATATGTACGGTACGCGTGAGTCTTGCGTCCGACTTTTCGTAGCTGCTTATTCTCTTCTTCTTGATTGTAATGCAATTACGAGTCTTGAGATATTTGCATGCAATCCTACTTTTATATATCCAGGCGGAAAATTTCTATATACACTGAGAAAAATAACTGAGTTAAAATCATAAAATATAAATCGTTAAATAAATTTCGTTATTCTAATCAAAATACTAGTATATTAATCCAAATATCTAGTTATTCTTACTACACGTCTTGTTATTCGAACCAGAACATGATCAATTTAACTGAACACACACAGATAGAGAGAAGTTTTCTTAGTGTAATTTGTATATAGTGGATTTGGTCGTATAAACCATACATGAATCATACAAAAATTCTAATAATTCAAATAATCCTTATATATAGTTTATATGGAAATCATATATAACCCATATATAGGACCAAATCCTCGTGTGAAATATATACAAACTATGTAGAATTTTTCCGCCTAGGATAGATACAGAGAAAAATAATTCGGGATCAAACTATACTCAAGATGCTATGAAATTTCGAATTAGAAACAAGATTCAATCTTACAACTATTTTTAAATGGACCAAAGAGATGAAGAAACACCTTGAACCTCTCACGATATATTCTCGTATCCGTTCCCATCCCATTTATGGTGACCAGCATCTCACGTTCAGAAATTCCTCTCCCTTCCTCAAAAGACGAACCCCTCCAAACGCGTCATCCTACAACAGTCTGAGAACGTCTCGCGCCGAGAAGTACGAGGTCGTTTCTCGGGCGAATAACTATTTGTACGTAGCGTCGTGCCTAACGCCATAACCATAACGATACCGAGCGAAAGAGCGCGGCCTCCTCCGCTCACGCGTTCGGCAATATGTATGTAAAGAAGCACTGCAGAAAGGAGAGAGGGAGAGAGAGAGAGAAGATTGCCTATAAGTATATACGAAAGAGCGAGAGACGACGAAGGGTGCGCGTTCGCTCGTCGCGTATGCAAAGTTCGGCCGGTTTGGCTTCACTCTTCACCCGCCACCATTTGCAATTCAACGCGATTTCGGCTCTTCGCAATATACGCGGTGTATCGGTGGCCACGCGTACTTACGCATACGCGCAGCATCCGCAGCGGCTCCACGTTTGTCGGGGGTTGATTCAGGGGATAGAGAGAGAGAGAGAGAGAGAGAGAGAGAGAGAGAGGACGAGAGAAACACCACATAATGAATAATAATCGCGAGTAATACGCGCTCGCAACCCCGCAAGGAGGATCCTCTCCCCTCCCTCCGTTCTATTATGTGTCAAATATCGGGGCTGGACCACTTTATAATTTCTTCCTTTTTTAATATACCTATCCTCCCGCCGGATCTGCCCTTGGACCGAGGGGCGCGAGTGCGAGGGGGGGGGGAGTAAGACGCGACCGTCGCGAAGATATGAAATTGAAGCTTAAATATTCTATGGAGTGCCGACGGGGTGGATGGGAGGCCGGGACACGGGGTCGGCGGCGGGTTGATACAGTTATAAAGCATCGTTATGACGCCGACTTTATATTGCCATCTTGCGGTGATTCCCTCTTATAATGCAATCTTAACTTTATTAACGGCCGCGCGGGGTACACCGCCATCACCACCGTCGCGGCTTTTCTCTCCCGTTTCTTTTTTCCTGCGCCGTAAAGTCGTTTCGAGAGAGAGAGAGACTGAGAGAGGGCGGAGGATCGAGACCAACCCCTCCGATCGTACGGAGAGCGAGGAGCCGTACGGAAGTTCGATGGATCGATCTCTTCTCCCTCCTCTTGCCGTCGTCTCGTCCGCGAAACTTCTTCTCTTCTTTTTCGCGAAAGTCGAGTCTCGCTCCACGGAGGGTGGCGGGAGGCCGTGCCGAGACGCGCGGAAGAGGAACGCAGAGGAGGGTGCTCTCTTTAGGAATTCATTGGGTTTGTTTACACAGATGCCGCCGAGTAATTTCTTTATTTCCCTCTCGTGGGAGAGTGCGAGCGAACGAACGCGTCCCTCCCCTCCCCCTTGTCTTCTCCCTTCGCGCGGGTTTTTCTCGCGCTGCCATTTGTTTTTATCAGCCGGTCCCACGAGATAGGCCGCGCAGTCGAGGGGGTGTCGTGTGCACGACGCGGCGGCGTCGTCTTCCAGCCGCGGTAGACGCGGCGGTCTACCTCCATCCCGAAGGCGCGACATCCTCGGGGGATGAGAAATGGGGAGCGAGAGAAAGAGAGAAAGGGGGAGTAGGTTGTCGCGGGGCGCCATCAGGCCGCAGGAGTGCCAAGAAGATGGCACACGCGTCACACGTCACGCATACCATTATTACGTTATTTTCCACCCGCTCCCTCGCGACGTGCATTTATTATTTAGATTTTGCTCCCCGCGCCCTCGACGCTCTCCTCGCTCGGCTTTTCCGCGGTGAACGCGCGTGCCGTTATTACTTCTGCTTCGGCTGGTATCGGTGTGCGTTCGGGGCGACGCGTCCTGGACCATTTTTATCTAACGCGAGATGAGATTACGGGGCCATGCGGAAACGGGAATGCGCGAAGATTGTAACGTAGGTAGGTATATCGGACGAAGTTATAATAGTAATGGTGCCGAGCTGAGGAGGCGAATAATCTGTGGATTCCATTGGTTCTGTATATCAAAAGTGATCGAATCGCGTTACCACACAAAAAAAATGATTTTGCAATCTTAGCGAAACTAGGTATCGCTAAGAACTTTTAACAGGCATGACAAAAATATTATCTGTGACAGGGAAAGATATGTCCAATAATAGCAAATATAATTGCAATCACAATGCATTTTTTTCGGTAAAAATATTTGCTATCACACAGCTAATATTTTTACCACTATTAAACATATCTTTTGCTATCACGGATAATACTTTTGTCATGATGGCAAAAGGTTCTCAGCGAAAACTAGTTTTGCTAAGATTTCAAGATCATTTTTTTTCCTTGCAGAACGTCTAGCGTTCCTTCAAATCTTTGAAGTACCTCTCAGAAGTATTTGAATTTTGCTTGACCTTAGAATGTCCTAGAAATGTACTTGCTTTTTTTTACAGATTCTTGAAGATTTTATAATATTTTACGTTCGTTTTACGAAATCACTGAATATTTTAAAGATTGAAGCCTGATGTAGACTGGGCGCATCGATAAGCGAATAGAAACATTATGTTTGTTCATTTAATAAGTATTCTTGGTGTTTTCATTGCGTGGATCATTTTATTCGCTTATCACGAATCAACATACCTCTCACACATAGCGTAACATTGATCATTTCACATCCTTGAAAATCCTGAAAAAAGTCTTGAAAAGTCCTTGAATTGCATTATAAACCTATACTAGACGCCCCGGTTACGGATCTTTGCGTTTGACCTAATATAACGTGCAATGATTATTCGAGTGGAATTTTTTAACGAGTAAACCAACTGAAATTTAATCGTCCTCCGCCGTCCAACGAGTCCCGAACCGTGCCTATAAACCCAGATCCGAGTCACCGGCAAACCGCGACGTAACGAACGACGTACCGGGTGCTGATGCTGATGATAATGAGCGCGCAGGGCCACCCTCCGCGTCGCGTGAGCATTGTTTCGACGGTGCGGCTTGCGTGCCCGCGCGCTAACCACGTGGTGACTCCCTCTAATTTCGGGGAAGACACGCACATCCGTGGTTATAGTCCAGTAAAATTTCCGTTTAAATCGAAAATTGTGACGTAATGGTGAAAACTTGACAAAAGCTATGTTTTGATGTTATTAACAGAGGGAACATGTTAAAAGAAGTATCACCCCCCGGCGACGGCTGTAAAAAATTTATTTATTGTTGAAAAATCGGTTCCTTGCTGATATTTTGAAAAATACGTAACTTATTGAAAAATAGCTTAGACAAAAGTTGTAGATAATGAAATTATCTACAAAAAAGATTATTACATTTTTACTATATCTTTAACCACTAAGAAACTAGGACCTCCAGATGAGTAGGAATTTTCAAATATTCATAACAAATGCAAAAGTTAAAATTTTTACAATTTTTCTTTCTATAACTTGCCTAGAAAAATGTCATCTTTTTTCCTAGCGAAACCGAATTTTTTTTTTCAGTGTTGTTTAACACTAATTGATGTTTAAAGTTGTCAATTTCTCAATTCACATCGAAATGTACAATAAAAAAATTTTTTAATTATACCATCGTTTATTTCGGATTCTTTCTGAAAGAAAAGATAGATAGCAATTGAACGTATCTTCCCTGGTTTGTAAGATATGCTCAATTGAAAAGGAGGGAGATTTATGCGATGAGCACCACTAGCTTGAGACAGACATATAGTGTCGCACCGTTCTCACTCTCGTCGCCCTGACGTTTGTGTGCGCGCGCTGCTGCAGTTGTCTGCGAGTGTCAGTGAGACAGAAGGTTGCTCTAAGCGTTTTGGAGTAACTTATGCTCCCTTGCAGGATAGACGAAAATCGGAAGGCCGTTTTCGTAGCATCGCGACCATGAATACCTCGCAGAGCTAGTAGCCAAGGCAATATGCATTATCTTATTTCCATTATCTTCTTTCCAGCGCCTCCTAGGTAAAATGTAGTTTTATAAAAATTGTAGAGGATACGATTCTCTACAAGTTTTGTTTAACATTTTTTTCTCTCAAACAAATAATTTCAGAGTTACGCTTAACTAAACTAGAGCACTTTTCCTACAGTTGCATTACGTACCCTTTTCAATCCGATTCTTTGGCATTATCTTCTTTCCATCGCCTCCTAGGTAAGAGGTAGTTACATAAAAATTATAGAGGAGACAATTCTCTACAAGTTTTGTTTAACATTTTTTTCTTTCAAATAAATAATTTTAGAGTTACGCTTAAGTAAACTAGAGCACTTTTCTTACAGTTGCATTACGTACCCTTTTCAATCCGATTCTTTGGCATTATCTTCTTTCCATCGTCTCCTAGGTAAGAGGTAGTTATATAAACATTATAGAGGAGACAATTCTCTACAAGTTTTGTTTAACATTTTTTTCTCTTAAACAAATAATTTCAGAGTTACGCTTAAGTAACCTAGAGCACTTTTCTGACAGTTGCATTACGTACCCTTTTCAATCCGATTCTTTGGCATTATCTTCTTTCCATCGCCTCCTAGGTAAGAGGTAGTTACATGAAAATTATAGAGAAGACAATTCTCTACAAGTTTTGTTTAACATTTTTTCTCTCAAACAAATAATGTCAAAGTTACGCTTAAGTAAACTGGAGCGCTTTTCTTACAGTTGCATTCACGTACCCTTTTCAATCCGCTTCTTTGGCATTATCTTCTTTTCATCGCCTCCTAAGTAAGAGGTAGTTACATAAAAATTATACAGGAGACAATTCTCTACAAGTTTGTTTAATATTTTTTTCTCTCAAACAAATAATTTCAGAGTTACGCTTAAGTAAACTAGAGCGCTTTTCTTACAGTTGCATTCACGTACCCTTTTCAATCTGATTTGTTGGCATTATCCCCTTTCTATCGCCTCCTAGGTAAAAGGTAGTTACATGAAAATTATAGAGGAGACAATTCTCTACAAGTTTTGTTTTACATTTTTTTTTCTCAAACAAATAATTTCAGAGTTACGTTTAAGTAAACTAGAGCACTTTTCTTACAGTTGCATTACGTACCCTTTTCAATCCGATTCTTTGGCATTATCTTCTTTCCAGCACCTCCTCGGTAAGAGGTAGTTACATAAAAATTATAGAGGAGATAATTCTCTACAAGTTTTGTTTGGCAATTTTTTTCTGAAACAAATAATTTCAGAGTTGCGCCTAAGTAAACCAGAGCGTTTTTCTTACAATTGCATTCACGTACCCTTTTCACTCTCAACTTCGCTAATTACTGATTCATTATGTTTTCATAATCAATTGTACTCGTTTAAACACCACCATGAGATAGAGTAAACGGCGCGTTTTTTTTTAACATAGTTTCCCCAGTAGGCCTATTCCACATCTGTCGTTCTAGTGTGCAGTTTTCCAAACTAGTTCGTATTGTTTTGTTCAATTTTAATTCTGAATGAAATAATTGCAAAGCGTGAAATTTGAGCATTAGATATTTGAAGCAGAAATTATGTATTTTTATCTAAAGTATAGAGAAATCGATAATTTGACAGCGTTAAATGTTGGAATATTATTGTATTTATGGTAGTTAGGAACAAAACAAGAAAAGGAATTTTAGATTCGGAAGCAGTCCAGCAATTTCATTGGTAGTATAACGCTCCAGCTTGTGTTCTGTTATGGAAATATTTAAAATGAAGAATAAAAAATTTTTTGGACTTCTCCAATCGAAGTGGATCAACATGGATTACTCATCCGACATCGGAATATTTCTGGAAGAACTACTGGAATATTATTTGTTTTAGATGCATAACATTATTAGTACTCAAAATCGACTTCCATAAAGTGAACATCGTCATCACTTCCATGTCCACTAGTTTCAGCAAACATTTCTACATCTTCCAAATTCGGTTGCATTTCTTCATCTTCTGAATCTGTGTCTTCAGAATCATCCAGCGTGAAATTTTTACAGGTTTGACCGTTGCAATTCTTACAAACATGAGTGCAATGGAGGCCACTTCTCTTACAACGACATCTACTTGTGGCACAGTCACCTTTACAACCATACAAGATCTGAAAATGAGAAAACATTCAATTAAAATTTTCATGAAAAAGGGTGGAAAATTATTGGATAATCTTTGTTGCACTACTTTTCTTTGATAACATGAAGATAAATGTAGGGAAAAAAATTATTTATATCTTTTTGTAGAAGCCTCGCAAATTAATTACCTTTTTGAGCAACTCTTTCGGAGCTAATTCTGCACGTTGAATCACTGGAAGGAGCATTATGGTGGTTCTCCTCCATCCCCAATCCTCAGCGTTTAATTCTCGTCCTTGCTATGTTTGAACTTGGTAAAACACCCTCTTGGTATGTTCATGAAGTGCAGATGGAGTTGGTGGTAATGAGAAGCCAGTGACATTTTCTTCTTGGCGGTGGTAATAAGTGATACAAAAAGCTTATATCGCATTTCATTAATAGGTTCCTTGTCGCGATCATTTGTTGAATATAAGTGCTATATAACTTCCTCAGCGATGGGATATAAATAGATACAGATTTCTGCAGAGCTGGATTTTTTTCTGGTATTTTGAACATACTTCTCTTCCCTTTTTATTATCCAGCACTTGTATTCAACAAATGTGATCGCGACAAGGAACCTATTAATGAAATGCGATATAAGCTTTTTGTATCACTTGTTACCACCGCCAAGAAGAAAATGTCACTAGCTTCTCATTACCACCAACTCCATCTGCACTTCATGAACATACCAAGAGGGTGTATTACCAAGTTCAAACATAGCAAGGACGAGAATTAAACGCTGAGGATTGGGGATGGAGGAGAACCACCATAATGCTCCTTCCAGTGATTCAACGCGCAGAAT
The DNA here is from genome assembly GCA_963678675.1 of Xiphydria camelus. Classification (NCBI taxonomy): domain Eukaryota; kingdom Metazoa; phylum Arthropoda; class Insecta; order Hymenoptera; family Xiphydriidae; genus Xiphydria; species Xiphydria camelus. The sequence goes on from OY783199.1 coordinate 4,624,068, forward strand.
TAGCTCCGAAAGAGTTGCTCAAAAAGGTAATTAATTTTTGTGGCTCCTACAAAAAGATATAAATAATTTTTCTTCCTACATTTATCTTCATGTTATCAAAGAAAAGTAGTGCAACAAAGATTATCCAATAATTTTCCACCCTTTTTCATGAAAATTTTAATTGAATGTTTTCTCATTTTCAGATCTTTTACGGTTGTAAAGGTGACTGTGCCACAAGTAGTTGTCGTTGTAAGAGAAGTGGCCTCCATTGCACTCATGTTTGTAAGAATTGCAACGGTCAAACCTGTAAAAATTTCACGCTGGATGATTCTGAAGACACAGATTCAGAAGATGAAGAAATGCAACCAAATTTGGAAGATGTAGAAATGTTTGCTGAAACTGGTGGACATGGAAGTGATGACGATGTTCACTTTATGGAAGTCGATTTTGAGTACTAATAATGTTATGCATCTAAAACAAATAATATTCCAGTAGTTCTTCCAGAAATATTCCGATGTCGGATGAGTAATCCATGTCGATCCACTTCGATTGGAGAAGTCCAAATAATTTTTTATTCTTCATTTTAAATATTTCCATAACAGAACACAAGCTGGAGCGTTATACTACCAATGAAATTGGTGGTTTGCTTCCGAATGTAAAATTCTTTTTCTTGTTTTGTTCCTAACTACCATAAATACAGTAATATTCCAACATTTAACGCTGTCGAATTATGGATTTCTCTATGCTTTAAATAAAAATACATAATTTCTGCTTGAAATATCTAATGTTCAAATTTCACGCTTTGCAATTATTTCATTCAGAATTAAAACTGAACAAAACAATACGAACTAGTTTCGAAAACTGCACACTAGAACGACACAGTTGTGGAATAGGCCTACTGGGGAAACTACGATAAAAAAAAACGTGCCGTTTACTCTACCTCATGGTGGTGTGGAAACGAGTACAATTGATTATGAAAACATAATGAATCAGTAATTAGCGAAATTGAGAGTTAAAAGGGTACGTGAATGCAACTGTAAGAAAAGTGCTCCAGTTTACTTAAGCGTAACTCTGAAATTATTTGTTTGAGAGAAAAAAATATTAAACAAACTTGTAGAGAATTGTCTGCTCTATAATTTTTATGTAACTACCTCTTACTTAGGAGGCGATGAAAAGAAGATAATGCCAAAGAATCGGATTGAAAAGGGTAGGTGAATGCAACTGTAAGAAAAATGCTCTAGTTTACTTAAGCGTAACTCTGAAATTATTTATTTGAAAGAAAAAAATGTTAAACAAAACTTGTAGAGAATTGTCTCCTCTATAATTTTTATGTAACTACCTCTTACCTAGGAGGCGATGGAAAGAAGATAATGCCAAAGAATCGGATTGAAAAGGGTACGTGAATGCAACTGTAAGAAAAGTGCTCCAGTTGACTTAAGCGTAACTCTGAAATTATTTGTTTGAGAGAAAAAAATGTGAAACAAAACTTGTAGAGAATTGTCTCCTCTATAATTTTTATGTAACTATCTCTTACCTAGGAGGCGATGGAAAGAAGATAATGCCAAGGAATCGGATTGAAAAGGGTACGTAATGCAACTGTAAGAAAAGTGCTCTAGTTTACTTAGGCGCAACTCTGAAATTATTTGTTTCAGAAAAAAATTGCCAAACAAAACTTGTAGAGAATTATCTCCTCTATAATTTTTATGTAACTACCTCTTACCGAGGAGGTGCTGGAAAGAAGATAATGCCAAAGAATCGGATTGAAAAGGGTACGTAATGCAACTGTAAGAAAAGTGCTCTAGTTTACTTAAACGTAACTCTGAAATTATTTGTTTGAGAAAAAAAAATGTAAAACAAAACTTGTAGAGAATTGTCTCCTCTATAATTTTCATGTAACTACCTTTTACCTAGGAGGCGATAGAAAGGGGATAATGCCAACAAATCAGATTGAAAAGGGTACGTGAATGCAACTGTAAGAAAAGCGCTCTAGTTTACTTAAGCGTAACTCTGAAATTATTTGTTTGAGAGAAAAAAATATTAAACAAACTTGTAGAGAATTGTCTCCTGTATAATTTTTATGTAACTACCTCTTACTTAGGAGGCGATGAAAAGAAGATAATGCCAAAGAAGCGGATTGAAAAGGGTACGTGAATGCAACTGTAAGAAAAGCGCTCCAGTTTACTTAAGCGTAACTTTGACATTATTTGTTTGAGAGAAAAAATGTTAAACAAAACTTGTAGAGAATTGTCTTCTCTATAATTTTCATGTAACTACCTCTTACCTAGGAGGCGATGGAAAGAAGATAATGCCAAAGAATCGGATTGAAAAGGGTACGTAATGCAACTGTCAGAAAAGTGCTCTAGGTTACTTAAGCGTAACTCTGAAATTATTTGTTTAAGAGAAAAAAATGTTAAACAAAACTTGTAGAGAATTGTCTCCTCTATAATGTTTATATAACTACCTCTTACCTAGGAGACGATGGAAAGAAGATAATGCCAAAGAATCGGATTGAAAAGGGTACGTGAATGCAACTGTAAGAAAAGTGCTCCAGTTGACTTAAGCGTAACTCTGAAATTATTTGTTTGAGAGAAAAAAATGTGAAACAAAACTTGTAGAGAATTGTCTCCTCTATAATTTTTATGTAACTATCTCTTACCTAGGAGGCGATGGAAAGAAGATAATGCCAAAGAATCGGATTGAAAAGGGTACGTAATGCAACTGTAAGAAAAGTGCTCTAGTTTACTTAAGCGTAACTCTAAAATTATTTATTTGAAAGAAAAAAATGTTAAACAAAACTTGTAGAGAATTGTCTCCTCTATAATTTTTATGTAACTACCTCTTACCTAGGAGGCGATGGAAAGAAGATAATGCCAAAGAATCGGATTGAAAAGGGTACGTAATGCAACTGTAGGAAAAGTGCTCTAGTTTAGTTAAGCGTAACTCTGAAATTATTTGTTTGAGAGAAAAAAATGTTAAACAAAACTTGTAGAGAATCGTATCCTCTACAATTTTTATAAAACTACATTTTACCTAGGAGGCGCTGGAAAGAAGATAATGGAAATAAGATAATGCATATTGCCTTGGCTACTAGCTCTGCGAGGTATTCATGGTCGCGATGCTACGAAAACGGCCTTCCGATTTTCGTCTATCCTGCAAGGGAACATAAGTTACTCCAAAACGCTTAGAGCAACCCTCTGTCTCACTGACACTCGCAGACAACTGCAGCAGCGCGCGCACACAAACGTCAGGGCGACGAGAGTGAGAACGGTGCGACACTATATGTCTGTCTCAAGCTAGTGGTGCTCATCGCATAAATCTCCCTTCTTTTCAATTGAGCATATCTTACAAACCAGGCAAGATACGTTCAATTGCTATCTATCTTTTCTTTCAGAAAGAATCCGAAATAAACGATGGTATAATTAAAAAATTTTTTTATTGTACATTTCGATGTGAATTGAGAAATTGACAACTTTAAACATCAATTAGTGTTAAACAACACTGAAAAAAAAAATTCGGTTTCGCTAGGAAAAAAGATGACATTTTTCTAGACAAGTTGTAGAAAGAAAAATTGTAAAAATTTTAACTTTTGCATTTGTTATGAATATTTGAAAATTCCAACTCATCTGGAGGTCCTAGTTTCTTAGGGGTTGAAGATAGAGTGAAAATGTAATAATCTTTTTTATAGATAATTTCATTATCTACAACTTTTGTCTAAGCTATTTTTCAATAAGTCACGTATTTTTCAAAATATCAGCGAAGAACCGATTTTTCAACAATAAATAAATTTTTTACAGCCGTCGCCGGGGGGTGATACTTCTTTTAACATGTTCCCTCTGTTAATAACATCAAAACATAGCTTTTGTCAAGTTTTCACCATTACGTCACAATTTTCGATTTAAACGGAAATTTTACTGGACTATTACCTTCGGGTCTCTCTGCTCTCCCGCCTCTCTCTCTCTCTTCTTCCTCGCCCCTCGTTTCCGTCCGCGCGCGCGCCGCAGCAACAGAGGAGGATCGCGCGAGAAGCGCAACCGCCCTGAAAATACGTTTACGACGTGTCATAATTGCAGGGTCCTCCCGAACGGTACACTCCGTGAGCTCGCCTCACCTCGCCGTCCATTTCTATCTCCGGATAGCGGATGCGAAATCCCGATTCTTCTCTCCCTCTCGCACCAAATTCGAGGCTCGCTTCCGCCCCGAACATCTCTGTCTTCGTCCCCCGTCTCCCTCGACTTCTCAAATCGTACCTGGATGTAGTCCTATCGCGAGGCAGAACCGGAAGAGTCGTTATCGACGCCACGCGAGTCGAATTATCTCGGGGGAGGCCGGTGGAAATTAAAATCCTCCGAAGTCTCGGGAGAAGCCGGGGTGACGCGAGGTAGAAGGGAGGAAGGAGGGAGAAAGAGACGATGGGAGATGAAACGAAGGAAGAAGCTGGATGGGAGGGAGGGAATATAGGGTGGCGAACCGGAGTCGGGTCCATTAGGAAGCCCCGAGGGCCCCGCGGAACCGGGCGAAAGAGAGCTCCCTCTATCTCGAGAAGTGTCACCGATGATGAATAGTTGGCACGAACAAAAAGAATGCTAACCGCGCGCGCGCGCGCTCGCCCCCGCTACTTTCTAACCCGACTCCCTTTTCTCGCTGCGCGTCCTTGGCCCTCTTCCCCCCCGTCGTTCCGACTCACGCTGCAGGCGGGAACGGGGGGGTGTAACGCCGCCACGACGATACCATCTTAATTAAAAGTTGCCAATTCATTTCGTCCGTCGTTTCCACCCCGTGAACCGGAGAGCCTTATTCTTTTGTTTTACAAACGGCGGTCGTAGGCGGGGGCGGAGGGTGGGGGACAAAAAGTGCGCGACGCGGAAGCGTTTCGTCCGCGTGGAAATTAAGTAAGATGCGGAGGACGTGCGTCGCTGATGGTGTCGTTTGTTAGACGGCTTCGTCCCTCCTTTTTGCTTTTTTTTAATTTCGTTTATTTCAATTGTATTTGCCGTAGCCACAGCGCTAGCTCCAGTTTGGTTTAATTAAATTTAATTGCGGTATGCCTTTATCTTTCAAGGTTCGATGCCTTGAAAAATCCTGTGATAATTTATATCATTTTCGAGATGAAATATCTGCTGCCTCCTCGTGAAACTGTATCGTTCCTGTGGAAACCATCCGCGCGTAAAAAAAGAGTGTAGCTAAAGTATGGTAGAAGTCTGGGTGAAGTTGAACCAAAAAGGTATGGCTATGGATCGTATCCGAGATTTTCCACCAAACAATTTTCTCAAATCGGCTGAAAAGTAAAACTTACTCGACTTACCTGTTTCATTCAATTTTGTTGTATGGATTCTTCATTATAAAACTATAATGACTTGTTCGGTACTAAAATATAGTTCATTTGTAGTAATTGAAGAGTTTAATAAAATAATCTATTGAAATAATATCAACTGACAAGATATATCATCATCGATGACAGCATAACTTTGTACAAACAACTGAACTGCAATTGAAGAGCGCATCATTTACCGATTGAAAGTCTGACAATGAGATGCGATCCGTAGCCATTCTTTTTTGTTTCAACTTTTCCCAGACTTCCGCCATACTTTAGCCATATTTTTTTTTACGCGGACGCTCTGCACCCGACGACATCGACGACCGTGCCACCGTCGGCGACTATTATAATGAAACCGTTGAACACGTTAACACGCGTGTGCCACCGAAGGCTAATTGCTCTTTTCGCGAGACCGCAGATGTAAAAAGGCGTCGCCGCGAGCACAAAGGCCCGCGCGATTTGACATGGCTAACTCGGCGCGAACGAACAACGCGACATGCCGCGCGCACGGTGGCGCGTTGATTTAATTAAGAAACGGTCCCGCGAACCGGACCGGATCGCCGCACCCTCTCTCCGGCGCGCGAGAGAATTTCCTCCCCCGGTCTCCGGCGCTCGCGCCACCCCGGTATAATTAGGGCGAATTTTTAGCCGATGCTGTTGCCATCCGCGCCACGCCGCTCGTAATTTAGTTCCCAATTTGTATAAAATATCTTGCAGCTAATGAAGCAATTTAAGGCTGTCCGCCCGTAATATATGAAGTCTGCAGGACCGCGCCGCTTGCGCGAACGCCGGGGGTGGCGGTGGGTGCTCATTGCCACGCGCGGCTACGGGGAATTCCTCTTTTGCTCTCTTCGCGCGAACCCCCGGAGGAGTGGTTTTCGTCTCGATGAGGAGAGGCCCTCTGGCAAAAATCGAGATCTCTGGAATCGATCATCAAGCTAAACTCCCCCTCCCCAGGCGGAAAAGTTCTATATATTTTGTATATGATCTATATGTGGATTTCGTCATATATATATGAATTATGTATTATTTTTATATAACCTTAAAGGACCATATTCGAATTTTTAAATGTTTGTGTAATCCATATACTTATAGTCCATATATGATTTATATAAAAATCATAACAATCCATACATAACCAAATCTACATATGCATTATATACAAAATATATAGAACTTTTCTGCCTGGACTATTTTATTAAATTCAATAAATCAGCCTGAGAAATACATGATACGAGATAAGAAGGATATGAAATAAAAACAAATATATTATAAGTCATTTTCCCACTCGTATCGATAAATCCAAACGAATACCTACTGAACAAGTCACGTGGTTATTTACAAAAGCTACAAGCGTATCCGTCTACTCATTCTCAAGCCTTCGACGCCTCTCGACATGTTTATATCGAACCGATACCCGCAGCGACGTCCGTGCCGCTAAACCGTGCGATCGTAAAACTGATCCCTGTATAATTTTCAATCGCGGTTGGATTTGACGACCTCGTCACGAGTCCCGGCTCCTCCGTAGTTCTCGCGGGGGTCGAGATAAGGGTGGAATGACGAGGTCGCAACGACCGGTAAAAAGGTGATCTCTCCCGGATAATACCGGGAGAGGAGCGAACGAAAGAGAGAGTGAGCGTGAGAAAGAGCGAGGGTGTGAGGGGAAAGGAGAAAGGGAACGCTGCTCCCTCGGGCGTCGGAAAACACGGCGATGCCTGCGGAGGCCGTAAAAAGACAATACCATCCTCACACCCCTCGCGCTTTGCCGCCAAGTACCACGGTGTGGGGTACCGCGAGGTGTGTGCGTAGGATCTTCTTCCTCCTCTTTTCCTTGGCACCCAACTGCTCCCGCAGGCGACCCCGGGCCGTTCGAGCGCGAGGCGCGCCCGTCGTGCTTCGAACCCTCTTCTCTTCGATGAATTGAATTTTATAGTGATTTTATGCCTTTTATTAGCCGCCTTAAAATGTATGGACAAACTGATTTTCTCTTCCCCCCCGAAAGGTTTCTCGAGGTGTCGAGAACGTTCCGAGACGTATGTTATTTTGTCCACGATTGTGATTTTACTGGTTGATTCTTGATTGTGTTAAATGGTAGAAGTATTTGTTACTATTCCGAGGATAAATCTGTGATGCATCCGTACTAATTACAAATTTTTTTTTTTCTGTTTTAGGTAAGTCCGCAACATATATCTCTTTTAAGATAGCTGCGTATAAAGTCAAGCTTTTTCTACGTGCAGTGTCCGGTAGAACTTCTGAAATTGGTGAGTTGATAACATTGAAAAATAAGATTTTCGTTGTAACACCGAGTTTCGGTGAAGTCGAAAAATCGAAAATCCGCGTATAGCATAATACTATTTTTCCCCGCCAAAAGGTTTCTCATTTCGGCGACCCAGGATGAAAAGCTTTATATATTTTGCATATGATCCATATGTGGATTTGGTCTTATGTGGATTATATATGGTTTCTATATTAACCATATATGTGGACAATATATACTCGTAGATTATACAAACACTTAAAAATCCAAATGTAGTCCTTCTATACTTAATATAGAAATAATATGTAATTCGTATATGACCACATAAAAAATATATAGAACTTTTCCACCTGGGGAGGGCCAACCTTGGCCATTATTTCAATTTTTCCCTAAAATCGAAACCCCTGAAATCGAACTGTCGAGCCACGTATGCAGATTCCGGGGAGAGCCGCCCACCCGCGCGGCTCGCTCCTTCTAATGTCTATCGGAAATTAAAACAGCCACCCCCTCGAAGCCGGCGCCCCTCCGCCCTGCGCCCCGCGGGGTTGATCGTGTTTAACTTCGGCACGCATCCATTGATTTCATTAGCCGATACTGACGCGCGGGTTTACAGCGCGCGGGGATGGCGGAGACCCCCTTCACCGGGAGGTAGACGCGTTAAATTACATACGGCGAGGGGCAGGAGTGTGCGCAAGATGCGATACATTAACGCGCCGCGACTAGCGTAATGACATCAGGCCGGTCCGAGGGAGCTTCAGATAAAAAAGACATTACTCATTCAGCGTCGCGATAATTACATCGGGGACCTGTCAGCGCGCTCATGCGCGAGCGTATTCGCGCACTTATGCACGTGCTCGTAATACGCGTTCCCATCTACCTACGGTTTTCCGTGCAGAAATCGGCGCGCGACCCAATTTCCCAACGATCTCCTCGACCGACCGCATTTTCAACGCGAGAATTCGCTCCGCGCATTATCGCTCCTCCGCGAATTTATTGCGAGTCGATCGCGAAAGGTGTCCCGTGCGCGAGTCGAGATGTTTAAATATTAATAGCCGCGGCGCAGCGCCGTATAGACGCCGCCGCGGTACCGCGCCTTGGAAGAGGTGTGTTTCCAGAGTAATTGATTCTGCCCACACGACGCCGCGCTAGCAGCGCGCGACTGCAAGAAGCGGGGCGGAAAATATACGCGAGAACCGAGGCGCGACACTCTCCGTGCCCCCGTCGCGAGCCGATCGTCCCACCTCGCGTCGTTCCCACGTTTTCTTCGCGCTCCGATCCTCTTCGCTTCTCGCTCCTCTACCGGGATCGCGTCGACAGCTTCCCGCTTGGTCCAGCTCTCGCGGCGGGGAGAGGAGCTCGACCTCGCGATCGTGACGCGTCGGCGTTACGTGACGAGAGTGAACGGTGGAATTTGCGCGAAGAAACTCGCCGCTCCGATCGTGAATAGAACCGAAACCGATTTGTCTTCCCGGGGAATTCTTATACGCGCGGGAATTCAAAGTGATAACGCATCTCTGTCTTTCTCAATCAGACGTTAGCTGAATAGCTTTGCTATATCTTTCATTATCGGTACACTGAGAGAAAAATCTGGTTGAAAGAACTATAATTTAACTAGAAATCGTGGTCAATTTTGGCGACAATTGCGATTCTATAATTCTTTAAACAGTGAACTTTTGGTTATAGTAACAAGAGATTACGATTGCTACAACCACACTGTACAAAAATTTGTATTAACTTCAATACACTTGTATATAAAGCTTTTATTCAATACGCGATAATAAAAATTAATATATTCCGACGTGAAATTTATAAGGGCAATTTCATATGGAAATATATTAATTTTCATAATTACGTTTTGGAAGAAAGCTTTATATAGGAGTATATTAAAAATAAAAAATTTTTTTAAGTGTAGATCAACCTGCAGTATGGTCGATAAAAATCCCCAACCTATTGTTGATATAGTTGACACTACCATGCAGTAATATTACCTATCGGTTTACTTTTCTGATTACTTTAATCGTGGTGTATGGCTATTATAAACTACAATCTTATTGTTACTATAATTACGTAACAAAAGTTATTTCGATTACATTCGTGATCTGTCTAATCATAAATATGGTACTGGCAACCAAGAAAATTCAATCTTGCGATTACGGTTAATTTTACCACCCACTTTTCTCTCAGTGTACTATTTTCATACACGAACAAAACAAATCGTAGCATCGTAATTATAACTACAATTTCAATAAAAATTATAGTAAGGCTCGTAGAAGTTACAAGCGTTGCTGTAATTTTTACTAAAATTGTATTTATCGTAACAATAAATCGGCCTCATCCCGAAATTTACCACAAACTTTGTAAATATTACGATTTATTTTTTCCGTGTATCCTCTCCCACATTCTTTTCTCCTCCTTCCCTCGTCTCCACCACAAAGTATAACCTGGATGCACGTAGGGACGACACGTTCGACTTCCGCCGGGGCAATAAGCGCCAATCAACGCGGCTGCTTATCAGAGCGCGTACGAGCTCAACGACAAGCAAAAATTCGGAACCACTGTCACCTCGTTATAATCCAACCAGAAGCCGGTTCGCGCGTACACCGTTCCGCGTGCGAGATACGGGCGCGTGGAATCGAAACACGGGACAAGTTGACGTCTCACTCCGATTTGACCGGAGCTAATTAAACGAACAACCGCGGAGATCTATACAGGTCGGTGCACACACAGCGCGGCGCGACTGCATCGGTGTCTCGGCGCAGCGCGATCGCGCGATAAGTTATACCGCGTTTACGCGCCTCCGAGTCTTGCGCGCGGGATGACGAGGGAGAAGTGGGCGCGGAATAGGTGCATATAACGTGGAGCGGAGACGCCGAAGTACCGCGCGAAGATGCTGCGTCTTGAAGGCGCCATCCGGACCCGATCTGGGAGCGACTCCGACCGCACGGTGACTTGCACCTCTACTCGCTCGGGCAATAATAATTATCAATGGTTATTAATTCGTCGGCCGTGGCTCTCGTGTAGGTATAGCCGTACGTCTATATCGACGGGCCGACGCGTAAGATGCGTCGATATCGAGGTCCCTCTCGATCGCCGCTGTTTGTCCTGGCGCGGTATCTCGAATCGCTGTGCATTGCTCGTCAATGGTTTATCCGATAATTATTTCGTTATTGTTGGGACGGTATGGGGTGGAGGATGCTGGGCTGGACCACGTCACGACGGAGTTGGTTGAACTTGATGATTATGTAGTATCGGTAGAGTATTATATTCTGTGGCTGAGGAGAGCATATAGTAATTTACCGCCAGGTGATCTACATTTTTTTTTCGTGGTGAACGTTTCGCAGTGCACAGGGGTCAGGATCTGTATTACCGAATCCCGGAATTTCATAGCTCGCGTAAAAGTCCACGCCTCGTTCTGCTCGCGGACGTTACAACGCGAAGATTGCGTGCGATGAGAAGAATCAAAAATGGAGAGCTCGGCAGTTACTTAGCGTCGGATCGATTTTAATCCGAGCACAGCGAAGGCGTTGCTTCGGCCTATCAGCGTATTAGCTTTTCCCAGGAGCAAGTTAAGGGGGAAACTCGCGCTGCACCCGGCAGCGCGCCGGTATATAACGCGATACGCGGCTACACCGACGTCGGAAGTCTTTAGACGCGAGTGCACATCCCTCGCGTACACCGCCGTTACGCCACGGAAGCACGAAACACCGAGCGCGGCACATACATCAGGCTCCGCGGCTAATCTGATTCCCCTAACAATGTGCACGCGTCGGAATCTTCTTACATTCCCTTTGCCCCCCACCCCAGCCTGCACTCTTCCGATCTCCCGTAGCGCTGCGGAAGCTCGGCAGGTCGGCGGTGGATATAGATTTTGGATTTGGGGCGACGGAAAGCCAATCTGAGCGCAAACCCACGTAATCTCTCGCTAATAACTGCGATTTATCGTTCCCCGCTTTTCGAGTTCCTCTATACTCGGAACCCCCTGCAGCCTCTCTCGCTAGTTGATTCCGACGATCGATCCGATTCGATGGAGAGGGGGGAAGGGGGATGCTGGGTACCACGAGAAACTTTTTCTTCCCTCGGAAGTTGAATTACTTCTCTCGGTGGGGTGGTTTTATTTTTCTAGTCGCTTCCGATTCTCGGTAGTTCAATTACTTCTTCCTTAAAGGTCGTGCCACTCTTGCTTTACTGAGAGAAATAATTGTTGGTGCTGGAAAAATGTTTTTTTTTTCGATGAAAAACATGATATAGTTTTAGAATCAAGTCATGGCTTTCTTTTCGTGAGAAAATATTTGATACACTGAGAGAAATTTGATGGATTGTACGGCGATGTTAGTATATTAATATAAGTTAGTTTATTAAAATAAGAATAAGTGCTAATTACCTTAGCAATACTTATTTCTATGTCAGCAATAGGTACATACTGCTCTCGTTACTATTTGGTATTGTTGTATTACCTATAGCTACTGTCTAGTTAACCTCATTTAGCCTTAAAGTATAACTATCATAACTGCTGTGTGTGTGTGTGTGTGTGCGACCTATAAATTTTTCTCATAATAATCAGTGTAGGCTCGAGTAATTGTTTCTTTTTTGCGCAGAAAGAATTTCATGTTTCTTCAAAAGTATTTTTTTAACTGTAGCAATTATTCCTCCCAGTGCGCGGGACCTGTTTTTTCGACGATCCGTATAAAGCGCCCCCGAGGCGCGAGAACGCAACGATACGTAGGAACGCGGGAAAGCTCGCATGCAAATGCGTCCCTGCGAGGGTGCAGGAGACGCCGTCGGCCGTACCTGGGCGCAAACACGCGAGAGATTAGATTATCGCATCCTGCCGCGTGGGCCAGCGTCTTCTACCGAGAGGAAATTGCGGCGATATGAATTTTTATTGTCTCTTTTCCCGTTTCGTGAAAGAGGGCTTTCATTAATAAAACCGTGGCTGGCCCGGGGCCCGTGCGCGGCTCGTCATCGCTGAATTAACCTCCTGTCGGGTGTAGTGCGTGTACGAGATAACGCGGGATCGGCCGGGCACAAATATTTGATCGGGTAACTGGCTCTATGTTTGTCCTGCCGGTGGGTGTGCCTGTCTTGAGCCGGCGTGCGTGTCCGAAGATCGTCCCTGTGTGGTTCGGTGTGTGGATAGTGTGGATGGCGATGGCAGGACGCACCGGGACGTGAAATCCACTCGGAAGGTGTGCGCCGCTCGGCGCTAAAAGGTAAACACCAAAGTACGTGCGTACCTACGTACACCTCTCCGGAATACGCTTTGGCACCTTAATGGGGTTATACTCCCTCCTCGCTACTCGTGTGGACACCGAGGCGCAGGTAGTCCGCGTTAACGAGTGAGAGTCGTCGATCATTTGGAGGGGGGTTTATAATTTGATTCGCGTTGAAATGTACACTGAGGGAAATAAATGCTACTGTCAAAAAAGTATGTATTGAATCAAGAACATATGAACTTACACAGAGTGACTATACACTCTTGGAAAACCATGAAATGTCAGGGAATTTGATCAGTCACACTGAGAAAAAATAACTTGGTCAGTTTAACCGAAATCTTGATGATTACCAAACCGTTTGATGAAATATAGATCCTCAATTTGCTTCTTTAAACTGACCGATTTTTGGTTAAAATAATTAAATGCTTGGTTTGAATAACTAAACATTTGATTAGAATAACTAAACCACTTTAAACTAGATGCGTTCAGTCATTTTAACCTAATTATTTTTCTCAGTGCAGGGAAAAGTCAGGGTAATATCAGGAAATTTAGGAGTTTTCCTGGAAACTATAAATAAAGTGGAGTTAATTTCTCGAAATTTCATCATTGAAACATTCCACGATGCAGTTTGCGCTGCTGCTTCAGATATCTCCAGTAGCAGCGCACGTGTGTCTCTCATCAATCAGAAACGTTGGATTTCGTTCCAATTTGTATTTTGGAATTACGATTATTCATAGCTTCGTTAATTATGCAAAACTCCTAATATTATCAAAAATATCAGAGAATACTTATAAAATTTGATCTGAAATAGTCAGGGAGAAATCAGGAAAATTTCAGGGAATTCTATAATCAAAATTCTGTAGTCATCCTGTGTGTTACAAATTTTTAGGAACGCATATTCTTGTGCTCGAAGAATATACATATAACATATTCATGATTCAAAAAGACCTTCGCTAGTACAAGAAATTCTTCGCGCGTGAAAAAAATAATTACTCGAGTCCATCAAATATTTCCTTGTACGAATAAAACCGTAGCTTGATCCTGGAATTGTATCATGTTTTTGATCTAAGAAAACATTTCTTGGCACCAGCAATTAATTCTCTAGGTTATTATAATATTATATTTCGCTCGCGCTTAGCAGGATGTGACAGTATGGGTACAGACGATTCTTAGTATCAACAGTATAGCGCTCAATTTGACATCACTCCGGAGCACGCGATATCTCGAATGATGCACGTAGAACGCGGAGGGGATATTTCGTCACCGAGTCGATTACAAAATATCCACGAGCATCAGGTATACGGTATACGAGATATCCGCGCAGTGGGACCGGCCGTGCGCCTCTACGTGCACTCACGAACGACACACGTGGAGGGATCGTCGAGCCAGTGTACGTAGGAAGCCGCGTGCACGCGCGCGCGGTCAGGCCGGTCGGTGAAGACGGTCGAGCAAATATATTCAAACACGTCGACGTGCGTGCAACAAACCGAGCAACACAACGTCCAAGCAATGACCCAAGTTGGCCTAACCCAACATCATCTACCGTCGAGTGCACTCCATGCTGCTCGTGCGCTCGCTTCGTTCAACACGGAAGATGAAGAGGGCTTCTGGACCCCGTGTATACACAAGGGAAGGCTACTCCCGGTAGCTTCGGGAGCAAAAGTGAAACTGCATCTCGCGTTGGTCCTCGCCTTTTAATAGCCTCCTCTCGTCGCTTCCGAGTTACGTCGCCTCGATTTCGAAAGCCTCGCCGTCGAGTTCTTTCTCCTCGCTCGGATCTTCCCCGCAAACGCGGGGGCGGTTATCGGTCGCGGGTTCATGCCAACGGACAGTTAAGGGCGCTCGTTCGCTCCGCGTAATAAATTCGGATGAAATAAAGAGAAGCGCCCCGAATGATCCGAGCGGTTAAGCGGCCGGGGTGTGCCCGGGCCGGCCTACCTTTTAACACGAGAGCGAGCATCCACCCTTCGTGGAACCCCCGCGCACGCACAGGCGCCATTATAAATGACACCTTTCTCCCGCTCATCTCACGGCGCGTTACGTCCAACGCCATTATACAGCATCACGCTACCTCCTCCTCCTCTTCTCCCGCCCCCTACTCTCGCTCCTTGGGAGATAGAACAGTCCTTTTCTGCGCCGAAGGTGTTGCTACCTACTCGGGGTGGGTTGTACGCGATGCTCGCGGTGATGAATATCGGACAAATGAGTCGTGCATAAATCACGAGTGTATTTACGATGCACACATCTGGGATGACAATCGAACGAGGAGATTCGGTCGTTGTAACGAGATTATTTCAACGAAGACTCTTTCCTGGTGGATCATTCTTCGTCATCCCCGTGTACATTCTCCGTGCGGTGTTTAATTTCCATCCCTGGCGAATTCAATTCGAGCCCATTCTTTCGATACCGAACGCGTAACCCTTTCTTACACACAACCAGGCATCGGGTATGCCAACGTGTCTCGCACGACGTACCCCGGACGATGGGCGAAGACGCGCGCGCTCTCTCGAAGAAGGTGTAACCGCAGCCACGCCCCAATTAGGTTCACCGGACGGTTTACGGCTGTAGCAGGGCTTTGCCGGCTAGTATTTATGATGAGAATGTCCGCACCTGTGGTGACACTCGCCACCAACCTACCTACCTACCTACCTATCTACCTACCCTCCCGGAGAGTGAGTGTTTTATGGTGCGCAGATAGCCTCACGCACACCTCTCGGCGTTGGCTACGGCCACGGTGATATATGACGCGTATATTGCTCTCGGTGAACGGTAACACCGTGTGTCTCCTATCCCTCTTTCTCACTCTCTCTTCTCTCCTCGTGCCCCTGCCACGCACTTATCATCCATTCCACCTACACTAGCGAACGCGGGAGCTCTTGTTCGATCCGATCGTCACAGAATCATCTCGCGGTCCACTTCGAGTATTCCGATTAACCTCGCGTCGATAGCGCGTCGCGTTAACTCGCATGGTGTCCAGTCCCAGTGGTCAGGGATTTCTGAAAAACCTGGAATTGTCCGGGAAAGTGAAGAATTTTCTGGAATTTTTCGAAAATACTCAAATTTAACAAATAGCTTGACTTCTAAGTTCTTTCTTGTTCTGAAAAAGTCATTAGATGATAAATATGATTTGACAATTTTTAATTATTTTAATGTTTATTTCTCAGTTGTAACCTGTTCTATGAATATTAGTTAATTTGTTCATTCGACGAAAAATTATTGATTTTGCGTAAAACTTTATATTAAATATATCTATATCCATAACGGTCAGGAAATTTGGCTATTTCCGACTGGAAAACCTGGAAGAGTCGGTAAATTTCTGTCTTACATTTTGTCAGACACCGTGGCTCGTTCGCCAGCTTTACCTGAGTATTTATCATTTAATAACAAATGTATACCAGCTTTATTTGGACTAAGTAATTTTTTCTCAGCGTGATATTTTAGGGTTGATCTTGATTTATAGTAATACCCATCAATGAGCCGCGTAGAGAAACGGCCCGCCGATCGCGCCGTTACGTCTCGTAAGCTCCCGATTATCCTCCTCTCCTCCTCCGCATTCCCTCCTCTCCTCCCGACGCGACGCGAAATTCGCCAAAGCGCGATCGCCTCGTAAGCCGGAGCGCGGATTCACCACACGTGTGCGTGTACGCTTACGCGGTAAAGTGTTCCGATATCGGAGGAGCGAGTGACGTCACCGAAGGCGTCTGTCCATCACTGTCAACCCCCTCTCGAGGATGCTGCCTCGACGGCGCCTCTCCGGAAAGCCGAGGAGCAGCGGCGGCGTCCCGGTCGAAATTGACGGCGAGCGAGCGACGTCGCGACGCTACCTTGTCGTCGTACTATAAAAATATACAAAACGTAGCGGTTTTCGAGGCGGGAGGGTGGAGTCGACAAGATGAAGAAAGAGAGGTTCAGGGGGGCTCAGCGAGGAGAGGAAAAGAGAGGAGCAAGAACCACTCACTTAGCCGCTACAGTCGGAAGATGATGAACGTCGACGTTCGACGTTGTGTATCAGACCGCGACGACGAGAAAGCATAGATGACTTTTCAAGAGCGAGAGCGTCGCTGGTGGTGACGCTGTATACTAATCTATTTCACCCCCTGCTACATTGACAGAGATAGGCTCGAAGGTTGTCGTTTGGAAAAAAATTCTATTACCAATGTCGACCCATAAGTTCTTGAATAACGAGATAATCGCAATTGAAGCGAATGCCACTGTTGGTATATCAAACATATAATACATGCGTGTTAAGCACACTCGGCAGAACTGCATTGAAAGAAAAGTACATTCTCGAACATAATCATACATAGGCAATGGGATTATAAAATATAGCCCCATAAATGTTATCGGCGAGACTGTCATTATTGCTGGAGAGTTCCACGACAAGCACACCGTATATATATGGTCCATATTTATGATACACGTTTATGATTCCGCGCGCTAGCCATAAATTATAATCGAGAACTTAATATCACTATCGCGTATGGGCGAGCCGACTAGATTTTTCGAAGGAGCATTACGCGCTCGTGATTACTATGTCCTTCAAATGAATATCTCTAATTATTATTCATTACTCACGGTTACTATCGCGGGGAAAAATCGTGGAATTTGCAAAGTTTGCGGTAAATTTTGAAACAAAGCCAATTCAGTGTAAAGATACCTGCAATTTTAGTGAAAGTTATAGTAAGACTTGTAGAAGTTGCAAGCGTTGCTGTAATTTTTACTAAAATTCTAGTTATCGTAACAATAAATTTACCTTGTCCCGAAATTTATTATAAATTTTGTAAATTTTACGATTTATTTTATAGGTATACCGAGAAAAAAGTTTACTTGATCGAAATAAACGTGTTTGAATAGTCCTAAGAGCACATTTATTCGATTCGAATAAATATCGATTTGATCCAAATAATTTTCAATTAAATCAATAATAATTGCACTCGTCCAAACGATAGATATTCATTCTAATCGAACAAATAGGACTATTCAAAAACACCTTCATTTCGAACAAGCAAATTTTTTTCTTTCTTTTTTTTCTTGTACCGAAGAGAAGTAGAACATTTGAAATACTTTTCTATTACACCCGTAATTTCAATATCCGTGCATCGAAACTGCATCGATCGCCGAATAGTCGCTACGTAGTATAACAGCGACAATACCGATTCACCGCGGGGGGTCGGGGGTGGTTTCGGTCCGAAAATCAAGATACAAGTCGCAATTGGATTTGGAGTCCTCGACGCGGAGGCGGCTTCGAAGAGGGCCGCTGGCGAACGATCCCCCTCTCGATCGCGCTATACATATATCCGCGCGGTATCGCTCCTCGCTTTAATCGCATTCGGATGCAATGCTGCGGAAAATTTCATTTGAGCGGAGGACGAGAGAATCCCGCTGTGACTTTGTCTCGACTTCGCGGACCCCCGGCGCGAGAACCGCGCGCCGCCCTCGGTCGCATTTGCATATCCACTCGTATCGTGGGCCCGTGGTAGCGCTGTAATCGTACTACGCGGCGTACGCGGCTGCGTACACGCATGGTGACGAGGTGCGGCCGTGATTTTTTTTTCGTTCCGCGGACGTCGTGCTTTCTGCATTTGGCTTCCTCGACTGCACACCCAGGGAATAAGTCTAGTTAAATACGAAACTATATACTATATATAATAGAACAATTTATTTGAGACGAATAGGAATTTCTTATCATCGAACAAAAATGTATTTGAACTAAATAAATATTCTACTAGGTTCGTACTCCTCAGGCGGAAAAATTATATATGGTTTGTATATAGATTATATATAAATTAAAAAAGCCCAAATTTACGTATGTTCTGTATACAAAATATATATAATCCATATACATACATCTTTTCCACACTTGGGCGTATTCAACTGGACTTTTTTCTCTCAGTGTGGATCCGCGATGGATCGAGAGAGGGATTGCACAAGACTCGAGGGATTATCAACCCCGCGCGAATCGAATACATTAGAGGAGCCATCCACTTTTAGTCGCTGCAAGTATTCATCGCCGGAAGCTCCTTTCGTGCGTATGAGAGAACATTCACTCATCATTTTTGACGGTCTATCGTCCGGGAAACGAGGGATAAAAATTTCATTCGGGATCCAAAGCGCGCGGCGACATTGCCGGAGTCGCGTCTGGCAAGAAATCGCTCGTTAATTGGGATCAAGACGTAAGCCCGCGGAGAGCGACGCAGCGACGTATATATACATATACGGGCGGCGCTGCTCGCGATGCGCCGCCGGCAAAAATAACAAACGACGTGCGATCTTAATTAATTACTCAGCCACTAATTACTTTAATTATACATCGCCACACCCGTTCAACACCCCCTTTCGCGCACTCGTTCTTCTCGAATTCGTATAGTTGCGAGTGCGAGCATCGGTTCTGCGCGGGTAGCAACCCTCTCCTCTTTCTCTCTACCGAGATTTCAATCCCTGTCGCACCCTCTGCCCCGTCAAAAAGAGGGAGGGAACTAGTCCAAAAGTTTTACGGATTCGGAGCGCGACTCGTCTACTTCGCTGCGCGGAGTTTCAAATTGCATCGTTCAGCTGCAACTATAGCGGCAAGAAATATGTGACGGCCGATCCAAGCGACAGGTGGTATTGGCAAAAAGCCCTCGCCTCCATTCGAAGGAATTCCTCCGCGGAACCGTCGCGGAGGGGACTCGAATAAATTTGTGCACCCTCGGGGAAATGGCGATAAGTTTCTAAATTCTAGAGCTGCAGGACGTTTACATCAATCGCGATTATCTCGTTACACCTGATTTTTTTCACGAAAACGGTAGATTACTTTTTTGAAGATTACACTTCGATCTACAAAAAAGTCTTATACCAATGCGCACCTAAAGTTTACAGGCATCGAGATAATCGCTATTCAAGTGGACGCTGCTTTCATAGAGCTACACGAGGATGATCTGTGGGTTGGGGAAGACGTTAATCTCGCGGGGACCGCGCGTAGGTAGTGCATAGCCGTCTCCACAGAGGTAGAGGTACACGATCGAAGTCACGAGCTGGCAGCTCGTAGCGTGAACGAGAGATACGCGAGAGTGTATTACCCCGGGGTGTATGATTGGCCCGCAGATGTCACTCGTTATGTAAATGTCCGGGTCTTTACGAGGAGACACCTTCGGTAACTAGCTCTCGAGTCTCGCCCGCGGTCCGCGGTAATGATGCGCTAGAAATACCTCTCGTCCGCCCCCACGCGTCCCTTGTCGTCGACGTCGTCGAAGAGGAATCATCGTCGCCGCCGTCTATAATTGAACCCGGGCGCAATTTTCTCCGTACCATTCCGAAACACGCTCGGAAAGCTACCCCGTACGCAGTGCGTACACAGATCAATTTTCCCGAGCCATCGCACGACCTCGGCGTCGATATCGACGTCCATTATCCCTCTCGTTAAATCCCCCTTCCCTTGGAAGACACGAGGCACGTAATATCTCTCACCGGCGTTCTCGATAAGCCGGATTCCTCTTCTCGCTCAGCGTCCATTGCGAGAGCAGAAGAATGACTCTCGACACGTTCGCACGGCCATCGGCCTCGCCGCGGCGGCGGATCCTTTCCTCGCGCGCGCAGCATCCCGCCGCGGTCCAGACCCCATCTCGGCGGCCGTGCGTTAAGACGCCATTACCGCGTTATTAGCGGATCGTAGATAACGCGCTTCTATCGACAAATTACATTAAAGCAACGCCACTTTGTCTCGCGTATATGCGAGGAGACGTGCATAGCGAGAGAGACTCGGTATCTCTTGCACGCGCGGCGTCTTCCTCGGGAGGAGATACCGGCTCCACTCTTCGTACACCCGACAGAGGAGACAACTGTGTCTAATTACGTTAGATAGCTGCAGCCTTATTAATTCCCCCGCGGAGCTCACGTCGGGGTATATAGGCTACCTGGTCCTGGCGCATGTGTTCCCGCGGGCGGAAGGATTATCCTGCGGCGGGACATCTGTCCTCCTCCTCCGTCTAGCGCGAGAACGAGTCCCGTGATGAGAGAAAGAGAGAAGGAGATGAGGAGAGAGACAGGGACGTGGACCATATAGGTGCGGTACGGGGAGGAGGGAAAGGAGTAAGCGCGAGAGGCGGGAGATAACGGACACGGCATTTCACTTAATGATAACCCGACTCCTTCGTCTTGGCCGAGAGTAAAGGACCGAGAGAGCTCGGCGCTCCGACCGGACTTCTCGTATTATCGGGCTTCCAATCTCGACCGACGCGCCACACTGTTAAAGTCTCAAAGAGCGATTCGACATTCGCCTCGCTCGACGCTCGCTTTTTAGATATCTCCCCGGCTACGCGAGGCTGTCCCTCTCGTGTATGGAGAGGATCAAGGAGGAAGGCGACGTCGATGTGAATTTTCTCGCGTCGGGTAGATGCGTGGATTTTTTGTGGATCGGCGTTTAGATAGTTGCAAGGTGCGATTGTGCGGAGAGTTCGAGATTCAATCGCGTTCATTTCCTTATACGCGAATTTTAGAGTGAAAGTGGTAGAGTACTTTTATAAAGGTTACATCTTGCTCTATAGAAAAGCTTAGTACCGATATGTGTAAAAAGTTTATAGGCGACGAGATAATTGCAATCAAAGTGATTTCAGCTGGAAACAATAATGCTCTTCGTAAAGTTTCCTTCAACTGCGATTATCTCTTCTCCTTCAAGCTCTTATCATATATATATGTATATATATTATCCATCTATATATTGTATATATATAGGTATAGAGCTTTTGTATAGCTCGAAATGCGATCTTTAAAAAAGCATTCCACACATTTTCTCGTAAAAGTCACGAATAAAGAGATAATCGCAATTGAAACAAGATCCAGACGAACAATTGCAATCGCTCCCATCCAGCGACGAAGTAAACGCTCGCGGTAAGGAGACGCACGAAGGAGACCTGTCGCGTGACACACGCGAAGCTAGATCGGGATGCCGGGCTCGTCTGCTGCGGTAACTGCGAGGAATCCTCGCTCGACTCCGTACGCGCACCGTCAAAGGCCAGAAAGCCGAGCGAGTGATTTGTCTCGCAGCAGATGCGAACGAGCGAATGGAAAGCTGCTCGTTTCCCACGGATGCTGTGGACTCGTAAATGCCGTGGGTATCTAATTTGACGCGTGCGCTGATTAGCATTTCGATACCGCACCGTCGCTGCGGTCGCGATTCCCCGCTCGTCGCTTCGCGTACCGGGCGCCGATCGTCGCCGATGCACGCAACATTGACAAAGTAGGTATGCAAATTCTCCCCGGGGAACGACCGGCGATCAAAAGTCATGTAATGGTACGGGCCACCATCCGAGCGAATAGCCCTGGTGGGCGTAGCGGAACGTCGAACGAGATAAGACCCCCGTCGACCTGCAATGTCCATTACCTACCCTACCTCTCGGGGGAAGCTCACCTATATACATAACGAAGGCACTTATCTATTTATTATCCGCGGGGGCAGTATATATAATACTTTCGCTCGAATCGCGATTACTTTGTGGGTATTCTCTCCGCGGTTGCGTTTTTAACTAGTTAATAGCTCTGTGTACTCCGAGAGGTGGTTTAGAAAACTATGAAGGACTTTCGGAGGAATTCTTTTCGTTGATTTCCTTAACGCTTGAAGAGTTGATCGCGTCTCTTAACCATGGAATCATTAGTGTGTACCTACACTGAGAGAAATAATTACTGATATCAAAACTATATTTATTGAATCAAGAACAAATGATCTTAAAATGGTTTATGAAAATACATTTTTAAAGAGAGTCTTATATAGTCTTGATCTAAAGAATACCTTCGTTGGAACAAGAAATTCTTGCGCGAAAAAAACAATTACTCCAGAATACCACATGAGGCTAAGTTTACTCGCCATGAAAGAAACTTCCATCACTATTATCTCATAATTTATGAACTTTTGATCTACATCGATATAAGACTTTGTTGTAGATAGAAAAGGAATATTCAAAAAAATATTATACAAATATGAGTCAAAAGCTCATAGATAATGAGATATTAGTGATTGAAGTTCCTTTCCTGGCAAGTAAATTTAGCTTCCATACGGTATGACACATCAAATATCTTCTCGCATGAAGAAAATCGTGGCTCGAGCCTG
Source organism: Xiphydria camelus (assembly GCA_963678675.1). Classification (NCBI taxonomy): domain Eukaryota; kingdom Metazoa; phylum Arthropoda; class Insecta; order Hymenoptera; family Xiphydriidae; genus Xiphydria; species Xiphydria camelus. The sequence goes on from OY783199.1 coordinate 4,646,912, forward strand.
GAATTATAACATGTTTTCGATCGAAGGAAACATTTTTTGGCACCAGCAATTATTTCTCGCAGTGTATAGAACTTTGAACGATCGCATAACTAAGCGGATGGACAGGTGGCGGCGCGCGAGTATTGCGGCCTACACGATGTGCTCTATAGGTACCTCGTAGTGGCCTATCTTACGCAGCACTTACCGGACACGGTAGATAATAACACGCCGAAGAAACTAGCCGCGCCTCCCTCCCTCCTTTTCTCTCTCTCTCTCGCTCTATCTTTGCCGCGGTTGTTCCGCGCCATCGTACGTAAGTAATAGGAATTCCTCGTGAAAAGTATAGGTATAGTTAGTGTCGGCGGACACGTAGGGAATGTCGGCAAAACCGCGGCGTACGTGGCGTACGGTCGGAATCGTCAGGGCAGGCGATCGTTTAGCGCATCTCCTACGTTCGCGGGCGCAGTCCGTATAACATTACGCGCTCGAACGACCGTCGACAGCCGCTTTTAACGCGGATCCTGATCCGAGGCAAGGTAGTGGCTGTGCTTGTCATAAAAATGCAATGGCACCTGGATTTATCGCCGGGTATGCCGGTATTATAGATACGACGCGATCATTTTCATATAATTGACAGAAATTGTTCGTTATACATTACGCGTTATTGGTGCACGGAAAACAAGGAATTAGCAATTCTTACCGCTTCATCCCGTAGCGCTGAGATTCGAGCTCAATTTCAAGAATTTGTTCAGAGGACACATTTCTGTTTACTGCCCAGGTGGAAAAGATGTATATGGATGACACACATATATATTGTATATAGAACATACATAAATTTGGGCTTATTTAATTTATATATAATTTATTTGTAACCCATATGCGGACTACATATGATTTATATAGATGTAGTATTATTTCAATTGTTTTAATTTTTGTACAGTCCATGTATAATACATGTATGGTTTATACTGAAATCATATACATACATATACATTTAATATAAGCCCAAATTTATATATGTTATATATATAAAATATGTACAATATTAATTTTTTCCACTTGGGTGTTTACAACTGCACCGGATACTAGTTTAACCAGATACAATATCTGTTTGCACAGGAATTTCTATCGGTTTCCCAGGAAAGACAATTAATTATTGTGTAATTCTGTAAAGCTTCCATCGTAATTTAATGCTAGTCAAACTGTAATTCATGCAGTTCCTTTTTTCCGTGCGGGATAAAAGCTTTCCTTCCAAGTTGAAATTCTTATTAATGAATCGACGTCGATTGCGCTGATAGCTACGCGAAATTATTCAATAATTTCAATTTCTCGGCGAAATCGATCGATTATCGTATGCGCTTTGCTCTCAATCCCGATTCCGGACCCCTTCGATGGAATCCGGAGGACCGGTCCTCTCTCGACGCATTTGCCAAATGTTCCTCGATTCGAGACCATCGAATATTTGATTTAATATCGAACGAGACGCGCGGGGAATACCAAGCGTGCCGACGACGATGCTGCATCCGGGCCAATGCGTTCTCATACAGCGCAGCGATGCTTTCAACCGCGACTAAACCCTCGGTTCATCGGTGCTCAACTCTCCTAGCTATTCCATCGCGTCGTCTTTATCTCCGTAGACATTTTTCTTCTATCAAAAATGCGATGTTTTTCCTCTTCTACAACCATGATTACTGATTATCTTTACTATTCGCAACATCAACAAATTACAACTCGTCAACAGCGATATACAGCTCTAATTCCTAGGAATTTTTCCGCCCCGTAAAAGTCGTTCCCTGCTCCCCACAGAAAAAAGCTCTTGGCGAGCTGAAACTCCCATAAAAACGACTTCTACGGGACCCTCATCGCTTTTCCCACTGCCCTTCGAACGGAAGACAAGCCCACACGCTATACCGATTGCAGGGCATGCGCGCGGGGTGTACCCATTTACACCTGCGGCTGCACCTGCACGCGCGTCAAAGGTACCGTCGCCCGACCGCGTCGTATTAGAAGCAACGAGAGGTCGTAATCTTAACAGCGTCGCGCGCAGTCGAGGAGGAACGAGCGAGGAGGAATTTTATAGCGACTTTGCCTCTCGAAAGGGACCGATGATCCATCATCCCGACGCGGAGAACCTCTGCCGTGCGAGCCGTACCCGCGTGTGCGTGCGTCGCGTCGAGGACACTGTCGCCACTAGCAAAAACACTATCCAGTTAATCAACTAATTTATAATTAAAATTCCTCGATGCGACCGAGCGCGTTACAGGGCCCGCCGCGGTCTCGCGGGGTGGCGCGCAAGAAACGACCGGTCCGACGGTACCGGTCCCTTCGGTTTCCCGGTAACCCCTACCGAATTCATAGAACGGCAATCAACCGCGCTCATCAACGCCTTCGGCGAGCTGCGCCAAAAAGTCGACCTACTTTCGCGCGGCGAGCCTCTTCTTCGGGAGCGGGACGCGCGACTGAAAAATGCGCGCACCATACACGCGGGTGACGTGGAATTCGTCGGCGGGTAAAATCATCGTTCGTCATTGGGGGCAAGCTGCGATATTGCGCAGATTTTATCTCGGATCGTTTCGCGTTCGGTCTTCTGTCTTTGCCGCGTTTATTTGCTTCCGTGAAGTGAAGATTAGGACGGTTGGAAAAGTTTTGCACTGAGAAAAAGGATGTTTCAAAATGTGGCAATCAATCCCAGAAGGTATGCCGGAAAAATTCCAGATAAGAAATGTGATGGAACAGTTATGAATTCGAGATTAAGTATATACTATTTATATTGTACAGGACTATGTTGGATTTAAATTGACGTCTGATAGAAGTAAATTGTATACAGTATACGTACTATTTAACCGAATTCATGACTGCATTATCACTAGATTTCTTACCTGGAGTTTTTTTCCTAAACGCGATCTCTAATTCGTTTCCGCTATTATCTCCCGCTCGCCGTTCTTTTCTTCCGCGCGATCTTCGCATCCTGTCGACCTTTGGAAACCCGCGACTGCTCCGATTATTTCTCCTATTTCGCCTCATCGCCACTAATTATCCCCGCTTCTATTTTCTCATCTTCGCGGCCCCATTCGAAATTCACCGAAGCGCTACCGCGGTTACCTGCGACTCCTACCCGCGGGAGGGTAATGAAGCAGCAATACAGCGGTGCTGTACCCGGGATGCCCACTTACCGAGTCCCCCGTCACGGCCGACTAGACACGGAGCCCAGATCGCATTAATTACGCGTATTAGAGCCTGTCCGTTCTTCCCGCGGTGGCGATGCCACCCGCGTAGCACGATTTTTATTCCTCTATATAGGTGGAACTACGCGCCCGGAGAACGGCGAGGAGAGAAAACGGTCGTTAACGACCGTCATCGACATGGAGACGCGGTGCCTTCGAACCACGATCTCGCGCCGATCGGGTCCCGCGCGGAAACGTCGAGGTAACTCACCGACCGGCGGCGACGAGGCGTCGGGCCAGGAACGGGCATAGCGAGTTTTTATCGCTGGAAATTTGTTAAGGGGAATGTATAGAAATAAGCGACGATCCTGCGCGCAGCGCCCCGCCGCGAACGAGGCTCTCGGTTGGTCGACTCCCGGGAATCGGGAGAGACGCGCTCGTTCCGACTCCTGCGAATGTGATCCGCGCGTCCCGGCGCTCTCCACTGGGGGCGGCAAAAAGGACTCGCGAATTTCGTCTCTCGTCCGCGATTCTTGCGATCGTTATCCAGCCTCTGCGCTGAAAAGAAATTTGCTTCGTTCAACCACGGCGAGACTAAATGCGGCGAACTTTACGGTGTGGTCGTTTCAATACCGTAAGGGGTTCCATACAATTGGAAAAATAAGAATAAGCAATGTCCCGTAGAGCTATCTAATGACTCAACCAATATTTCCTATTTTTCCATTTCCTATGGTTTTTTCAACCATGTCTTCGCTGGATCATTGGCGATACAGCAGCTTTAACTGAATTCAAAATTGCGAGCATGTCAAGTTCCTGATTCATTTTCTTGCGTTTAAGTTCCTTTTAGATATTTTCAGGTTGTAATAACATTGGGAATGGTGGTAAGAGAGTTCGGGCCACTAGATGATTGAATAATCTTATGCTTATTCTTTTTTTTGTACTTATTTTTATTCTAAGAATAAATACACAGAGTTGAGGCAACCAATTTGAAATTGAAACAATTGAATATCTACTTGAAACAATTACACGGTGAATTTCGCCGTATTTAACCTCATCGTGGTTGAATGAAGCACATTTTTTTTCAGTGTGCTTCTCACAATTATACACTGTAAAAAATTCAGCGATATGGACATATATAAACCATAGTTTTGGTGAGATAACAATGGCATAAGACTGAATAATGCCAGATGTGGTACATACATATATAATAGATCCACGCCTCATTAAAAATTAACACCACTTTTTTACTGTCGTGTGCATTTCGTCGGTCAGAGTTGGTATATGCCTTTCACACACTCGATGTAACGAATCTGTGGGTGGTTCCCTCGAGCGACAGACCACCCTCTATGAATTTTGCTTTCGACGAATATTCGAAATACTACGAAACGACGCGAATCCGCGCGGCAAGAGCGCGAGTAAGACGTTAAGGGTGCGGTTTTACCCGAGAGCGAGAGCGAGAAAACGGAATGGAACGGCGAGGCGGGAGGGGGGTGGGGGAGCGAGAGATAGAAAGAAAGAGAGACGGGAGAAGATGGAGGAAGAGAAGGGAGCGATCGCGTCCCACAAATCCCCATTAGGACCCCTTTGCCCGCGTACGTACGTTACATACCTACGGCCGCGGCCGTGGCCGTTCGGTGGTGTTACTCACCGACCGACTTTTTCGACGCGCCGCGTTATACGGCCGCGATTCAGCGGATTCCACACTCCTTCGCCATTGTCGCTGTCGCTCGGGGAGCCGCGACGAGATTAATTAGGGAGGATGTTTTACCGGCAAAAATCACAGCAAGAAGCGCGGTGCCGCCGCTCGGAGTCGCTAACTAACCCAATCCAGCGGCGCTGACCGACCTCGTCGTCATCGCGACCGCGCAAGAACGTGCTACAAATTAAAAGGGATCCGCGAAACCATCCGAAAAATCTGTCGGGTGCGCGAGATCGCGGCGCTCGCCGTCGGGTTTCATTTCACGCTGCGCCGAGAATATAGCTTATCTGTAGTTAATAAATGTTTGCTTGAATATGGCGAAAGAAAAATTTCATCCAACCAAATAAATATTCGTTAATTACTGTGATATTTATTCGACACAATTTCATCCTTTGAGGCAATCGTTATGAATAAAATAATCATTTTGATAATTAACATATATTTCCTTGCCCCAGCGAAATATTTATTTCACCGTATTTGTGTAATTACATTTGTTAACTGTTAATAAACCGTTCTCTCGGTGTGCGAAGATTTGATGCGAGAAGGTGGGAGTGGACGTTTATTCATTTAGTTGATAATAAACCCGAGTAAAGGAGCGTATATATGCGCGACAATGGGGAAAAATATCGGGAGTGTCCGTTATGGGGTCAATCGCGATAAATGGAAGCATCTCTAATGGTCAGACCGGCTCGGATAACTGGAACTCGCCTCGCAACTATACGAGCGGGACTCGCGACGACGATGAGGAGGATGGAGCGTGCTAAAAATCCTCCTCGGCTTCTTTAGTATATCTGTATATACATATGTAGGATAACTGCCTCGACTACATACCAATCTACTCGCGGACTGCAGTCGCACCTAGGAGTAATAAATAGAGATAGACGAATAGAGATACGGTGGAAACTCCGTGTCTTGCCCACGCCGAGATTATCTCGAGGAATTATGAGTGACCAACTTTCAACCGCTTCCATGTTCGTTGTAGGACTGGCGGAGAAGTGACGAATATTTAAAGGTGCTCCTCGACATTTTGCCAGAAGTCGAAATTTCTGGAATCGATCGCTAGATCATTCTGTCTCATGTATTTTTTCATGCCGGTTATAAAAATCACTGTTATTAAGTCGATATCTCAAAGAAAGTATAAGACGGCAGCGATTTTATAAAAAAATTGTATTCTTATAAAATCTCTGATATCTCATGGGTTTTTTGAAATTTCCTCAATAAATCCATTATTTTCGAAATCAGCACGAATAAATATATAAGATAGGGTGGTCGAGAGTTCGACTCTAGAGATTTCAATTTTCGCGAAAAATTGAGAAAGTTGAAGGGGTATCTTGACAGTTTGCCAAAAATCGAAATCGCTAGAATTGATCGTTAAACCATCTTATCTTGTATATTTTTTATGCTGATTACGAAAATCACAATTATTAGGACGAAATCTCAAGAGAAAATATAAGACATTGGCAATTTTACGGGAGAAAATGTATTTTTCTGCCCATAAACTCACCGATATCGCGGTGATAGAAATTTCGATTTTTATAAAAATGTCAAAGACTGAACGCGCGAATTACCTCTTATAATTATTACAATTAAAGTCGCGATCACTTCGAGAGGAAACTTATTTAACGAGCACCGCCGCGGTACGAAAGCTCCGCCCTGCGCCGAGAGAGACAGCGTTACACTTCTCATCGTACGACGTTTTTTTTCCATCGAGGAAAGGAAGTTTTTAACGCCGCAGCAAAATGCCGAGCGGGGCGAAGAACGATTGGTAATTAACGGGGAACGAGTTATACGAATCGTAACGAACCATTCTCCCTCGGCGGAGGTGTGTATGCATCTATATATGCACCTATATGCACTCGGCCGTTCGGCAGCATTCTTCCAGAAGACCTTACAGGGCTTCGCGTAGGTAGGCATTAGGATACGGCGCGTCCGAGCGGATGTTTGGGTTAAAAACTGAATCGCAGCATCCCGAGGAGAACTCTCCACATACTATCAAGATCTTCGCCCGCGCTCTTCGGTCTTTCTCTACTTCGTTCTCTCTTTCGCATTACAGCTCTACGCGTAGGAAATCAGTAAAATGAGAAGGCTTTTTTTCATCAACGCGTACAACTTCCTCTGCACGATACTCAGAACACCTGACGTAGACGCTTCTCTTTCACAGCGGATCCGTCCAGTGATCTTCCGCAATTAAAATGAATCACGAAGACGTCGTTATAAAGCAGCGTCTCTTCTTTCTGTTTCAGATGCCATGGGTGAGTGTTCGATACCGTTATTTCTAACGCAGTCACGCGGATCCGGTAAGCCGATATACAGACACAACCCCATTGACCCCTTCGTCGCGAGACCGAGAGAGAAATAGAGACCTCTCGCAGGGAGGGGCGCTGCGGAGGTAGAGCAAAATTCCCGCGCGCGGCGTTCTTGCCCGCGCGTACGTTAGTACGCGCCGGAACGACCGCGTCTCTGCGTCATTAATCGTAATTAATGAACTAATCACCGACCCTGCCCGCGCTTAAAAATCTCGGCACGTCGCGCGACGTCGTTCCGTAGGCAATGCCGCGAAGGTTTGTGGCTCGGAAACGAGTTTTCGCGGGGATGACAATGATTTAATCATTCGGCTCGTTGGAAGCGGGCACGCGGACGCCGAGGATGATTGCGCCGGCGAGCGCATCTCTCCGTCTCTCTCTTTCTCTCTCCGCGTCGTCTTCGCTACTCGCGGCGGCAATCACGCGCGCAGTTACCGATCTGTTACGCTCGCAATGGCCCCTGTACGCGTTTCTTCGCTCCGCGCCTCGACGCATCGCGATGATAATCGCGCCGCGCGAGCTTAATTAGATTAATTAGATCGCGGCCGGCGGGACTGCGGTGCTGGGTTCGGCTGGGAGGGAGTGCTTTTTGCGCGGCCCTATTGCCGATTTTTTTGCACCCCCTTCGAATGATCGCGTGGATCGATCGGGCAGTTTTTTATGTGGTCGCTCAAATGAACAATTTCTATGTGGATTATATTACGTATAGTCCAGATGTGAATTTCGTCCTATATGAATTATACACTGGTCCTATATAAATTACATATGATTTCTATAAAAATCACATATGGGCTCTAGATAAACCATATAGAATCCATATAATATGGTTTATATAAAAATCATATGTAATCCATATAGGACCAAATCCATATATGGACTAGATAAAAACCATGTATAATCCATACAGGACCAAATCTACATATATAGAACTTTTCCGCCTAGAAAAGTGGAGTTATAACGTCGCTTCGAAATAACGAGAGAAAGCTTCGAAAGTATTCTCCACTCCACTTTTTCGCGAAACGCCTGCTTGTAATCATCCCCACGATACTTCCCATGCGATATACAATATATAGAACGACGATACGAGGCGCGATCGGCGGCACAGTCAGCCGGGCCCCTAATGGACCCGGCAAAAAGCTCCTCTTAGACTTTTTGGTCGTTAATTAGTTGCATCATTTTACGATCGCGTCTGGCGTGCTACACGTGCAAAGGAGGAGGAGGAGGAGGAGGAGGACTGCCATTGGAGGCAGTCGCGGTGGTAACTCGGCGATCGTGCAGGAAACCGACTAACTCTCCGACTCCTCACGGGGGCCCCCGCGCACATAATGTCCGGCATTGTGTACCCTGGACGTCCGACTGACTGACTGACTGACCGACTGACATGTGGCCGCTCGCGGACCCACACCATGTGGCGCGTCCGACGCGTTTAACGTAATTACCGTTCGCGGCTATTTATTAATACAGAAACCGAGTAAGCCCGAACGCCGTAGCGCCGCGGGTGTCGTTATATCGCGAGGAGTTGTCACTCCTAGCGCTCGAAAGAATAACGAGGAAGGGCGCGAGGCTGCGAGCAATTATTTACGTCGTGTCGCGACGTCCTACGCGTGAGGTAGGTGCGTCGCGGTGCTTGTTTCGTGCGCGGGTCGCGTGTACGCGGTTTAATGGTGCGATTGACCGCCTCGTTGGTCAGTTATATATAGCGTTCTTAAGTTGCAGTTTTAAATAACGAATTTGTATGGGTGGAGGATGTTCGCTCGGTTTTATTTGTTGCGGATCAATACTACGATATTCCGTCGGCTATAAACAAATCGTTTCCCTCTCGGTGCAAAAAGCAGCGGAGGAAACGGCACCCAGGTAGGCTGATTTTCCGAAAATTACACACCAATGCAAATCGACTAGAAAATCATTTATTTTCCTACGGGAGATAATTACACCCCGGGAATATTCAACGCCAGCCAGCCCATACATTATCCTAATTTCCTTTTGCGCTTCCTTCCTCCCCCGTCCCTCTCCACTCTCTTTATCTCTCTCTTTCTCTCTCTCTCTCTCTTTCCCTGTCGAAGGAACGTGCGTGCGTGCGTGCATGCGGTCGCTCGCGGAGATAAAAAGACGAACGGGGCGAAGCGATCGGCGAGCTCCTCTTCGTCCGAGATAAACATCCTCTCCTCCGTGCTTTACGCGAGGACTTCGCCCGGCGTTTACGATCGCGCACATGTCCGATACATTTCGACACCTCACCTCCGCGAGGGGGACCTCCGCACCCCGCCCACCAGCTCCGATGTCTCACGGATTCCTTCGGGCCTCGTCTCGAGAGAGAGCGACACACGCGGCTCGTCGGATCGCTCGCGGTAATTAGAATGCAAATCTCCGGAGCCCCGCCGCCGCTGCAAGCCGTATACAGCGACCGCTTCGGCGACCGCCGGATGGTTCTCGCCGCGGTTTAATGCGTTTTCGGTCCTGGAAGCGCAGTTGAGCGACGCCTTTTTATAGCTCGTTATTCCGCGAACCGATGAGAATGCGGGGCGCGAACTTTGCCGCCGCTGCGCCGAGATGTATATCTCATCGCCTCGAGTTTTATTGCGCGGTCTGTGCTACGAGATAATCGCGCGCTAACGAAGATAAATTTGACTTCTCTTTTCCGCCGGGGTTCGAACGAGCGGCGCTCGGTAAATATCGGCGAGAAACTTTGAATCTAACCGGTGCACTTTTTTATCGCGGTTATCAAAAGCAACTTTCGCGCGAGACACTTTCGCGGGGGGCGCCGGGGGTGCGCGCGTACACCCCGCCGGCCAAGGGGCAACGACACACCCCCTCGCCGACACACGGCGCGCGAATTGAACGCGGATGAAGTTGGCGTTGCGGTCGCTCGACAAATAGATTACGTGCCACAAGGGTTTCCGAGGGTTCGTTCGCTCTCGGTCTTCGGCGCTTCCGCGCGGTCGTATGCCGCTCACGTACTCGCATTCACGGGTCCCTCCGCCCAAAAATTGCAACGCGTTAGCCGAGCCTCCTCGCCCCGTTATATATCAAATCCACTAACCATTCCATTATTAAATCTACATTCGAATCAAGGGAAGGTCGCTCCTCGGGGCGCCCTTCGTACTGTGCGCCGTGGGCATTGAGATTCGACTTGCGCGCCTGTGTACATCTCGCGTCGGTCGAAAAACGATGCTACGTGACATCCAACGCTAAATCAAAAATCGTTTGAGCGATGAAACGATGCTCCTAATTTTTACCAAAACTTTTTATTTTAATATTTTTATTCTAACCGAATATAATTTAGTTATTCTAACGAAATATATAGTTAGTTTACCTAAAAAATGATCGGATTAATCAAACAAACGAAGGATCGATATTTCGCCAAGCAGTTTGGTCATCGCCCCGAAGATTTAGATTAATTCGACCAAATTATTTCTCTCGGTGTATTGCTGCAGGAATATGCCGCGAGAAAATCGCGATTTTGTTTGGACAAATAAAAAATCCTCAAGACGCGCTCTTGTCAGTTCACATAAAAAGAACTCACGATGAACTCGCGTTCCCCAACCTCCGCGGCTGAGGATCGCCGAAGAACCCTAATCGACCCTGTCCGCCATCGATACCGCGCGACGCGATCCAGGCCGCTGCAGGTGCAGGTGACGGACGGGCGGGTGACTAAATCGTCCCTAAAATGCCCGCGACCAGCCCCCTTCTTGCTCGCGCGGAAAAAGCTCGCGCTCTGATCTCACCGCGTCTCTCCGGGGATTTAAACTTGTTTATCTACTTATTATGTCAGCCAGAGCTAATTGGGCATATTTGAGATCTCGGGGGCTCGAACGGCGGCGGATGCTCGCACGTAGCTCTTATAAAGGGGGAGGGCAGGAAGGGAGGCGGCGCCTCTTCGAGGCATTCGAGCGGATACCCGGGATAATATCCATCTGTACCGCATCGCCCGGTCGTCCCCGCGCAAGAAGAGTCGCATAACTTTCGACGATCATGACTCGCCGGCCATCCGTCTTTGGGGAACTATCGCGCCATCGCCAGCGTCCCGCCGCGCACGAAAAGATGCATCGCTTCATTCCACGGTTCCACGGGTTTTATCCGTCCGCGGTCGCACACGGGAGGACCGCGACGGCGCGGCGTCTCGGTATCTCGATGATCGGGTTCGATTCAAGAATCGTATCGCGATACTTTTTCCCCTTCGCCTCCCTCTGCTGCGGATTTCTTTTAATTCCACTTTTCGACGCGTTTCGCGTGGATTTAGCTCCGAAATTCTTTCTTCTTTGATGAATATTTCGAATTCTGAAGGGGAGGGGGCGCGAATGAATGCATACTTACGATCGTTCGTCGGAGATGATCTCGATCGACGTTAACGGGAGTCGGTAATTATTGCTCTCGTCGGTTATAAAATTGCTGGATAGGTATAAATAACAACTCGTCATTGAGGAGAGGCTCGCCCGAGAGGAGGCATCCGCCACCGAGAGAGGAAGAGAGAGGGAGAGAGAGAGAGAGAGAGAAACTCGCAGCGCGCGCGTGCAGTTTACACGCAGGCGGGGTGCACGCGGTTTATTAACATGATTTATGAGAAGGCGAATAATCTCTCGCTCCCCGTTGCACTCGCCGAAGCCGCTCTTAATCCCCTCCACCTCCGGCCCTCCACCCACTCGGCGGAGTACGTCGAATCGATCGATTTTTGTCGTGCCCACCTATACGCGCGCGAGCGGCCGGAACGGCGAATGCGACACAGGTGCAACGCTCGCTATACACGCGCGCACGCGGCCTCGGCTCGTATACGGTACGACGTTTAGGGCGCGCTCAAATTCCAATATAAGTTGAAACGGAGCCGCGGCTTGTACCTACGTGGCTTTGATAGTTCATAAAATGAAACGGATTTTGATTCGGCTCCTTTGTAACTCTACGCGTCGTCTTATTGGGTCGCGAGAGGGAGCGAGGGCCGCGCGGAGGTTCCTCGCGCGCGACAAGGTGCCTCCGGACGAGTGCCCCCCCCTTCGCAGGTGCGACGGGACGTTCCTTCTTTCTTTTCGCGGACAGGTTCGTTTCGCTGCGTTAAGACGCGTCGGGCGTCGGTAATTGCCCGGTGTGCATGCGCGAAGTCGTGAATTTGATTCGATGATCGCACGTCGGATGTATCGTCTCTTTATTTCTCGGCTGCCGTAAATGTCGAGCGGCGACATATCGGGGAGGCCCCCTTGCAAGCTGACGATGTATAATTGACTTTCATTTTTTCTTTATCGCGTATCGAGATATATGTATATAATATTTCATGGCATCCGACAAGAATCGCAGCATTATCTCCGCGATTAATTTCCCAGTTTGGAACGTGGAAACGATCGTTTCCTTTCCAGCCGTCAAAACGTCACACACCCGCGTGTATTAAATTGTGGAGCGTGAAAAAAGTCGCCCTCCCCCATTAAAAACAAATTCCTCGCCGTCCCATAAAATTCCACCGGCATTCTAACACGCACGCGACTGTTTATCGCGCATCTAACACTGTTTACCCGATCGCTGCGGAACATAACTCGCTCGACGTATATTGCAACGCGAACCGGTTTGTTACACGCATGCTGCATACGCGCCAGGCCGCGAAGCGCGTCTCGACGTTCGTACCGCCAAAGATTTGTAACTTAATAGCTCTCGGCTGTAACGATCGACGACGAACGTCGTCTTCGAAGCATCTCTAGATACGGACGAGTTGGTGCACGAAAATACCGATATCAGTAAATTTTACCGCACATTTACAATAAAAGAAGTACGCATACAAGTTTTTGGATGTTCTTACCGCACTGAGAGAAATAATTGCTGGTGTCAAAAGAATGTTTTCTTCAATCAAAAGCATCATACAATTTCAGAATCAAGTCATGGTTTCTTCGTGCAAGAATATATTTGATAGGATCAACTGATTGCTGTTTCTTACGCAGAAAGAATTTATTATTCCCACGACAGTATTCTTGAAAATCAAGAGTATATATTCTTCTCAATAAAGTATCTGTATTCTTAAAAACTTCTAAGATCATGCGTTCTTCATTCAAGAAACATTTTTGTTCACGCTGACCGTTATTTCTCTCGGTGTGTGCTGGGGAACAATTTTTCCTTAGAAACCTTAGAAACTTAAATTGTAATATTGACTATCACAATGTTATGCCTTCAAAAGAAAAATTACTGTATAGTACTGTAAAAACATCCGAAAACCCTCGTACCCTTTTTTTTAATGTAAATAAAATAAAATGTACTGACATCAGTCTTTCCGTGTGGACGAACGAGTGCACCTATGTACCTACGGTGTGTTAGGGGTCGATTGAGAGGAATAAAGGTACGGAGAAACACGAGATTAATAGAGAAGTGCGGAGTGGAGAGAACTCTTCATCACTCTGGACCCGCGAGAGCGAGTTATCCCGAGATATCGAGGTACATTGCGGGATAAAGGAACGGGAAGAGGCCGGGGGAGGGAATAGAGGTAAAAGCTTCGCGGACCGCGCTCAGGGGTATGAGAAAGCGTAGCGGGAAGGGGGAGAGTGGGACGAGCAAAAGTGGCGAGTGGTCAGTGCCGAATACCAAACGACGACGACCCACCCTGCGGATGATAGGGCCGCGCCATACATAAAGTATGACTGGCCATCGTCCGGAGCGCGAGAGAGATATTAAATCAATATAATATTACTTCCCTCGCGCCCTCCGGGGAGCGACCGTGCGATTTTCTATGTTGCTGATCAAAGGGAACCAGGCGTTTTCGGGTAATATTTCATGAGGTCTTTGTCCGAGGAGAGCGTCCGCGCGAGGAATAGCGAATGCACTCGACGTCGTCGTAGGTGGGTGGTGTGGATTTTACCTAGAGTCGATAGGGTGTGGGTACTTGACATGGGAGACGTATGAAATGTCGGATAATTGCGGGGGGAAAATGGTGAACGCTGTATTGACATACACTGAGAGAAATAATTGATGGTGACAAAAGAAGGTTTTCTTCAATTAAAGGCACGATATAATTTCAGGATCAAGCTATCATTTTCTTCGTTTAAGAAAATATTTGATAAACTCGAGTAACTGTTCTTCTTTTTCCGTAGAAACAGTTTCTTGTACCCACGACGGTATTTTTGAGTCAAAAATACATATTCTTCGATCAAGAGAATCCGTATTCTTAAAAATTTGTAAGATCATAATATATTCTTGATCTGAGAAACATTTTTTGACACTAGCAATTATTTCTCTCAGTGTATATCGGAGGAGTAGATACAAAATTCTTGAGAGAATTACACTTTTTGGTCCAGAGTCTCGAGGAGTACGCGATAGCAGCTTTAACTTGAAATATCTCCAGGATCCAACGCAGCATCCCTTCGAGGGTAGGTCAAAGTAAGACGAATAAAATTCGAGTCCGAATAATCAGGGATCTGCCGCATTTCTTTTTCCAGATTTTGCACTGTAAATATCAGACGCAGGGAGACTCGTTGAGCCACGTCGATAAATATAGGTGCTTCCACCGTATATCCACTTACGTACAGCAGACTCTATACCGAGCAGCCCACATAATTGCACCGATAAGTTTGGCCGCAGCAGTCGTCGGTAACGAACGCGATCCTTTCACGGAGTTTCATTTAAATTCATGAAACCCCCCCGCCGCGGTCCTCCCGACGTTCGGGTCGCGATCGCGCATGAAACCCCGAGTTTAGTCGGACATAAGTTGTCCGTTCGGGCGCCGTACCAGGCAGCCAAACTCGCTCGGCTATGCATTGTATATCCGCGGGGAAACGACCGGCGTTCTCGACTCGACGTTTTAGAATTCACGTGGTGGCATGCCTTTCGTCCACTCGAGAGGCACGGCCGCACTCGGACCGCGCGCGGCCGTCCCGTTCTCCTTCCGCGGGCATTTTAGTGGCCCCCGTGCCTCGCATCTACGAGTACTCGATTCTCGAGGGTGGAACCTCGCTCTGCTCGTGGCTCCTTCGCACTGGGAGAGAGCGCGGAGTGTGGTTAGTCTACAGCCGGGAGATATTTTGGGTATATTTTAGGATTTTACTTTTTTTTTCCAGTTTTACTCGTGTTTGGCTGATCGCAGGAGAAAATGTTTCCTACGAAATTTATTCAGCTTTGGTAGCTCTACAAGTTTTGTTCAGGCAGTTTTTTTCTGAGACAAGCTTATCGGGAGATAACAGCCTTTTTGAAGTATCCCGAAATTGAAATAATTCGAGAACAGGAAATGCTCGCCAGTTGAATTTCGAAAGAATCTCGCGTAGAATTTAACCGAGGCACTCTGGCCGAGATGCCTGCGCCTGATAAGATGCAGGTGGACCAGCGTGCTTCATCTTCGACGAACGCTTTCGTGGAGACTCGTCAATCTATCGAGATCGGCGATCGCGGTGCCATTGTGGCGTCCGCAATTCCGTTCGAGAAATTCCACGTATAAAGCGGTCGCGACGGAGATCAGATCTTCGAATGTCATCCGCGGCCGCGATAATTCCCGAGGATCGATCCCGCGTGCCCTTTCTGGACCGTCATCCGGTCCGTAAATTCACGGCGGACAAACTAGCGAGAATAGTTCGCATAATTCTCCAAGGCCTACCAGTTTTGACGGCGGCAGAGACGGCCTATCTTGCCACAATCTCCTTCTCTCTCTCTTTCTCTTTTTCTCTCCCTTTCCGTCTGTCGTACAGTCTCACTTCACGCGAGCGACCTCCTCCTCGGAGGATACGGCCCGCGAGACGTCGAGCGAGTAGCCGTTCGCCTGGCGAGTACTTTATACCTGTTGATATAACCTACTCGCGCCGCGCGGGGATTCGTGTGTCACTCTCTCCGTCTTTGTCAGCTCCTCGCGGAGAGGAGAGCGCGCGCTCGCGGAACCGGTGTTGTTTCTGACCGGTCGCCCGGTGAAAGTTAAACGACGAAACGAGTCGTTATTGGACGTAACTCCGTCGTCGTTTATGCGGAATAAATATATTTAACTACCTCTGCTATGTTTATATGGAATCGATCTCTCTGGCGGATATTCGTCAATCATCGAGGAATACATTTTCTTTATCATTTCGATGACTTTTTCTCGCTTCGTCACTATTGATTTGATAGTCGGGTACTTTTATCAAGCTATGGCATCTTATGCTTCAATGAAAGTCATCCCTTTCGATGTGAATTTTTGAACTATAATGCTACATTGAGAAAACAGTTTATTAACAGTTAATAAATGTAATTTCAAATACAGCGAAGTATGTCGCTACGACGAGAAGATATATCGTTTTTATTAGATCATTATTAAAATGTTTATTTCATTCAAATAATTGCCTCGAAGGATTTAATTGTACTAAATAAATATCACAATAACACTTATGAACTATAAATAAATTATTTTCTCGGTGTAGGAATTTTTGGTATATCAGTAAAAACAGTAAAAAAATAATATTAATTTTTAACACCATTTCACCATTGTAGATCTACATATAGATATGTACCATATCTGGTGTCATTTAGTCTTATGCCATTGTTATCTAACACCAACAGTGGTCTAAATAGGTCCACACCGCGCAATTTTGACTGTATATATTATGTATACTATTTTGTTCACTTTAATCCAAATAGACTTTTTAGAATTAATGAGATAGATTGAGCAAACCGTCGGTTAGGTTCTAAAATTGCTCGGGTGTTCCAAAGTGCATCGTATATAAAATTGCCAAGGGCCTTGTCACGACATGGGCGTGCACGCGCGATGGATAAGGTCCTTATCTGCACGGTAGATCGGCTCGACTGACTTGCAGCTTGACAGCACACGCGTTCGACGTCCGCCAGAGACTCGGCGACGGATCTTATCCGTTACCCGTATAAGAAGTCTGTCGACGACTCGTCTTATCAGCGATAAATCCTTTCCAGGAGGAACGAGGAAAACGTGGGGATTTTAAGTCGATTTTAATTTTTATCGATAATATGATTATAAAATCAGAGATCTGTATACTCTATCTGCTGTGATAGACTTTCCTCGCATTTTTATTCCGCATTTATGATACCTCGTGCAGTTTTCCTGAAACATTAAAATTCTACCCCGTGCATGAATTTCTGTAGGATTTGTGAACAAAAAATATTCACATTTTTACATTCAATTTGAAATCTGTATGCATATTAAATATCGCGTGAAAAAGAAAATGTCCAAAAATAATAATTGTTCGCAAAATTATAAGTGCGTTTCTTTCTACAAGATTGTGACGTCATCGAGGAGTCAAAAAGACACACTCATGCCAAGCAACGAGCGAGAGAAAGATAATCTTACAAGATGATGACGCAGCCGCATTTCAAAATAGCATTTTCCAGCTTAAGGTCGACAATGAATAATGAAAAAATACGGGGTAAATAATTTTATCAGAATCTTTCGTATCGCCAATAAAAAAAGTTCACGAAAAAATCGAATCACTATCCAACGTCGGAGAGCCGCGCAACGATGCGCGCGGCGCTATGGATAGCGATCGCGCGACACCCGCATATACTCGCGCGGATCGTGCGACCGGCAGAACTCACATGTACCTCACACGCGCATCACCTACATACGTCAGGGATCGAAGGTCTCGAAAGATCGCGGTACACCTTGGCCGGCACGACGTGCCTCTCGTACGGTGTGCAGCTGCCACGTTGCATAATGAATATGCAATTAACGATCGTGGCGCATCGCGGTTCGTCTTATATCGCGCTGCGAGATAAATATGTTAAGTGCAATTTAGTACGTAACTGGCGGATGCACTGCGCGTACTCCCTCGCATTTTACGATTGCGTAACGGTATCACTGCGAAACCTTCTTCTTCTTATTTTTTTCTCGCGGAAATCAAGTTTTTATCGACGTGAGCGGAAAACGTTAAGCCGACGTGCAACTTCAGAAGCGTTCCTTTCGCCGGGTCAAAGCCTCGACGTCGTTCCGATAGTCGGCCAACTCAGCGTGGAAAGGTGTACCGAGCCGTAATGCGCTTCTAATTAATTTCAGCGCAATTAACGGACGCAGACGCGAGGAGGTGGTTATCTCAGGTGGACGAGCGTTGCGGGCAACTGCCACGGGCGGCAATTGCAGCAACTCGAGTCCGCTTACCGGGGCAACTGCTTCTGTTATATTATGTACTCGTTACCTTACGGCAAATTGATGTAGATACCCAGCGGACCGCGTTTATTTCGCGGGACTACGTTAAACTAGTAATTAAACGTCCCTGGAGTTGCGAGTTAGAGGAAGGCTAATCAGCCGCGTCGAATAGTGGTGCATTTATTGCATTCTTTTTAAATTTTATTTCGATAGATATGAGAAGTAAATTTCACTCGAAGCAAGTGTATAATTATAGCAGTGTACACTGAGAAAAAAAAAGATTAAAATTTATTCTGTTAGAAGGATAATCTGAGTACGAAAGGTGAAACAGATAAAAAATTATCCTTCCAGGGTATAAAATTTAACCTTCCTTAGAATAATTGTCGATCCACTTTACCTTTCGTACTCAGATTATCCTTCTAACAGAATAATTTTTAATCTTTTTTTTTCGAAGTGTAGAGAGGAAAATAAATATCAATTTCAACGGAGGCTATACAGACATGCAATCTAGCTTTCATTTCAGTTTTCGATTTTTCGTCTCCAAGCCTCTCCCTCTTTTTTCCCCTGTCGTGTTTTCGTCGAACAGTGATGTATTTATTTGATTCTTTTTGAATTTTATTTTCATGGATATGGGGAGGTAAATTTCACTCGAAGGAAGCGTATGATCAGCAGTAGGTACAGAGGGGAGAGTAAATGTCGATTTTAACGAAGGCTATACGGAATGCAATCAAGTTTGCATTTCAACTTTTCGTTTCCCAACTCCTCTCTTTTTCCCCGTCGTCTCCCGGCCGAAATGAGAAGACAGACCCGCGCCCCGATCGAGACGAGTCCTCGTCGCTCCGTACAAACCAAGGTCGTAAGACGGGCTGCCGCGGCGTTGCAGGAAGCACCGTGTCCAATGTGCAGCTCCCTGCAGGTTATTTTCTCGCCTTGAGAGATCGACCGTTGCGGCGCGGAACGGCAAACCGTGAGAGCGAGCAGGATAGCGCGGCCGGGGTCTCTCGTAGGGCAGGAAGGTGGGGCGGGGGGAAGGTCAGTGGGTGAGGGAACGAGGTGGCCGGCTGCAGAAAACGAAAACGACTCGCAGACAGGGATGCGGGGGTGGGAAAGGGCGAGTTGGCATCGAATCGAATGGCGCGAAGTTCCCTTCGCGTGCGCGCAGCTACGGAAATTTTGACGCGCGACGCTCGCGCTCGTTTCCGGTGCGATAGAGTGACGGCCGGCTGGACGCGCCAAGGTACAGATTCGTGGTGACGCTCGACGCTTATTTTCAGCGTCAAATAGGTCACGCGATCAAGATTATTCGCAAACAAGCAGTTAATATTTTGCGAAATTCATTTTTGACAATTTGCATCGTTCGAATAACAAAGCGTACGTAAAATATAATTGCATATTTGCGAGTAATCCTGGTTACGTGACTTATTTGACGCTGAAAGTAAGCGTCGAGCGTCACCATCGATTTGTACCTTCAGCCTCACCTCATTTTATTTACGCCTCGCAGTTATTACGCCTCGCAGTATTTGAGTAGTTAGAGAAAAGTCGCCATTGTCCATTTATTAACGCTCGAAGCTTGACGTTTGGTGCATCCACTGTGCGAAGGCCTTGACGCTCGTGCGTATTTCTCGTACAATTTCAGGCGTGATAACTCAGCTGATACGATCTATGTAACGACAACCGTTGAACGTAACGACGATCCGCCCGTTTGAAACGCTCGTGTATACGTGCCTACGTCGCGGCAGCCGAAACCGGAAAGACGTCTTTTAATTGGAATCTGATATCCCGTAGTTCGGGGCACTGGAAAAAGAGAAGCGTGTAAGAGGCGAGAGGAAACGCGGACGAGGGACTCGTAGAAACTCTTTCGAGCGTGGAACGAGCCGCACGGCTAGAGTCGCACGTTCGATCGCGGTCCACAGAGCTCGACGCGCGACACGTTGTAAATCACAGGGCCCACCGTGGTAGCGCGATGCCGTGGCCCTCGGACCGCAGGTTTGACGGCCGTGCCGCGCTCCGCTCATCGACGCGGTTCCTGTGTTATGTGATGACTATGCAGGCATGCCCGATACACGCACACTGCATTCCACCCCTCGATTGTCGCAAGGATCCTTTCGCGGGTCAGAATTTGGCGTTAGTCGAGTGTTATTAATTTATCGACATCCTTCTTCGCGTCATTTACAAAGTAAAGCTTTAGCATACGTCTGTGTATTAATGGTTGCGTGTGATCGAAGGGGCAATGGATTCACAATAGCTCGATAAAACAAAAATGAAAATCATGCAACCGTTGATACATAGACATATGCTGAGGTTTACAAGATATGGTTAGTAAATTATATTTGGAAAGTTTTGAATCCTAACTATCAATCACGATTTCTTCCATCCGTCGAGACTCCAAATCAGCTCTAACTCTTACAGGGTGGTTACAAATCTGGAAAACCGGGAAATGTCAGGGAATTTTGGATTTTTACTTGAAATTATAAATAAAGTAGAGTACATTTTTTTTAATTTCACCATTGATACATTTTACAATGAAGTTTTCACTGCTGCTTCAGATATCTCCAGTAGCAGTGCGCGTGTGTCTCATCGACTAAAATTAAAGTCTGTCATCAATGTTATTTTTTTAACGCGTATGAAAGTTTTTGCAACCTCGCGTTCTTGTATCACAATTATTTATAGCTTTATTGGTGTGATTATACAAAACTCCCGATACGAGCAAAATATCAGGGAATACTTACAAAATTCTATTTAAACAATCAGGGTAAAATCAGGTAAGAGTCAAGGAGATTTTATAATGAAGTATTTGCAGCCACCCTGTCTTGATACGAAGGAGCTCAGCATTCGGAACCCTTTGAAAAGTCACCGCCGACGAGCAAAAGTGCACTACGATGTAAACGCTCCTTTAGAGAGGGCTCCCCCGCAGGTAGTGGAGATTGAAAATTCCTGTGATCGAAACGCGCGTTCGTTCGCAGGTATAGGTATGGAGGTCGACCATGGCGGCAGGTGGCTCCCCTCGAGGGGTGGAATAGCGCGATGCCGGGCAGGTACCGCGTGCTGTACGCGCACGCCGCACGCAAGTCCGGATGACAAGGCGTGGGGACGTTGTTGTTGTTATTTTTTTTACTCGTGCTATCCATTAGGTACCTACGGTAGGCCGCCTACTAGAGTAGCCTCTTGCCCGGGATTCTCCGAGATCGTGGATAACAGTTATTAAGGCCTTTTTATAATGCGCGTCTTCTGCGCTCAACGCCAACCCGCCGCCGCGGCAACGGCAGCGCCGGGGTAACCATCGGGTCCAGCGCGGAGTCCCGCGCGGTGTCTATAACGTAAGCGTATGCGGAGGACACTCCCCGTGCGCTTGATTATATAGAATTATCGGCATTTTAATAACTAATCATTTTCCCCCTCCAACGCAGCTCGAGCGAACGCCGCTTCGGGGCGGAGAGAGGGGGAAACGGCTTCCGAGATTCGAGAGGATCGCGCTACCGTGTGTGTACCGCGTACGCGCGCGTGTTCCGGCGAGAGAGCTGTTTTCTTACAAATTTTTTTTTATCGTAGATTCGAAAAATTTCGATAAAATTACCTATTTAGCGCCTAATTTTTCGTTTTTCATTTTCGACATTACCAGAGCTGGAAGATAAGATTTTGAAATGCAGCGTCGTTGTGTTGTAAGCCTATTTCTCTCGTGCGTCTCTCTTGCGTTTCGATGACATCAGAATATTGTAGAGTGAAATACGCTTATAGCTCAGCGAGTAATGATTTTTTCGGACATCTTCTTTTCATATGGTATTAAATATGTGTACAGATGGCAAATTGAATTAAAAAATATGAATACTTATTCAACGAGAGGACCAAATTAACGACTCTTTGCATCGTTGTTATTGGTGAGAAATAATGAAAGGGTTCGCTGCTATTTTTTAAGTTGCTGTGGCCCTGTATGTACATGTACCGCTTCCCGAAAATTCGCCAGTGGCAACCGGGGAGGGCGAACGAATCCGGGAGAAACGGCAAAATCGTAGAGAGTCGGGCGGGGGTGCGGTACCGGTACACATCGGGGCGGCCCGTAAATATCCCCAGTAATTAAAACCTATCGATTCGTCGTAAAGCGCGTAATTGCACGAGTTACTACGCAGTTGGAATAATCGTTTGTCGCCGCCGTGCGCACCGCTGAAACTTCGGGGTGCAGAGGGAGATAACGGATATATTTACATATTATCGCGGGTAACGACCGTTCCCCTAGTGTTGGCCGTCGATCGATTTCGCGTCTGTACGGCTATTGCAATTTTTTGTGCGGAACGCATGGTGTAAAACGGCAGGAAGTTGGCCCCTCGTTTCTGTTACTTTCCGTAGAAATGAGGGGCCAATTCCGTACACAGAGAGAAAAAATTAGTTGAATCTACTAAAAATTACTTGCGGAGTCGCAAGTAATGATATTTATTTATATCAATGCAATTTTCGAATACATCAATTTGATATTTCTTCCTACATGGATTACATATGATTTCTATATTAACCCTATAAGGACTAAATATGAATTATACAAACATTCAAAAATGTGTACGGTATAGTCCCCACGTGGTTGATATAAAAATCATATATGATCCACATACGATCAAAACCAGATACGGATTATATACAAAATATATAGAACTTCCGCCTGAGATCTTCCGTAATTTATTTCATCTAAACGGACTCGGGTCTCTGTTATCGTCGCTACCATTTCCCCGGAGTAATCGGACAGCCACGATCGATGCGTAGGGTTTCTCGCAAATATCGTCGCTACCCACGTATACCCTGGCGAACAGCTCGCATGCCTCGAAAAGAAACACGGCGCGGTATAGTCGTAAAACGCGAAGATGCCTCGCCCCGATTAAAAGCCTCGTCAACGCCGGCGCGTCCCGTCTGCGGGGCGACGGTGTCAATGTACGCGCGCGGGACGCGACGTCGTCATTGCACCTTCGTCGCCCTCCTCCCAGTCGCGAATACGACTCGACTCTCCGGGCAGGCTCACCAGACCGGACGGCGGTGAGCCGGAGTCGTGTTCTTCGCCGTGTTCTCCGTCGTGTTAGCGCGAACCGAGCGAGCGAGCGACCCCTAATGACTCCGCCGGCTATGCCGACTATGCACCCGGGCGCGCGGCCGCGAAACAATGCCGCGAAGTGCAGAGGCGAGTGCTGCGAATGCCTGCGCGCAAAAAGAGGAAACGAGGCTGGTGCGGCCACGGAAGCGTGAGAGGGCGATAGCGGAGACATCGGCGCACGCGCGGGAGAGACGGAGAGGAGTAAGTCATTGTATCACGAACGGAGGAAACGCGCGATTCGAGGCGACAATTAAACAGTCGTCACGTGTGCATCGAGAGGTGGCTGCCCTCTCGGCCTCTTCCGCTTGGCACGAGGACGTCGCGGTGCACTGAGAAGAATAGTTAGGTTAACACTAGAACTACCGAATGGTCGCACTTTATGAGACGGTCGTTTTGGCGGGTGATTATCTCGTTATCCGTGGGTTTTTCGTCCATACTGTTATAAAACTTTTTTGTAGACCGAAATGTGCTCTACAAAAAAGTATTATACCAATTTTGACAAAAACCTCACGGATTACGAAATAATTGAGGTTGAATGGAACTCTGAATAAGACACCGGTCAAATTGACCGGTTGCGGTAGTTCTAGTGTAAAAATAACAAAACGCATCTGTAATAGTTAAAAGCGTTTAGTTATTCTGATCAAAATACTGGTCAGTTGAACCAAATCCTATCTAGTTATTCTAATTAAATATTTAGTTATTCCGACCAAACGTTTACTATTAAAAATAAAGTAGGTGAATTTAACCAAATAGATGTAGGGTCCATACTTCAGTCTGCGACCTCTTGCAGTCTGCGACTTCGCCCGCGGGATATTCGGGGGAGAAAAGACGCCCGAGTCGCGTGACGGCGGTCAATCATCGCGGAACTTTTTCGACCAAGAAGCGTGGAGCCGCGCAAAGTCCTGCTCTACGTATCGTAAACGCCGCTTCGGAAGTAAACGTTCTAATTAGTGGATTTCTGCCGGGCATTCGGTTCTTTCGGCTCGCGTGACGCGCCGCTCCTAATTGCCCAAATATTAATGGACTGTACAGCGCACCGCGCGGTGCAACTCGCTTCCACTCTACTCGCATTCTCCCTCTCGCTCCACACTCGCGCGCGTAAGTACTCAACCCACTCTTTATTTCTCTTTACTTCAAATGTTAATGTCTCTCCTCCTCACTATACGATATTACGCGTTATCGTGCCGCGTCTAATTACCCGCGGGCAACGTGAGTGTTGTGTATTATGCGGTGGGCCGGGGGGAGGGTTGGCCAAAATTGTAGGGCCTTCACACAATTGGAGGAGTAGGAATAGGAATAAGAATAAAAATGGGCATTTCTCCTGTAGTGCTATCTATTGATATGTACTATGATTAACGTATCAGAGGTGGGTCATTTTCCAAAAAGTAATAATTTCTGTAATATGTATTACGATTTATAGAATCAGGCCACTGATAGCATGACCCTCTCAACACTGAGAATTCATATTAATTATTCCAGCGTTTTTTAGCGGCGCGAAGGTATCGTGAAATTATTTGACGATTCAGAGGACATAATTCTCAAATTAACAGCTTTTATAATGACTTTTAAAAATAAAAATTAGTTTCCACTGACTTGACTGAAAAACGTGACCATTCGTTAAACAAAAGTGACCCTAAGTAAATGCGTTTACTTAGCGTTTACGCGTAGAAACACGTTTCGTCATTTTAACCTAATTATTTTTCTCAATGCATCTTCTTAAATGACAATAGGAGGCTATCGATAACCCTTGCGAATCGCGGGCACGTTGATTCCAGGAGTTAGCGAGAAAAAGTTCGTGACTAAACGAACTCGCGATACAACGAGAGGGACGTTAAACTAAGATTACCGCTTGGTAATGAAATAAAGAGAGAAAGAAAGAGAAAGAGAGAGAAGAAGGGGAAACAAGAGAGAGAGAAAGGGAGGGAAATAACTTCACGGTCGAATTCATCGCGGAAGTTTTAAAGCGGAGCATTATTAATGCTCTATCAGAGCGGCGAAGTGGGCGAGCTTTACGAAGCACGCCCGGTAATGGTTATACCGAGCGACCGAGAGGAGGACGAGGATGGAACGGACCCCTGGTATGGGGTCGTAACGTAACAGCAGTGAAGCCAAGTCGAGTGGAGTTAAGCGGAGGGGCTCGAAGCTTCCTACGGGAATAGGAAGACCAATACTCCGCACTTCCGTCCCTCTTCCTCTCGGGGCGATGCATAAATCTGCCGCCCAGGACACGCTGTCTTGCGAGGACTTCCCTTTCTGCCTTGGATATTATACGTAATGGCGAATATCTGGTCGTGCCTCGCGATATGCCGCGGAATTGCGGAGGGGGTTGGGATATCCGTCTGGGCATCGTAAGGGTGGCGTGCGACGCGTGTCTTCGGACTGTGGCAGCCCATCGATGATGGAATTTCTCGTGAGGTGGGAGATGAGATGAATTCCTGACGGAGGATTTGGGTATTATTCGCGATCAATTAACCAATGGAGAAATTAGTAAATTACTAGTGGGCCCGTGCGGAAATTCCGCATACCGAGAGAAGAGTTTATTACATGATTGTGGCGGAAGAAATATTTCGTTGGACCAAATAGATATATGTTAATTATTAGAATGTCTCTTTCGTCGAAACAGAAATAGAAATGCAAAAGATATGGAACAATTGTAGATTACACGTCAACTTTGCTGAAAGTCAATTTTTACCTTCGACTTTTAAACAAATAATACAATGTACAATTGTAAATGAACAATTCGTCAAAAACGGGGAACTCGACCTTTAAAATGGTACCTCATTTGTCGTTTTAGATTTCGTATGAAGGAAGATAAAGGGTTTGTCTCAAAAAATCACCTTCTAGAAATAACGTACAAAATCTATTAATACGCCAAGTACAGGAATTTAAAAAGAAATATTTCCATTACATTCCAGAAAAGAATTCTAAAATTCGGCAGAATTTTACTCGCGAACATAAACGACGTCAAGAACCGAAGTACTCTCATTTCTTTTAACCAGCGAGTCCACGTCGATACATCAAATCACTGCATACAACTGCTTATAACGCGGAAATGAAACGCCTGTCCGTGTGTACCGCGTTCTCCGCGAAACGAGACGAGGCGATTGCCGTAATACAAGGGTCTGGTTACGACTACGAGCGTACGTCGATGTAAGTGCAGTAAGCCATTTTCCAGACGATGAGGCGCGAAGCCCCGCTCCGCCTCTTAGCGCGAGTAATCCCGGCCGCGTTACCGACCTGAGGGAAGCCACCCTCAGGTGCGATCCCGGGGCTTCTCTCGATACATCACGCGTTTAATATAGATTTCCCTCGGTCGCAACTCGTGCGCTTGTAATGGAGCAATGGGGCGTCTTCGGTTCTCCGGAAAAAGAACTCTCGCATCGCGCTTTAGCGCGCGTGGAAAAGCCACGACCGTGACACGAATAGTAGACGCACCCACGCGACGTAACGTATTTCCAGTCCGTGTCAAGTTCGCTCGCAACTACTGCACGGCAATTATATGTACACCCACGCCGATGCAAGGTTTCTCGCCGGTTGCATCAGTCTCGTTATTCGCTCGCTCGGATGATTATCCGTTGGTTTATACGCGGTCGATCGGTATTGCTAGTGGTGTGAGACTGCGCAGGTATTGCATACTACCGGTTTTCTGCATCAGTGTGGGCGCGTCCCCGGCGCTCTCGCGAATTGCTCTGTGCGCGCGATGCAGTCTGGTCCTCTGCAGTTTTCACCGATTTTAATGAGGACTTTTTTGTAGATCGAAATGCGATCTTCAAGAAAGAATCAGGTCAAGTTCGGCGTAGAGTTCACGAGTAACGAGGTAATCGCGATAGAAGTGGTCCCAACGTCGCTCACTCCTCGTTTCAAGACGACGATATTTACACGGATGCGCTCACGCGGAGGAGGATGTAAGAGCTAATACGTATATCGCTCGTTCCTCAAGGTGTGTACGGGGTATCGCCTCCATAGGTACCTATAGAACCGTTTTTACGGCGCGGATAATTGCGGTGCGACCCTCGCGTCCTCGTCTCGCAGGTGAACGCGGTGCGTTAATAATATTGTTCTAAGAAGCGCGCGTGTGCAGTGCGCGCTGCAGGCGAGGATTGGCTGGGTCGACAGCGGCGAAAAGCGAGGCGCGCGGAGATGCGAGCGAGAAGAAGTTCGCGCGGTGCGCTACGACTCGATTGTACGACACTCGATATAAGAACTCAATTACGGTTTTATGCAATTGGCCGGAGCGTCGTCTTGCTCTTTCTCTCTCTCCCTCTCGGCATGCTGCAGCCGCTGCCGCGTCGGCTAGAAAGCGTTCCCACCTGCACCTTTGCTGGAAAAAGAAAAAAGAGAGCGTTCCACGCTAACGATCTCGTTGCTCACCGGTCCCCAGCCCGCGCTTCGATCCGTGGTCGCCGCTGCCGCCGCCACCCGTTAACTTCGTACCGGGGTGAGGGCAACGTCGAAGGACCGTTATCGAGCTTCGCGCGTTACCGTTCGAGAAAAGCAGAGTTTTATTGGGGATATCCAGGATGATTACAGACCTGGAAAACGGGGAAAATCTGGAAAATGTCAAGGAATTTGATCCGCCAGGGAGTTTTTTATTTTTTCTGGAAACTATAAATAAAATAGGGTTAATTCCTTGAAATTTAATCTTTGATACGTTTAACAGTGGAATTTGCAATTTGCGCTATCGCTTCAGATATCTCCAGTAGTAGCGCACGTGTGTTCCATCGAAATATTTAGGTCTCTATTATCAACGTTACTTTCTTGGCGTATAAACGTTTTTACAACCTCGCATTTTTATACTACAATTATTTAGCGCGTTGTTGATTTGATTATACAAAACTTCTAATAAGAGCAAAAATATGAGGGAATACTTATAAAATTTGATCTGAATAGTCAGGGAATTTTGTTATCAAGTTTTCGCAGCCACCCTGCGTCGCCAAAAGAAGGATCAGGAAATGCTTACAAAATTTGATCTCAAATAGTCAAGGAATAGTCAGAGAATTCTGTAATCAGGTTTTTGCAGCCACCCTGAATATTTCAAAGGACATCGATCGGTAAAAACGATCGATTACGGAGATAAATGCAGTTGATAGATATGTTATTCTCCGCTAGAAAGGAGCTTTGACGTGTAATTAACACCGCAGCGTAATCAGGTGTCTGGCGATGCAGTGACACCGTTATATATGCGCCTGGCGAGCGGCCGAGGCGAGGGTCGACTGAATCGGCGGGTGCAACCTGTTCATTACCGAGTTCGTGACGGCGCACCGCCACGCCGTCTCAAAGTTTCAAACATTCGAGAGAATGCCACCTGCCCCCTTTAGGTCCCGCTGAATAGTCAATGAACGCGATTCGTTCCGGTAATCTTGTTTGAAATGGCACTTTTGAGTGGTCGCGCGGTGCACCGCGAGTGGCCCACGTGCTCAATGACGGGGCTAACAGTCACCTACGAGTTCCTTTCCTTTCATCGCGTTAAATCGGCGTATATAGAGGACGAATATAACGAATAATATACTGCTTTGGCCGTATGAAAGAATCTCGGAAATATGACACTTCTGACCACTCCACATTCGACGTATTTCTTTCTGCTGATTCCGAAGACCAGATTTATTTATGAAATGTCAAGGGAGCATCAAGATATCAACAATTTTATGGGAGAAAAATAATTCTCTCATAGAAAAATCGTTAATATCTCATACTTTCTTTGAGATATCTACCAAATAACTTTACTTTTCGTAATCAACGAGAAAAAAGTACAAAGATGGGGTGATTGCACGATTAATTTCAGAGATTTCGATTTTTCGCAAAAATCCATATTTCTGAAATTGAATTCTCGACTGTCTCTTCTGTCTTATATAAATTTTTCATGTTGATTTCGAAAATAACATTTATTTAGGAAATCTCAAAGGATCATTGAGATATCGGTGATTTTTTACGGGAAACAAATAATTTTCTACCCATAAAATCGCTGATATTTTATATTTTCTTCGAGATACCGATCTAAATGATCACGCTTCTCGAAACCAGCTCGAAACAAAAATATATAATAGGGTGGTCAAAGCGATTGAGATTTCAGTGATTTTTATTTTTCGCAAGACGTCAAAGTCCACCACGGGTATCCGATGTGCCTTTTTATGCTTTATTCTGGAAATTATATCCCCTAGAATAAAAGGCACAAGCCAGCGTGACACGGGGGAATGAGAGAAAAAGAAGGCGAACGTTTCAGAGGCGTCCGTTGCTACGTTCAACCCCCTTTTATATGCCATCAAGAGGGAGATGGAAAGATAGACGGCGGGAGGGAGAAAAAGAGGGGTGACTGCCAACTATCGCGCCCGGGTAAACAGATTTTAATGAGTGGAGCGCTGTTTAAACTGTATAATGGCGTTTGCGCGAATTTTACAGGCGTCAACCCCTTTCGCACGTCCCTCGTGCAAACTCGCGCCGCATCCATAGCTTATACGATAGGTAGATGGGTACGCGAACGCGTGCGCGCGCTCGCGGTAATGGCCGCTGTAAAATATTTATCGTGGAAATTAGTCGCGCGATGATGTATGCTCCCGGGTTTCCGCGTGCAGCGCGTCGATTTTGCTCGCCCGCGCGTCGAAATCGCCTCGTATATGCCGTGTATGCCCCGGCGTGTCGTCGCTGCACCTGCACCCGATCGAATATTCGTTGCGTATCGCGTAGCCGACGAAATCTCCGTCGATTCAATATTTAACGCCAATTTCCTGTTTTACCGCGCACCTCCGTGTTTGTCCGCGCTAATTCGCGGGGTCGAAACGAATCGCTCGTCAATATTTGCGCGCGCTTCCCGAGTTTTTACTTCGCTCGTTTGCATTGGCTCGAGTCTCAGCTTCCGATCGATCGTTGAGCGTATAACGATTTGATGAGGCGCGTCACCCCTAATTGTTACAGGGACTGCCGCGCTTTGGTTCTCACCTTGTCAGCGAGTTTTACGATCTACGCGGTGCAATTTATACATTGAGTTTATTAATAGTTAATAAATTTAATTTGAAATACGACGAAATATAATAAATATTTCGTTAGGACAAGAAAATATATGTTAATTATTATTAAAACGTTTTTTTCTTCATTCAAACGATTGCCTCAAAGGATCTAATTGTGTCAACTAAATATGGTAATAGTTAATGAATATTTATTCGGTTCAATAAGATGTTCGTTTCGCCATTTTCAAACATACATTTATTATCTACAAATAAATTGTTTTCTCGGTGTAGACATTATATACTACCTATACATAGGTATACCAAATAAGGCTACACCCAGGAAAAAGGTCTAGTTGAATACGAACCTAATAGAAAGATTTATTTGAGATGAATAGGAATTAATTCACATTGAACAACAGTCTATTTGAATTTGATAAATGTTCTACTATAGGCTCGTACTCGATTAAAAAGACATGTAAAGCATTTATGTAATTTAAATAGACGTTTATTTGATGTGAATAAATTTCTATTTTTCTCAAATACATTTTTCTATTAGGTTCGTGTTTAACTAGACTTTTCTCTTCTGTGTAAGTTTACTCGCGAGGAAAAAAAACATCAATCACTATTATCTCATTATTTATGAACTTTTGGTCTTCATCGATATAAGACTTTGTTGTAGATAAAAATATAATCTTCAAAAAAGTATGATGCAACATGAGCCAAAAGCTCATAGATAATGAGGTAGTAATGATTCAAGTTTCTTGCCTGTCGAGTAAATTTAGCCTCATATGATATACGTCCATACATAACCACCAGCTCCGTCGTTAAGTTAGGTATTAATTAGCAATCCGCACCATTGTTTCCGAGTGCAGTAAAGAAGGGGCACGCGGCGCGTTTTCCAAGGTAGCCGCCTTTTGCTATTACATGCTATTTAGCTAGTGGCCTGCATGCACCGCGCGTTCCATTATTTTTACGACTCTGCCAAAGCCAAACGCTTAAGAGCCCTCTGGACTAATTCTCCGTTTCTGCTCGCCTCGCCACCCAGCGGTTCTCACCGCCCCGTGCCGCTTCCCCCCGAATTCTGCGCTCGAACGTTGCAGGCTCGCCTGCATTATTTCCGGATCGAGTCTCGCGGGTAAACAAATCGTACGGAAACGAACATCGATCGATCGCACGGCCTCTCGCTTTCCCCGACTAACGAGTACAACGCTTAAAATTCGGCCGAGTGGCGATGGCAGGGAGGGGGTTGGCAATCGCGTTCGGAAGTGCGTCGAACCGGAAACGCAGGGGCGAGAAGCGCCGCGAGAGCAGCAACGGCGACGTGGCAGGGGGAGAGAAATCGAGGGAGGGACACGACGGACGAATACAATTTGAATAAGTAAGAGGAGAACTCTCGAATCCCGCGCCGTTAGAAAATCCACAAGGGACGACAACTTTGCGACCTCCCGACGCGGTTGAATATATAACATTAGCATCGAGCCAAGTGCCAAAAGTTAACTCGCCGCGACGCTTTTCAACTCTCTCTTTCTCCTTCTCCCTCTTTCTGCAATTTCTCCCCAACGCGCGAAACGAACGAAGAACAGAGGAAGCCGTCAAATCTTCTCATGACGCAAGCGAGATCAATCTCCGCAGCATCCTCGGAAATAATCTCCTCGAGGGAACGAACGAGAATTTCGTCGGAGCGCACTGCGTCTCTACAGCGATAAAAATTATTCAACGATAAAAGAATTTTTACCCGAGCACAGTCGCACGCATTTTCCACCCCCGTTTACTTACGATCCATCGCACGACGGACTCTCAAAGTTCCTGGCACTAAATGCACGTTCGACGACTATAAGGAGAGGGCTGGTCGCGGGGGTTGGAGGTTGTAGGTTGTGGGGGTGGGACGGTCGTTGGGTGCAATGACGTAGCGGCGGAGGAGGCGTTGGTGGCGCTGGGCTCTCACCGGCGTATCGATTCCTCCGAGCGAAGCAAGGAACTCAACCCCAACTCCGACCCCACGCCCTCCCGAGCCACCCCCAGACAGCAACTCCTCTCTCACTCCCTCCCGGCACATCCCCCCGCGCGCGAGCCAACTTTCCAGATATGAATTAACAGAGTTACGGAGCTTCCGCGAGCAAGCTCCAAGTTACGCGGCTTACCAACTTGAAAATGTCTCGGAGTACGGGGCATCGTGGCGCAGCCGCCGTCGTCGCGCAACCCCCTGGCACGACGCGCGACTGTCGCAGCGATTCCGAGGGGGCTCGATGTGTCGCGAATTCTTTTCGATGTTCGGCATTTATATTCGGATCTCTCGATCGATGTATTTCGTAGATCCAAAAAATCTCGTACCGTTGCAGTAAAAAAAGGACGTTTTACAACAATTCAACGCGTTTATCGCGAACGAAACAGCGTGCAACAGTGGACGGTAAAGCAGCTCGATTCGTGAACGCCGTGGCAGGAGCAATTCGGCTGATAATGCCACTCTGTTGCAGCACTGGGTTAGTGCAGCAAGCACGCCGGTGTACTGCCGAGGGGTGGGGCGGTCGGCGGGGGTATTAAATCATAGAGCCGAGCGCCTGCCGCCGGTTTACTGCCGGATAAAACGTAGTGACTGTTATGTTATGGACCACCTGTATGCCTCGACCCTGAACTCAAACCGAGCGAAATCTATATAGGACCGAAAACAACCTCTGGCCCTCCGCCGTCGGGAATTACCTCACGGCGAGTGACGCGCGAATGAGTGACACGTTTTGCATTGCTGGCGAAAATGTGGAGCACGAAGAAGAAGGATTAGTCATTTTTACAGTGAATCCTTGTAACAAGGCTCCTTGAGGTGAAATATTGAATTTTTCAATAAACGCACTGTACTTTTTACAGTTCATAACAGTATAAACTCGTAAACACCACCCAGGTGGAAAAAGTTCTATGTATTTCGTATGCGATTCATACGTGGATTTGGTAATATACGATGAATTATATATGATTGTTATATTAACGATTATACGGACTATGTATGGATTATACAAATATTCAAAAATTCAAATATAGTTCTTGCATGGTTAATATAGAAATCATACATAATTAATGTATGACCAAATCGTCACATGGATCATATACAAATCATAGACACATATTAATGGGATATTGGTAAATTTTACCGTATGAATCGATGTTTGTACTATTACCAATTGTAAAAAGTACGTTATGGTCTATTAAAAACTTCAATGTTTCAATTGAGGAGCTCTGTTACTGGGATAATTGTAAAAATTCATGTTTTGCCATGTTTTGTTACTAATACTTTTTCTCTATAATTACTGAATTTCTGTGAATAACGAACACAAATGATTTTTCGAATATTTCTTTTACGCTCTAAAATTCGGCTCATATCACACACGCGACGGGATTTCTAATCCCCGAAGAATTATCGATCCGTCTATTTTTAATTCGAGTTCACGTTGAACACTCGCGAACCCGCCGAGAAAAGATAGACGTGTGTCGCGTATATAAAGCGCGTAACCATCCGCTCGATTACCCGTCCACCTGTATACATAGCTATTTACGTAGATACATACCCACATACATCAGACCTGCGTGCGAAACGCCGAGAGAAGGAGCGTGCAGGCTATAGGGCGGCAGCGGAGGAAGGAAAAAGCAAGCGGCCACTCGGGGTGTTGCAAGTCACTGCTCCCTTAGCCTTGACGTTGAGTTTTTAGTTTCATAGATCGGTATCCGCGATATTATAAATATACATGTAACTCTCCCCCTCGCGCTCCATAGCGGGACGGACGGCGTGGTCAAGCCGTAAGATATCTACCACGTAGTTATATACGCGGCGGTACCATATCTGCCTACCGGCCACGGCTCGACGCCGACCAACCCCCGCCTTATCTCTCCGCGAGCCGGGCTCCCCGCGTGGTGCATTAATACAATAAAGACATTGGATGGGAATTAATCAGATATCAGCAGCCCTCACCCTTTGTCGGCTTTTGCTCGTACTTACGTCGTTTTTTTCCTGCGACAATCGAGGCGGTTTCTGTAAATGGAGGCAAAGAGGACGAAAGTTTGAAATGCACTGACAGAAATAATTGCTGGTTCTAAAAAGATGTTTTTGTCACTCAGTGTCAAATACTCGGTTTCATGGGCGTCCTCGACGCATGTGAAATCATCTTTCCCACACCAATTCGTGAAAAGTTGCGCAGTGCGTGAAATAACCTGCGCAGTGCGTGAAATCGCCAATCTCGTATTTGACACTTAGTGACAAAAAATAGAATTCGTTATTCGGTTGTTTCGCGCCGTTCTAACGAGTGTGATTGCCGTACTCGCTTCGCTCGTGCGGCAAACTTCACACTCGTTAAAAACAGCGCTTCACGCCCTAATAACGAAAATAACTATTTATTCGATACACATGACATAATTTCAGGATCGAGTCATGGTTTTTCTTTGTGCGAGAAAATATTTGATAGGCTCGAGGGATTGTTTTTTTCTGCGCAGAAAAAATTTCTCATTCCCACAACGGTATTCTTGAATTAAGAATGCATATTCTTCGATCAAGAATTTGTATTCTTAACAATTTTTAAGATCATATGTTCTTCATTCGAGAAATATTTTTTTGACACTAGCAATTATTTCTCTCAGTGTGGTTGGAGAACCGATTTTTATTTATAATAGACAGACGGCTCAGTGGATGCATACTTTATTGTGCGAATACGCTGTGTTATCGTTATCATCACATTTAAAAGACAGTATTTTTATTCTTAAAAAGAATGGATATAAAAAAATAGTAAACATCGGCGTATTATCGATGAAATAACGAAGGGTCTCGGAGGATCTCCGGCATCGAGCAATCGTTACCGAACGAAGAAGGGCACGGCTCGTAATCGCGCCCTCTCCTCGGACGCAGCCTTATCGACAATGAAACTTCCCCCCTCGTCGCCCGCCCTCGCCGTTAGAATTATTATTCATCTTATCACGCTCGCTTTGCATTATATTTAAATTTAAATACGCGGTTCGCGCCCCCGGTACCCCTCATCCCTCGCTGTCACCTCGCGACCCCCCATCCCCCCAGCCCGCCTCTATCCGTTCGACCGCCACGTGGTCTACTCGCGCTCCCTTTCAATTCTCCCTCCTCACCATCGTCCGTTCGTCAGTTTCGAGGAAGCAAAGACAATGCCATTATCGATGAGTTTATCGTACATAGTTAGATAAGAAACGGCCGTAACGAGCGTTGCGAACGTCTTTCGCTCGTTGCGCGACGACGGTATCTATTTTTATCACTCGCGCCATTATCATTCAGACGCGAATCATTAAGCAGGGCGTCGCGTAAGCGCGATATTTTTAAATTTCATTTTTTTTTCTACCAGAAAAGCCCCGCCGCATTCCTGCGAGTAACAGCATAGACCTCGACGTTTTCTCCGTCGTCACCCGCGGATCGATCGCGCGACTCCGTTACATAACGAGCGAAGCGTCTATATATCTCCGCAGCCTATTTACGTTGTAGGCGGGCAGTTTTATAAGCCCCGTACATCCACCCCGCTCCTCGCGCACCCCCATTATCTGTACAGGGATTCGCCGGGTGAAAAATTCGGAATAATCACGCGAGCCGCACGTTGACCCGGCTTCCGTGATCCGGCCACAACGATCGGGTTCCATCGCGTAACGTCCCGACGCGTCAAACCCTCCCTCCGCTCCCTGCTAATCCTTTCAACGCGCGGGTAGTACTCGTCTTATCAACCCCTCCGCGACGAAACTCCGTCATAAACCGTATCGAGCAGAAAGTGAGAGACAGAGGGGGGAGAGAGAGAGAGCGAGGAAGAGAACCTCCCTCGACCTACCCCAACTGAGAACATTACTTGAAACGGCGTCGTAAATAACGTCTAATGCCATCGCGACGTTGTAGGCGCACGTCGAGGCGACGAACCTTCGTCGTCGTCGTCGCCGCGAGAGCGCGAAGCGTCGTCATGATGACGTGGCGAGGGGGGACGGGGGAGGCAGTACCGGATATCCGCGGTACTCCCACGGCTCGCGTACCTCGTCATACACCCGGCGTCATACCCCTCGTACACTTACCCGAACGCCCGGCCGACGCGCGATTTGACGCCGAATGGCAGGCGGAGTGAAATGATTTCTTTTCGAGGGCGTCGACGATCGAGGTGACGTAGGTCGTCGCGACGTCAGTCAAGCTCTCGGGGGTGGCGCGCAAGCTCCAGCCCCGGAGGGGGAAGCCTCGCTGCGCGCGAAGGGACGTTCCCTCTTCCCTTCTCTCTCTCTCTCTCTACCCCGGATTCTCCGACCCCTTCGCGAAACGAACGAAGAGAGGGATGGTTGCAGGGTCAAGGAAGCGCGCAGACGCGGCGCGGCATCCCTCACAGACTCCAAATAGCAACCCCCTGTGAATGGCGACCCTCGCAAACCAATCGTATTCCCGTTTCCATCCCTCTTTTCGCGGAAACTCACCCCCCTCTGTCTTTCTCTCTCCATTTCGCTCGCGCGCGCATCGCCGTTCACCTCGCACACAACGGTCGTGTCTCTCTTCCTCCTCCGGGTCGAAGCTTCCTCTCGACGCGCGCGATGACGCTCGAGAGGGCCGCGCCTGCACCCCAGCGAGAAACTCGAAGAGACCTTTGCGATTATTTTCATCTCGCTCTTTGCGTCGGATTTGAGTGGAGAAACGCGGAGAAGAGAGAGGAAGAGAGAGAGAGGAGCCACCCTTTAGAAGCGAGGGATTTTTGCGAGGATCAGCGAGAGATGGACGCCGTGCCGCGATAGCTGCAGCACGGTTGATCGCGCCGTAATGATTTTTCTGCGCGCGCGCGAGGGGGTTGCACGGTAAACGGAGCCCCTGCGTCGTGACGCGTCGCCATTACTCTGGCTCTTCGTTCGAATTATCCGCGCGGATGCTGCGAATGCATAGATTCGCCGTAGAGCGCGACGTACCTAATCCCGTCGAGAATAAGTTTCGGGGAGTAACCCCGTGGAACGCCGTCCGAGATCGGACGTTGGTATGGACGCGCATAGGTACGGGGAGAGCGCATCGACATACGGAAAGACCGAACGTTGTGAGCCATCTTCATCGCCTGAAATTCGCCGCAGTCGTACCAGACTACATCCACCCACGTACATATCTATCGACGGTAAAGCGCTTAGGAGCCATTCTCACTGTCGTTACCCCGTCCCCGCCTTACTCCTCTCGCCATCTTTATCCCCGCTCTCTTTTTCTCCTTCGTCGATATTTATTCACCTCTTCGGGGGCGGTTTCCACGACGCTCTTCCGCTTCCACTTCGCGAGCAATCGCGGAACGGTCCGCGGCGCGCGCGATGCCCGGAGCGGTGGGTAATCCACCGAAATGGTCGCGTTTCTTCCAACGCGTTATCGTCCGGAATGTCTCGTCGTCGAGCGATCCTGATTCCCGGAACTCGGAAATGCAACGAATCCCTTTTCATTTCGTATATCACGAACGAGCGCATGCACGTTCGACCGCTGATGGGCCATTCGAATGGGCATTATCGGTTCCTTATCGCCATCCCGGCTACCTCCTTTTCTCCTTCGTTTCTCCTTCGTCGATATTACCGGCGCGCACGTTCGATCGCATGTAGACTGCAGGATGGGCTGCAATCAGCAATTATAGGCATTACCCCTCGTCGGCGCGAATACCTGTCGGTTAGCTTCCGATAAAGTCGTCATGCGATAACCGTATCGATATGCGCTTAGCTGTCAGGGTATACGCGCGAATGTATTCTTCACGCTCGTTTTTAAAAAGGTCACACGAGATATGTGCATACAACTATCTACGATAATCCTAGTTATTCATTCGGTCGTCTTTTGTTTCGCGATCAAAGTTTACGCGTGCTTGATGGAAGTGTCTAAGCGAATACCGCGCGTTACCTTGAAAAAGTAGAAACAGCGCGAAGCAGCCAGACATTCTATAAAGAGTATCGAGCGATGCAACGCAAAAAATCTACGGAGAAACGATGCATCCTAGCGATAAAACGTCTGCAGCCGCTGAGCGTCGTTCTTCCTCCCTTCTTCTCCCTCTCCTCTCGCACCCCCGACCCGGTTAGACTGCCGCCGCTGCCTGGGGGATTTAAAAACAATTCGGTAAATTACGTGCCGCGCCCGAGACGAGACGAGGGAACGCCACTGCCGGCGTTCCCGAGAGGTCGCGACACTTTTTTCCGATTCGAGAGAGGAAGATTTTAATTTAGGGGTGGCGTCGCGCGTTGCTATATCGGCGTTGACTCGGCGAAAAGAATGACTAATTTCATTTTCCTTGAAATGACTCGTGCTGCGCGTTAATTCAGAGGCTGCGATATCTCGTATACTTTCCTCTTTTTCTTGGGGTAGATCTGCGCGTATAAAAGGGGTGGCTTGACCAAAATCGCCATTGTGACACGCTTTGTTAGCGTCGCGCGCGGGGGGATGCCTATACGTGGAACATATAGAGAGTTCCTGTCCGCGGGTGGCATGTATGCGCACCCCGCACGTATACGTATGCACGCGAAACTAATTCAACCGGGTGTGGGCCGCGGTGGCCACGGTGTGATTGCAACAGAGCGGCGGCCTTTGAGTCTCGCGTTTTAACGGCCTTCGACGCATAAATTAATCCGGTAGTCCGATATCGTTTGATTCGCCGCCGCATTATTGGTGCACGGCTTCCCTTTGGTTTCTCTCGTAGGTGCAATTGTGCACTCGCCGGTTGATGCGATTCGGGCGCACACGATCGGTATTTACTCGACACGATACCTGCAGTGCAGCCGCATATTTTTACGCTACCGTTGCAGTTATTTCAATATAAAATACCCGTATCGATGTATAGATACAGTTCATTTCGATACTACGAATTGCGTTTTATTTAAATAATTCAGCTTTTATACACCATCCGACCCTTGTATTTTGTTTACGAAGCTTTGCCCGTAAACTATAAAACCCTAAAACAGGTTTTTCTTAAATGCATTGTAAAGTTCCAATGGTTGATGTGAAACTTTTAATTTTCTGCATCTTACAGTAATCAATAATTGAAATAAATAAGAAACAATTTCTTTTCCAACTTTTCAATCGCCAGTTAATCTTCTAGAAACCTTGAAGTATATACATGCATTCTTGCAGAATGTTTAAACCACTTAGAGAGAATATTAAAAAATTGGGCGAGATGCAAAATACGTCTCCCGTGTCAGGGTTAATAAAAGAATGCTGTAGTAATTTGGTACACAAACGAGGTGTTCGTATATGTAACGAGACATTTTTAATCTTCTCCTGAAATAGATTTCGTTATTTGATCATATAGAATTGAATTATTAACCGCATACAGTGTATAACTCGGTCTCGGATGGTCGCGTAGACCTCTACCGGGGCCGAGGTCAGTCAAAGCGCGCGCAGTCAGCGCATAGGCATCGGGCAGACTTGACGGACGTTTCGTATCTGTACTACCTGCGCGAGTGATTTTCGTTGCAAATTTGGTATTTAAAAATTTGTATAGCAATGATCTTTGTCCGCATTACTGTCTAGTGGTTCTCTTGAAACGTTATAGCTCCTCGTTTCGTAGCTTCAGTGATGCGCATGGGTAAATACCGAGTAGAGAACGTATTTTGAGGTTAGGTTCGGGAGCGGACGCGCGAAAGTAATCGATTCATACCTAAGTAAAGAATACAAATCCGGAGGTCGCTGTCGAGCCCGTAGCTCTACGAGTGATTTTCGTTATAAATTTCACGTTGAATCGTGTGATCGACGAACTAATTCCTGCAATAAAGATTGCGAAGGTATGTAACCTGAGTTATCCGTATAGGGTTATCGTGCGTTCTTTTCGAGGTCACTGCTCTCTCATATCGGAGAGTCCACGACTCTCAGTGTCCCGAAATTTTCTTTTTACTTTCTTTCGAAGTTACACTAATCTTTCGTGAGTATGCACGAAATAAATTTCTTTCGTACAAAAATTGTGTAATATGAATATTATATCATATTTATTTTCTTCGAATTTCAATCAATGATATTCGTACCCAGATAGCAGTGGTACCACGCCCATTTGTTGTTAGTAATAGATATTTTGAAAATAGATGCAATATTTGTAAGTAATTTTTTGGGCGAAGATATGAGAAGCAAAATACACTATAAGAATGTAAAATAAGTTACGAATCCAACTAAATGGTTTTTTTAGTACTATTCATGTTGATGATTTACTGGAGTCAAGTAATATTTGCTTGGATTTAGTCAATTTTCTTTAATCTAAATAAATATTACTTGACACAAGTAAACCATCGACATGAATAGTGCAAAGAAAATCATTTACTTGGGGATTCGCTATTTATTTTTCTCGGTGTACTGAAGAAACTTTTGAATCCTTTTTAAATATTCTGCTTCGAAAAATAGATTTATTGGATTGCATTCTTTGCGTGCTACAATTTGCTTACATTTTCTTACACACAAATAATATAATTACATTATTCAAATAAACTATAAAATAAGTTTATGGCCACAGAGTTCCTTCTCATACAGTTCAACTATCGTTGGTTGAACTATATGTTTCTCTCAGTGCATCTCTTACAAATAGAATGACAAAGTTTGGCCTATACGTTTCACATCGCAGTTTCCATTCTATTCCATTCTATTTTAAGCCACATTTCAAAATTCTGCTTGCTACACAGTAGCAATTGATCGATTACGAATTGCATAAATCACGAAACGAGTCTTGCTCTATTTACATGCAGATCGTCTGCAAGCACCTGCAAAATCAAAATCTCGATTTTGTGCTATTCATATGTCATGGCGTCGCCGTACGAAAGTCAGCGGAGGAAAACATTTAATTTCTACCCAACACATTTCCACTTGGTTTATTCTCGCAGCTGTTCTCCTCCCGGGACATTTCTTTCTTTCTCGCTCTCTCCTCCCGTCCTCCCATCCTCCCGCGGATCAATACGCGACGGTACCGAAGCGGTACCGTCGTAAATGTAATTGTTGTTCGATTTCTTGCGTCTTAATTGCCCCGCTCTTAACGACGTAATTACCGAATAAAAACGATCGGTCGACGCCGCGCGCGCGGGAGAATTTTTTCGGAAGGCGGGCTCACGAGCTGCACAACCCATTGCGGCGGGAGAGAGGTGGCTCCAAAGGCGATTTAGTTAACTCCACCAGCCGTGGAGTGGCGTTTCGACCTAGGGGACACGCAGTTGCTTCGTTAACCGTCAGCTGGCAGCACGGGCAAGGAGGGTCTTCCTCTGGCAGCACACACACAACCTCTTTATACCTCTTTAACTCCCGAGCCTCTGCAATTTCGGCGCCCGTAAACTCGAGATGCGATCTGTCGCGAAACGCATGGGTCTCCTTTGCCATTTATCGCTGAACTCTCGGAACGATTATAACGCCTATAATTTGTTTGCCTTGTATGAAAACTGACATTTTTTTTTTCATTTTCCGTCGGCACATTATTTATCTAATAATCCAATAAAAGTTTTCCTCGAAATAAACTGTTGGAAAACGAAAGACGAACTTAATGCATACGTTTGCTGATAAATGTACCTACATCAATGTGGGGGGGGGGGACTTTTTCTCTGATCCCTCGTCATCGTTAACCATTCCATTCGAGTAGCGCGATTGAGATAATAGCGAATTGATCGTCTGCGACGGAAGAGCTGAGAGAAAAAGGGATCACGAGTTGGAGTCATTCCTTTTTTTTTTTTTCGTAAGTCGGACCTTGATCCGCTGGTATCCGTGATGGGTGACTATACGAACCCGCGCATAGTTTCAGCGGAAGTCTGGAAAAAACGACAACGAGTATACATGTGTGGCGGGCGTATAATTATACGGCGACTCTTCTCCTTCCATCACGCTCGCGCGTGCGCACACTTTGCACACTTTGACGCCGCTGTATGGTGACGATGACGAGGCTTTTATAGGGAACACGCAACTGTTTCGCGACGCGCGTAACGAGAGATATGCGATCGAACAAGCGGGGCGGTACTTGAATAGCATTCGATTAGAATCTCAATTCGTAAACGTTATGCATTACCCGTACGCATTTCTTCGCGTTTTTATTCGGTCTCTTAACCCTTCGAGTACCCAACAATATGTAATCACTAATCGCCGCGAGTAAATTACATAAAACGTCATGGCTAATGATAATTACGAGACGTTACGTCATTTTGATAATAATTATCCGCTTGGAATCTCATTTCTCATCGCGAATGGATGATACAAATTCTCCCTCGCTAAACGGGATTTTCAAACGCCAGCTGCTCGTCGGTGCAGCGACGTCGGCAAGTCTATTAATTTAGATGCGCTCTCATGTATATGCATCTCTTCGCATTTCCTCGCTCCTCCGATCCGATCAATTAGCATTCGACGCTTATACACGACGATATCGTTTACATCACTTATCATTCCTTGGAGCATCGATTACAGAGGGTAATAATGACTAAATACCGCCTTAGAATTGATAATTATTTGTTTGTCAATATTACAATCACAGTTTCCGTATTTTATTTTAATAATCCCGACCTTTCACCTCATCTTCTCTCATCGCTTCGGCTCATACGCGAATCCACGTACACGATTCGCGTTCTTCCAACGATTTAATTAGCGCTCCAACGATTACTAATTAATCGTAAAGACAACGCGGAGAGTATTGCCCTGAAAATTACACCGCGACGCGCGAAAGCGATACGTCAATTTCCCGAGGTGACTGCGATGTCGTATCAGTACTCTAGGATGCGTTGCCGCGCGCGGGAATGAATTATACTATAATCGCGCGCGCGCTCGTGTCCTTCATCGGCGCGAAGCTCGTCGCGCACCTGCCGCAACCTCCCGCCGGAAGTTTAACGCCTGCGGTTCTCGGGAGATATGTAAACCAGCGCCGGGACTTCTCTCCCTCTCCCGTTCTCTCACGAATCGAGTATATTGTTTTCGAGGAGACCATTTATTTTTCTCCCGCCGTAATTCAAGCCGCCGCGGGTCAGTCTACCCGGGCCGCCGAGATAGTTTATCATCATTTAGTCCCCGACCTGCCGCAACATTTTAAATCTCTCCTATCGCACTCCGTCATGCTTAACACATGGTCTCCGTGTCGCCCGCACATATACACGCGCGCATGGCGGGTAATCCCCTCCCTCGTCCCTCTTTTTCTATTCTTTTTTTCACTGGAGACCGGGAAAAATGTAACGTTTCACGCACACGCATTCTATCCCTCCCTCTCTCTCTCTCTCTCTCTTCTTTTCCTTTTCTTTGGTTGCTTTCTCTCTCATTGGAAGCGTCCTCTCGCACGGTATACTCTCTCATCGACGACATGAGAGAAACACAGGGCTTCTTCGTCCGTCCTTGTCCGGTCCTCCCCTTCCTTCTCTACTAGCTCCATCTCAACGCGAGCTGGACCGCATTTGGGATGCGTTCTTTCGCGTTATTTATCGCTTTACTTAACAACCGAAAGAAACGCTCGTTCCACTCCTCCGCGGCCGATTGGTAATCGTTTACATCAGTCACTCTCTGGAGAAATCGTTGAACTTGGCGGCGGAGGCGATCCAATGGAGAAAGGGAGACGTGGCGCGCGACTATACGGCTATACCCCTAGATCTACCCCCGAATCCTCTTATCGATAGTTTTCTTCATAGTGAAATGGTTCTTTTGGAAACTTAAGACTCGGTTTCCGATACGAGTTTCGCAGTCTGGAAAGAGGGATGTTGTGTTTTGGTAAAAGATATTTAATTAAAGAGTTCTTTCTCTACTTTCCCTTTCAACGACTTCGCTCTATTTACATCTCTGCTGTCGAGTTTTTGCTCCTTTTCACTCCACGTAGTTATATTTGTACTTCCTTTTAAAAAAAGTCTCGTCAACGTGAAAGCGTATCTTATAGAGAATTTGAAAAAGGACGTCTTTGAGATAAATTTAGAAGGCTCTCTCTGATCATCGCCACATGCGTTTTTATTTCGACGTCGTCATCACGCTTCAAAAATGAAATAATTGCGTTTTACAGCAGATGTAGATATACCTACAATCATTTATCGAGCAGTTTGACGGTTTTTCTTTTTTCTTCGCGTCAACGTGAAAGCGTATTTTAAAGAGGATTTGTGGAAAAGGACGATTTTAGGATAAATTCAGACGACTCTCTCTAATCATTGCCATACTATGCGTTTTTATTTTGACATCATCATCATCATCAAGCTTCAAAAAAGAAATAACTGCGTTTTACAATACATAAAATTATTTATCGACCAGTTTGACAGTTTTTCTGTTTTTTTTTTATTCTTCACCTCTCCATGCTTTCCCCTCTCGTACTTCCATCCATAACGGCGGCACTCCGCGGTGTCAAGTTTTTTCCTCCGCGAGCTCACCCTCGATCTCCCCCGGGAGAAGAGAGGAAGGAGGACTCTCGCCAATCTGAAAGAGTACCTCCGCGGCGAGCGGAAGGGGTAAATTCGGGGGGATCTCCGCGCGAGTGCTCGAGGTGTCACGTGCCGTCGATTCGACGGGAATTTACGCTAAGTGCAGCCGCCGTTGCAGCGGATCGGTAATTCGGAGAACGTGGTCTCAGGGTCCCGACGGGTCGTAGGTCGCAGGCAGAGTGCCAGAAAGAGAGAGGTGGGACTCAGGGGGAGGGGACCCGCCTCCCCCCTCTCTGTCTCTCCTCGGCTCCTCAGACGATTCGGCATTGTAGCGCTAATTAAACCCCGCACGCGCGTGTCACGAGTCACGACACGGTGACGTCACTCTCGTGATTCCTCTCTCCGTTCTTCTCCCGCGCGTCCGAGTCCCGCGACCCCTCCTCCGCGTTTCGTGGTTCCACGGCCATTAATCTAG
The DNA here is from genome assembly GCA_963678675.1 of Xiphydria camelus. Lineage (NCBI taxonomy): Eukaryota > Metazoa > Arthropoda > Insecta > Hymenoptera > Xiphydriidae > Xiphydria > Xiphydria camelus. The sequence goes on from OY783199.1 coordinate 4,691,856, forward strand.
CCGATTCTCGACTCTCTCATCTCCCTTTCTCTCGACGCGGTGTATCTTATGCGCGCATTGTGTAAAAACAGACCGCGAGCGGGTGTCGTTCCGCTCGCTGCCCTCGTTGCGCTCAGGTCCACCCGGCGTTGCAACCCGTGAAAAGTGGATCGTTTCGAATCGCGCTAAGTGCCAGCGTAAATTTGAACGCGACGCCGTGCAGAAGTGTTAATTGTAAATTTGTGTTTTATGGAGGAAGTACGGTGCAGAAGCGGACGCGTAAGCGCACTCGCTTCGGCTGCCGCACGCGTTCGGTCGTGTTAACACCTTTGTTCGATCTTATCCTGGCGCGGTCCTTCCCGTGTAACGGCTTTTGTACATTTCGTTCGTTGGAGGTGTCTTGCGAAGAACTCTGAAAAATAATGATCTCTCTCTCTCTCTCTCTAGGTATAGATATACCTGCCCCATACACGTGTACACTGAGAGAAATAATTGCTGGTGCCAGAAAAATGTGACGTAATTCCAGGATGAAGCAATGGTTTTCTTCGCGCAGGCAAATATTTTCTAGGCTCGAGTAATTGTTTTGTTTCGCGCAAAAAGAATTTCTTCTCCCAGTGCAGGTATTCTTGAGTCAACAATATCCATTCTTAAACCAAGAATCAATAGTAAAATGCATAGTAAAAATAATACGTATTTTTAATAATGCATAATATACATTATTATCAATTTTTAAGATCATAACGTTCTTTATTTAAGACAACATTTTTTGTCACTAGAAATTATTCCTCTCGGTGCATCTGTAAATAGAACGGAAGCAATTGATGGAACGATCTTCTCAGATTCGTCGCGCATTAACCCCCCCCCAACGCGAGCAATTTCGACAGGTCGACTCGAACGACCCAGAGACGCGATTGGAATTATTCGGAAATAATTTCAGGAACGTTTCAAGGAGGGAGGGGGGAGGGCTTATCTTCCATGCTAATCTGTGGATTACCTACTCCGAAGAGATACCTCGAAATAAATTACGCGCTCGTAACGTGGGCGGACGGGTGAGAGGTAGGGACGTTAGGGTTGGCGTGGGGTGAGGTATAGAGGAGGAGAGGGAAGGCACGCCAGAAGGAGAGCAGGTGCAAACTTGGGCTGTCAGGAAGTCGCTTACAGCTCGAGGACAAAAGCTTCCCCGGGGACTCATGTGCGCTCAGAAGCGGGACCGGGGCGGCGGCGGAGGTGGCAGAGGATGAGGGTGGAAGAGGGGAGTGGGAGGGGGGCGACGCGAAGGAGGAAAGAGAGGGCTGAGGCCGAGGGTGGGACGAGCCTAACTGTGAAATAACAGGGTGGCCTACGCCACCCTTACCCCGAGGACGCGAGCCTCATACGTCACTTCCTTACGGCAAAAGAGGGTAGCGTCTAAGGGTGGAAGCAGGTTATATTGATTTATTTATACCGAGGAGCCAACCCCGGTGTGATGGGGTTATTGGGAAAGTACCGACACCTTGCGATATATAAGTATATACGGGGCTATGTGTATGGCTTTAGTTATTGGCATATACGTAGGTGTACCTATACGAGATAGTGCTCGCGCGCCGAGCGGCGGGCGATTCGGCGCCGTGGGAGGGAGAGGATTTTGAATATTACACTGAGAACAAGATTTGGTGAATTTAATAAAAATCTTGGAGACGATGACCAAACTGTTTGGTGAAATATGGATACTCCGTTTGTTTGGTTAAACTAAACTCGTTTAACCAAATGCGTTTTGTCATTTTATCAAAGTTATTTTTCTCAGTATCCTTCGTTATAAAATTATATCGCCCTCTACGGAATATTTTGCTTTTAATAATTTCAAGTGGATTTGTATTCGATGTTAAATATTCGTTTACTTCTCTCTCTCTCTCCCTCCTCTCTCTCTCTCTCTCTGTCTCTCTCTCTGTTTATAGTAAGTCAATATCTGTTTGGTTAAACAAACCACTTTTTGGTTAGAATAACTAAATATTCGGTTCAACTGATCGGTATTTTGGTTGGAACAACTAAACGCTTAGTTTAACTTTTGTCATTTTAACTTAATTATTTTTCTCAGTGTACTTCTCTGCCTCTTTCGGTTCTACGAGAGACGAATTTTTTGTCGCTTCGCGTCGGTATTCATCGAATGTTCCGAGAAAAATGTGAAATACCGCTCGTAAATTATCAATCACGCGGCAAGAGTCAAAGCAAATGTCCCGGTTATTGTTTTTCTCGCTAAAGAAAATTTAGCGCGCTATTTGGCCGCGCGACACGCGTACAAAGAGCGCGTAATTTACGAGGAATATTTATTTTCTTTGACGATTCTTTGAGACGCGTCGCGGACCATCGTGACGCGCGCGCATTACGCGCGCTGCCAAAATAAAGGGGGCGAGGTACAGAGCGAGGTTCCTCTCAAGACGCGTGCCTGCCGAATTACATTCCAATTTGTAACAGCTGTCCCGCTAACGTTCGCGCAGAAATAAACCGTCTCGTCGCGGCGCAAAGAAGGGCGGCCCCTCGAGTCGCGGCGCGGAATCGTCGACGGCGCGCGTTCGTCGCGTCCTACAACGTCGCGCGCCGCTGCCGCTTTCCGCTATAGCGAGTAGGCTTCCCAGTGCCGGAGTCACGCGTCCGTCTCGTCTCTCGGACGCGCGACTCGCCCAAGTGGCGCACGACTGTCGCTGTCGCGCGGCACGCGAACTCGACCGAAGTTAACCCTCAATTTAGCCACGGCACGACCGCTTTGGCGTCGCTCAAAAGACGTCTTATTCGAAGCCACTTAGCAAATCCCCCTCGTGTCGCGTCTCGGGTGGAGCGATGATATATTTTCGTTGGTCCGCACGCGTGCCGCCCGGCCAGCCGCGAAAATCGCCGATTCGCTTCGCGGAGAGCGACGCGGAGATAGGTACAAGGTTTCTCGCGTGAAGTACCTACTTTGAAAACCGCGGGCCACGATTAAAAATGAAGCCAAGTCCGAAATGCCGCGGCGGTATTCCGGAAGTATGCGGGGAATTCGAAACGACTTTTTAAATTCTCACGGTAAATCAGAGTTAGGGGTTGACGGGGTGATGTGTATGATTACACCCTGTCTCCTATAGCGGCTATAAATCTCTTCCATCCACTCCTCCACCCGGAGGTTCCTCTACGCGCGGCAGGTATACAGAGGCGCGCCTCGGAGGACTTGGAATTAGTCGGGGATCGTGCTGTAGGTAATAAGGTCCAGTTGGCCGGGCAAATCGGTCGGAATCGTTTGGAACTTTTCAATATATCCTTTGCACCGAGAGAAATAATTGCTAGTGCTGAAAAAATATTTTCTTCAATCAAAAACATGATGTCATTTCAGGATCAAGCCATGGTTTTCTTCGTGTAAGAAAATGTTTGATAGTCTTGCGTAATTGTTCTTTTTGCACAGAAAGAATGACTCGTTCTCACGACGGCATTCTTGAATTATAATCAAAAATACATATTCTTCGATCAAGAATCCGTATTCTTAAAAATTTGTAAGATCTTATGTTCTCGATTCAAGAGACACTTTTTTTGACACTAGCAATTATTTCTCTCAGTGTACGTCGATTGGTCAATTTTTGCACATGCGATTTTCCTCCCGCAAATATAAAAGAACCGACTAACGTAGTCTCTTTGACACGCGCTCTTCATATTTCGGGGATTGCGATACCTTGTTCCCTCCCCCCTTCTCCTCCGCCCTATCATCAGCAACGCCAACCGTGATGCGTCGAGTCCCTCTGTCGCTGACAAACTATTGCTATTAGTATGATTACGGTTATCCCTAAACTCGGGACTCCAATTATATCCGGAATCACTGTGCTTTGGTGTTTACCTTTTGGGCTTTTACCGCAGATTGACGGGTTAAATAGATATTGAGAAGCCTGGAATCTCGCGTCTACACTGAGAGAAATAAATTCTGATGTAAAAAAAAAGGTTTTTGTTTTCCTTCAATCACAAACAAAATGCAATTCCAAGATCAAGTCGTGGTTATCTTCGCGCAAGAAAATATTTGATAGGCTCGAGTAATTGTTTCCTTCGCGCAGGAAGAATTTCTCGTTCAAGCGAAGGTATTCTTGAATTAAGAATATATTCATCGACCAATAATTTGTGTTAAGTATTTTTAAGACTATATGTTCTTGGTTTAAGACATTTTTTTGACAGTTTGATATTTCTCTTAATGCGCCGCGTCATCCCGTTCCCTTCGGCGGAGGGTGATTGATTTCGAGGGTGGGTGGGAGGGAATTCGACGGAACGATGAAATCCTTTCGCGGTGGTTTTGTTGATATATCGAGCGCACCTATATCTATGGGGAAGGTTACGCACGGGGTGATCGGGGGAGAGAAGCAATTTTCTGCTTTTCAAGAGTATAATTTTAGTAGGGGTCGCTATATTTCCGAGATAAGACTACATGCGGCTCCCCGCGATCTCGCTGCAGCGCACCCTCCTTTCCTCCGTGTGAAATTACTTCGCTCCGCGGCTTTACTCTCTTATCCGCCGCTCCGCACCCTTTCCTCCCCCGTATCCCCGTCATTCGGCGGGGATCTTCCGCGCGAAGTGGAGTGTAGGATGCCCTTTGTATCCTCGTGTCGGGAAATACTGTAGTTGTTTCCCGCCTCGTGGGTTTATCGCCCTCGTTCTATTTCGGATTTTATCGAGTCGGGATGTTTTCGTTATTATTCGTTACTGTTTCCATTTAGCTCGAGTTTTGTCGATACTCTGAGTTAAAAATAAACTTTTGAAGAAATTGATTTACGATAAGCGGAAGTAAACGAGTATTTAACATCGAATATAAATTTATTTGGAATTATTAAAAGCAAAATATTTTGAAGAGGATGATGTAATTTTATTACAAAGAATAACATAGATAGGTATAACATTCGTACACTCTGAGAAAAATAACTTGGTTAGAATGACAAAACGCAAAATATTTAGTTATTCCAACTATATGTCTAGTTATCCTAACCTAAAAATGGTCAGTTTAACCAAGCAAATGGAGGATCCGTATTACAACAAACGATTTGGTTATGGTCTCCAGAATTTTGGTTAAATTGACCAGGTTATTTTTCTCAGTGTAGAAATCTTTTGATATCGATGTAGCCCTCCTTTCCTTCCTCTACCCTCCTCCTCTTCCTCTCTGTATTCGCAATGCATATATATAGATTTGCCTCTCGATACAACGGAATGATCCGATTTTCCGATCTATCGCAAGGCCTTCTCACATCCAGCGAGAACATCACTCGCTCCATTCGCGTATAGGAAGGCTGCGAAGTCGCCATCAATTTCGCCCCGCGCCCTGCTCGCGTCGAAATGCGCGAATCGCGACGTGCAATCGTGGAGCGCGTGTACCGGGGCGTAATGCAACATGCTTTTTCTGCGTTTATCCAATTAACATAATTGCGTGATTATTATAATGGTGCCCCGGAGTTGCATACAGGACTGCAGCAGAAGCTACATATACGGCTGGCAAAAAATGAGATATATGAAATGGCACATGATAGAATCTCTCGGCAGAGTCGTGACGCCAACAATTATTACGCACCACCCTCTCCCTCCTCCCTCTTCATCGTTCGCGTCCTCGACGGCTATTTCTGTGAGGATCCCATTGCATTCACGGTAGTATATATATAACGACCGTTTCATGGAATAAAAAACGACCGCGCGCGCGTGCGAAAATCTACCTATGTGCATCGCCACGTGCATTGTGATGGCGCAGACCGCGTCATAATTCTGTTATAGATCTTTAAACGCCGCCGTTGCACCGCCTACGTTGGTTGCAATTTGATTTATAATCTTGCACCTTTACGATGCACCGGCGCAGCTCGCAAATGACCGTGTATTCGCGCATTTGTAGATGCATAGGTATACGTGAAAGAGTTGGGGAACTGCATTATGCACCGCAAGGAGAGCGATAAAAATGTCACCTCTCGACGTTCTGGTAATAATTGTAATCTCTGAAATCGATCAACTGAATACTTTTATATAATTTTTCGCATTAATTTCGAAGGCCGATGCAATCATTGGATCAATCATGAATGGAATGTAAAGTACACAGAACAAAATTAATCGTGGCATTTACAAAGTTTGTAGTAAATTTCGAGACAAGGTTAATTTATTATTACAATAGCTGTACAATTTTAGTAAAAATTGTAGTAAAACTTATAGAAGTTGCAATTTTTACTAAAATTTTAGTTATATCGTAATAATTATTAATAAATTGGCCTTATCCCGAAATCGACTACAAACTTTGTAACTGCTACGATTATTTTTTTTCCGTGCGCTGGTAATTTTATGTATACCGAACCATATTTCACCTTCCGTAAAGACGTCCAAGAGGACGGGTAGGCTCGTGACCGAGAGTTCTCCACTTAACGTTTCTCTCCGTCCTCTTATTTTCGAGACGACGCGCGCGATAAAGTCTCCGTATCAACCTCTGACCTCATATATAGACATAGCCGCTCGTATAACTCGAGGAGAGCGCCAATGACTGATGCCCCGGTGATTTGTCGTGTTACAGGAAAGTGGTGTCCTCGTAGAGAATGGAGTTCACCCCCCGACGCGCAAAGAGCAAGCGACGCTGCGCGTCGCGGCGTCCTCTACTCCTCCGTCTTCCTCGGCAGTCCCGGTAAGTTCAAATTAGCATCGTAAATTCGACTCGTTCCCATTTAATTATCCATCGACTAACGAGTAATTCGCACACGTCGACGCATCGCGCGCATTTCGCTGCGGCGCGCGAGTCGCGCTAATAATAATTCGTACAGCGTTTCCCGGGTGGGAGGAGCGATTCGTTTACGGCGTAAACAAGTTTTAATCGCGTCCCCGTTACTCGTCGCGTTGAATAAATATTGATATCGGCCGAGGCGTCGGCCAATCGGAAACGCGCGCGTAGATCACCGCGGCGCGGATGCGAAATCCGGCCCACCGCAGCTGGCATCGTCGAGCGTCAACGCTCGCCGCTTATGGTCGTTCGTTAAACTACTTGTCGCTCGCTCGAGTGCAGCGGCTCGCTATACAGGTACTTTGGAGCGCTTTATCGTCGTTTCGCGCACGGTCGAGCGCCGCCGCGGTACCGTGCTCCGTCGCGTTCCGCGTTGCCGGCGAATCGGAGGATCGGCTCGATCGCCGATTTGCGACGAGTCGAGCGTGGCGCTTTGAAAGTGAATTTGCTCCGTCTCGAGAGCGTGACTATCAAAGGCGACAGGGGAGTGATATCGATTGCGATAGATCAATGCGATCAGTCGAAAGGAATAGTTTTCTTCGAGGTTTATCATCGATATTATGCTAAACGGTGAAACATTACGTTTTGTAGAATCTTTTTTATCGAATCGCTAAACAATTGTTTCGAGAAAGTGCCTTCGGTTTAGAAAGTATTCGGATAATCGGACATCAACCGAATGCACTATACACTAGGAGAGAAATAATTGCTGATGCTGAAAAAATGTTTTCTTCAATCAAACACATGATATAATTCTAGGATCGAGCTATGTTTTTTTTCCATGCAAGAAAATATTTGATAGATTCGAGTAATTGTTTTTTTTTGCGCAGGAAAAATTTGTAGTCCCAAAGAAGGTTTTCTTTAATCAGAAACATAATATTCTTCAACCTAGAATCTGTATTCTTAAAAACGTTTAAGATCATATGTTCTTGGTTCTAGAAATATTTTTTGATACCAGCAATTATTTTCCTCGGTGTACAACAGTATAGTCCAAATTAGAGGTGTGCCAAAACTAACTAGATGATAGACGAATCTACTGCCGTTTTTGATAGTTAGGTTGGCAGCTGGCAGTAACAACTTTTGCTACTGGTTGAGAATATCTCAGTGTCAATGCCAGTTGTTGAAATTTAGCATTGACAACTCGAAGGCCTAAAATTATCGACAATTCACCTAGTTACTTTCGGCACACCTCTAATTTGAAACAGTGTACGCGTTACGCATTCGCACGAGTCATTCGCTCTTGTCGATCGATCTTTTCGATTTCCATATCCGTCATAATTCATTTCGTTCTTGCCGATCCTCTCCCATCCCTCCGCGTCAATTTAACAGCAACATTCGGCAAGTCCTTTCTCGCCGGCGATCTAAATATTTTCCACGGGAAGCCTCTCGGGAGGTCGCGCAACGACCAGAAGAGGACCCCGTCGATCTCCTCCCCGCCGGGAGGGTATCGAAGAGTCGCGATACGGAGCGCCGTCGTATCGCCGTGCAATATCGCGTCGCGCTGCCTCGGGAGGAGGCCGCGAGTCGTCGCGCATGCGTGGCCAGTTTCTCCCGCTGTCCCTCTTTCCCTCCCGCTCCCTCTCGCTCACGGCGAGGAAGAAAAGAACGACGATACGGAGGTTGTAGCGCACAAGCGAGCGCCGAGGTCTCCATGGCAACGCGGCGAGGCGGGAATGCGACGGTAACCATGGCAGCGCGAGTTTCTCTCGGGCCAACCTGTCTGTCCTCTTTCGGCCTCTCGTTCTCCACATTCGGCCCTCTTCCTTTCGCCCACGGGCCGAGGCCGTGCACACGCGGCGAGAGACTTTGCTCTCCAATCCGTAGAGGAGGAGCAGAATGCGCCGGAGTGCGCGGCGCGGAGGAGTCGGAGAGCGGAGCGGAAAAATTTTCTATACGGAGTTCGGACAGTTTGGGTCCGGTCCCCGCTTTAACTTTCGAATAGATTGACGCGGGTGGGACTGAACGAGAGTAATAGACATTGTTTTGAAATCGGTGGTACAGAGATGACCAATTCAGAGCGCATCGTAGGTTTCGCTTGTGATAAGTGGATGCTGCATTAGAGGCTGATGCATGAAATGCAATATTTTGACATAAACTATCTTTGGAATGGTTTCCTTCTGAAAACCGCTGATATCTCGGTGTTATTTTAAGATTGCCTTAATAAATTGGAGATTTTCGGAATCAGATCGCAAGAATACATAAGATAGAATGGTCCAGAGATCGATTCCGGAGATTTCGTTTTTCATGAGAAATTGAAAAATCTAACTCTCTTACATTGATTGCAACTCTGCCTTATTCGATGTATTTTTTCGCACTGATTACGAAAATCATAGTTATTCTATCGATATCTCAAAGGAAGTGGAAGATATCAATGATTTTATGGAGGGGGATTATCGTTTTCCCATAAAATCAGTCATACTTCAAAGTTCTTTTGAAATTTCCTCGATGAAACTGTTATTTTCGGAATCAGCACGAAAAATTACATCAAATATGATAACCGAGAGTACAATTACAAAAACTTATTCGTTTTTGCGAAAATATCAAGAGATAGATACCTCTCCATATGTAGACTCCCTCGTTGACACTCCTTTAAATTACGAACCCAATTCGGCTCCACCGCAGAGAGTGACGACTAATGCGTTTCTAAAACCCAAAGCAGGATCAAGACCGCAACCGGGAAACGAAATAAATTAGACCGAGACCGCGAACAAATCGACTGTAATTTCAAGCCGAATCCCACGCCGCTTCTTCTCTCTCAATTTCTAGCGTCCTCAACAATTCAAAAGTTTATCTCGTCATATTTTACACGCACACTCGTATATTCTCTATTGACACAGATCCATATTTTCCTTCCGTTCCAAGTAAGTCTTGCGGCAGTCCTAAAAGTTTCTTTCGCGACCGCTACGAGCCCTGATCATACGTGCAAGTACCCCACCGACGATTTACATTCCATATATTCTCTCGTTCCTCACCGCCTCTTACGTATTTCACGAGCGGCGGTTAAAGGACCGGCCGAAGTCTGCAAAGGCGGGGAAGGGGAAGGGGGGTCGCGGGGAAAACTCTCTCGATTTGGTTTTTCGTGGATCGCACATCACCCCCAACCTCAAGGCCCGTTACGGCGAGGCTCTCTCTTTCCCCTTCTCCACCCCTTTCCGTGAGTGAGTGTAGTGTAATGTAAGGGTTGCGTTCGCGTCGGCGTTAGGGGTGAGAGAGTTTAAAACCCCTCGGGGCTTGAGGTCCGGGCCGGTTAGATTTATCGGATGTTTTGGTTGGCGGCCATTGTTAGCTGCTCTCTTCTCTCTTTCTCTCTCGCACCGCAGAACCTCGCCCAGTGGCGTAGTCGGCTCTCGGCCAACCGCGCCGCGGGATGGTAGGTAATTTCTTTCTTTTTTTTTTCGCAAATTCCCTCCGAAATTACCTCTGGGCACTCCGTCGACGATGATCGATACCGCGTCTCCGGATTTCGGTGATGGCGATATTAATTGTAACGCGTCGATGAAGAGCAGGGGGTGGTCCCGAGTAGAGATCTCCTTGGTACAGCATTCTTATCTGACAGTGTCTTTCTTGTGTGATTCTAATACTCACCTCCAATATCGTTATTCCAAGTATTTATATTTATTTTTTTAATTTTTTCTGTCCTAGAGACATTATACGAAGAAAACAGTTTATTTGTAGCTAATAAATGTTTGTTTGAATATAGCGAAATAAACATTTTATTGGACCACGTAAATATTCATTAACTATTGTAATATTTATTTGCGATAATTTGATCCTTTGAAACAACCGTTTGAATGCAATAAACATTTTAATATTTAATATATATTTCCTCGACCTAACGAAATATTTATTTCGCTGTGTTTGACATTAGATACATTTATAATATTAACTACTAATAAACTGTTTTCCCAGTGTAATAGGCATACTTACGGCAACAATTCCAATTAAGCATCTATAGCTTCTATACCTCCGGCATCCCTTTCTTTCTCAAGGCTACCTTTTTGTTAACAATTTCCCTTCCAACCCGTCATTATCGACTCATCGAGCCTAGAACTTGAAAGATAAAATGCCCAAGATGATCTCCGATTAAAACGACTGCATTTCCTACTCGATGCACCTGAGAAAACAATTGATTCGAACCTAAATCTTTGTAAGATTTGTTCCCATCGAGTCAATCGTACAAGAATTTATTTGAAGATTCACGAGCGATAGATAATTCCGTGGGAAATTCCTTATCTCTTCTGGCAGGTGCATAGAAGAGGTCTTACGCTATTGCAGCTCTTTCCGCCCCGGTGTTTCGCGCTCAGACACCCGCGCACTACTTTCATAGTCTCTTCCTCTCTCTCTCTCTCTCTCTCTCTCTTGCTCTCTTTCTCTCTAGTATATACATATATATAGGCTAACGCGAGGATCCCTACCCCTTCGGTATTGTGTGGCGGTTTGAGTGATGTTCAGCCTCGCGGCTCGCGACCCTCGGTTCAACCCTCTCGACCGCAGTTCTCCGGTCGTTCCCTCCCCGCGCAGGAGGGACCGGCACCGAGTTCTACCTCTTTTCCGACAGTTTCCACCGCGCGGTCGATGTCTTATCCGCGTCCCGCGAAGGGAAGAACGAATTATTCATTAGGTACCGGAATATCGGTTCTCCCACTCACCCGAAATATCGCGCAAGGGATACCTAATAGTCTGCCACACGATCGAGATTGAATTTCAATTCATCATTCGCATCGATGAAATATTAATTAATCATTATTTTGGGGTTTTCATTCAATTCTTCGAGTGTTCCTCTATTCTCAATGTACCGGAATTTCGTTTCCCCCACCCGTCTGCAAATATTGTGCAAGGGATAGCTAAAAGTTTGCCACACGATCGAGATTGAGTTTCAATTCATCATTTACATCAGGGAAACATTAATTAATAATTATATTCCGGGTATTTCTATTCAATTCTTCGTGTCCCTCTATTATCAGCGTAGGGGAATTTGTTCCTTTCGATTTATCACAGTCTTCGTTTCGTGCAAATAAATCCTTGTATGTGTAAAATACATTTTTTCAATGGGTCAATATGGGAGCGGATTATTCCTCCGACTGCAAGAGAAATAGAAGACGCTTAGTTGAATCAGGGAGGGAATTCTGCGCGTGCGGATTCAGAAAAGTGGAATTCCGACGAATGTGTGCTCACTCGCGCGTGTCACGTAACGACATACAGAGGGGGGGTACGCTGCAGATATACGAGTATACCGTGTCGTGGGCACGAGCTCCTCTGTCGGAGGCTGCCGATTGCGTCGATGCGACGGGAGGGAAAGAAGTTTCGTTCGGAGCCAGGGGCCACCTCGTGTTCTTCGATTAGCAGCAGAGCGACCCGACCGTGACCTCTCTTCGCTCTTTTCTCTCTCTCTCTCTCTCTCTCTCTCTCTTCTCTACACCGTGCCGTACCGACCTATAGGTATACATATAGGCACTCTCTCCCGTGTGCTCCATCTCGCGGCACTGATTGGACGATCCATCACTGAAGCCTCTCCTGCTCTCTTTTCCTCTCTTCGTCTCCACGCGCTCTCCCTCACGCGAGTGACTCCGAACCCGGGAGAGAGAAAGAGAGCCGGACACACGCAAAAGCTCCGGTGGCGTCACGCGTGTACGCCCACACCCACGCGCGAAACCTCCTCTTCCTCCGTACACATTCGCGTGTCGAGACTAGGGGCTGCCGATGGCGCGAGGGAGGGAATGTAATTGGTTCCCATGGAGGCAGAAAACACCTCGCCCGAACCGTCGCACAAAATGAGTCCCCGCGCGCGTAACCAACGTGCCGGAACACGAAAGAATGGCGTTAACGAGTATCACGAACGCGCGCTCGTCCGCGGAGGAAAATACTCCCGAGGACGGCGAACCGGAACGGAAGCGGAAACCGCGGGCTTGACGAGCGTTTAACGAAGTTGCTGCGCTGAGAAAAATAATTAGGCCAAAACGACAAAGCATATCTACCTTTATTTTGTATATAATCCATACACTAAACAATTCTGCGGTGTGGACCTATACAGATCACTTTTGGTGTTAGATATGGCGTAAAACTGAATAACACCAGATGTGGCACATATATGTATGTAGGTCCCATACCGTTGAAATTCTGTTAAAAATAAAAACCATTTTTTTTACTGTGTACCTATGTGGTTTTAGTCATACCTATATCGGTTATATATGATTTCTATATTAACCATACAAGGACTATGTACAGATCTTTGAATGTTTATATAATCTATAATATATAGTCCTTATTTGTGGTTAATATAGAAATCATATGTAATCCATATATGACCAAAACCACACGTGGATTATATAGAAAATATTATACCTATATAGAATTTTTCCATCTGGGTAGTTAAACACGTTTATTTATTCTAACCAAAAAGTAATCAGTCTAACCAAATAAATAAAGGATTCACATTTCACCAAACAGTTTGGTCATCGTCTCCAGAATTTTGATTGAATTAACCAAAACATCTTTCTCGGTGTGCTTAATATAACCCGTTTAGGAATCTGTCCCACGGTTTTCTTCCTTTTCTCTACTAATTAATTCTCTCCATCTCTTGAGAATTCTAATTTATTTAAAAATTATAGTATATAGAGAAAGGATACGATGAGAATACTTAAAAATATCACGGTATTATTCCCATTGCAATTGAAAAAAAAAACAGTTCAACTACACTCTTTTTCTTCATTTGCCAACGTAACAAACGGATCGGTCCATTGAATCGCGACTCAGCGCTCCGATACTCGCCATTATACCCGAGCCGGAAGCTCCGAGACGTCTCCCGACGAGCCATCCCATAAACCGCGCGAGGTGGAACGCGAAAGAGGACGACGCGACGCGGCAGGGGAGGAAGAAGAAGAAATAGGGGTGACAGTCGGCCAGCCCGATAACGCGATACGTTGAAATAACGCACGCGCGCGCGCTAGAGAGAGAGAGAGAGAGAGAGCCCGGTACAGGTATTCATTAGTTCCTTATTCAAAAGCGCGGAATAGTTCCGGAGTTCTGCGAGGCACAAAGCACAAAGCTCTGTCGCGGAACAATGAAAGCCGCAGATTTCATGAAGCCGAGCGCTCCCGAGATAGGCACAATGGTTTAGCCAACGTACGCGCGCGCGGACGCCCCCCACCCCTTTCTCTCACTCACTCTTTACACGAGCTCACTCCTCGTGTAATACTCATATGTGTTGAATATATTAACGCGCGAGGGCAGATACGTTGAGCGTGTGTGACTGCGCGCGCGGCAATATTAGTGAAATGTGTCTCCGCGAGCGAACCATGTGCGGCTCTGATATTAAACAGCACCAGCGGTACATCTGCGCGAGCGTTCCCTCTCTACCTCCCGCCCCCGTTTCTCTCTCCACGCGCGCCAGATTCTCCGGGCGAGTCGCACTCTCGAATTTCGCTTCGCGCTTTTGCCGCACGGTCGTTCGGAAGTAATGTCCTCGCCGTGCGCCGGTATTGCGCGCCGCGTCAAGGGTGTTAAGGGGTTGAGAGAGAGAGAGAGAGAGAGAGAGAGGGAGAGAGAGGAGTGTATTCGAGCGCTCTCCGACGATATTTTTCGAAATATGAAATTCACGCCGGAGTAGTTCGTCATGGGGATGCGCTGGGAGCAGCAGCTGCGGGTAATGGCCGTTCCGTTGTCTGGCGGTTCTTTCTCTGGCGTTGCCCCCGAGGTGATAAGGTACCCGGGGTACCGTTAACCAGCGAGCTTTTCCTGCGGCGAGAGCTTCGGTGTCGAGCAGCGCTCGTAGTGCACGCGTCGATTCTTACCTCTAATGCTGCGTTTACAGGCTGCTCACTGCCGCGGCAGTGAGCAGGGAAGTGGGCAGGGAAGTGGGCAGCGCGAGTCTGTAAACGGGTCACTCGCGCTGCTCATGCCCACTGCCGCTGGCACTGCCGGCAAGCTGCCTTCGAAAATCTGCGGCAGTGAGCAGGAAATAGGGCAGGGAAGTGAGCAGCGCGAGTCTGTAAACGGGTCACTCGCGCTGCTCATGCCCACTGCCGCTGCCGCTGCCGCACATCCCTTCGGTGGCGGTATTTGGAGCGGCAGTCAAAGGACTGGCAGGATCGTCGTAAATTGTCTCCCGCAGTGCCCATTTGAAGAGGCATCGCCAGAACGCGAATACCGAATCGGCTAACCCATTTGCATCATGCGCCTACTTAGCGTGCCGGACTCAGGTATCAAGGACGGTCAATTGACGACTAAGTAATCCCTATCGTCGCGGGGGGTTGATTGTACGTGTGGGAAACGAACTAGAAATGCTGATGGGGTATCACCGATACAACCCCATTGTTGCATAACATATATGAAATATATGTTCAATTCCTTCTATTATATGAAATAGTTTTTGAATAAAGGCGTGGACAAAACTGTGTCGCCAAAAACCGAATGACGAATTTAGTCGATAGACAACCGGGGAAACTTAATTCAGGTACGAAGTGCATGGGCTGAGTATATAGCCGTTCTGCACTTATCCAAGGATAGTGCCCGTGCCCTCCCGCGAGGCTCCCGAAATTGGAGAATAGGATCGAGGCATCACCTCGCGCTTTCCGAGACACATCGGCGGCGACCAGTGTCCCGCCGTGAGGGTCCTGAAATTGGAGAGCAGGGTCGCGGCGCCTTGCGCTCGCCGCGATGAGAGCGGCGAAAATAAACATGCTTGAACGCTTTGCTTTGCTCGACTATTGGCGTATTGCTCTGCGCTCCACTATACGTGTTCCAATAAGAAAGTACAGGTTTGTATTCGCCGCTTTGTTCTCCGCTTTCATCGCTGCTTTGCTCTCCGCTCCACTAGGTGCGTAGCCGTAGAAGTAAACAAATTTTGAGAAATTGACCATTAAGCCCCGGCAGACGGTCGGTTTTTGCTACATATATGTGGTACTTTTACTATAAAAACTCAAATCTTGTATCCCGATGAGGTAACTTATTTGCCACTTGGCCGTAGGTCTAGCAGGGAAGTGAATAGCGCGAGTGGCAGCGGCAGCGGCAGCCTGTAAACGGGGCTGCCGTAAAAATATTTAGGGCAGGGAAGTGGGCAGGGAAGTGGGCAGCGCGAGTGGCAGCGGCAGTGGCAGCCTGTAAACGCCGCATAAAAGTTAGACCAGGGTAGACCGAGGCGAATCGGATGAAAGATTTGTATTTCTTAAAATATGGTGAAAATGAGCATTTCGGTTGTTCGTATCACTTCATTGTGGAAAGGAACGAAGTAATACGAATGGTCGAAATGTTCATTTTTAACACGATTTAAGAAATATGGATCTAGTATCCAATTCGCCCTGTGATCCGATTCGCCTTGGTCTACCCTACTCGTCAATCTTGTTACGGGGGTACCTGAATTTCGGTATCTCTTTAGTCTTGATATTACGGTAGAATATAAAAATATTTGAGGGTGAATATCAAGTCGAGGAGAAATAATAATAACAAAATATGCAACGGAGTCGTATCTTTTTTTCTATTATCAATCCATAAGAGTAAGTACTATTTACATATGTATGTGGAACTCAGGGCATGAGGAGATGAAATTGGATTCCCAAGACTAATCATCCCCGCATAATTACCCCGTCTACGTCTCTCGTTATATGGCATCCATTCGAAAGCCATTTTCCACGTTCCAATATATTTTTTTCCCTCCCACAAAAACAAGCCCTCCGCAGCCTCCCTTCTCCCCTCCCACCACTTCTCCGTTACGCGCGCTCCGCGCGTACCGAACAAAAAAGCGGCGGAATAATTAAAATGTGGTATTTACGAAGGGGCTAACTCTCCCCGCGCGCCGCTGTGTGCGTTACGAACGCGATACGGCATTGAGAGCGCGATACGGGGTGGGGGAGGGGGGCCAAGCGAAAAGTACGAGAGAGATCGAACGAGAGTGACTGCAGACGAAGAGAGAAAGACGCGAATGCGTAGGCGGTGGTTGCGGAGCGCGAGAGAGAGAGGGACCGGGGCGGATGGTTTCTCGGCGCGCGGCACCGATACAACGCCAGGGGTAGTCGGCATGTGCCCGTGCGCCACCCCCTTGTGCCCCTGCACGGAGTTCCCAACCTACGCCCCGGCACCCAACCCAGACCCTGCAGCTGTCAAACGCAGGCCGAATCTTCTTCTGCTCGTGACAGCCTGGAAATGAAGAGAGTGCCCCGCGTAGCGCGTATCTACGCACGCACACGCACGTACACGCGCCGCCGCGAGTACCAATATACGTACTTTTTTTTTTTTCGCGAATCGCGTGCACATCCGTCGTGTGGTAGTAGGCTATATCGACGTCCAGCGCGTGGCTGGCGGTTCTCCGTTCGGAGTCTGTGCTCTCTCCGTTCTCTCCTGTTTCCTTTTGATTCTCATTCTCTCTCGGGCAAGTGCTTTTCAGCTCGCTTCGTTCGAATTTCGCAGATCGAAAAGTAATTGGAGCATTTTGCAGTTATTAGCTACTGGAGGAGAAAAGAGGACTGATAGAAATGTTCTTTGTTAGCCCGTGATTTTCTGAGACCCAGAAATAATCGTGATTAAGAATGCACTGAGCAAACTAATTAGGTTAAAATGACAAAATTCATCTAGTTAAACACGTTTAGTTATTCTAACTGAAATACTGGCCAGTTCCAACTCAACGGAATATTTAGTTGTTCTACATGGAAAAAAATTAATCGTAACATTTACAAAGTTTATGGTAAATTTCGGTACAAGGTGAATTTATTACAATAACTACAATTTTAGTAAAAATTACAGTGAAACTTGTAAAAGTTGTAAGCGCTGCTGTAATTTTTACTAAAATTGTAGTTATCGTAGATAAGAATAAATTGGCTTTGTCCCGAAATTTACCACAGACTTTGTAAATGCTACGATTTATTTTCTTTTTCCGTGTAACCAAATATTTCGTTATTCTAACTGGAA
Source organism: Xiphydria camelus (assembly GCA_963678675.1). Lineage (NCBI taxonomy): Eukaryota > Metazoa > Arthropoda > Insecta > Hymenoptera > Xiphydriidae > Xiphydria > Xiphydria camelus. Next base: position 4,709,449 of record OY783199.1, read on the forward strand.
AATGGTCAGTCTAACCAAACAGATGGAGGACCCACATTTCACCAAACAGTTAAGTCATCTTTTCCAAGATTTTGATTAAATTGACCGAATATGTTTCTCAGTGCAATTCCAATCGTTATACAGAAGAATACTCCATTCGGCAATATCCCTCTCTTCACCTTTCCACGATGCGTAGCGCGTACGATCGCTCGTGCGAGGGCCGCATCGTCGATTCGGAGTGTCCGAAGAGTCGAGGCGAAGAAACCCGCGCACCCTCCTACCGCGCGAGGTGATTACGAGGCATTTTTTCGAACACAATCATTAGCGCAATTATTATTGTGTCGGGGCACAATGAGTATAGCGTCAGTGCCGACAAAAATGGGTGTCGAAGTGAAGAGCGCCGCGAGAGGAGGCGAGGAAGGAGAAGACGGCGTCGAAGAGTGGCGAAGGGAGTAGAGTAGAAAGAGTGAGATAAAAGAGAGGAACAGAGGGGCCACGCGGGTAGAGAGCGAGGAGAGCCGCTGCATCGTTGGTAATACTATTGAAAAAGCGCGCTCGCGCGCGCGGGTTTCGTGTTATTATACAAAGGCTCCTCGAGTGCCTCGGAAATGTACATTGACGTGTTGTTGACGTTCTTAATGGCCGCGCGGTCATTAATAGATTCATGCTCGTCGTATAGCGAATGTATAATAATCCTCGCAGGAATTTTTTTTACCGCGGCCTCTCTCTCCTCCTCTTCCCCTTCCGCGCGCCTCCGCGCTGCTCGTATACTCCTCTTTCTTCCTCCACTGCTGTCCCGTCGGAGCGGCCGTCGCGCGACTCGATTTCACGTCGCGCGTAGCCGAGGCGTCGTCTCGCCTCGATGAAAGAAAGAATACGTAATGCGTCCGCCCGCGTAGCTTGTATACGGGCATTCCTATACCGCCAAAGCGCCACGCTATAGGCGTACGACACGATTATGAATGCTTCGAATAGTCCGAGTCATGTTCGATGTTAAAATAAAGTATGCCCCGTGCTTGACCGCGGAGCCGCGCGCGGCACAAAGAGATATGTCTATTAGCCGCCGAGCCGAGAGGCCCCGGTACTTGATGTGTTTACATCGCGTACAAGGGCCTCGCGTATATCCCGCACGATATTACCGGAGCGTTCCTCGTGTTATTACGGTGTTACGTTTCCATTGTACGCGGGAGAGCGCTGCGCGCGGGGGGCTGCCCCGGCTGTATCGCGCGAGAGAGGGCCCGGGCATAATGCACCGCGGTCGTAGTCGCGTCGTACGTCTCTTTCCGTCGAGCTGGTTTTGCTCAGGCGAAAAAGTTCTTTGTGGATTGTATACGGTCTGTATATGGATTGGTCTTATGTGGATTACGTATGATTTTTATATGAATCATATATGGATTATATTATATATTGTCCCCTGTATAGATTTGGTCCTATATGGATTACATATGATTTCTATATAAACCATATATGTGGATTATACTAAAAATTGAAAGATTCAAATAATCCATATACAGTCCATATAGGTATGGTTTATGTAGAAATCATATATAATCCATACAGGATCAAATCCACATATGGACCGAACACAGAACCATTCCGTCTGAGTATTCTTACTTATCAACCAGCGAGCGGTGAAACGTATCAGTCGAGAATTTTGTTTGCCAGCTCTCGTGCGAATTTATACGTCATCGTGCCTCGCGGCACGTGTGTGCAGTGGCTGCGGAAACATCACGTTTTCCTCGTAGTCACTTTACGGAGTTTATAATAGTCGTCTACGCGACGAATGAGAGATATACACTCGCGTGCTACGATTCCCCGCGATTCTCGCGTGATTTTTCCAATTCCTCCGGACCCGCATCGCGGAGGGGGGATTTTGTCGCGACTCTCCTCCTAATTGAGACGTCCGCCCGCTCCCGTCCCCACCCCTCTCGCAAAGCAGAGGCACAAATTATTATGCCCGGGCCCCCGTTCGGGCTTATCTGCCGGTCGGCTTGTTTCTTCGGCCTGCCTATTAGTTCCTGCGCGCGTCCCGAGAATCTATATATCCCGGGTCCCGGTGAAATACTGCGACTCGATTTCAACACCTCCGCGCTCGTTAATTAGCAGCCACTCCACTTTTATTCCCTCTTCGTTTAATTACACGCGCGCGGAAGGAGGGATGAGGAGATTATAGCGATGGTGTGTCGCTGAGCTCTTCGCCGCCTCTGTGCCGCTGCGCCGGACGTGACACACGCTCACCTCACCCCGCTCCTCTTCCTCCTCGGACGACGCGAGACTCTCGCGCTCTCGTATCGGCTCGCGCAAAATACCTCGGAGAGATCGTGTCGGTGATTCGGTAATGAGGTCGTGGCCGGACCTGCTGCCGCGCGCGATCGAGAATAGCTGTTCTCCGACTGTCGTTCTCTCTCTTTCTCACTCACTCACTCACTCACTTACTCACTCACTCACTCGCGTGGCTCTGCTTGCATTCCGCGTTTGACCTACGGTCCTCTTCCTTCCTTCACCTTAACTCTTCGAAATCCCTCGTGAAATTTATATCCCCACGCGTATATAGATTTGTCGAATCGACTTCCGAATTTATCAAATGGTCGGGAGAAGTTTATCGCTGTGATTTTCGATTATTTTGTATTGGATTTATTGACATCGTATCGGTTAGCATACTTGATATTCATATGCAATGGAATTGCAGCAGATGCATTTCCGAATGTTACAATCGAATTGAAATATTTGGAATAGTAAAATTTTTGAATTTTTTTAATCACATTTTTCTTGACATATTCACGATATTTGTCCTACACCGAGAAACATAATTTGCCGATTCAAGTAACTGTTGAAATAAATAATGCCAAGGGCATATTTATTTAAATCAAACTAATTGTCGTCAAATCAAGTAAAATATACATTTATTCAATTCAATAAACATATACAGTTGTCTTAAATAAATATATTCTTCGTACTATTTATGTCGATGGTTACTTGGATCAGCAAATTATTTTTCTCAGTGTACTTCGTGATGCGTATTAATTACAAAGGATATTTTTTTGACTCAAACAAATCCATCTCCTCTGACGGCGTGAAGGAATGACCGCATCACGGGGTCCCCGCGCGGTATAGGTCAATGGAAAACTAATTGTTCCGGTGCCGTCCGGGGGAGCGGCGACGTGAAGGGGAAGTTCGTATGCGGTTCGCGCGCGGCGAACGATTCAAGGGTGGTTGAGAAGTCCAAGTACTCGAGATAGAGAGAGGGAGGTGGGGAATGTGGACGAGGGCGCTCGACTCTCGAGGGCCGACAACAGATTGCCGCGACGAGAGAAACAATGCGATCTCTCCACGCGCGCCACACACGCAACGCATACCGCGCCGCGACTCTTGCTGCGGGGCTCTCGGGACCCCGCATCGAGAACTCGGGGGTGTTGACTGACGCACGTGCGGTGCATCGCCGTCGAAACACGCGAAACCGACCTCCCCTTTTGATTCACGCATGGTCGACGGACCAGTGGTATACCTAACCTATGCATATGCGAACTGAGGATGATGGTTGACGTAAAAATATATCATAGTGCACTCTGTACAAAATTCTGCGGTGTGGACTAAGAACAAAATTTAGTTATTCCGACCAAATTGTTTGGATTGAAGGTAAAATTTCGACAAACCAATCATCGTGTATTTGGTTAAACTGCACCGATCAAGTTACTTGAATTAAATAATTAGGTTGTAATGATTAGAAATTGCTTGACGAAAACAAGCTGTAGTTAAGTCTAGCAAATTATTAGTTCAAGTAATATAATTAAATCTAGTTTGACATTTAGTCAAGTCTACCATACTTTTTTTCTCAGTATAGAGTCTACACCATGTCGTATTCCGCTTCTATCCTCGCGAGAACCCCGTGCAATCAGGAACCACCTCCCTCAGCGAGGCTAATTGCCCATCGAACGATTTGATATTCCGCGCGCCATCGCAGCGAAATTTGCAAAATTGCGTCCCCCTCATAGGCAGCCCCGGGCCCAGAGTCTCTCGTACCTCATACCTATGTATACGCGAAGTCACGATCATCGCCCCCCTCCCACCCTCTCTCTCTCTCTCCTCGCGCGCGAACGTCTTCGCCCTCCTATACGTACGTATATCCACGTACCTAATATGTAAAGCATCGATATTATGTATTTATTATAATGCGGGGTTCGGTGCGCGCGCGCGGTCAAGTCCGAACGAGCGGGAGAGGTGCCGAGGAGCGGGGGGATAATCAATTTATCACTGCAGGTGCTTCTCGCATTTACATACCCGACGCGAGGTAAATCGCTCTCCATGCGTGCCGTTCTGCGATATATACAAATTACAGGAGCGATCATCGGCACCGAAAACGCGCGCCCCGCCTCTCCCCCGCCACATCCGGTGGGGCTCTCGCTCTGTCTCTCCTCACGGGTGTGCAGTGCGCGCGCCGTGTCAATCCTCCCCCTGTGCCGCGCGCTCCCGTTCTCCGGCAGCCCCCCGTCGTCGCCTCGGCGCGTTGCAAGGCGTCGCGCGATGATCGTCGTCACGCGGCGATCGCGTAACTGGAAACCGGCGATTATCCGGCTTCGCGGAACGGCGCAAAAATGATTAAACGAGCGTCGATTTCCTAAAAAGCGGCCATCGTCGCGCGATAAAAAAGGAGCGAGCCGCGCGGTCACAGCCCAGCGGTAACTAGCCTCAGGTTCTTGCGCCGAGCAAACCCGCCGTGACAGTCACCGCGGCGTGACAATGAATTACACGGGGCTATTATACCCGGGACGCGTTGTTCGAGCCGCGAGAGCACGCGGGGCTTCTATGCTCTGGCCCCGACGTGTCTGTCTCTCTCCCTTTCTCCCTCTCCCTCTCTCTCACCGCACCTCTCCTCCGCGTCGCCGCGAGAGACGGTCTTCTCGAGGACATTCGTCGAATTTCTCGACGGTGGAGACAACGAGTCGTCTTGTCCTCTGTCTGTCCGTCCGCGCGGCACTCTTCTTGCTCTCTTTCCGGACCGCTGACGCGATTCCCTATTTTGCAGGCATCCAGATTCTCGTGCGATTCGCTATCTTGTGGGTATGTGCATTCGTCGTTGATCAGGGTAGCAACAGACCTGGAAAGGGAATTTGATTCGTCAGGGAATTTTGGATTTTTAGTGGAAATTATAAATAAGATGGAGTGTTAATTTCTCAAAGTTTCACCGTTGATACATTTTACACTGGAATTCGCGCTGCTACTTCAGATATTTCCCGTAGCAGCACCGTGTGCATATTTCCGGTAGCAGCATCGACTAAAATTAAGGTCTCTACTATTAACGTTACTTTCTTAGCGTATAAACGTTTCGGCAACCTCGCATTCTTGTATTGCAATTATTTATAGCTTTGTCGATTTAATTATACAAAACTCCTGATATTAATAACAATATCAGGGAATACTTGCAAAATTTGATCTGAAATAATCAGGGAAAGTCAGGGAATAGTTAGACAATTATATAATATAATCAAGTTTTTGCAGCCACCCTGAATCAAGTTCCTGTAGTTACATAACTTCTAATATCAACAAAAATATCAGGGAATACTTACAAAATTTCATCTGAAATAGTCGGAGAATTTTACAATCAAATGTTTACAGCTACCTCACTAATGCAATAATTCGAACTCTGACTTTTCGAAGAAAAATAACAAAGTTTCATAATTCTCTTCAAAGAGCAGCATCTATAACTTCCACAGCATAACTTTAATTTTCCTCCGAGGTTATAAAACTCCCTTAACACACCTTGAGGGTTACCATAAAGGTCATCGGTTAGTACAGTTTTGTCGCTCAATTACGACCCTCATTCCGGTTCCTCTCCCGCGCGCGGCCTCCGGATACTTCCTGATTCCTCCCGACGCGAGCGGCCCAATTAGCCGACAAGTTCATCGGGAGTCCTAATTATTCGAATGCGCTCTATTAATTTTTAACAGCATCCCTCTCCCGGCTCGGGAAGCCGCGCGAGCGCGTCTGTCGCACCGACCCGGCTCTTCCCTCTCACCCTCCGCGTTCCACTCCCTAACCGCGCGTCTCTCGTATCTCTCCAAGTGCGTCATAAAACGGCCTCTAATACGGCACAATCTAAACGCGGTGATTTACGGGGGCATCATCATCCCGTCCACGCGCCGGTCTCACCCACTTCGGTGGTCCGTTTCTCGCGCCCGACGCGAGCCGAGCCTACGCGAGGCGGTGGCAGCCGATATATCCGGCGCGTCGCGACGCGATACTTCTCTTCGTCGTCCTCTTTCTCGCGCGGCGGCCCGCGCGGGGCCAAAGCGGCGAAATAATCGCAAAGCAGACGCGCGCGGCTCCGAGAAGACGCCCACGTCTCTCGTTGCTTGCGCGGTCAGCTCTTGTCACGAAGAGAGAGAAAGTGAGAGAGAGAGAGAGAGAGAGGCTGCTTCTCTGAGAGGAGGGAATAAGAGGTGCTTTCGGTCAGCGTTCGACGTTTTTGGCATTTATAGATATACATAAGAGCGGAGGAAAGTCACGAGGCGAGTGGCGAGCAAATAATGTCGCGTTTCGGGGTGGGAGGATGGGTATATACGGGGAGGGAAAGAGGGAACGACTGTTAGCTGCAACCGCGTGGGCGTTTCGATGGCGTCGTTGCGTTTAAAGTGCCTCGAAGGTGCAGTTAGGTTTACAAATGTCGGTGCATCTTCGTCTGTACGTACGCGAAATGGGGTGGCAATCTCCTCGGCGTACGTACATACGTACGGTGATGTCTCAGCTCGGTATTCACGCGCGCGTGACGTCTATCTATATCGAGTCGGTGCGATTCGGTTGACGCGGGAAGCGACGGATTCGGGACGCGGTTGTAACTCGTGCAAGAGTGCGCGGGAGGGGCGGGGGGAGGCCGAGGAATGTGTGAACACGTACGTCGGAGCCTCGGAGATTTCTCGAGAAGAAGCGCGGCGAGGGGGGATCCGTGCGACCGAACGCACGAACGTATGTACGCACGTAGGAAGGAAGGAAGAGGGCGAACGCCGCGGAGGGAACCGGGTGAGGAGGGACGCGGGAGAGGGCCAGAGTTCGGTGGCGTCGACGGCGTCGCAGCTGTTGCTGTTTTGTCTGGCGCTCCTCAAACGCTATTCCGTGCCGCGCGAGAAGCTGCTATTTTAGTTGCTTTAAAAATGCATCCATCGGCCCACGGAAACGCACACCTATCCACACGAATCGTCCCTCTCGATCTCCCTCTCGGGCGCGACTCCGTTTCGGCGTTTGCCAGCGTACAAACTCGGCTGTCTCATACTTTCTTCCTTTTCTCCTGCCGTTTGCAAAACAAAAGCTACTCGGGAATAATAATAGCTACTGCGCTGCGGGGAGTTGCGGTGCAAAAATGCAATCTCGTCGCAAATATATTCGTGCGCGGCAAATACGAGATTACAATGTTTCCCTTCGGCATCCTCGCTACGTATCCTCGCGGCGCATGCATGCGCGCTACACTGAAAAAAAATAATTTACCGATCCTAGTAAGCGTCGACATGAATAGTGCCAAGAACATAATATTTGTAGAACACAAGTATACCCAGAGAGAACAGTTTATTAACAGTTAATAAATGTAATTTTAAATACGGTAAAATAAATATTTCGTTAGAACAAGAAAATATATATATGAATTATTTGAACGTTTATTTCATTCAAAGGTTGCCTCTGAGGATCTCATTGTTCCAAATAAATATTGTAACAGTTAATGAATATTTACTTGATTCAATGAAATGTTTATTTCGCCATAATCAACAAACATTTATTAACTACAAATAAATTGTTTTCTCGGTGTATGTTTATCGAATTGAACGAATCTACATTTGTGATTCGCACTTGATTCGAATAACATAATATTATATACTTAATTCAACGACAATATGTCAGACTTAAATAAATATATTCTTGGCACTATTGATGTCGACGGTTGCTTGCGATCGGCAAATTATTTTTCTCAGTGTATGCAGGTCTGCGCGGCGTTGAAAAGAGATTGATACAGACGGGTGATCCAACGTCGATCGGATTGAGACGACCGGGGAGCGCGCGGAGATGCAGCCTAGGGTTAGAAGCCGCGGCATCCTGTAAGATGGAGGCTGGTTTGATGGAATGCTGCCTCTCTCTCCCCTCCTCCTCCTCGCCTCCTTTGAAAGGCCTCACCTCTTCTCCTTCGACCCGAACGCACACGAGTCCCTCCGTGTATCTCGCCGCGCTCTCGTCTCTTACGTATACGTAGGTGCATCGCCCATATACTCGCACCACGCGCGAGATGACCCGCCATATTTGGCAGCGGTCGATATGGCTTTTATACGCTTCGCTGTGCGGCAAACGCGCTCCGATTAGGCGAACGAACCGCCGCGCAGCGGTGCCTTTTGAACGGCTCCGCGGATAGATGCGTCTGCGGTCCATTCGCGCATCCGTGATCGCGAGCTGTGTATTACGCATACGCGCGTAATCCAGCGCGTGCAACACACATTGATCGTATTCACAGCAATTGCGATTACAGGAATAGCTGAGTGGATTTCTCGAATTCAGTTTTGCTCGTAATTTTTTGATTGCAGGTTCGAAAAATGTAGACAAAGTTATTCACCCTGTTTTTTTCATTTATCACTTTCGGCCTTATTTAAGTAGCTACGTCATCGTCTTGCAAGTCTATCTCTCTCACACACGTTGCTTGGCAAAAGTGCGTATCTCTTGCATTTCAATGACGTCACAACATTGTAGAGAAAAAAGGCGCTTATAAGTCAGCGAATAATTATTTTTTTCGGACATCTTTTTCGCGTGATATTAAATATGTGTACAGATTAATAAGTGGAATTTAAAAATATGAAAATATTTTTTATGTACGGGAAGACTGAATTATCCAGGCCTCGCGACGTCGTTCGACTACCGGCTCATTTCCACTTCTCGATGACGGTCTAGTTCCTCTCGATTCTTCGATCGCGGAACCGCGCGCGCGATTCGCCGCGTCGTGTTTTTAAAAGCGAGCAGGAGGGCGGGAGGGAGCGGACGGGAGATACGAGCGTCCGATCGCGGTCGCCGTCGTCGAAAGTCGCCACCGTGGTCAATGGCGCGGAAGGGAGCCGCGAGGGGGAGCGAGGGAAAAAGAGAGTAGTAGACGGAGGGTGAGAGGGAGGGACGAGAGAGAGAGAGAGAGAGAAGGAGAGCTCCTAGCCTCGAACAGCCACGCTCCACCACCGTCGTCCGAGGCATTGTTCGATAGAACACAGAGGCAGGAGATAAGAGATCCGAGAGAGATAAGCTCGCGGGATGATGTATCGTCCGCGATGCTTCGCTGCGCAAGTTGATCGCGCACCGCCGTACACCACGGGCAAACGTTGAACCTAACCCGTTTTCAGGGAGGGTCGAGAGGGACAAAAGGGGGGGGGGGGGGGCGTAGACGAGCGAGACGTCGGGCGACGATACCCCGGAGGAATACGGATATCGTGACCGTGGCTTCGTTGATGTATCAAAATCTTAGACCCTGTTTATAAGGCATCTTCCGAGATGGCCGGTAAATCTTTCCACGGGATGGATATACGGGGAACTTTTACCCCCGTGTGTATGCGAAATTAGATATACGGAAAGACGGGGGATGGTTGAGCAGATTTATGTTATCACCATCTGGTTCGGAAATGATCGAGAGGCCTTTAAGATATTTATTGACTCGACACTGAGAAAAATATTTAGTCAATTTAACGAAATTCTTGGAGACGATGATCAAACTGTTTGGTGAAATACGAATCCCATCTCTGTGTTTGGTTAAATTGACCACTTTTTGGTTAGGATAACTAAACATTTGGTTAGAGTAACTAAATATTCGGCTCAACCGACCAGTATTTTTGTTGGAATAACTAAGCACGTTTAATTAGCTGCATTTTGTCATTTTAATCTAATTATTTTCCTGGGTGCATAATATTTATAAAAGTACATTAGAGTCAATCGTGATTTCTATACAGATAAGACTCTAAAAAATTTACACCCCACAATATCGTAACGAAACAGATAGTTTCGAGGATCGATAGAGCCCACCCCTCTGCCGACTCCTTTTTTGCTTCTTTCCGAAAACTTTAGAGAAAGAGAGAACGAGAGCGTCTCTCTCCTATCCAGCCAAAGCCGACCGGACTCGGTCACGCCCTCTTAGCACACCCTTGGCCTAAGGGATGTTAGTCAGCGGAGCACTTAAGCAGGGTGGAGCTCCGGCACTAAATAACCAGCACGTCCAAAAACCTCGCATCCTCGCAACTTATACCTATATAGAGGCACCGCGCGGCGGGCCTCCCGCTTCCCTTCTGACTCAGATGCGACTTCGGATAAAAACTTCCTCCGGCGTCGATCCCTACAGGGCGCGCGGACGTCGACGCCCGTAATATATCGACTCCCAGGCGATGTTACCACCTCCGTTGCGCCTTGTAATGTCCCTTACAACTCCGCGCGCGCGCGGCGCACCGCGCCTTTTTACACCGCGCGCTACATCGTGCTAAACGCAATATCAGCCCTCTCCGCGCGCGCACGGCGTAAGAACGCTGCGTACATACGTCCAGGTCCGCGGGGAGTCGCTCTCGCACGACAAGTTACACCGCGCGCCGCGGCCGGGGCCTTCTTCCCCTCGTCGACTTCTTTGATCGGCGCGCGGAGTACGGCGGGGCCTTCTTCCCCGCTCTCGCTTCGCCACGGGGCCGACACAGTTCTTCGCGGGGCTCGTTTATACGGTGAAATGTAATGCCCCGTATCGCGGTGTAGGTACGACCGCGGGTTGTTCTTGCTCGCGTTTGGCTGCCCTCGTTCGCTTTTCTGCGCTGCGCGGCTGTGCAGGAGGTCCTCTTGTGATCGTTCCGATCCACTTCGTCTTTTGTTAGTCATTTTCTTTGTTTTCCTGGCTGTCTCGCGATTGCCTGTGGTATTTAATCTCACGTGAAATAGATATTCGCTAACTTCCTCGTATCCATTCGTTGAAAGGACACGTCACGTAAATCCCTTTTCGATATTCTCGTTGGCTGATATTCGCGAAAGGTGAAGCCACTTTTCCGTGAATTTTATCGGCCGAGTTTGCTATCTCGAATCTAGAATCTTGAAAGCGCGAGTGAGTGACGTTTGCCAATTGTCGCGGTATAGAAATCTATGTGATTAAATAATGACAAATAAACGATATATTGTTGCTAGTAATATTTATATAAAACGTACATACAGGAGCTGTGCTCTATTTTATTAAAATCCTTCGGCATCGAAAAAAAGAAATTCCGGTAATTCAAACGAGTAAATCTTTAGTAGGATTTAAAGGTATATTTAATTTATTTGAATGAAGATTATATTGACGCAGATATTTACTCATATATTTTGATTGTAATTCATTTCTTACCAGGAGCAATTCGAAATCTCGTAATTTTCTGCATTCCTCGCTGCGTCCCCGCGTCCCTACTCGACTTTTCTTCTCGTTCCCGATCGATATTCCGTTTTTGCTGCGTGTTACGACACAGTTCGACGGCTGCCCGCGATCGTATCGAAGAATGCACCGCCGCAAGTGCGTACATCCTATACCTATACCTTACATACGGTTCTTGCGAGGAACGACTTTACTCTGGAGGAGGATCTTCACCGTGGTCGGTATGTTGGGCATCGGTGTAGGTATACGTGTCGGTGTATACGTACGCATCTTCTTAAGCCTCCTCGGAGCGTCTAAAAAGCCGCAGGGGTGGGCGCCGTGAGAAACTGAAATTCCCGCGAGGACGCGCGCTAGATATACATATACATCTACGTATCCTGCAGCGATTCACACGGTCAGGACGACCTTAACACTGGAACTACCGAACGGTCGCGCGTTCTAAGACGGTCATTCTGCCGGGTTATCTATGGATTTTTCGTCCATACTGCTATAGAACTTTTTTGTAGGTCGAAATATATTCTACAAAAAAGTATTCTACCAATTTCGATGAAAACCTCATGGGTTATGAGATAATCAAGATTGAATGTCACTCTGAATAAAACACCAGTCAAATTGAAGTGCCTCTGCTGCAATTTTAATGTTAATGCTCGAGTGTATTCACTGCAATTTTGCACGATACATTGTTTTCTCACGAATCAATCCAAAATTGACAATTCATTTTTCTTCTCACTATACGCGCACCGTTATAGACCTATAGCGATTCAAAATTGACGGGCCGAATAATCCTGAGTCGTTTCGAAAAATCGGATCGCAGCGGATACACCAGGCCCGTTGCAGCGACCGTTCCCCACGTTTCGCAGACCGCAGAATCGCGCGTCAGCCACCAGACGACGAGGGCTGTGTGCCGGCCGTTCGATCGTGATTGCAGCACGCCGAATTTGTCGCCACGTGTTTTATTGTGCTATGAAATTGGAGGGTGTGTGGGCAGGGGGTGTGAAGGGTGCAATAAAACAGACGCGTTAAACGTGTCACTCAATGTCACGTTGGTTATACCGGCGCGAGGCGTCTGCACTAGGGCGCTTCGAATCCCCATCGCATAGCGTTTCGTGTAACGCGTGTACACGTATGACCCGCAGCCTCGATTGCACTGCAGCGCGTGACGGAAGTGCACGCGAATTTTTGGAGGAATGATTTCGGGGTAAATCGGAGGGGATCGTGACACTCGGTGTTCGGAAAATCGAGGGAAAACGGGAAAGGGGGAGAAGGAGCGTATGGACACAGGGAGTGGGGGAGGTACAGAGGAGGAAGCCGAGGAGAAAATTCGATGGTTCTATTTATTTTAGTCTTATTTAAGAGTCCACGCGGCTGCTCTCCCCCGAGCGGCTACACTCGGAATATTCCGGGATTAGGATCTTACTTTAGAGGTGATTTCTGCTTGGGTACATAAACAATCGCAGGCTATCAAGTCTAGTAGTGTTTTTCTAGCGTCTAAATAACGTCCAAACGATGCTTATACGGTTCTATACCCGGGCAGCAATTCCAATTCGTTTTCTATGATGCATCGCTGCATTCTCTCTTGAGATAAATCTTCCCAGGCGGGAAAGTTCTATATGGTCTGTACATAGTCCACGCATGGATTTGGTCCGATATGGATTATACATGATTTCTATATAAACCATATATGGACTATACATATATGGATTATTTGAATCTTTCAGATTTTTGAATAATCTATAGGTATATATAATCTATGTATAATTTCTATAGAAATCATAATGGACTATGGTGTTATCTATATAGAACTTCTCCACCTGGGTTCTCACGATTCGGTCTTAACATAAAAAAATATTCATATTTTTAAATTTAATTTGTAATCAGTGTACATATTTAATAACTTGAAAAAGGAACGGTTCGAAAAATCATTAATCACACAGTTATAAATGCGTTTCTTTCTACTAGATTGTGACGTCATCGGAAAGGCAGAGAGACGCACTTAGGTATGCCAAGCAACAAGTGCGAGGGAGATAATCTTACTAGATTATGACGTAGCTGCATTTCAAAATATCGTTTTCCAGCTCTGATAAGGCGGAAAATGAAAAATGATAAATACAGGGTAAATACCCAGGTGAAAAAGTTCTGTATGATCCATATGTGATTTTGATCATATAATATATATGGATTATATAAGATTTTTATATTAACCACATGTACAGACTATATGGATTGTACAATCACTCAAAATCTCTCATATACCTATAGTCCTTATATATTTAATATATAAATTATATATAATCCATATATGACCAAAACCACATATGGATAATAGCTATATTCAACATATAGGTATATGATAGAATTTTTCCACCTGGGTAATTTTGTTCAAATTTTTCGAATCTGCGATAAAAAGGTCAATGTTAAGACCGAATTAGAAAGTATATTCTCCTATGACTGTAAATCCACGATACTTCTTCGCCAATTTCTTCCACTTTTCATCTCACAATACCACGCACAGTCCCTTCGAAACGCCCCCTCCTCCCCCAATTCCCGCACACACGTGTACTCTTCCCTCCCGCTTCTCTCCCTCCCCGTCAAGAAGCGCTAATGGCAGAAACTGCGAGTTCCGAACGTTCGACTAGTCCACCAACGCTGACGTTCTCGCGCGCGCTCCCGGCGTGAGTAATGTCAGCTCATTATTCTTCGGGGGATTTATCAGGTCAGTTTCGATAACGCTTTTCGTTCGCTCGTTCCGGCGGGAGATGCGCTCGCAGATAACTATGCATTTATGCGGGGGTTATGTTGTTGCCTTTCCTCCCGCCGCCCCTCGCTCTGCCCCGCGTATCGGAGGAGGAGGAGGAGAGGCCGCGTATCATAGTTAGAGAGAGAACCTCAGTTCGGTACTGCGCGGGGCGCTAACAAGACGGCCCGGGGCCCCCGCGTGAGTTATGGGCCCGCGTGCGGCGTATAAACGCACGCGCACGCATACTCGCGCGCCGGAGCGTCCGCGGCCGTGCCCCCGTGTCTTTCGCGTTTGCGTTGGCGTGACTCTCCTCGTGGAATAGGATAGCGCGCATAGCCGAGCTGTCGCCAGTTTTCTGGCTCATTACTGGCCGCTGGCGCCCATTTCTCTCCCGCGCGTTTGGATCCCCTCACGAGAAGGACGGGAGGAGAGAGAGAGAGAGAGAGAGAGAGAGAGGAGACGGCTTTGCTCGTTTCGTTTCCGCGCCGGCGTCCCCGCGCGCTTGATAAATCGGCGGCGTCGCGGAACCGACTATTAACTTCTAATTGCGAGAGGGAATTGAGGCGTGACGATTTACCGCGAGCGCGAGTATCCACTAGACGCTCGCTATTTGCGGGGGACGTTTAAGCCGCGGAGGTTCTCTTGGCAAATGTCGCTGGCTTTTTCTACTGGGAGGGGTTTGGAATGGGTGAATAGGTTCGTGGCTGCAGGCATCTTTATATAATGCTTTGATATTAAGAGGTAGATATTTTGGCGTTACTTCGAGATTTCCTCGATAAATTCGTTATTTTTTAAATCAACATGACAAGATATATTTGACAGAGTCGGAGTAGGTTTGGAGTAGGTGAATAGGTTTGTGGCCGCAGGAACTTTTATAGTTTGATATTAAGAGGCAGATATTTCGGTGTTACTTTGAAATTTCCTCGGTAAGTCAGTTACTTTTGGAACCAACATACAAAATATATATTTGATATTGTTCTTTCGTAGTGCTTAATTTCAGAATGTTCGATTCTTGTGAAAATTTCCCCTCTTGATATTTTGCCAAAAATCAAATTCTCTGTAATCGATCGCTCGAACAATCCTATCTTGTGTATTTTTTCATACCGATTATGAAAATAACACATATATTTAGACAATCTCAAATAAACACCGAGATTTCGGCGATTTTATACGAAGAAAATAATTAGTTACCTATAAAAAGTCGCTAATATTTTATATTTCCTTCGAGGTATCAATCTAATGTGCTTTTCATAATCAGCGTGAAAAAATACACAAGACAGGGTGACCGAGTTATCGAGATTCCAGAGATTTAGATTTTTAGTAAACTATCGAGAGATGTATTCCTTGACATTTAT
Source organism: Xiphydria camelus (assembly GCA_963678675.1). NCBI lineage: Eukaryota > Metazoa > Arthropoda > Insecta > Hymenoptera > Xiphydriidae > Xiphydria > Xiphydria camelus. The sequence goes on from OY783199.1 coordinate 4,724,897, forward strand.
CTCCGAACCGCACAGGACGACAAAAAGTCGTGCGTCGTGCGTACGAGGCCGATATACCTACCCGCGTAGCAGAACGGGACACGTGCTCGTCACATGTTCTCTCGTCGACGCCAAGCGTCACGACGTCGGCGACGCCATAACCATTGCTGTCGCCCTCTCTTTCTCTCTCTTCCATTAACACTTTTATTTCAATACTAACGGCCGATTTTACTGGTGTTTTACCCTACTGCTTTGCTGAACGACGACGGGGACTCCCTCCTCCCGTGTTAGAGTATACGGAAGGAGAGGGCGAGAGAGTCTTTCACCGAACAAACGACGTCCCGTCTCTCGGTGGAGTGACAGATGCCGTCACTTTCCGCGGCATCACAGCGCGAACTCCTCGCGACTCGTGTTCGGCGTTTTTCCTAATTAACACTTTAACCCTCTGTAGTCACCGAGGGTCCACTTGACCCAAGCTTCAATTTTGAAGATGACCGTACTTTTTTTTTTACATTCATAACTAAACCCTCATCAGATCTCAGAATAAATAGCTTCTTCTTAAAACTCGTACTACAAACTTTCTTCGCTCTTCGGAAAAGGTTGTTTTTGAAACGTGCATTATATAGAACTATTTATTGCTTCAAAATAGCATATCTCATGAGAATTTTTAAAAAAGAATCTAGATGAAAAGTTCAAAAATAAAGAAGTTATGACACTTTTAGCGAAGCAGCTTATTTTTCACGCATCTACTTACATATTCACGATCATTTTGGAATGTGTCATCATTCCATTTCTCACGTAGACTCGGTGATTAGATATTCTACAATTTCAAAGAATGTTCCATAATTTGTCGGTTTAAATATTGCACGGATTTTCTTCATGTGGCTATTATTTAAAAACCGGCTTATCCATGTCACCCATGTGTCACCATCGCAGAACTGTACGCATGTGTGACTACGGAAGGTTAAGGATCACTATGGCCGTTATACAGCGCATGTCATTTTCCGTTAGTGAAGGTATTCGTTAATCCGCTGCAGGCTGCGTCGTCGCGAAATTTCATCGCTATCGCGCGTCGTACTTCGCGCCGAGCATATAAGTTCATAATACACCTATACGCGTAGTGTATCGCGCTATAACGCCGCTACGTGGGTACACCTAATTAAGACAGGGGCTCACGTCCTAACAGTAATTATCATAGTAACGGCGTCGTTGCTGGCAACACATCACCGAACCCGCGGCGGGCCGGTCTCAAGCATTAATTAGCGCAATCTCCGTACGTGCTCCGGCAATGCCGGCCGATATCATCTGCGCGTTCCTGGCTCGACGCGCTTTAAAAACGGCCTCGCCCGGGATCGGCATCCCGCTCTCTCTCCCTCTCCTTTAATTCCGCTCTGAGCTCCGTCGCACGCGAATGACGAACCGTATTTGCATATTGCGGTAAATCCGCGCGTGATGGGAGAACGCTTTCGGGTTTGATACGTTTATCGGCGCGTGATTCGCGCGAGGAATATTCTTCCAGGGGAGGGGGGGAAAGAAAGAATGATTGAATGAAGCATAATACATAATTTGACGAGTCTCGATAACGAAGAGAGATTTGCTTCGGCAGCGATTATCTCGTTATCTATGCATTTTTTCCCGATATTGCAATAGAACTTTTTTGTAGGCCGGAAATTAATCTTCAAAAAAGTACTGTACTAATTTCTACCAAAAGTGCGTAGATAATGAAATAATCGCGATCAAAGTTTACCATCCCGCGCATTCAACCCCTTCGCTATCCTCGACACGATTTTGCCTTTCGAGGACCACCTCCGCTGCGAGCAGCTGTGCAGACTTATTTACGAACCGTCTCGGTAAACTCGCAATCTATCACGTAATCGTATCGCGGACTCGGCGCACGCCGCGTGAATCGTAATGCGTTTGGCGTAGGCCTGTGGTACAGATCTGTGCTTACGCACGCAGCGCGTAGCGTTACTATCGCCGCGAGGCCACTTTTGCGCCCTAACGCGCACGACGAACGCGTTGATATCGCTATTAGAACGCATCGCGCGATGCAGAGCACTGCACGTGCACCAATACTTAATTGATATATCCATACCATACGGAGCTGGCACCTATGATCTCTCCTGCCGCTGGGCGCTCGGCGGCGGCACCGGCCGGACTCCCTATCGATCGGTATTCATAGGTCGTACGGCATAAAATACACCCGGCATGTCCATGAATCAGATAACTGTCACCGCTGCGGCTCCGCCGACGTCTCAATCGCTTTTTACCGCTTATCCGACGATAGGGTACACCGCGCGCGACCGCTCGACCGCGTTTTCTCCTCCGATCGAATTCGCGGACTCGGTTCGCTCGGCCTGCAGCGCGCGCTGTGCATCACGGGCGAGCGGTGAAAAAGGTTCGAGGACGTCTCGGCGTCGAGGCGATCGACGATTTGACGTAGAAACGACTTTTCGAAGCGATTGGCGAACCGATTTTTGGGATCGGGTGCACAGATCGTGCGATTAATTCAGCTGTTACGCGAAGTGCGGATTAATCGATATCGATAGAGTTTAAAAGTGGGGAATAAAAATGGAAAAATTTATTGGATCTTGTAACGTGTTACACCGCGAGAATAATCTGGTTCAAAGAACCATAATTTAACTATAAATATGGTCAATTTTGGCGCCAATCATGATTCCGTAATTCTTCTAAACAGTAAAGTTCTGGTTATGGTAACAAGAGATTACACTGACAATGAGAGAAATAATTGTTGATTCTAAAAAATATTTTGTTCAATTAAAAACATGATATAACTCCATGATCAAGTCATGGTTTTCTTTGTGCAAGAAAATATTGTTTTTTTTTTGCATAGAAACAATTTCTTCTTGCCACGACGGTATTTTTGAATCAAAAATACATATACTTCGGTCAAGAATCTGTATTATTTAAAATTTGTAAGACTAGAATATGATTCAAGAAATATTTTTTCGTATACTAACAATTATTTCTCTCAGTGTACGATTGCTGCAACCAAATCAACCTGCATACTGCATACTAGTCGATAGATGTCCCCAACTATCTTTATATAGTTGACATTACCATGCAGAAATATTATCGATCTATTTTTCTGATTAATTCAATCATGGTGCATGGCTCTCATAAACTACAATCTTATTTTTACTATAACCACGTAACAAAAGTTATCTCGACTGCATTCATGATCTGTCTAATTATAAGTACGATACTAGCAGTCAGGAAAATTAAACCTCGCGATTATGGTTAAGTTTACTACCTACTTTTTTCTCTCAATGTGCACGTTTAAAATCTCGTAATGTCACAACCGCGACCCGTTTCGATCCGCGACGGAAGAGCCCGGGAAAGGGTGGTCCCTCGACGCTGACGAACGGGACCAGGTGCCCTCTCGAACGACAGTTTTAGGAGGGAAACGGGTGTGGGAGGGGCGCGGAGCAGGCACTAGAGGTACGGACGGGTCTTTCGAGATGCGCGTTCGCGCCCAACTATGTAAACAGCCGGGGAATCAGAGGCAGAGCTCGCTGTGCGAGCATCGGAGAGAGATCGAGAGGGAGATCCGAGCGACATTCCCGAAAATCCGAGCTCTATCATAACAATAACACACGGCCGTGGAGATGGCGAAGGAGAGTAACCGGGAGAGAGAAAGAGAGCTCGTTCCATCCGTTAATCCGCATAACTTCCACGGCTCGCCGTTTCGTCCCTTCGTCTCGTCCTCCCTGCTCGCAGCATCCACTTCCATCTGCAGTTCCCGGCGTCGCGCTAACGTTCTAGGTATCTCTGTCCTCCTCCCTCCGCACCGACACGTCATGCGTCATCAGGATTACTAGAATTCGCGAGACTCTCTCCCGGCAAATTCTATCGGATCCCCTTCTCGTCCTGCGTGCTCTTTCGCGGATGGAGCTTACACACGTCGAGAGGCTGCGATCAATGAAATGCAGTTTCCAAATGGAGCGGCTGAAGGTATCAAAGAGTCGGATAACCCGTCGAAAAGATCATGCGCACTGAGAGAAATAATTGTTAGTGTCCAAGCAACATTTCTTGAACTATTTTCAAGAATACAGATTCCTGATCGGAAAATATATTATATTCTTGATTCTCAAGGATACCTTCGTTGGGACGAGAAATTCTTCGTGCGCGAAAAAATCATTACATAAGCCTGTCAAACATTTTCTTGCACGATGAAAATCATGGCTTGATCTTGGAATCATATCATGTTTCTGATTGAAGAAAATATTTTGTTTAGCATCACCAATTATTTCTCTCAGTGCACGACATTTTATCCGCAACTGGCCGTCTCTAATTCACTCTCGGCATCCGATTGCTCTCTTTCCCTCTCTCTTTCCTGAGAGAGAGGGGATGGGAGAGGGAGATGGAGGAGGGGAGGGGAGGGGGAGGGGGGAGAGAGCGTAGAGTACGGCTTTATTTATTGTCCATTGACCGCGCGGGGGACACCCGTCGCGAGAGGTACGTTAATAAGGAATAACTAAAGTGTAACTAGCCGCCCACGCGTCGTCTAGTAAAGGTTAACGCGCATGCGCGCCGGCACTAAATCATCTCCGTCGCGCGGCTCATTTGTAAGACAAACTCGCTCTCGTGCTCTCCGCGCGCGCGCGGCCCGATCCCCCGACGCGAGATGCACCGGCGCGCGTATTAGAGCGAGGCAAACTTACCGCGCTTCGTATCACCTGCAATCGCCGATTAATCTCCCGCTTAAGCAGCGCCACGAATGAAGTACGAATCCGTGTGCGCCTTGCGCGGTACTTGGCCGCGTCTGGTTAATATGTATATGCGGCACTCTGGCGTATACGTTTCGGACGCAAAATCGGCCGGGAGATGTAAAGCCGAGAGAACTCGGGGCGAGCACACACGACGAGGGATATCGCGCGCTGCATTTCCGAGCGAGAGGCGACGAGGAGCCGAGAGAGAGAAAGAGAGACGGGGACGGGCTATATCTCATCGCCGAAAATAGTCTGGAATTGCCGAAGAGAGTCTGACGACGTTGCGGTGCATCGCGACCGTGTGCGTCGGGAAGAGCCGGAACGCGTGTTTTGGTGCAACGACCTTCTCCCTGATTCTGGATGCGCTACAGAGCGTCGCGCTGCGGGCTTGCGAACGTTGCATTCGGTTCGCGAGATTGCGCTGCGATATTTGGGTCGCGCGAGGAGCGCTTTACGCGATTGCGTCGATTTGGTTAAAATTGAAATCGTCGAATAATTGTTTTCAAGAAATTTGTATTTAAAGACTGGGGGTAAAGTACCTACATACGCAGTAAAAAAGTGGTGTTAACCCAGAGGGAAACATTTTATATGTATTATATACCTACAGAGTCCCCATATGTGGATTTAGTCATATATGAATTATATATGATTTCTATATTAACCACATACGAACTATACATGGATTGTACAAACATTTAAGAAACCAAATATGGTCCTTATATAGTTAATATAGAAATTATACATAATGACCAAATCCACATACGGATCGTATACAAAATGTATAGAATTTTTCCACCTGGAGATTAAAATAATCCTTATGTAGTTTATATATGGTTTATACAGAAATCATATATAATCCATACATGGACTGGGAATTTTTAACACATTTTCACCAGTTTAGAACTATATATGCCATTTAGTGTCTTAATTCCATTGCTATCTAATACCAACAGTAGTCTATATATGTTTACACCGCAGAATTGTTTACTGCGTATTTATTTATCATTCACGATGCATGATAAATAAGTCGAGGCGAAATAATTTCCATCGAAAAATCACCGATAAATGACTCCGTTCCGAAGAACTCATTCGCGTTCCACTCGATTTCTTTCTCTCACTTCGAAAATAAAACATCTGCCTCCTCCCGCTCCCTCCCACGGACTCTAGACGCACCCATTCTTTGATCCGTCCCGAGGAAACGAAACGTCCATCCGATTGTCACTTTCCGCGTGACGCGTCTCGGTAGTGCCGCCGAATTCTGGCGCCGCGCGTTCGCAGGGCGCCTCTGTATCGGTGAGGCGAGAGGGGCGAGGGACGCTCGAAAAAGCTCGCGTCTCTCCTCCCGGCGCTCGGAATTTCGTAGATATCATAAAGCTCGGAAGATCTACGGTGACGCCTCACGGGGCAACCGCATCCGAGGCCGCGGTGAAACGCGATATCTATCCGAAGCAGGAACGCTAACCTCCTCCCTCCTTTTTTTATTCCGCCGCAGTATCGTCTCTCTCTCTTTTTTCCCCACTCTCGCGCGCGTGGCATACTGGCGTGGCAGCAAATAAATGTCTCGGTATCCGGTATGTTCCGCGCGCCACCATACACTGTCACGCGCTCATCGCGCGCGCGCGTCTCGAAGACGAAGAAGAAGAAGAAGAAGAAGAAGAGGAGGAGGAAGGAGAAGAAGGGTGAGTCCCCGAATGCGCGCGAGATTCGGGCGCGCGGGCGGTTTTTCCTCTCTCTACGCGCCGCTCCTCTCTCGATTCGACGTTATACCGCGGAGATGGAAATAAGGAGTTTATTTTTGGAAGCCATATGCGTGGTTATTTCGACGCGCGCGAGTCACCCTAAATAGAGTCTTGCGCGAGCTCGGGGGGAGGAGGACGTTTCACCCGTGTTGGAACGACCGTCGCGCGTCTCCGAGACGTGACGTTCGCCAATCGCGACGAGATCGCGGCGAGACCTCCCATCGTGTGTCGCTCGGTCCAGGATGATCTCGCGGTTCGTATCTCTGTGAGATTTTTTTTTCCGGGAGGGATTGGCAATCAGGGAGTCACAACTCATGAATTGTTTTACCTCTCGTCGAGTTTCTCCGCACAATTTCGATTTCTATGTCGTCCTACGAATTTTAGGAAGCGTCGCAGTTACCTCTCGAGAAGATCGTCGGCCTCGAGGACGCGCGCGGGGTTCGACACCCTCGAAACCCGCGCGCGCAATCGCGACCCGACCGACCTGATTTCCGGACGACGCGACGAACGGGGGGGCTCAACGCCGGCCCCGAAATAGCGGCAGGTCGTCTTCGGAAGGCCCGACACGCTCGAATCGACTCTAAATATACGTGGTGCCTGCCCGAAAATTCTGGCGTACCGAGATATACGCGTGAACCGCGGGGATCGAGACTCGTGCGCGCGGCGCTGAAATGTCGGAGAGGCTCCGGTGGAACGGGACGATTCATCCGAGCGACGAAGGAGGGACGTCGCGTTGACGTATAATTGGCTGCGTTTAAATCTCTATAAAGCGGCAGTAAAACTTCGTCCGGCGCGTAGATCAACGATATGGTTTTCCGTGCGGACGCGTCTGTCTCGTGGTCGTCTCTCCGCAATCTACAGCCCTCCTCTCGGATCTCCTCGTTAAACCTCTCTCAAATAAAATCGTCATCCGGAGATGAATTCATCGCCAAAGCGATTTACGAGCCGAAATTAATTTAATCGCAGGAACGAATAATCAATAAATTGGAAATTTTAGTTTCGAAACGAAATACAGAGTGTTCTAAATTAATCATCATACTGTTTTCTCGCATTATTCAATACGTTTTTCAAATCTCGTCAGTTAAAGAATTTTTAGGGGCTTCTTTCGCAAAATGCAACATAAGTACTCCCAGGCGGAAAAGTTCTATATAATTTGTATATAGTCCATATACAGATTTGGTCATATATGGACTATATATAATTCCTGTATAAACCACACATGGACACACACACACACACACATACATATATTTCGATTATTTGAATTTTAAAAGTTTGTGTATAATCCGTGTATAGTCTCTATAGGTATATATCTATTTATTTTTGATTCCTTATGGATTATATATGATTTATATAAATGATTTATATAGAAATCATATAGAACCAAATTCATATATGAATTATATATAGAGAATCCATATAAAACTTTTTTACCTGAGCTCGCAGATGTATAATGTCAATTCGCCATCTTCCTGTCTTAAAAAAATTATAACTATCGAGAAAAACATTCCTCGTAAAAATTTAGCATCGATCCCCGTGAGAGAAAGCTCTTCTTCAACGCCAACTTGGATTCGACAGAAAATTGACAAGGGTCGTTCTCGTTATACGCGAGTACAGCCGCTCTCGAATCGCGATACAACCGAATGCATAATCTTTCTCCCGTCGAACTCTCGCTCTCGGGCATATTTCTCATCGATCGCTCGCTCGCTCGAAAGCGGCTTTATAATATGTATATTATTGATGATACGGCAACAGGGGCGGACACAATCGCCCACGAATACCATCGCACCCGGATTACGCACGTACGCGCGCGGTACGCTACATTAACCCGATTCGCCGAGTAAATTAACTGCAATCAGAGGGACGCTCTAGCCTGGCCATTCTGCTACTCCGCCGACCGCCCACCGACCATTCCCTATACAAACCACTCTAGCCGCTCTCGTGGACTCGCCATTATACGAAGGCCTAGAGCACCGCGTCGTTTTTGCCGCGTGCCAAAGCACCACCGCTAACGGCTTTTCCCCGCCGGACGAAAACAAGGGTTGGAAAAAATCGACGCCCGGGCTTCTCCTTCTTGCTCTTTCTCGTGCTCTTTCGAAGTATCTCTTTTGTGTGCTCAACGACGCGACGCTTGCTCTACGCGGGTTGTGATGATAACATTTAGAACGCTGGCGGAGTAGACTGCTAAATTCGCGAGGATTAATTCATTTATTATCTCGGTGTAGAAAATTGGTGCAATTAATATACATGTGTGCGATGTGTTAAAGCTGCGTTTTGGTGTAATTTTTTATTTTCTACGTGTCTCATGCACCGAGGAAACAATTTATTAATAGTTAATAAATATAATTTCAAATACGGCAAAATAAATATTTCGTAAGGATAAGAAAATATGTATATGTTAATTATAAAAATCTTTATTTCATTCAAACGGGCACCTCGGAGAATCAAATTGTGCTAAATAAATATTGTAATAGTTAACGAATATTTATTCGATCGAATATAATGCTTATTTCGCCATATTCAAGCAAAAATTTATCAACTACAAATAAACTGTTTTTTTGATACGGCAACACAAATATACCTACATTCAATAATTGCTCTTGAGAAATAATTATATCGAGTGATAACGAGGTGATCGCGATCCAGATATTTTTCATCCGTTCGTTAGCCACCGTTGTTTTCCACGGCCACCCGAAAATTGATCGGAAAAACTTCCACCCCTTGCATGGGCGGTTCCGCATACGCACACGCATACATCGCAGCATCCATTCTCCCGTACCATCGACGAATTCAAAGTTAATCTTGGACACGAGACTATACCGCGCGCGGAGAGGGCAGCCGTGCGCAGAACGCCCCGGGCGACCTGTCATCGTGAATCCCTCGGGACCACCTCGCTCTCCCTGATCTCTCTGTTACGATAGAGGCCGAGGGAACAGCCACTGCTCGATAAGATTCGAGTCATTTATAATCCAGTCGGAGAGGAATATCTCGAATCGATGAGACAACCGGTAGTGACCTTTAGAGACGTGAAATTTTAATTGGATTTAGGGTCGTTTTGCAGGGTATATAATCGCAGGGTAATCGAGCAGATCAATGTATCTTTTGTATTTTTTACGCTGATTATAGAAAGTTTAGTTATTGGGTTGATATCTCAAAAAAAAAATAAGATATCAGCGATTTTATTATTTCCTTTCCATAAAATCAGCCATATCTCGTTGATCCTTTGAAATTTCCTCTTGACATTTTTTCAATTTTTCACGAAAATCGTTATCTCTTGGTTCAATTTTTCCAATACTCCATTTTGTGCATTTTTTTCATCTTGATAATCAAAAGAATGATTATTAGACTGAGATCTAGAAAAAAATGTAAGAATAAATCAACGATTTTTTTGGAAGAAAATGGTCTTCTTCTTATCAAGTCACCGACATGTCAGTATTCCTTTAAGATTTGCATAAAATGTCGACGTCTCGGGCGAGAGCATCAGCGTCTCCAGAGTTCTCTCTCCAGTTTATAAAAATGATAATTGGCTCACGTACATGCACCCTAAGCCGTCTTAATATCTCTCATTACCGTTCCGCTTCGGGGCCCACGCAGACTCTCCGGAGACCGGGAGTCGCGTGCAATTAAAAAGCTAAGATTGATAAATGACGGGGAATTAATGCGCCGGGGGTGAGAGAACGAGCGAACTGGCTCTGCGAGGCTGCGCGCGATGTGGGAGGGAGGGCGAACGGCGACGGGGCGACGCGGGTGATTGCGGGTGGCTTAATGGTGTTTGTATGCATGGGAACTGCCGCGCGAGGGGTTAGACTCCTGCCTTCTGTGCCGGACCAAAGAAAACGCCGAACGCGGAGAAATATTTTCGTTGCTCGCGCTCTGTCGCATTTTTGACGATGAAGATTCACGGTCTCGCTTCGTTCGTTCGTTTCAGGTGACGCGAGTAACGCGAGTATCGGTAGCGGCGAGGGAACGGGCGAGGAAGACGACGATTCGTCGGGAAAGAAGAACCAAAAGAAGAGGGGCATCTTCCCCAAAGTCGCGACCAACATCCTCAGGGCGTGGCTCTTCCAACACCTCACGGTGAGTCTCAAATTTATTTTAATTTGAATCTATACATTTTTGATACAATCCGTAATAACGATGATGACTTCCAGCGATCAATCATCGAGAGACTTTGCGATTTTAACTATGCAATTCAAAATTAGAGAGGTGCATTGTCTCTGACTATTCACGCATATACGCTGAGAAAAAAAATTTGCTTCATTGAGATAAACATTTTTTTTTTTTGATAGTCCTAAGAGCACGTTTATTCGATTCGATTAAATATCGATTAGATCCAAATATTACTCAGTTAAATCAATAATATTAAATTTATATATTTTATACGTCCAATTGATGTTCATTCTACTTGAATAAATGTGCTCTTAGGACTATTGAAAAATACATTTAATTGACTCGAGTAATATTTCTTCTCAGTGTACGCATTTGTCCACTCGACGGTCGCGTAACGTACTCTTAAACCCAATGAGCCGATCGACGCGGGGCTCCTCCGGGCAAAAACGCGGGCGAAAGCACGGGCCAGGACTTAATCTCCTAATACAGAGATAAGGAGCGGCCGGGCTTTCTCCCCTCCACCACCCCTCGATCCACCCTCTAATGATTCACTGGTAATCTGAGCCGCAAAAAGCGCAACGCGATTAGGCCGTAGTTGCGTAACGCCGGCGCGGCGTTGGCGTCGCATCGAAACACCCCGTAGATTTCGGGTGTGATCAGGTTACCTTGCGAGCGGTAATCATATTGCAGCTCGGTTAATGCCATTACCGCATCGAGGGGGTGGCTGGCGGCCCCCTCAAACCCACTACCATCCCGGCCTATACCCGATGCGTGTACCTATATACTTACTGGTTATGACGGCGGACCAAGGGGTGGGTTTACGGTTCAACGCGCACCGTGATGATTGCCCGAAAATTGCGCCTGGAAAATAATCGTCCGCCTCGCGCTTCCCCCGCGCTACCCGGGTAGTTTTTCACGGAATCACTTGAGCGAAATTCGGTTTTTATTTGCCGCAATGCGGAGTGGTGCTGGGAGGAGGGAGTTTTCGATATTTACGCGGTCGTATATTAAATTAAACGAAGATGCTCCTTAAATTTCGCGATACATTTGCAGTTGAAATTTTTCCCTTTCGACGGAAGGTCGTTAAATCTCGCACCGAGAGAACTGTAGTTTATTAACAATTAATAAATGTAATTTTAAATACGGCGAAAGAAATGTTTCATTAGGACGAGAAAATATATTTTAATTATTAGAATGTTTATTTCATTCGAATCGTTGGCCAAAAGGATCAAATTGTGCCAAATAAATATCGGAACAGTTAACGAATATTTACTTGATTCAATAACATATTTATTTCGCCATATTTAACAAACATTTATTAACTACAAATAAATTATTTTCTCCGTGCGGATAAATCAACGTCGATTCCTATAATTCGATCTTCGTTGCAATCCTACTAATCCAGAATATTTCCCCGGGAATTAACTACGACGAAAGAAATAGAAGAACGCTTCTTCGAGAGCAAACGCGAAACGTTTGATCGATATCTACGCTCGCGGCGTCCCTCTTAAAATAACCGCGAGGTAGTAGCCCGGGAACGCCGTTCCTCGTACGGATATTGTTCTTCGAGGAGGAAAGCGAGGAGGAGAAAGAGGAGAGAGAAGTATAGAGGGGAGAAACGAAGCACGCCTTTCGAGATACGCGCGGCTAAAAATCACAGACAGAAGAGGAGGAGGCGGAGGGATCGAGGAACCGTCGAAGATTGAACTCGAGATTCGCGATAACTGTTTTCCCAGCTCCTCTCTCTTTCTTTCTCTCTCTTTCGTTCGTGTAACGCACGCGCGTGGGCTCTCGATCAACGCGCACAAAACGTCGCTATTTATCTCGCTGTTATTACAGACGATTAAACAACTACCGCGAGTGCGGACCGCTGTGTTCTCGGCGCTGTGTATTTACTTAAGAATATAATTGATATACGGAGTGTTTTCCCAAGCGCGCGCACGCGCTGCCCCTCGTTTTTCTTTCCCCTTGCGAAATTTTTTTTCTCGATCGCAGCGCGAATATTTCCGGCGCTCGATTGCGCGTACGCGTGAATGAATTCTAGCATTCGACACCTCTCGGCGTTGATTACACTGAACTGCTGTTCCGATCGAGAAAGATCTATGGTTTCCTCGACCGTATTTAACGATTAAGGGGATGGTAAGGTTCATACGTAACGCCCCTACGCGGCCAAATTTTTTCTGTGGGATATTTTCAAGATTAATGATTCTTAAATTACGAACCAAGTGTTATTGGCTAAAGCGCACCCCAAATTATACCCGAAGTTTATGGTTTATAATTGGTTATGCTTTATTAAACAAATACAACGTGAACGAATATCAGCGATGCCCAGCAAACACAGCTTAGCATGGATTTGAAAATATTGCGTAACAGGTGATGGATTAGTTTCATAACCTTAATTATATCACAAGCTCATAAGTATTTTAAATTTTATGTAACTAGGGCATATTCTTTAAATAGCGTAATTACTTATATCTTCGTGACGTTTAGAATATACATAAATTTTACGCAATGGATATCCATGCTGCTGACTCCTTCAAATACTATGAAACCATGATGTAAAATCATATAGGTATATATATCACAGATGCAATCCTTAGTCCTGTAAATATTATGTTTTCATGATATGAATGTTATGAAATTGAGTTACTTCTTCGTAACATTTTCCTAACTGTAACTTTCTCGATTAATGACAAATTTGAGAACATAGACCCTATCAGTCACGTTGCATATGACATCACTGTTATGTCCAATGTAACGCATTTATGTAACGTTTGCGAAATAGATACATAACTGTGTTTACTAGGTGGTTAACTATCGCTGCAACCGGTTAATTTTTTCATGTTTGTGTATTCATTTAGTAAAGCATTAACAATTATAAACCATAGTCTTCGGGTATAATTTGGCGTGCGCTTTAGCAAATGACACTTGGGGTTTGTAGCTTAAATATCATTAATCTCGGAAATATCCCATAGCAAAAATTTGGCCACATGAGGGCGCTACGTCCCTTAAACGCAACTGTTTGGTGTCGATTCAGTTAATACGCTGTTTCAATCGCGATCTTCGCAATTGGAAGGCAACTTCGAGCGAGCCGACATATCACAGCGTATACCGCGAATCTCCTCCCTCAACCATCGGAAGAGATCTCGCTGCTGCAGCTCTCGGAACCGCCTCTCGCGCGGATAGCCAGATATAAATTAAATTAATTTGATGGAGGCGGAATCCGAGGGCCCTCTGACGCGCGCTATCCCGGCGCATATTTGTTCGACCGCGCGCGGATGCCTCTCTCTCCCTCTCTCTCTCTCTCTCTCTCTCTCTCTCTCTCTCTCTCTCTCTTTACCTACGTCGTATCTACCGACACGCCAGTTTGATTAAATTTCATTCCTGCAGCGCGAATTCCACCCGGTTCCTTCCCTCCTCCCACCTCTCCTTCGCCCTTCCGATCAGTCGGTTTGTCGGACGGATGTCGCTCGCGCGATGCTATATCGACTTTTCCGAGGAAACGTTTTCCTCGTAGTTTTTGATTGCCTTCGTATGATTTGTATCCCCTTTCGAAAGCGCACATCGATCGTCTTGCGTAGAAATTTGTTCGGGATACTCGACAACCTCTTCGCGTGAAGAAATGCGATTTCTGCTCTGGAAAACCTGGAAGTCACGGAATTTTTAAAATGAAAATGTGTAGCGACCTGGTAGTACATAAACTCAAAGAGGATAATTTTCACTTTTCCACTATCAAGACTCGATCAGGCTTTTCACCTGTATAGTCTGAAAAGATGATACTTTTTCGTTTCATTTTTCATTATGACGGATTAATCCTTATCGGGATACTAGAGTAGGATTCTCTTCTATGAGCATGAGCTGATTGGGACCGAAACTGAAATTACGTTACACGCCTAGTAAGGACCTTACCAGGTCCTTATCACATAACTCGACCGAGTCCTGAATTACTTGATCAGGACATCATCAAGACCTTAGTTTGTAATTTCTACTCCGGACTCGCAAATTTTGTCCGGGCCCGAAATTCATTTTTCCCATCGCGTAACGAGTATGGGAGCGTCCAGGAGAAACTCGCGATGAAATAATTCCACTCCGTGCGCGTGGCGCGCACACGGGCGTACACACACTCACGCACAGTATGACGGTGACTATTCCGGAGAGCGGTTGTAACGCCGAGCGAGGCTGGAGTCGTCTCTCCGGTTGTCATTTTGAAACCCATCCGCCCGCCCAGAGCCACCCAACTTCGTCCTCCTCTCGCGCACATCCAGCCCGGCAGAACCAACCCTACGACCCTCCCCAAGTTTAATTAGACGGAAGGGAAGCATACATCATGGTTGACTCTCCGCGCTCCCACCTTTCCCGGCACTCGCGCGTTAGCTCCGCGGAATTGTACCTCTACTTCATTCCGTTTCGTTGCCGCCGCGCGACGGTAGGGTGTAATGTTGTTCGACCTGCCCTTTTCCCGCGTTAAATAATCAGGGGGAGAGAAAAGGGGCTTCCGAAGGATTCCTTGAAATTTTCATTGGACGGCTGGCAGAAATTTTCGCTTGAGAAATAATTATTGTTGTTCTAAATTTGCCACTGAAAGAGCATTTGTGTGTATTTATTTTGCCCGATTCGCTAGAAAATTTAGTGCAGTTCTACGTAGCATCTCCATTTTTAAGAGTCCTCTGTCAATTCTAGAGACTTTGAATATCCGTAGATGAAAATTCTCGCGCGACATTTGAGAATGATCTCGCTGTCGATAAAATAGTGAAACTCATGGCATAATAACGCTGAAGAGTAGGTATATAGTTTCTGAATATTATGGTTATTCAAATTGCTGTATAATAATAAGACATCGCAGTGAAATATATTAGAGTCAACAGTGCGCAGCGAACCACAGATCGGAAATTACCTCGCACTTTCCGTGAGTATACAATATGTCTAATTCAGCTGAAAATATTGGTGCCTGTCAAATCGATTTAAAACATTCTTAATCATAACAGTTATCGGCTCCAATTTTAACAATCAATTAATAAATTTGTAGTCATAATACTTTACTGAAACCTATTCCCGACCTGTAAAAGATCACGCCGAATGGTTTCAAAATTATTTCGCTGCAAAAAAAATAATTAGGAATCAAGTAACTGATAACCTTTCGCGTACTTTTCTTAATACTGCCAATCGCAATAATATTGACGGAGGGCTCTTAATTGACTTTCGATGAGAAAAAGTGAAATCGTCATTTTTAATACACTCATCTTACGAATTAACGCGCCCGGTGAAAAGTGCAAGTTCATTTTAAGTGCACTCGTAACAATTACCTACTCCGCGAGTACCCTGTCCCTCTCCGCGCGATGAACTAAACTAAACGCAGCGCGGAAGGAGGAAAGATTGAAGATGGAGTCGACATATATAATCCATTTTAATTTACTCGAGAGATATATCCGTCTAGCTTGCAGTTTCCGCGGAGTTTCTGCGCTCCCTATCTCTCATCCCCTTCGCTCTCTCTTCGACCCCTCCCGACCGCGACTCGAGACGCCGTCTCGCAGTCTTCTTATATCAATGGAAACATTCTACGAAATTACATTCGCCCAGTTCCGCGCTGGTGCGGGGCAACCACGTACCGGGTGACGCCCTCTAAACGACCGCGCGTCTCTCTTGGGGAATTGTTGCGAAATTTCGTTGCCGTATAAGCTTTCGTTTCCTCCGAGGAACGCTCCGATTTAATTGCACGATCGCAGAATAGCGATTCGGGGGCACGATGCTTCGCCGTCGATCGTATTCGACGTCGACATTACGTTTCCCTAGATTCACCCTGTGAGTGCATGACAACGAGAGAGAGAGCGGTTGCGGTGTATGTATGTATATATATCTACGTATGAAGCAATCGTTGGGCTATATACGCGAACCACGAACCAGGCAGTACTCTATTACCCATTCGCTTTGCCTGCGGGCCAAACGTAGTCGAACGCCCGCTATCGAGATGCATAATAAAATGCGTTTCATTTAACGTTACCGCCCCGCGGGTCTGGGAACTAGGTACGGTTCTATCTTGGTGCAATTTTCGATACAGTCGTATCTTTCTTTCGAGACTGTATCCAAATGGAACAGTGCATTCCTTATAAAATCGTTGCACCTTCATCGATTTTCAGTTCGTAGATATCGGGGTCAAAATTGTACTCCTAATTTGATGCTTCTACACGGCGAAAATTGAATATTAACAACGATTATCAACCAGAATAGTAAATAGGTGACAGCTTCGGCAATATCGTGTTAAATAATCTGCAGCATAGTAATATTCGAATAGTGATGATTGCTATTCCACAGATTAATCCGCACGACATTATTGAAGCTGTCACCTATTTACTATTCTAGCTGGTAATCATTACTATTCAATTTTCTTCGTATAACGATCCATTCGGCTTATCGTTGACCTACTCATTCTATAAGCTCCTATTTTGAACCTAGAGTCGGTGAAATATTCACTAACGGAATATTTTAGGCCCAACATAGGGCTTGGATACAATAAAAAATCGACCTAACACAAGCCAAAAAAGAGTACTTAGTTCTAAAATTTCGACTCGGACAGCAAGGGAAAAATTGCGATCAAACGAAACGCTCAATTCCCAAGCGCTCGTCCTTTCCCGCCCTTTTGCAGCCCCCGTAACTTCGTCACCTCTCACCAGGGCATTTCTCCAGGGCTGAGAACCACTGGCGCGCCCCGAAGGGCGACCGCAAAGCGCACGAAATAGTCGACGGCGGATATCTTAAACAATTTGCATAGACAATCATAGCGGCAGTTTTTTCGGCCGTAAAGGGGCTCTCCGCACTCAACTTGACTCCGACTGCCGCGCCCCTCAACCCCTCTCCTCTCTCTTTCTCTCTCTCCTCCCTCCCGGTACTCCAGAGCGTTTTATGCCGCCATAACCGTAGCGCGGCATGGCCCACTTAGATCCGCTATCTCGGTCCCACCGCCGCGAGTACCGGCTGACATCTATTGTCCCCTCAACTGCTGCTCAACGTCGCGTCACCCTCGCTGCGCGTTTCCGATCGACGGCCAGAAGCGTCGGATGACGAAATGCGCCCCGATGACGCCCTTTCGACGATCTCTTCGAAAACCGCCGATCCGATCACGATCGCACGGTCCAGCCCCGCTTCCCGGCGGCGACGAGAGTCCCCGGTGGACAATTCTTACGCGGGAGCAACGCCGTTCAGTCTGTCGCTCGGGCGACGCGACACGACCGTTGTCACCCTATCGGCTCTAAAAGACATGGAAGAGACGTTTGCATACATCGACCGGCAGTTTTCCACTCGAACAAATCCTCGACCCGCGTTTCTTCTTCCGCGGGAAGTCCGCTATATCCATATATACAGGCCTCTCCCTCCCCCTCGTCTTTTCCGCTTTCCTCGCGGCACGAGAGAGGTCTCGCGCCCGGGCTGACGTAGGTACTCTAGATGGTGACACGACGTTAGATCCCTTCTCGACTCTCGAGATCGTTTCGCGTTCCAGTATAGCGACGACGAGGAGTGGTCCTCGTGATCGTCCTTTTCCTGCCGTCGCGACTCGTTCACGTGGGAAGGGAAAGGATGTAGTGGCGTTTGTTACTTCAGCGTGGCACGTATCGAAATGGAACGATAGATCGTCTCTCCCATTCGGTTCTGTCAATTTTCGTATTAGATCGTATTAAATCATATCCTACTGCTAATATTTATTTATCTCAATCCGAGTTGAATGCGTACGGAAACAATGATTTTGTAGTTTCAGCGGAGCTAGGTTTTGCTGGGTACTTCTTGTTATTATGGCAAAAATATCAACTATGGTAGTAAAAAATATGTCCAATAATAGTGAAGATATTTATTGGGATAGCAAGTATTTTTACCAAAACAAAAATTTTACTACAATTGCAGTTACACTTACTATTATTAAACATATCTTTTGCTACCATAAATAACATTTTTGTCATGATAGCAAAAAGTTCTTAGCAAAACCTAGCTTTGCTGAGACTGTAAAATCATTTTTTCCCGAACACAGTAAACGGCGGACTCGCGGTTCCCCTTTCACGGTCCATACGATCATCCCACCCTCTGCGTTCCTCTCCATCGCGATCGCGCCGCCATTATAGATGCACCACCACCCTGGGATCCCGGTCCAGCATTTTTACCTTCTTTTTCGTTTCGTCCATCTCGTCCGCTCTTCACTGGCGCTCGTATAGCCGAGGGAAGAGTGGACGAGGAACGCGGCGGCGAGGGGAGGGTGGCAAGTGGCATTATAGGGGTAGAATTCGCTCGCTCTCCGCGGCTAGGAAACGTTGCGGAGGTGACGGAGGAGGGGTCAGGGCCAGACGACGTAATTTCCTCTCCTGGGGCTCACTCGCTCGAAGCGACGCGGTTGTTCCGTACTCTCTCTCTCTCGTTCGTCCCGCGGTCTATCTCTCCGCCTCCAACCTCCAACCTTCAACCTCCGGTCGCCCCCGGGCACCGTGTCCCTTGCACACTGGCGCCCGAGCTGCGCGGCGCACTCGCCATTTGAATATAATACCACGGCCCCGTCGAGCTGGGCTCGAAGCGAGCGAAGCAAACTGTAATTATGTTGATGCGCACCATTGTGCCCCACCGTGCATCTGAATGCCGAATCTCGGGGCTCTCCTCGCGCCCACGTCCAGACCGTCGCCGTCGCCTTCTCCCTCCGCTCGCTCCTCCTTTGGTCCATCGGCTCGTGTCTCTCACGCGCGTGTCTCCTCCTTCGCGTACGTCTACGAGGATTTCTGGCAACGTTAAAATGAAGTATGAACGAGGGAAATTTGGATTGAGGTGTACACTGAGAGAAAAGTGCATAAGCACAAAGTGCCATAAGTGGGCATAAGTGCTAGTGTCGAAAAAATATGTCTTGAATCAAGAACATTATGATTTTAAACATTTTTAGGAATACTGATTTTTATCCAGATATATTATGTTCTTAATTCGAAAGTACCTTCGTCGAAACAAGACATTATTTCTGCACGTAAAAAAATAATTACTCGGGCCTATCAAATATTTTCTTACATGAAGAAAACCATGGCTTAATTGAGGAAAACATTTTTTCGGTGTTAGTCATTATTTCTCTCGGTATATAGAATTTGAGAGAGGGGTTTCTTTTTTCATTTTTAGTCGGACGCGTATTTTGTCGAAGTTGAAATAGATGATTGATGAATAGATGAATGAACTTTGCGGTGCATTCTTTGAAATTTTAATCGAGAATTCTAAACAAAAAATATGAAACACTGAGAGAAATAATGAAAGAAAGGAGGAAGCATTTATTCTTGTTAATCTTCGATGAACAGTGTTCGCAAATCCAGCATCCCGGTACTTCGAAACTTTCGCGAGAATTATCGAGAGGACATAGAAAAGAAAGAAGGAGGAATAGAGCGAAAGAGGGTCCATAGATATCTCCTGGTCGGTGATTAAAAAAGGTCCTTAAACCCGGCGGATAATTGCAAAAACTGTAAGCGCTCGGATCTCGGCTCTTGTAGCGATCCTGCCGGTACCCCCATCTCTTGGGGGGAGGGGAAGGGAGGAAAGAGAGAGAGAGAGGAGGCGTGCGAGCCCTGGGATTAGACTGTCGCCCCGCGACAACGTAAGCCCCTATTTTTGCGAAATTTATCGCCGTTAATCCCTCACCCCCGCGGCCGTTCTCTCCCTCCCCCACCCAACCCCCTCCACCATTCCTACTCTTTTCTCTCGTCGATATTAAAAATAATAAAAACAGCACCAACGCCGCGCTTATATTCCAGTTTTCACTCGCTGCCGCGGTGGGGGTGACTACACCACGCCGAACGAGGGTTGCGCGCTTCGCGAGCGCATTCGGATGTACGCCCGATCCAACGCGGACGCAATCGTCGCGTAATATCCCTTCCCTTAATCCCGGTGGATCAAAAATATTCGTATCTTGAATATGCATTCGCATATTAGGACGCGAACCGAGAGGCAGCGATCTTGGCCCGCGTTTTCTCTCGCGAGGAGGGCGGAGAACGTGAGGGGGGAGGGGGGCAAAAGCACTGTGAGCCCGGTATTAACTTGGCCACTCATTAGCCTTTCTGGTCCCACTTTTCGCTCGTGGTAATCCTGCGTCCATCCCGAGCGGCCTGCCACGGGCTTAACTTCGTATAACTGCGCCGTTCCGTCGTTCTCCACCTCCTCTTTTGCCTCCCTCCTCCTTTTTCCAGTCACCTCCTCGCGGTACCGCCATCTTTCGAGCCTCCTTCGGCCCCGTCGTCCGTGCGAGGACACGTGCGCGCATACCTCGTCGCGATATTTCGCCGGTCCTCGCGTCACGCGAATCGTCCTCCCTCCTCTCCGCGTCGTTACCGTTTAAATTAATCCTGTTAGGCGAGTCGAGCGCGCCGGACATTAGCGGCCTCCTCGCCCGCCGGCGATATAATGAGTTTAAGCCGCGAGCTTCGAGTTTAAGCGTCGGGTCGTCCGTATGTAAAATATCCCGGGCGTCCCGAAGAATCCTGGGGGGCAATTTTTCACGAAGGGATGACGCGGTTCGCGAGCGACGTAGAAGTGTCGGGGGATTGCTGGTAAATCTGTGAAATGGAAGGGATGAGGATGAGGGCGGCGATAAATTACGCGAGCGAGAGGTCTAATTGCGATGAAACTTTTCTCATGTACACGGAAAGACTGACGTCAGTAAATTTTACTGCATTTATTGTAAAAGAGGTACCTATATGTGACGGTTTTCTCATGTTTTTACAGTGAAGTACAGTAATTTTTCTTCTGAAAAAATTAAATCGTGATAGTTTATATTAAAATGTATTAAATTATTATTCAACACGGTAGGAACATCCGAGAACCCTTATACCATATGGGACTAAACTTACTCGCCAGGAAAGAAACTTCAATCATTGTTATCTCATTATTTATGAACTTTTGGCCTATATCGATATAAAACTTTATTGTAGATAAAAGTGTAATTTTCAAAATAGTATTATACAAATGTAAGCCAAAAGCTTATAGATAATGAGATAATAGTGATTGGAGCTTCTTTCCTGGCGAGTAAATTTTAGTCTCATATTGTGTACCAATTTTATTGTAAGTACGGTAAAATTTACTCTGGCATCAATCTTTCCGTACCTATACGAGCATCGTGATATTTAAGGAGAGAGAGCAAAGTTGATATTTTCGATGAATTCATTTCGTCGTAAAATAACCCACCCCCTCGTTCCACTCGCACGAATGAAAACCTCTGAATACGATATGTGTCTCGGCTAAAAACCCCGACACCCCGATAGCCACACGCCGTACGTACGACGCCATAGCTTATACGCGTCGAATCGGACGAAACGCTGCACCATCCACTCCATCGACGATAATGATCGTTCCGCGAACGCCAATCCCATTAAGGTATGTTTCATGATTCCCGGTAGACCTCTAAATTCCTCGGCCGTCCGGCGGAGACAAAGATGAGAGGGGTTGTCGACCGTAAGTGTGCTCGGCGACGAGGGGCGGGGAGCGGGTCGAGGGTCGTCGGACGCGGGTATCGGTCGCACCCCATTAAGGAGAGTGCAGGGGCATCTAGGTACCCCGCGTAAGCTTCGCGATCGTCGTCGTCGTCTGGCGCTCGAGTTCGGTTTTCCGCGACGCGTTCAAACGCTCTCGGTGGCGCGGCCAATCAACCCCTGCCACGCGTACCCACCCTTAACGAATGGACGCGAGTACCTATAGGCGCGACGCGGTCAGTGGTCAGAGAAGCGGCATCAATACTTGATGCGTTTCAGTCGCGCAGTCGGCGGCGCGGTGTGCGGCCGAGGGGGGAGGGTCTTCGGAGCGAAAGGGGAGAGGCGAGACGGCCGGGGGTGAATCGCGGATTATATTATTCACAATACATTAAGCACTTTCACGGTGGCCGCCTGGAGATTTGGGAACGCTCGGAGGGGTGGAGGGGGTGGATCGAAGCTACTCTCGTCGTTATTGGGGTTCCGGTGGCGATGGTGAATGGCGATGGAAGCGGCGGGGTGACACATCGACGTAATCGATACGCGCTGCATCCTCTATATCGAGCGCGCGTTCACTTAGCGGCAGAAATGCACGGGAACACGCGCGCGCGTGGCCTCTCGTCGTTGGGCGTCGCGTATACGCGAGGCCGCTGCCACCTAGCGCGTTTGCTCGGTCAATATTTGTAACGTGCAAATGCATTCCAGCTACCCCTCCTCTCTGCTCCGGGGTTTTCGCCATCCTCCGTGTCTGCTGTGGGCTCCTAAATCAATGAGGTGCTAGCGGGGTCGCGTTAGCGTGCGCTTTGTACTTCTTCTTTTCACGCTTCGTTCGTATCGACTTGGTATTCAAGTCCGAATGTTTGGAGAGAGAGAAAAGTGAGAATTTTTTTGATAGGAAACATTCTTTAATTCATTGATCTATTAGAATTCACTCATTTTAATTAATTCATTTAATAGAATTGAATGTTATCTTGCAAAGTATATCAATTTTTATCAAAGTTAAGCACGGAAAAAACTAACTTTGGCTTATTAAAAACATCGAAAATCAATTATTATAGCAGCATTTTTTGTTACAGTAACAAAAATAGTTTACCTTTGGAATGAAAGCGTTTCACAAGCTTCCTTAGTTACGATGTGAAAATCATAAGTCTTCTTTCTTTTTTTTTCGCTACCATAACAAATCGATTTTTTAGAATGACAAATCGATCTGTTATCACTATTTTAACTCAAACACTTGTTACGATACCTAACTTAAATAATGTTATAGTAACAAATTATTTTTCTCCGCGAGGAAGGGGAACATTAATGGTAGTTGGAAGAGATAGTAACAATATCAGAGTAGCGTGATCAGTTTAACCAAAGAAATAAAGGATCTATATTTTATCAAACAATTTGGTCAGCGTCACCAAGATTTTGGTAAAATTCACCAAATTATTTTTCTCAGTGTACATACGCTTCTCACGCTCGCGCGATCAAAGCGAACGCGATCGCGTCCCCGAAAGCACACCAAGCCGGGATTACTTGACCGCGCTCTCGCGAGAGTGGGGCGGTGAAGGGGCGTTTAACGGTCTCGTGGGGTAGCGACGCGTCGCGTCGCCCCGACACGGCGCTGCCGGGCGATCTAACGGGATGTTCTCTCGACGGGCGCGCGGTGGTTTATCTCGTCTAAAACGCAACGCGCCGCGGCGGACCGCTCGCTAATATTTTACATCTATCGGCCTTCACCCCCCCCCCCCCCTTATTCTTCATTCCACTCCACGGTATTCGTACGTCCGAAGCCTCCGCTCCCTCCCACTCCGTTAAATGTTTCAAATCGAGTCTCGTTCGGATGCTGCGGCCGCGCTCACGGCTTGTGTGTATATACGTATATAAAGCGGATATTTATATTTCACGCACTACGAACAGCGGGATATCCCCTATAAATACCCATATAACGCCGACATACGCAGTGTCCTTCGTCGTCGTAATTCATCGGACGATTTATGAGCGGTCCCGCACCATCCCCCACCCCCCCTATCGCGGCATATCTCGCGCATCTCCGCGAGAGATCGAAAGGCGAGCTCCGTGACCTTTCACGAGAGCGCCTCGAAGGGACGACGCGTCGTCGGAGGAACGCCGGAGTCAGGCGACGTCCGTGAAGCGAGAGAATCGCGTCGCGACGGTCGGTCAGAGGTTAATCGACGTCGCCGGGCGACTTGGAGAGGCGGAATAAAAAACACACCGCGACAAATTGCGTCGGTATACGAGGAAGAGAGAGAGAGAGAGAGACCACGTCGCGTTTCGACGACTTTGCGATAAATTATTAACGTTCGACTAGGCTCCCGCGGATCGCCGCGTTTGATGCTTCGTAATTAATGGAATAATAATTAATTAAACGTGAGAGCATACGAAACTCGATAATTTGATCATTCGCTTGTGTGTATAGGTGCGCGGTCTGATTCATTGAATATCATGCTACGTAATACATTGAGGGAACATTTTTTTAATTGGAATAAATATTAAATTATCCTAAACTTCTTCTCTATATTAATCCTTAACCAAACACGATGGGATTTGGAAATTTTCCTGTCAACATCTACGGTTCTAATAATATAGGGACCAATGAGAGGTCCGCGAAACTTCACACGTGTAATTAAATGTTAATTAAAATCATCGGGTAATTATTCAACGAAATATATTGCCTCTGTATATCGCGGCGCCTCAAAAAATGAAAGGCCAAATTATTAGGAACTCGAAACGAGTCGGTGAAAACAGTACGACGTGTCCTGGCGCCCCGGTGACGTACGAGGGACACGCGGACGAATCTATAAGCATGCCTACGATTTTTGCGGTGCTTACACGTGCCGCGAGTGCGGCGGCGGCACGCCGTAATTGGACGGTTAACGAACCGAGAGTCCTGGGACAAGCGACCGTAATGCGTTTAATTCGCCACGCGCGTCGCGTTCTCGATCATACTTTTATCAGATGGCAAGCGTCCCTGGCTGCGCGGCGTCATCGGTAACTCTCAGTGTATCTGGGCTTTTTGTGGCTGATCGGGTGATACCTGTCTCGTGGGGTAACCAGGAAAGATAACGCATAAGGACAATTACGTCTTGATGGAAAAAAATTCTTTATTGTAGAATTTACAATCCACTGGCAATTATAAATAATATAAAATTAATTCGGTCTTCTCATAAAGAAATACTCATATTTTTAAATTCAATTAGTAATCTGTACATATATGTATATATATATATATATTTATTTAATATCATAGGAAAAAGAAAATGTTCGAAAAAAATAATTATTCCCTGAGTTATATATAAGCACATTTCTCTCTACAATGTGATAACGTCATCGAAACGCAAGAGAGATGCACTTATATTGTATCAAACAACGAATGCAAGAGAGATAGGCTTGCAATACGATGACGTAACTACATTTTTAAACAGCATCTTCCAGTTCAAATAAGGCTCAACATTTAAAAAAGGAGAAATACGAGGTAAATAATTTAGTAAACATTTTTCGAATTTGCGGTGAAAGAAATTTGCAAGAAAACCGATTTGGAATTCATTTCAATTCTATTAATGGATTTCTGGCGATTGTGATCACATTTTTATTTTGAATAGTTCTTGCCAACTTAAAATACTTTACATATTTATATTATTTTTACATTATTCACTGATATTGAAAGAGCCGTGCGTAATTTCATGCTCGATACACATATCGATGCGCGGTTTCCTCTTATCGTCCATTCCACGCACGCCATAGGGACGGTCTGAGTGTGCGCGTTTATTTGTGCGCGTGGTCGCCAAAAATGGCCCCGACCCGGTGAGATACGGCCCTCCGGGGTGACTCCACGACGCCTCCCTCTCTCCCTCTCTCTTTCTCCCCCGCTTTACCCTCTTCGCACACTCGCGAGATGGGAGAGCTAACCCTACAGCGGAAGACGCTTCAATTGCGAAGCCGGTAGCTTGCCCGCGCGACCCGGCCATCCTTTAATTCAGGCTGACAGGTGAACCCCACCCTCCCTCCCGCCTGCTATCCCTCGGGGTAAGATAGATCCGTTCCCGGGATTTCCTACGGGATCTGGCGGATCTTATATCACGGACAGCCATCTCTATATAAGCAATCCCCTCCCACGCGGTTCCTCGGTCGGATCGACTATACTGCTATACCTTGCCTACCTGCGGAATAATGACGCGAAATGGGTTTTTCGCATGAAATTAAGAAAAATTTATTCCTCCGAGAAATGTAGCAACACTGCTTTTACACCGTGAAAAGTAATTTCTGGTTTAAACAAAATTTTGTCTTCGGTTAAAAACATGATGCAATTTCAAGATCAAATCGTAGTTTTCTTCGTGCAAGAAAATAATTAATTGGCTTGAATAATTGCTTTTTTTTTTCGCGCAGAAAGAATTTCTCATCCCAATGAACATATTCTCGAGTCCGGGTATTATTTCTTCAACCAAGAATCTGTATTCTTACAAATTTTCAAGATCATATGTTCTTATAATTCCAGAAATATCTATTTAATTATTATTATTTCTCTCAGGTGTACACAGGCAGGAAAATTCTATATATTTTGTATATAATCCATGTATGGTTTTGATAATATATGGATTATGTATGATTTTCATATTAAACATAATATAAGGACTAAGTATACCTATATGGATTATACAAACATTAAAACATCTGTATATACCTACCTATAGTCCTTATATGGTTGATATAGAAATCATATATAATCCATATATGACAAAAACCACATATGAATTATATATACAAAGTATATAGAACTTTTCCGTCTGGGTAGTCAGAGAAAATATTGCTTCTAATCCAAAAATGATGATCACGCAGTTCTTATTTTAGAGTCGTTCGATTACAGAAATCGTTATTCTCCCGTTCGGATAACGCAAATAACGCTCAGCCTGCCATTCCGATGCATCGCGATATTCATATACCGAAAGCTTCCTCGAGGACGCGTGCCCTCGCCGCGGTTCGAAGATTCGCGTCGATGATATCGAGACGAAGGCCGACGTCAAAGCGCATTAATCGTAACATACCTGAAAGATCCGACCTTCGTCCTTACTGAGCGAGGAAGAGAGAGAGGGAAGAACGGGCGTTCGGTGCACGCGCGTAGAGAGCGAGCGAGACGGGAGAGAGGAGATCATATCGGAGGAGATTCCGCAACGCGGTACATACTAATTGGACAAAAATTCTCGGTGCGCATCGCTGAACGTAGAGAAACACGCCGTGAGAGATAGGCATCGGCTTTCAGCCCGTGTGAACGTCACAATGTGACTCTATATACGTATCTCCGCGCTCTAGACGACCCCGCGCGTCTCGAGAGGAACCGGGAAAGAGGAATTTTTAATATTGCCTCGATAAACGCCCCCTTCCTCCTCCGACGCTGTATCCGGTGGTCGGGAAATTCTGGGGAACGCCATCGTCGGCGGATTTTACGGGTCGTGGAAAAGTGTCGCGGGAAGATCGAAGCATTTTGTGGAATCTGGGATATTAGCTATCGAGGGCTACGGTAAAATCTACCGGACTTCTTTCCTCTTTGATCGCTGCCGGGACATCGTGTAGACGCGTCACACACATATAGATGTTCATATACGTGGTTGTCGAGTCGGTCCGCGGCTCGCGGAGAACCATTAGTCATGATTAGGCCGTTGACATTGACGCCACGGCGAATGGAGTCCGGTAGATGGAGTCCTTTGATACGCGGACTAAACCACGGGATCTCCTTCTTATCGAGCGTGTTATCTCCCGGCGAGAGAGCCGCAGTCGTGAACCGTCGCGCCGCCGTCTTTGGACGCGACGCCCGCCGTTTGCCGGGATGAGGTTGAAGCCGTAAACGCGCGCGACTCGATTTCAACCGATTCAATTAACCGCAAAACGGATTCACCCCGGCGATCCGCCTTGCGGTCACGCGTGAACAGCGCTTCGTTTCTTGGCACGCACGCGAGATTACACCTCTTCTCAGATCTGTCCGAGCCTTTTTACAATAGACTGAGAAAAAAAACGTTTGACTAAACTAAAGTTTAAGGTTACGGGCGGCTAACTAAATATATATTTACTTGAACAAATATTTAGTTGAAGCAGCTAAGTATTTAGTCACCTCAACTGAATTTTAACTACTTTAACTACTTGAAAGGAATAATTGTTGGTACCAGAAAAATGTTTTTTTTTCGATCAAAATCATGATGTAATTCCAGGATCTGTAGTTTTCCTCGTGAAAGAAAATATTTGATAGGCTTGAGTAATTGTCGCATAGAAAGAATTTCTTGTTCCGACGAAGTTATTCTTGAGAAACAAGAATATAATATATTCTTCGACCAAAAATCTGTATTCTTTAAAATTGCCAAGAGATCATATCTTCGTGATTCAAGAAATACCTGTTTATAATACTAGTAATTATTTTTCTCAGTGTACTCTCGTCGTTAATTTTGTCGTTAAGTTTGTGGTAACCATTCTAACAATCCGTGTGTTACAATTGAATTATTACAACGTATGACGTTCAGTATTATAAATATTGTCGAAAATGAGAGTGGAAGAAAAATGTGTAAAATCATATCTTCTTGATTCAAGACATGTTTTTTTAATACTAGCAATTATTTCTCTCAGTGTATATAACTATTGAGGTAACTGTATATTTAGTTAGCCGTCCCAAAGTTTGTGGTTTAGAAATTTTTGTTTTCAGTATACGTAAACTGCGTTTCCACGATAAGATGTCCCTTTGAAAAATCTCTCGCGCATTTTCGTACAAGCACCAATGCACCAATGGTGGCGAAGGACGAATTATCGTCACCTTTTCTCAGCGAACAAGCTCACCGCGCGTAACCCTATACCGCGGTTCGACCACACGAGCCCCCTCGAACTGTATTATATTGGGTACGCACCGTGTCGGATTACCCCACCCCCGAATCACCGCCGTGCTCTGTCGTCGGCTCGTCAGTCGAGCGAGTTTTTGCGGTCGCATAGTGATAGCCGTAGAGGCATTCCGCTGTCTCGTGGCGAGAACGAGGGCAGAAGGCGTAGAAAACATCCGCGGCCCGCGCGCCGGCTCATCAACGCCTCTTTCGAACCCATTGGCGCCCCTCGCGATGCCGTCTACATTCCGAATGCTCGCGTAAGAAACGCATTCGGGTGCAGCGTCGTTTCTTGCGGTGAAATCGGCGAGAGAAGGCGATCCCGGGGAGCTCGTCGACGCGCGAGGACACCGCGGGGGATTTTTCTATATGAGATTTGTGCCGCGGTATTGCGTCGATTTCGATACCCCGCGCCAAATATCGCGCGTTGCCTAAAGTCGTATATAATATATAAAAGGTCTTTTAAAACATTGTAAATCATTCAACAGCATTATAATTAAAGCGCCTCATAATTCGGACAGCAAACATCCATCCTTCTCTCCGCATGAGAAAGCGAAAGAAAGGGAAGAAAGCGTGAACGTTCCGAAGTCTACGGACATACGTCCATCTCGCGCCAGATGCGCGCGCGTTGCATGAGCGTCGCGTGTGACGCGTGTAGATCGGGTCCTTACAAACCTGACACCGCGTGCTGCGGTATGCGAGGCCGAACACCTCATCTGCATATATACATATACCTATTCTCGCTGCATGGGGTCGTGATACCTCCCCCGTTGGGTTCAACCCTCTCCTCTTTTTTTCTCGCGCGCCTGCGGACGCATAGAGCAGCGCGCTAGTGTTTCTGTTTTTATATTAATCATCCATCTCTCGGCACGACAGACCGTGCGGCGGCGGCTCCGGTAATGGGAGGAACGCACCGCGACTGCGGCCTCTTCACGATATTATTTCTGTCGCTTTAAGCGGGGTTGGGGGTGTCGCGAGCGAGACCTCCCGATGGTACCGTGACGTTTTACGGATGCTCGTGTGTGCATACGCTTCCATCCTCCTTTTTCTCTCTCAGATTGTTAATCGTTTCTCTCTTTCTCTCCCAGTAATAAGCATGCATTTACGCTCAAGTCGAATGAGGAAGTAGGATCAATGAAATGAAATGAATTTTCCCAAATAGATGGTATAGATGTTATACAGCGAGAGAGATAACACGGTCTTTTCATTAAAAAAATATTCATATTTTTAAATTCAATTTGTAATCTGTATACATATTTAATATCATACACGAAAAAGAAAATGACATATTATGTCATTGATCCAAGAAATATTTTTCCGACACTAGCAACTATTTCTCTCAGTGTATATCGTTCCAAATATCGCCATCCGTCCCGCAGAAAAGGGGAGTCTCTCGCTCCTCGTTCGATTATTTCACGAAAAGTACATCGCCGAGGATTCACGGGCGCGCCTCTCTTCGCGACTGAATTCCGCGCGGGAGCGTAACGAAGCGTCTAACGACAATCTCACCGGAGGAGGTGCGGACGAAAAAGCCGCGCGGAAAAATAAACCTCATACCGTTGCGCGCCGGCTGGAGCGACGCCCGTGATTCTGGACCGTCGTCCGGAGGCTGCAGAGCCGTTCTCCGCTCTTTCTCTCTCCGCGCTATAAGGAAGTCGCTCCGCGGAAAGGGAGGAGGAGTTGTGCGGGATAAGGGGCCAGGAGTGACGGGGGCGGTTGAAAATACCCTCTCATCATTATTTTTCCTTAAATAGTGGTGTAAAGGTGCACGGGGTGTCGGAGAGTTGCACCGCGCGGCGCGAGTGCGAGCGAAACTGTCGGGTTTCGCGATGAACGCGAAAGAGAGAAAGAGGGAGTGAGCGCGGGGAGATTCGAGAGGGCGGCAGGACGGTGCACGCTCGCGAGAGCAACGAAGACGGCGCGGAGAACGAGGGAGAGGGAGAGAGAGTGAACGAAGTTAGAGGGGGGCGCGCGCGGAGATTTATGACAGGCGTTAAGCGGTAATGAAATTGCTCGTTGCTCGTTTCTCGGTGGTGGGAACCGTAGTTGGGGGCTGCTCGGGGGTTGCGGGGGTTGGTACCGGAGTACCAACAGTCACGTGGCGCAATTACCTTTCCCAGCTGTGCACGCGGCATCCTCTGAAGATCTTTTTAATCGTCTACCTTCACCGTTTATCGCGCGCCCGTTGGCCGTGCGTTCGCCGAGGTGGAGATCTGGCGATTATTAGAAATCGATACGTAGAATCAAGAAAATGGTGTAGATGAAACGTTGGTTTTCTCAAAAATTTTATAAATTAGTTCAAATTGATGCAAGAGATTGGGTGGTACGTGGCGAGGGAACAGTGGCCAGGTGCCAAATTTCATCGCTTCGCATTCGTACTATTTCCTCCTGGCGTACGCTCGCCATACGTGGCGAACATCCCTTCGAACGCGCGAAAGAATCGCGTCCGGAGGATCGCGCGCGACGAATGGCGAGGGCCTGACGCGCGGGGAAAACGTACATCCACCCTCCGGATATCAAAAACTGTTATGAGGGCGAAAACGGCTGAAAAAATTCGCCGAGCCAAACGAAATATATATATCCGTATCCGACCACAAGCTTCCATTTCCGGTCGCTGCCGGCGGGGCTACTATATTTCCGGGACATTTATCCCAGTTTATCCTGTAGCGCAAGAAACGGGGATTGGGAGTGAGGGTTTCGCGTAGTCGACGCTGGGGTCAAACGTGGGGGCGAGGGGGGCGGCGGACGCGGTCCTCACTATCGACTGGGGGAGCTGATAGATTTTATTTCGCGATACGAACGTATCGCTTCGCGGTAATGCCGAATCCTTTGGAGCGACCGTGGGTGAAACGACCTTCGTATGCGAGGTACGACGGTCGTATAACCGAGAGTACCGGACGTATAGTTACGTATGTGTGCGTACGTAAACGGGAACAAGTTGCTTGAGTAATCGTAAAATGGATATAGCAGTGATATAAAAAACTAATACGGCGTCTTTAAATCCGCGAACACCCGATCAAATTCCATCGTCGATATCGCGACGATACGTTCGATTGATACGCGAGAGTCCGCGATTTCCCGGAGCCGATAAGGACGACGACACGTCGCTCCGGCATTAGCCGTCCTTTCGGGGGGATTCGGAGGGAACGGGAGAACGGATCTCCTCCCTTCGACGCGTATACTCCATCCGCTCGTTCCAAGCGAGACAAAGAAGTCGCAGGGCCTAAGTAACGGCGCGCTAATCCAACTGACGCGCGACGTTGGGTTGCTTCTCTCCCCTTGGTTTTATAAAGTGCTTAGTGCACCTTGACGACGTCTCGCGAGAACGTAATAAAAAACGCCCCCGCGTTTCGTACATTAATTAAAGCAGTCGGCTCCCCCGGGAATGTATATATAAGTATAATAATCAGCTCGCGTGGCGTATCTTATTTTCAGAAAATAATGCCGTAGCTATCTTGCGGATCTGACGATTATCAAAAGTACAATATACAGTACACTGAGAAAATAGTTTATTTATATAGTTAATTAATATTTGTTTGTATATGACGAAGTAAACATTTTATTGGATCCGTTAACTGTTGTAATATTTATTTGGAACAATTAAATCTTTTGGGGCAATCACAGGCGGAAAAGTTCTATATACGAGTAATTTGTACGTATATATAGTCCATAATATATAGATTTGATGTAAGAATCATATACGGACTATATATGGATCATACAAGAATTTGAAAAATTCGAATAATCCGCATATAGTTTATATAGAAATAATATATAATCCATGTGAGACCAAATCTATATATGGACTATATACAAACCATATAGAACTTTTTCGCCTGAGATCATTTGAATGAAATAAAGATTTAAATAATTAATGCATATTTTTTCTTGTCCTAACGAAATATTGATATCGCCGTATTTGAAATCACATTTATTAATTATTAATAAACTGTTATCTCGGTGTACATAGATTTGGTAATCTATTTTCTTCATGGCACTCCAATAAGAGGGTCTAAATTAAAATCGTAAAAAAGTTAAATAAATCTGTCTCGATAGATTAAATACGAGGATTTCAGGGACGGTTTGTTTTTTTGGGGGGCGAGAGGGAGGGAGGTGGAGCATTAACTTCGCTCGCTGTGCGTAACTGGAATACACCGAGCGAATATACCAACGGGCACGGAGATGCGCAGAGAGAGATATTGCCGAGAGAGTGGAAGAGCAGCCGCGGGGTGAGACAGAGGGAGAGAGAGTGCTCTGGCATCGATCTAGTCGTCGGATTGGCCGGGGGCGGAGCAGGGACACAGGTGCTTCTCTCCGTCTACGGGCTTAGCGTCTGAATCATCCCCTCTGCACTGTACGCCGGCTTGATAGCGTCGCGACGCCGAGTCGGAACGACTCTCGAAACGCGGTCGACATTTCTCGTGTATAATACGCGAGAGTCAAGTGATGGCTACGCCGCGGAAAGAATTCTTCGATTTTAACGTAAACTACGACTTTGCAATGGAGTTTTCCTCGGAATATCGCCGATTTTTCGGTATTCCCTTGAGATTTCCTCAGTAAATCTGCGATTTTTGAAATCAGCATGAAAAAAATATATCGAATAGGGTGGTCGAGAGTTCGATTCGAGAGGTTTTTATTTTCGTAAAAAATTGGAGAAATTTCGAAGAGTATCATTGCTGAACATTTTGTCAAAAATCGAAATCTATGGATTTCATTACTACGCTGCCTTATCTGATGTAGCTTTTTCGCGCTGATTACGAAAAGCACGGTTATTAGGTTCATATCTCCAAAAAAAAGATAGAAGATATCAGCGATTTCATGGGAGAAAATTATTTTTTTTCGCATAAAATCATCGATATCTTCATATTCGTTTATGATCTTCTGAATAAATCGGTTATTTTCGAAATTAGCATCAAAAAGTACATCCAGAAATGTTGATTTTTGCTCAAATGTCAAGGGGTACCCTTCGATGTGATTTTTCGGAGAGAAGAATTGCGGGTCGACAGCTCGCGGACACCCATCTACCGATTCGATTCGAAATCC
The DNA here is from genome assembly GCA_963678675.1 of Xiphydria camelus. NCBI lineage: Eukaryota > Metazoa > Arthropoda > Insecta > Hymenoptera > Xiphydriidae > Xiphydria > Xiphydria camelus. The sequence continues at coordinate 4,758,820 of OY783199.1, forward strand.
TGACGCGACAATAATAACCGGCGCGTACCCCTGAAAGATTTATACACGCGTATCGGTACACCCGTGCACACCTATACGAAAGAGGAGGGAACCGCGCGAGTTTCCTCCCGGCATCGCCGTGAATAAATTAGAATTGGAGTAGGTATCCGCGCGGTGATGTATAATGTAATGGATACCCGCGGCCGAACAAGCCCGCGGGCCAGGCTGATTAATTATTTCGGTCAAAAGCCGAAACTAACATCCGTCGCGGACGGACCAGTTCTCGGAACACAGAAAATTCTCTCCTCGATATTTGATGCCGCTGCCGCTCCTCACCATCGGCCGCCCTTTCTCTCCTTTCCTCCCCCTCGGATATATACCCTCGCGATGGACCCCCACCTCCGTATAAGACGAAACGATGACGCGATTCGAAATCGGGCAGCGACGGTCGTCTCGTTACTGCGCTCTTCGAAGGCGGATCAGATTAAAATCTGAGATTTCTGTTAGACACGTAAACAAGGATATCTCGAGTCTTCTGTCTCCTTTTTTTCTCTCCGCGTCCCTTTGTTTCTTTTTCTTTTATTTCCTTCTTTCTCTCTCTTTCGAATACCTTCGAATATCCTCGTAGTCGTCCTCATCGGTGTGCATAGCACCGAGAGGCCGCGAAGATTTACGGTCGTCTGATCGGGTTAGGGATACCTCTCTCAGCCTCACCGGAGAGGTCCCGATGTGCGCGTCCGCGGAGCACGGTGTACCCGCTCGTTTATTTTTACGATATCATTACGATTTACCGAGAGTCGTGTTTCCTCCTTCGTTAGAGGAGGTGTATCGCGTCGGGAGTCGCGCCGCTCGAAAGTGCGAGGCGCCAGAAATGTTCGTTATGGGTGTATTATCCGCGGCTGAGGATATTCCACGCTGTGTTCGCGAGAGGAGGGCTATAATCCAATGCGATGTGAAAGGAAAGTACGGCAGGAGAGGAGAGACCGTCGATTTTGCAGTGGCAGTATTTTTTATTTCATCGAAATAGCTGTCGCAATTTTTCTTTGGAAAATGAGGGAATAGGGATTGAATAAATGGAGATTAATATTATCGAGTCTTACTTTATTTCCTCATCGTGTCCTTTTTTACAATACAGATATTCGACTGTTCATTATCATGCACTTCTTTGCAGTCTCTCATCACCACATAAATATCTGCCCAATTGCATTCGCGAAATCCTCTATAATTTTTCTTATCCCTTTCTTATCCCTTTCCTCTTATTCTACCTTCACTCTCCTTCATCTCTCTCTCTCTCTCCTTCTCTCTTTCTCTCTTCCTTTCTCTCTCTTTCGTCTTTTCGGCTCAACGTATATAGGGTGCACATCCATGTATATGCGCGACGATATTATCCTTCGGAGGGCACAAAAGTGGCGCGTTTTTACGATCAGATGGAAGCGCAGACTCTGAGAAATGATGGAGTCCCTCGGTCGCTTCTCCGCGTCGAGAAAATAAGGAGTCGAAATAAAAGGAATGGAAAAGAGAGGCGGAGGAGGTTGAGGAGGAAGGGGTAGAGGAGGAAGAGAAAGAGAGAGAGAGAGAGAGAAAGAGTGAGGGAGAGGTGGGAAGAGGGGGGGCGCAGGAGACTCGGCTCGGAGATCATCTGCCGCTATAACAGTCTGCCAGCTGGCAAAAAAGTCAAATGCGAGGCTCCCTCGCTATGCGATGCTATGTTGATGGTGTGTCGCTGCTTATTTTCAACCCGCCTGCATACCTACCTGGTTAGAGATCCGAGAGGGATCTCTGAAACGTTCTTGGCTCCGATCCGAAATCATATACCTCTACCTACGTTCCTTCGGCTCTACGACGTCATTCCTATATGTAGGTGTAGCGACGACGTCGAGACGATTTCCAGCATAGAATTGCACTCTGCTTTATTGCGCCGCGACTATCTCCACTTCGTCTTACCTTGCGCCTTGGGGCGAGCAAGAGCGCCGGATGAATGTGTATTATCGTTGAATGGAATTGGCGAAGTCCGTGGATCGATTTTGCCGGGGTAGATTGAAGATGCTTTTAGTTGCATTAGAAATGTGAGGTATCGTATCGAAGGTAACTTTGGGTCATCTGGGTAGAATCGGATTTCACGTTTTATATTGTAGTTACGGGGGGAAAATTTTGGTATTAGCGATTTACAGTGTCTAGCGGCTAGATACCTTTATGGAGAGCCTGAAAAAAAATACGCCGTAAAATATTTTTGCAAAAATCGAGATCTCTAAAATTCATCGTCGAGAGTCGAGCGTTTTGCAAAAAGAAAAGAATCCCTTTAAAATGCAAATGTTTTCCACATTTCACGCAGGAAATTCCAACTCCTTCGGCTTGTTACAATCTTATCAGCGTCCCGCCGTAGCTTTCCCGCACTTCCTCCCTCCCTCCGTCGGGAGGGTGACACCGCGGCGCGGTGCGGTAACCGTAGAGTGCGACGGAGCCACGGCAGTCAGGCAACCCCTGCTTGATCCGCGTAGTACCCGCACCCGCGAGGGTAGAGGAATAGGAGTGAGGGTGGGTGGAGGGGGCCAGGTAGAAGGGGTGTCGTGATAACGTCACGCTCTGACAGAGTGCCGCTGCTATCGCACCGCCACACGCCGGCAGAGAAACAAAATGGAACCTACCCCCTCGACTGCTCCGTGCCTTCGTCGACGTGCCAACGTGCAAACCCGACCGATGCCCAAGGTACACGCCGAACTGACTAAACCGTGGTCGAGATATCCACCGCTTTCGCGCCCCCCTGCGAGTATCGTTCGACCTTTCATTTCGGCCTCGTCGAGTCGGACCCCATCGATCGCGATTTCTTATCGGGGCCAGACATTTTCTCTTGTATTTTCGATCGCTCCATCGAGAAACGGGACAATTCTGAAAAGCTGAAAACTTACCCAGGTCATTTTTGATATACCCCGAGAGAAAAATCTGGTTGAAAGAATCATAATTCAACTAGAAATCATGGTCGATTTTGGCGCCAACCATGATATAATAATTCTTCTAAACAGTGAAATTCTGGTTATAGTAACAAGAGATTATAATCAATCTGCAGCATAGTCGATAAAGGTCTTCGACCGTTTTCTATACAGTTGACACTACCATGCATTAATATTATTAATTTACTTTTTTGATTAATTTGACCATGGTGCATGGCTATCGCAAACTACAATCTAATCGTTGCAATAGCCACGTAATAAAAGTTATTTTGTCTATATTTATGGTCTGTCAAATTGTAAATGTGGTACTAGCTCACACACACGCAACCAGTAAAATTCAACTTTCAGATTATGATCAATTTTACCACCTACTTTTCTCTCGGTGTGTGATCTGCTATCCACGTGGCGGTGTTATTTGACGAGCTAATTCGAAAATGTAAAGGGTGGGTGTATGTACGGCATGGATTTAATGTAGATGCGGAGGGGTTTCACTCTTGAGACTGAAATGCTATTAAATTTTATGCCTTTTTATTTCATAATTCTTATATCGCATATATCGTGCGAATTAAAGGATGTTGATTATAGGCGATATGCGAGTGCGGGTAAATTCACCCAGCGTTTTTAATCGGCGTTCCCACTCGCACCAGCATATCGCCTATATCACCATCCTCGAAATCATACGGTGTGTATTATAGGCGCTTCGGAATATTATCGTATATACCAAGGGGTAGGTCAGACTCTGCATTTCAGTTCTGAAGTGTACAAAAACACACTCGCGCGTGTTTACTTCGTCACGCCGTACTTTCGGCGCTGCCCCTCTCCCTTGACGGCCGATACGCGCATTGCGAATCACAGGCTGGGACCGATAACACGTAGAGAGCTATACTCTCGGATATCTATTAATAATTTTACAGATTAACAGTAGTTTTGAACTTCGTGTGAAGTTAATACAGTGCAGTGCCACGTTCCTTATGACGTTCTGAAAACTGACGATGCTCGTCGAGAAATTTATTCAAGGGATATGTAGGTAATAACGAGGTAATTGTTTTAACGAACAATCACCAGTGCCAGTTCACTGTGAAAATAATTTACTTCTAAGTAACAAAAGTTAATTTAAATATGGCAATATAAATGTCTCGTCGTGGAAAATATAATATTCACTAATTATTGCAATATTTGGTGGTCTCAAAGAAAAGTTTTGAAGTAATCACTTGGAGCGATTAAATATTGCAATTGCTAGCGAATGTTTTTCTACTGCAATGAGATATTCGCCCCGATTAAAATTTTGGAAGCCAGTACGTGTGTGCGATACGGCAGCGATGCACCTGCTGCACACCATTTGGCGAACCGGGTCAGTGATGGATCCAGGAATGTGCAATATTCGCAGTAAGTACACTCAAAATTGGATAACGATGCAGCCGGGCCAGCAGCACACCAGCAGCACGGCTACAACGCAATCGCAACACGTACTGGTGTTTTCTAAAAATTTTTACTTGGGTGCATTTGGCCATATTTAAATGTACGGTTGTGAACTATCGTGCAGTGATGCAATTGGCAATTCCTTGTATGCATATTAGGATACAGTTATACTGTGAGAGAATAAATAGTACATTCAATTAAATCTGCGTTTACGGGTAGGGGAATGCAGAATTAGTTGCTCCAACAGGTGAATTTGGTTATAATGATTAGCGGATATTTGAAGGAAGCGGACTGTAGTCTATTCGAGTCGATTGTTATAGTCTATGTAACTATGGCTACATTCCCCTACTCCTAACTGGCGATTTAGTCAAATCTACTAAACTTTTCTCTCAGTGTAGCATATTTTGTTTATTTCTGGTCAATGAAAAATACTTAACTAAAATGACAAAACAATTTTCCACCCCCCCTTAAATTCGTTCCTACATATGTGCGAGATTCGAGGATAATTAACTATTGGAAATTGGAAAACCTAGAAAAGTCAGAGAATTTTTCTTGCAGATTTCGCTAGAAACTGTAACTTTAGAATGCATCGAACATGAAATCAAAGATCTTTCATCCAATTGCATAGGTACAAATTGTTTCTACAGTGTACATCGATATTGTATTTCGCATTTTGAGCCTTAAATAGAATTACGATATCAGAAACCCCCGCAATAAACTTATCGGACCTCGATATTAATTCCATTAGCCGTACAATGCATTTGCATCGGTCGTATGCATGCGTAGAAAAACGCGGGAAAGCTGCACCGCATAACAGAGTGCTCCGGACGCCCAGCGGGTAGTTGTTCCGCGCTCCGCAACGTCGGCTAATGGCATACGAAAGGGGTGGCGAAAATAAAGAGGGTGGGGGGTCGGAGGAGGGCGCCTGTAATTAAAACAGGAATGTTAATTACTCTTTGCATTACCGAAAAGCGCGTTATTGCTGCAACGCCGTGTGTAACGTGCCGAGCGCGGGACGAGGGGTGGCAGCGCAGATGCGCGCGTGCTCGACTTTTCAAATTTACGGGCCTCCTCGCGAGGTCGCCGAGGAGGAAGACGAAGAAACCTTTACTTGCTGCGAATCTTTCGATAGATATTCATAAGGATCTTATATTTCTCCTGAGAAGAGCTCGTATTCGGCACCATTAGTTTTGGGGGGTGACGAGTACTCTTTAGGTTCTTCTCTTAGACACGTACACTGAGAAAAATAATTAGGTTGCAGTAACAAAACGCATCTAGTTAAACATATTTAGTTCATCTAATCAAAATTCTGGTCAGTTGAACCAAGTATCTAGCTTTTCTAACCAAATGTTTAGTTATTCCAACCGAACGTTTAGTTATTCTAACCATAAAGTGGTCAGTCTATTTCATAATAAATTGACCGAATTATTTATCTCAGTGTATATTCACTTCTAATCCGCCCCGTGCCCTCTCGAATACATACATCCTCAATTGTGAAACCCACTAGTCGACTTTCCGTACTAATTTACAGCTAAAATATTAATTTGTCATCAAATTCGATTTGAAATTCTCATATAATGCAATTCTAAGATTGCTAAATCCATTTAGAAATTCATCTACAGGTTAGATCCGTAATTTTATAAGTATTCCTATACCTGTATGTCTTCGTCGTAACATAACTCATAATACCTATATATTACTGGTCGGAGTGACGTGAATTCTCTCTTCGCCTCTCTGCCCCGTCCATGATAAGATAAAAAATGCAAACGCGCAAACACGTCGCGCCCGACGTGATGCAATCGGATGCAAATTTTCCACGGAATGAAGTATGTAACGAAACCTAGCCAGACTCCCTGCATTCCGAACACGCTCTTTCATCCGCTCTCGTTCCCTCTTTCCCTTCGACTTCCACCGCGGGGAACTCCTTACCTCCGCGTGACCTTAGCTCGCACGGTACCACGATACATTCGGATACGATCTATCCCGCCCCGAGGCTCGCGTTACATGGAGGATTAAGTCGCGGGGTTTGTCGCTCGACGTACACGAAATTCCGCGAATCCTACGAGTTTCTTCCTGGAGTACATATATATGGTCGCGACGGTTACCGCGTCGTTTTGCCGCAGTCTTTCTCTCTCGTGATAGCCGCATGAAACGTCGTGCCAGGGCAAAGTCTAAGCACAGTAAGAAAAATAACTTACCGATCAAAGTAACCATCGAGATGTATTTGTAATACATGTAACTGTATTTTTATATAATCCATATACACACCGAGAAAACAAGTAGCAAACAAAATAATTTTGTTCGGTCAATTTGATGATCTAAACAAATATTTGTTGGATTACCCAAATGTTTAGCTCTGTCGTCAAAGTTTTCGTGAAATTAAACAAAGAATTTTTTGCGATTTCGAAGAAACGTTTTGTTGGCTCGTATTCGTTCAAAATATTTTGTTAGCCTAACCGCGAGTCTTTCAGTGTACAATTTATACATGGTTTATGTAGGAAACATATAATCCATATATGGACTATAGGTATATTATAATCCATATAGAACTTTTCTGCCTGGGCATGAATACTGCCAAGAACATATTTATTTGAAACAAGTATACGTTCATTGAATTGAACGAATCGATACTTGATTCAACGACAATATGTTTAACTTAAACAAATATTTACATGGCGCTATTCATGTCGACGGTTATTTGGATCGATAAATTATTTTTTTTTCGATGCAACGAAGTGCTCAAAAGAATTTAATTGACGCGTTACGCTCGCGCAGGGTTGCCACAAATCTGGAAATCGTTTTGCGGATATGGGACATCTGGAGAAGTCAGGGAATTTTTAAAATCAAAATTTGTAGAAACCCTGTCGCGCGATACGACGACACTCGATTATCGCGTTATCGCGAGATGCTACTCGCGATATGAAGGAGACGCTGGAGCGACGAGGCCGTCGACGACAGTGGCCGCCAACGTCCTCTTCGAGACGTAGGTCGAAGGGTCGTAAATACGGAGCCACAATTTGAGAGACTAGATGATTTATAGAAACATAACTCCCTCGGGGCCCTCCGCGTCCCTCTCGTGCTTTTTTACCTCCCGACCGACCGACCCTCCGCCGATCCAGCGACGCGACGCGCTGCGACGCGGCGTATCTATCTTTCCTCCATCGACTCGAGCGAAGGAGAAAGAGAGGGATACGACCAGACGTCCCTCCTCCTCCCCGCGCGCGCGGCAGAACACGGGGCCTTCGAATATTTAATTACAGGCTGCGCCCGCGCGCGCGCGCGAGCCGGAGGAAGACAACGCGCGGACCCGAGAGTGGAGAGCAGTGCTCTGTGTTTACCTCGTACTTCTAATTGCTTCGGTCGAGGAGGAGGAGGAGGCGAGTCGGCGGCCATTACGGGTGGAAAGGGAGATCGCGTATCTACCCCCCTCCGCGGCTGCCGTCCGCTCTCAAAACTCGAAACCGACCGCTTCGGCGATAATTGCTTCGGTGGGAGATAACGTTCGTCCGAGATTCGAAGCATTTTTTTCCCTCATTTTGTTGGGTTCGCTTTTACCTGCGGCATCATTCGTCCGTGTCTGCTGATTCGAACTATCCTTTCCTTCGTTCCGTGGGATTCGTTTTTACCTGCGCGTCGTATAAATTGTAGGTACGTCTGCGTGCAACGCGATTGGGATCTGGTTCATTGCATCTTTACTCCTGTATGGGCTAAAACATTCGTAGCGTATCGCAGCTCTTTCCCAGATAAACTCGTATCATCATCACGACATTCATATCAACTACGATACCTAATTGATGGTTCTAAAGTTTGCATGTTTTGTCGCGTGAATTTGAAAAAATAACTATTCTTAAATGAATTGTTAAATTCATATTATAGCGTGGTTCAAATTAATCGCTGTATTTATTGCAGCAGTAAATTTACGAAAAATTGTTCTTATATCGAGTGCACGTTTAGCATTTTATGTGTATTATTTTGAAATCATTTAATAATGTGTCCCAAGTGGGCCTACTTAATGACGACCCATACACTGAACAAAACAATTTTTAATTCAATTCCTGATAAATTCCCCATCACATTTCCAATCCTGCATATAAACCCGTTCGACTCGAATCTAAAGGCCACGCGATTGAGACGTTTCCTCGGTACCGTGCGCTGTACCTTGACAGATGAATACCATCGAAATGTCACAGCCACTCTCCGTATTAAACTTTCGGTCCATCGTGCCTAAATACCAAAGCACTCATAGCCGACGACTTCATCGTTGTCGTTAGAACAAGACCCAACAGATTCTACGTATTGATTTACACGGGTCGATGTATTCGAAGTACCGCGTTATTTCAATCCGGAGCAATTTCTAAATATATATATCGCGCACACACACACACACACACTGCGCGGCGGCGCGCGCGCGTGCACCGAGAATTAACGCGCGAGACCTCTCGGCGTGTGCAGACGGATCGTCGTCGTGCAGCTCACGGCTGGGCGCGATCGAGTTGGTGTCGTCGGTGAGGAAAAGGGTACGGCCATGTTGGTGAGGTGGCCAATGGCGCGCGGAGCACCTGCCTCCCATCTCGCGTGTTGGACGGGAGTGTGTGGGCGTGCGGTACGCGCGCGCGCGCGCGTGCCCTCTCGCTCTCTCTCTATCTATCTCGCTTGTGGGCGCGTGTGTGTGAGTGCGTCGACGTACGTGTTCAGGGCTGCGTTAGCAACGTCGCGGTGCCTGCCAGTGTCGAACGCCATGGAGGAGGTGGAGGCGAACGCGGCCAGACCATTGGTTAGCCCGTGCCTCTCGCTCTCTGATATTTTCTCCCTTCGTTTCTCTTTCCTTTTCTCTCTCTCTCTTCTCTCATTTCCTCACCTCTGAGATCTATCCTCTCTCGTTGCATTTTCATTTGCACTCGACGGGAATGCGCGGACCGCGTTGCGCTTGATCAGTGATGAAAGAAAGGGGTTGAGGGGGAATCGAGGTTTCGATTCGTGTCGTTATCTATGCGGGGAGAGGAAGTCGTGTACAAATGTTTATACAGTAGAGTACCGCGTGTGTCGTCGTAGAATCGCGCGAGGGGAAACGCGACCCCCACTTTCGCGCCGATTCTTGGTATCACGCGCGGAGCAGTGGCGGAAGGAGAAGTGAAGGAGGGGAAAGGGTGGGTCAGAGTGGGATGCTCCTTCGAGGATCGCAGATGCGAAGCTGCTTGGTTCTAAAGATATATTTTACTGTATCTGTAGTCGCATGGTAGAAAGAGAATGCGGTAGAAGTACTTTATAGCTGGAAGTAGGTTATATCTCCAATTTGCGATCGCAAGGACGACTTCGTGGCGAGGGAATGCATGTTACGTTATAATTATGACATCACAGTCGAAAAAGTGGTGTTCATTTTTAACATCGTCTCACCGATATGGACCCATTCGTATATTGGACGGTAGGAGGGTCCGATCTCCGGCTCGACAACTTCTCCGTCTGACCCTTCGTAATATCGTAATAACGCTCGCGTACATATGCCAATTAATAGTCTCGCGTAATTTATATACGTCCACCTCTATTACGATATTCAGGGAAATTTAATTCGAGTCGTGTATCGAGATAAAAGTTATCGATCAAATACTGCATACCCTTATTTGAGCGAAAATTGTTGTTACATCGACAGCTGTCCTTTATCATTATTCGCATATAAACCTCCGCGCGCTGCGGACGTCGAAAATACGATTACCGATCATACGAATGCATTTCGACCGTAATTTCATTTTTTGACAAGCTCGTCTACAGGTAGGTACCCCATGAAAAATAATCCAAAATAAAATATCCTCCACCGCGAATCGGCGCGATCGATAATCGCAACTTTGACGCGATTCAACGCGCGCGAGAGTCTCACACCCGCCCGATACCCGCCTCTCGTCTCTCGCCGTCGAATTTCCCACGGGTCGCCGCGCGCGATCGTCCGATGCGAAAATTTCGACGCGTCCCTCGCTCCCCGGCCGCTCCTCCCGCGCCCGCCGGGGCAATCCTCTTTTATTTCGCTCCCTCGTCCCTCCCGTCTCTCCCGAGGAGATTCCGCGGGCCTCTCGCATGACGACTTGACCCGCGGCGTGTCGACCACAAAAACGAAACTAGCGTTCCGACGCGCATCCGCCGCCGCACACCACCACTTACCGCCGCGTTAACCCGCGCGCTCTTACCGCTCTCGCCGCGGCAGTACCGATCTACTAGGAAACTTTAAGAGGCCGGGGAACGCCGGGATAACGTGGCTTCTTCTCTCTCCTCTTCTTCTCTCCCGTGTTTCCGTCCACCATAATAATTCCCCGGGATTTTTATTTGGTCTCGTTTCATTGCCCGGCATGGCCTATGGCAGGGCAGAGCCGGGCACGGTCTGTTATTAGCGTCTGGTGCTTGGCCTAGTCGTTATTGCCGCGGCTATACGTGGAGCTGCTCTCCCCCTCCGTCTTCCCGCGCCTTTTCGCGGGGGAGAGTGGAGGGCGAGGAGGAAGAAGAAGAAGAAGAAGAAAAAGCGAGAGAGGGATTGGTCGGACAGGCATCCTTCCGCGCTGGGACGCCATGGCCGATAGTTTCGAGCTCGTCTAGCGCAAAGGAGAGCTCGTAAAGAGTCTCCTTTGACAATTGACTCTTCTCGGGATGCGGTGGAGTGCGTCGTGCGTTACGTCGAGTTCTCATTCGTTGGGGAAATAATTTGACTGATTCGTGGTATACGTGAAATTACGTTACAGTTATGTAAATAATTAAGAAATTGGAAATAACGCGGTTAAACTGTAAAGAAAATGTATTTTTAATGTACTTTTATGTGAAGCTTTTCTCCAATACACATGTAATTATGGAAATTAATATACCTACCTCCCCTTATGAAATTGTTCTTATGAATTTCATAACAGCATATTAATTCTCACAATGAACGTATTGGTTAAAAGCTTTATATAGAATTATATTAAGCTTAATACAAATTTTCTTACGGTGTACATTTAACGAAGAACTCTAATACATTAGCCGAGGGCGCGCGTTTATCCGATTCTAATGAATATTGATTCGATTCAAGCCCTATCCAATCCAATCGATAACATTTATTCGGATCATCGATCAGCATTCATTCGAATCGAATAAATATTTACTCGCGGCTATCCAAAAACAGGTTCGCCCGAAACTCTCTCTCCTTCTCTCTTTCTCTCCCTCGGCGGTAGCCGCCGATGATCACACGACGATACGTGGCGGCTCTCCTCCGACAAGTCGAAATCCGTATACGGACCGCCGCGCGTTGCAAAGAGAAGACGAATCGAGCGGACCGCGCGCTGCTACCGCACGCCGCTACGAAGACATCAGGCTTGTTTTACGGCGCACTTAAATACGATTTAGGTTTTAATTAAACCTAACTCGGAGCAGTCGTATAGCGAGGGGGCGGTCGGCGATAAAATATATTCGGTTTTTTCTTCGTGTTCGATTAAAAAAGTGTGTTCGCCGCGCGGTAAACAGGCAGGAAAGCTCGTAAAGACGGTTTACTGCCCGCGGGCCGCCGCCTCTCCGCCTGCGGCACTCGCAAGAGTTACAGCAGGTCAGCGAACGCGTGATTGATGCCGGGGGATTGAGTGATCATCCGCTATATAACTTTGAGCGGAAACGCGATTCCTGTTCGCCACCTGTCGTTCGTCCGGTTCGCGCGCGAGGTTACGCGAGTCACATTTGGCCTCTTCTCTTGCATTTCCTCTGTTTCTCTCTTTCTTTTTCTATTTTTTTTTTTCATGAATGGCATTTCTTTCGACACCAACTTTATTTGCACTTTCGCACAGTCCTTTGCTCTACATGGATGCATGTAGATCGGCAGATAGATCAGTTAACATCGAACGAAAGCTACAAGCCCAGGCAAAGAATATGGTTCTATATGGTTTGTATATAGTCCATATATGGATTTGATCCTATATGATTTCTGTATAAACTATGTATGAACTATATATGGATTATTTGAATCTTTAACATTTTTTATAATGCATATATATAGTCCACATACGATTTATATAGATATTATTTATAATCCATATAGGATTAAATCCATATATGTGGACTACATAAAACTTTTCTGCTCGGCAGAGTGTTGTGGAAAAGGAGTTTTAAGATCAAGTGCGCAACAATAATCGAGAAAACTAATACATTCCATTGTCAATTTTCGTGCATGCATCGGGGCGGAATGTTGACGCGTCAAAATTATATGTGTAGTTGAGCGGCGGTCGCGGAGCCTCGAACCAATGGGATGAGGCGGGGGTGGGTGGGACGCGGAGGCTGCGAGAGCTGTGCAACCGCAGCCAGCAGGGTTTGGCGTAATGCACACACGTATGACGTGTGCGGATAATTGCAGTAGTTGCAGCCACGACCGTGCGGCGCGAACGGCGGTAGCGCTAGCTGCATCGGGGCTGCGGTGGCAAAGGGTGTCACCCCCCCCCCCCCCCCCCGCACCACTAATCAAATTCAAATGCATATACCTAACACCCGGCACACACTCGTCGCATTGATGAAATTACGGTCGACTGCACTCGCGCCGCTCTCCTATACTTCCACACTGCACCTATAGCTTGTATCTCCTATATTCTATATTTTCCGAAAGCCCTTACACGCGCGTCGTCGTCTCCCTCCCGCTCACAATCTCCGTTCGATTCAACCTCGATAGTGAAAAAATGATTATCGAAGTGGAACAAGAAAGTAATCGCTCATTGTCAGACAAGAGTTTTAAGGCAAGTTAGACGCGCGTTCACTTTAATGGCGATTATCTCATTATCCGTGAACTTTTGACTGGAGTCTTTTGAAGACTGCACTTTGGTCTACAAAAAAGTTTATAGCAATTTTGGTCAGAAATCGACAGGTGACGAGATAATTGTGATTAAAGTGAATCTACTTAGTACTCAATGCGGCAGATTGCCGCTATCGGAGTTATTATTGATATTTCTATCGCGTTTTCTCGAATTTCAAAATGTCCCGCTTCTCCGGCATTTGGTGCATCGACTCGAGGAACCCCGGGCTGGAAGAACCGCGCGATGACGCCGGTAATCCCCGCAATTCTTCGCGGCGAAAGCCGGCGCGCGATTCGATCGGGGTAAAAACTTGAAGCCGAAGTCCGGAGGAGTGCATCGCGCGCGGCGGGCCCTGCGCCTCGCCGGTGATGCGCACATAATGGGCGGGATGTGCACTTGCCGCGGGAGCCAATTATTCGATGCGGCGGCCGCTCGCTACGTGCCGCCACTATCTCTCGCACGCATCGCGTATAGGCCTCTGGCCAACTCTCCTTCCTTCGATCCTCATTTCGCCCTCTTCTCCATCCTCCCTCCTGCCCCCGTCTCTCCTCCTGCGGCCACTTTACCCTACCCCCTCACCCCTTCCACCGCGGTTCTTTTCCTGTTGTTCTTGCGCACTCGCAACGAGAGATGGTCGCCGTTCGAAGGCCGCACTGCAGTCGAAATGCACGCACGTCCGATGCCGAACGAGACGCGCCGCCGGAACTTGACGCGCGGAGGAGGAGGTTCCCAAAGTGGGAGAGGGTGAACCGCGCGTCTCGCGGTGTGAGAAGCGGTAGGAAGCTCGGGGCCAGGAAAGCGGAGACGAAGCGCCATTATAATACCAAATGATGGCAGAGGAGGAGGAGGAGGAGGATGAAAGAGAAACAGAGTGCGAGAGAATGACGGGGTGCGAAGGGAGGGTGGATGAAAGTCCGATCGGGAACAATGGCAAAACCCTTCAATTGTATTGAAATTCTGCCGAACAAATGTGCGGCCAAATTCGTCAATAAATCTACAAGTCAACCAGTTCGGAGAGCGAGACGCGTGCATGCGCGCGGATATCTGTCGCGCCGGATAGCGTCGCTGTGCGCGCGCGCGGCGAATGCATTGAAGTGCATTCGCCCGCTGGCGTCTCTCGCTGCGACGATAAACACGTCATTTTTGCCGCTGTTAGAGCGCCGATGCACTTCGCAATCCCATATGTATTTTTATTGCTAGGCCTATCATCACTATAGTGCATTTCAGGTGGTTTATCTTTGGTTTTCGTACGCTGAGAAAAATAACCTGGTCAATTTAACCAAAATCCTGGAGACCATGATCAAATCGTTTAGTGAAACATGGATGCTTCGTCTGTTTGGTTAAACTGACCATTTTTTGGTTGGAATAACTAGACATGCAGTTGCAATAACTAAATATGTTGTTAAAATAACGAAATATAATATTTGGTTCAACTTACTAATATTTTGATGAGAATAACCACACCGAGAAGACAGATTATTAAAATAATTAATAAATGTAATTTTAAATACAGCAAAATAATTATTTCGTTAAGTCAAGAAAATATATGGTTATTATTAAAATGTTTATTTCATCCAAATGATTGCCTCAAAAGATCAAATTATTATGCCAAATAAATATCGTAATAATGATCCAATAAAATGTTTATTTCACCATGTTTAAACAAACATTTATTGTCTGCAAATAAACTGCTAACTCCGTGTAAACTCGTTCAACCAGATGTGTTTTGTCATTTTAACCAAGTTTTTTGATCTCTATGTAGTTACATCTATAGTAACTCGGTTGAAAGGACGATGTTGCCGCGGCTCTTCGACGTCCTTCCGAATTTCCCGCGACGCCGCTGAAAAATGCATGGCGTATAATCGTTTCGATGCCTCCTGCAGGACGCGTCGCTCCCGCGGGACGACGCGCAAAGCGATCGTTTCCTAAGAGCTGCTCGTGCAACATTGATGAGAGACTCCCTGATTCTTCTCCTCGGTGGCCGCTCGCGAAGACGCGGAGGGTGGCAGGGTCCTCTCTTCCTCTCTCCGTCGACTCTTTCACTCTCGACTGCGCGCGGTTTCCAATCATTGTAAAACCCCAACAGAAATATAAAACCATAAACCGATCGGGCAACGATATGGATCCGATATATAATGCAAGGGTCTATATAACGGACGCGATGCGTTATCCTGGAAATGGCTTTACAAGGGAGACACGTATCCCTCGGTGTATATAAACTTAGCATAGCGTAACGGTGCGCGTGTCGCGAGGGGGATGAGGTTCGACGGGGGTGATGATTCTCGGTGGAGGTGACGTCGCCGCTGCGGGGAAAATAACGTTACCATATCTCTCGCGAGGTTTCATCGCCTCACTGGAGAAGAATAGCTCCTTCTGGACAGTTTGAATCTTGAGAGTATCGACGTGAGAAAATCTTTCCTAATTTGATGAATGTCATATATTTTTTCTAAAGCAGTATCGTGATAATGCACCGAGAAAACAGTTTATTTATAGTTAATATATGTTCGTTTGAATATAGCGAAATAAACATTTTATTGGATGAAGTAATTATTCGCTAACTATTACGATATTTATTTGGCACAATTTGATCCTCAGAGGCAACCATTTGAATGAAATAAAGATTCTCTCTAATACCTAATTGACAAATGTCTTCATGTCCTAATAAAATATTCATTTCGCCGTATTTGAAATTACATTTATTAATCGTGAATAAACTTTTTTCTCGGTGTACGCGAGATAAGTGACATCATCGCAAGCACAATATGCATGTGTGTTCGTAAGAGGAGGGATGATCCGCATGTCGTACGCGTCACTCTCCGTTTCCTTCCTTTTGTTTCCTGCGAATGAATATATAAACCGGGGTTAGATGCATCCCACACCCCTCCGGACACTGCGACACAAAGCAACGAACCCGCCCTGTGATGTGTCGTTCGCTGCACCGTGTGTCCGCGGTGCAGATCGCGCGGTGAGCCTCAGGACACTTTGATTCGTCGCGCAACTTCTGCGTGGCTTCTCCGTCGGCTGTGCGAGTTATGGGGTTGTAACGTGAGGTACCCGCCATTGGAATAAGCCTCGCAGCGCGACGGTCAACCTTCCCTGCGGAGCGTTGCGGATATTTGCATACCGGTTTATTAATTGCAGGCGAGAGTCTCCTGCTATAAATTTTTATTCCTCTTTTTTCCTCCGTCTCTTTACGAATAGCGCACGACGGGGATCTTCCCGATTCCGGTTCGCGTGTCTTTGAAGCGACGCTTTTATCGTGAAATGAGATCGTTGACGAGAAACGATTAAATTGCACGCTTTTGATACAGGGTGGTAAGACGAAACTTCGCATCGATCGCGATTATTTCTTTATCTGTGGACTTTGGGCTGAAATTGGTATAAGACTTTTTTGAAAATCACATTTCGGTCTATAAAAAGTTTTATAACAACATAGGTGAGAAGTTAATGGAGTGGGAGATAATCGTGATGGAAATTGTAGTATCTTAATTCATTTAATTGATTATTTAATTGACATGTTATACAACTTAAGTGCGTATCGACGCATCATTAACTAAAGAACCTATGTTTTCTTCCTGTTACAGGTAAGTCTTGATGATTATCTCGAGCGCGACTTCCTGCAATTGCCAGCATTCTACCGACTCTGCTTATCATCCCGTTCGTAAGTTAATTCTATCACCTGCAGCAATGCACTCAATGCACCATAAACTCATTTTTTTTAATGTGGAAATGAATTATCATGGAGAGGGAAATTGAAATATCGCTTAATGTTGACATTGCAAGAGCAATAACTAATTTTACTACAATATTATATCGTTCTACTTTGTATACAATTATTATAGAAGGTTATTACCACGCAATACATTTTTTTATGTACCACACGCGAATTCGACCAGCCGCTTTTCCCATATCGCGCGCATTGCGCACGAGGGGGCGGTATAAGGGTCGATGTTTCGAAATCTATACCGCTCTCCTCCAGGCAAATCCCAGTTCGATCTTATACGAGATTGGCCGCGCCCGCGAATCTCCCTATCCGAGTGCAATCTAGAACGCATTTGCGGGCGTCCTGCAGGACGCATACATCGCCGGGTATATTATAGAATAGAATGGAAGGAAAACGGGATGTAGCCGAGTAGAAAGAGTAGGCCTCGGAGGCCCATAACCCCATCAGGGCACGTCCCAGGGGCGGCATAACCGGCCTCCACCTCTTCTTCCCCCGTCGAACCCCGTCAAACCCCCCTTTCCCGGTCCTGCGGTCTTGGCCGGGCCGCCACTCTCTTCCACCTTTCTACCGTCGTTGCCGAAACCACCCCTTTTCCGGCGGGATTGAAAAGAGGTCTTAGTTACTCGCCAGAGACCCGGGGCTCTGGCCGTGCGAATAAAATAAAATTATCCTGTCGCGCGGGACGCCGGAATCACTCGTTTTCAAAGTTCGTCCTTTTTTTAGTTCATTTCGGAACTTAATTCGCTCAATTTTTTACTTCCGGGTTGGAGAAATGTCGAAATACAGTTCTTTGGTATGAATTAGAAGGTGAGATTAGATTTTTTTAAAGACTACTTTTTGTGCTATAAAATCTTTATACGTACTAAAATATGAATTAAATAATTATATAAATTGTAGTTAAAGTAGATACGCTTGGAATTGCTCAACTTCTACCCCGTTTATTCGCCCGGCAGTGAATCACGCGCTGCAATATGCATCCGTTTTCCCTTCATCCTTCGCAAGGATGTCCACGCCATACGTACGTATAGGTACACACTCCCCGTGCGTGCTGCAGCTCGTAAGGCGATATTTTTATTCGCGATTCTCTTATCTACTCGCGGAGAGGCATAAGGTGACGCCAAGAAGTTCCCCCCTCTCTTTCTCTCGCGTATAAAGATACCGCGGCAGAGATAACGCTCTCTTCGTCCCCGGAGTCGGGGCTAAGTGAGACGGATATACGGTCGCCGAAGTCCCGATAATGGAGGCTCCTGTAATAAATTCACCCGTTAATATAGAATAATCGTTCAATGCACTTAGGACACACTTACGGCCGTCCATTGGCATCGCGATGCTCTGTAATTTTTTATTGGGCCAACCCCTCGTTGACCTCAGTATAACGGAGTGCGAACCCTTCTCCGGGATTGAAATTTTAATGGGGTTTAGAGGGTCGAGAGCGTCTGTTGATAATAATTTAGAGACAATCGGATGGATGTTATCTAGGTAGTGTTGTTTGTTTTTCTTTTTCGCAGTCTATATTTTTTTTATCAGACAACGTGGTATTTATCGTTGAAAGGAAATCACGAAAATAAAAGATTCTGCCGAAAAATTAATTATCTATCGGAGCGCATGAAAATTAGGCCGGCCTGCGCGAAAATAGCCAGAGATCGTCGAAAAACATTTTCGCCCGCTGCACTCATTTCCGCGCGTCCCTCCCGCTCGCAAAAGCGCCGGTGCAGTTGCCGACATAATTAGCAGACGTGTAAACTGGAATGTTGAAACACGATGCGATCCACGGTGACACGGCGCGCGCTACCCGGTTCTCGCGGCAATGTATCAAGGCGGTACACGCGCTCCTCTGCCGGCATTAGACGCGGATGCTTTCGCGAACCGACGTTCCGCAACGAGCGGACGCTAGTTTTTTTCGGTTTCGCTACACGCCTCGTTTTCCCGAATGATGACAAAAAATAACAGCCGAGACTAACCGACTCCTGTACACAAAGAAAAAGAATAGTTGGATCTACTGAAATTTACTTGCGGGGTTGCAAGTAATTATTTATTTATATCAACAAAATTTGTTTAGTACATCAATTTGATATCTCTTCCTTACAATCATGTGGAGTACCTAGTATGTAATTGCAAGGAAGAAATATCAAATTAATATGAAAAAAGAGATGAAATTGATCTAAATAAATGATTTCTCGCGACCCCGTAAGTAATTTTTAGTAGATCCAATTAATTTTGTTTCTCGGTGTATAAAACTGCGTAGATTTGCTTCGGAAACCTTTTCGATGCGATCACTTTAAATCCAATCATCGCGTACGTTAAACTAAAGACGACAAAGTTCGGTGCTTTTAATAACCCGATCTCAATCGAAACGAACCGTGCCAACTCTCGTGCAAATTTCCACCCGTCCAATCTCCTCGCACTCGCGAAACGCATAACAACGCCGCTCGCGTGCACGTCGTCGCGCCGTAGACGGACGCGGAACACGGCGATATAGATGCACCCGGTTGCATCGCGTACACATACGGTTGTCGTTACGGAAACCTATCGGGGCTATACGCAAATAAGCCGGAGCCTGTCGACGCCGCGCGGCGTCGTAGTCGTCCATGGCTGTGCGCGAGAATGCGAAATGCTTGTCGCCGTTGACGGGTCGATGTTCGGATTTCTCGCGCCCGCACCGACCGCATATACGTATGTATGTAGGCGCCGCGCGGCGAACGCTAGACACAGGCGTATTCGGTGAGGCGAATTCTTTTTTCCGGGGATTTATTTCCGAGTCTCGCTCGTCGAGTGGGACGGAGAATTTTCGATAGGCATCGACCCCCGATCTATAGATATACACGGCAATATCATCGGGGGTTCGTTCTCCGCCTTCCCCATGTCGAAATACCTTCCGATCGCGCGATCATCCGCCTCCGACTTTGAACTTTGGGCACTCTCTACGGCAGGAAGTCGATGTCGATGGTAGACAGAAGTTTTCCATAAATAATTTTCCCTTCGTCCGCCGGCGTGATGCGACGGGCGGGCTCGACGGTCAATAATCGATGCCCCGACAAGAGCCCGCTTTCGTCGAACTATATATATTTTGCCGCCGGAACGCGGCATCGCCTACTCGCCCCGTGGGGCGATTCGGGATGTGCTGGCATTATTCAGCGGCGCGAAAGTTTTGCAGCCGAGCGCGCGGTCGCGATTAACACTCCGTCGCCTGGTCTGAAAGTGCAATCGCGATATAGGGGAGGGTATGCAATTGCATCGATAAGTTTTCGTCGAGAAAGGTCCACGGGGAAAAAGGTTAGTCATTTTTTTAGTGAATCCGAACAACAGGACTTCTCGAAGTGATACATTCAATTTTTTAATAGACGCAACGTACTTTTTACAGTTCGTTACAGTATAAACCCGTAAACACCCAACATGTATTAACGGGAGATTGGTAAATTTTACCTATGAACTGATGTTTATATTCTTGCAAACTGTAAAAAGTACGGCGTCTATTAAAAAATTATCATAGTAAAAATATTTGGTACCCATGGAGAATTTTAGTGGAAATGAAACGCTTAAATTACAGTGCGTACTGTAAAACGGGCAGGTGTATAGAAACTTTTATAGTGTGAACCGTGCATTGAGAAAAGATTTGCTTGATTGAAATCAGCATGCTCTTGGATAGTCCTAAGAGCACATTTATTCGATTTGAATGAATAACGATTTGATCCAAATAATATTGAAATAAATTAATAATTCGTTCAATCGATATTCATTCTAATCGAGTAGATATGTTCGTAGGACTATTCAAAAATACGTTTATTTCGATTAAGCAAATTTTGTCTCATTGTCAGTTTACAAATTAGGAAAAAGGATATTATAAATTGCAAATCTTATATTGAAATTCTCTGCTACTTCATCATTTTTGTCTTGTGAATAAGCTGTATTTAATGCAAGGCGTGCCATTGAAATATTACACTATTTCACCTCGAGGAGCTTTTTTACTGGAATAGCTGTAAAAATTCATGGATTCTCCATGACTTTTTACTAATCCTTTTTCTCCGCGTACGCAACCTCCACACACGCGCGTCAATGTATCACACGCGTGTTATTCCCGCATCTCGATGACCCACTTTTACGAGCATAGGATAGGTCGTGCGTATGATCCCCAGCGGAGGCGCCGCTTCATGCGGGCGGCCGCGCGAGTGCCAGCGACGAGCGCCTCTCGCGCGATGAGCGAATACCTGCGCGCAGTTCCTCCCTTCCGCCACTTGGGCGATATATTCGCGCGGAAACACGGTCCATGTATCTTTCGCCTTCGCCCTGTTCATCTTCCGCGATCTCTTCTCGCCCGCACCTAACGAACTCGACGTCCGCGCGCGCTTAGAACCTGAAAGGATGCCCGTAACGAGCTGCACCCTCCCACAGTCCTCTCTCGCCTCGAGGGTATTCGTACGCTGCGCCTATAAGCTCGATATATTACCTACGTACGGGGTGACCTAATATTTTAATAAAGCGCAGCCACCACCCGTAACTAACCGACTAACCCGTGGCATGGGGGAGGAGAGAGAGAGAAACCAGGCGAGAACGCCACACCACACCATGGTGATGTACGGGCAATCAGCCGCATTAATGCACCGCGTGCTGCACGCCCCTATAAACCATATTTACAACACTTCCATCTCGCGTGTTCGTATAGGATGCACCGCATGCTCGACCAGGAATTTCGTACGGGATTCTATTCGTTGATCACCGATTTGCTCGTCTTCCTTATTTTGGATTTCGGTGGAATGAGTAATTGTATTAGGTATTTGGGAAAGAGTGTATTTTTTTTATTTGAATTTTTTCTTTTTATTTCAGTATGGTATATCGGGATGTAGATCTATCTACGTTGACGTCAATTTAAAAGGGGAGTTTTAATTTTGTTCGACGAATAGAATTAAAGAGCCACGCGAAAGATCATACGATTAAGAAAAATATTCATGTGGAGAACCGTCATCGCGCGCGCGCGCGCGCGCTCTCTTAAAGCGGTGCACCCCGCGCGTTAGGGCTTGTTATATCTGCGCACGAAGAGGGATTATACGCGCGTGGTGGTTATAGTTATAGATAGTGCTAATCAGAGCGAATCACGCCGTATCGCGGTCTCGCAGTACATCACCGGCGTCGGCCGAGGGAGGGCAAATGTAGCGGAGGCGGAGGTGGTGGTTTCGCGATACAACCGACGCATTATTATTCATATATTCCGTGTCACGTCTGTCCGTATAGGTGGGTATACGAACCTCCGCGCCACGACGAACTGTAACACCGCAACGCGGATATATCTGTGCATGCGTGTAGGTGTTATCCTTGCAGCGAACGCCTTGCACGAAGGACGAGTGGTAACACGATCCGCATCATCAGCCGAGAGATCGACGTCGATGCAAGTCTTACGGATGCGTTTTTATACAGCCTAATGGAAGCTGTAAAGTCGATCGTCAATTGGCTCGTATCGATGCAAATGCAGAAATCAATTATTTATCGAATGATATTTCGAAAATCAATGACACATTTCAAGTTTCGCGATACAATTTAGAGAAACAATTGCAGCCCCAAAAATCTCATTCACGGAAAAAATTGCTTTATTTATTTACCGTGAGGTTGAATACGGCGAACCTCACAGTGTAATTGTTTCTAATAGATATTCACTTCTTTCAACTTAAAATCGGTTGCCTCAACTCTGTGTGTTTGTCTTTACAGTCTTATACAGTGAAAAAGTGGTGTAAATTTTTAATACCATTTTTTTTACACCGCTGTGAACTTATTTATACCACATCTGGTATCATTCAGTTTGTATGCCATTATCATCTAACACCAAAAGTGATCTATACAGGTTCACACCGCATGATTTTTCAGTGTATGGTATTGAAACAACTATATCATGCGGTTCGCCGCATTCAACCTCACCGTATTTGAACGCAGTAAATTGTTTCAGTGTTCATTTCTCATTCGAACGTCCGCAAATGTCTCCGTCCAAAATGGACTGAGTTCCGCCATACTCAAGCCATACTTTTTTTTTTACGCGGGTCGTCTCGCGCCATATACGCGAATGCATTCATCTACATCCCAGGCGTTTCCCTCGTCCCTTTCGCGCGATCGTGCAATCGGAGCGGGTTCGCGCGGAGGTTAACCAACCGGACGACCCTGCTTGCAGTTATTCTTGAACGAGCAAAGGCTCTCTCATCGCGGTGAATGCGAATCGCGCTACGCGAGTGTCTCTCTCTCTCTCTCTCTCTCTCCCCCGCGAGAAGCTGCGGTAATGCAACGGTCGCCGCCGTCGCCGCGCGGTGCATCGGTGCGTTGTAGCGGAGACGCTGATTGTGCAGCAGGATGCAGGAGGCCATGCCCACCGCGATAATTGCCGAAGAGACCGCGGCTCGAGCCTGCACGGCCTGACCGCGACGGCCGAGTGCCAGAGCTCCCGCCTGCACTCGCTGACTGCACCGCCTCTCTCTCTCTCTCTCTTCTCTCTCTCCGCGATTCTCCCCGGCACTGCAGTCTAATTACGACTAGTCCGACCGGACTGCGGCGAGTGTGCGGCTGCGGGGACGCGCATACACCGAAATTATACTTTGCGCGCGGAAAGCCGGCCCGCACGTGGGACGCGACGTATGGGATCGATCCGTCCGGAGATTCACGAGACCGACTATCCACCCACACGTCGCGTTTACCTGCGGCTGTATGCGCGCGAGCGGCAGGAGGCTCAGCTGGACCGAATCTGTATTTTTTTGCAGCTGTACATCTTCGCTTTCAAATGGGTGGCTCGTAGCTTTGCATACCGTTGGAAATGTTTAGAATTTTAGCATTTTGACTGTGGGGTGGAAAATCGAATCGTTTTTTCAATTACGATGCAATGAACCTTCGCTTCGATTGAGATTAAAAGATTTCATTGCACCGAGAGGACAGTTTATTAGCAGTTGATAAATGTAATTTTAAATACGGCGAAATGAATATTTCGTTAGAATAAGAAAATATATGTTAGCTATTAAAATGTTTATTTCACTCAAACGATTGCCTCAAAGAATCAAATTGTGCCAAATAAATATCGTAATAGTTAATGAATATTTACTTGATTCAATAAAATCTTTATTTCGCTGTATTCCAACAAATATTCGTTAACTATAAATAAATAGTTTTCTTGGTGTAGGAGAGAAAATTGAGTGTTACATTTTGTAGGTAAATTTTGGACTCAGTCCAGTTTCACTTCTAGTCACTCTCGCGTATATTCACATATATACTCCAACAGTGAGTCAAGTTGGATATAGTACGCAAGTACTACCCGAGTTCGCGACTGAATCTAATCTTCATCGAGTCGGCATGCAAATTTCTGCAGCGTGGGGGTCTTTGCTGTGCGATGCGAAGACGCGTTAGGTGTAGCCTTTCTTTCCGGTTTAGGGTGGAAGAAGGAGAAGGAAAAAGAGAGAGAGGTCAGGGAGATAAATAATGGTAACATGACTCCACGCGTGCAATTCGGTTTACCTCGTACGTCCGTCTTGTGCTTGCATACACTTAGTAGGCGCATGAGGTATGATCTGCTGCAAGCTCGCTTATCAGCCGTCGTTTCACTCGAGAATGAAATCGATCGTTGTCGTTACTTTTGCGAATCGGGTGTATTAACGAAGCCGTTGCTCTTATCATCCAAGATCATGCGTTTAGTCCCTCTTTCTAATCAAGGTTCCGACAAAGTATTTATTCACTCTCTTTGTAAATAATTTTCGAAACGAAATCATTATAATTCTTGGTAGATGATTGATATAGGGGATAACGGGGCAGGTTGACAACACGGCTAGGTAGCAACACATCCATTTTTTTTCTAACAAGAATGCAACGTACGCCTGCACTGCTGCAAAAACCGATGCACACAGTTTCCTCTGAATTTTTCGTAGAGCGCATAAATTCCACGCGTCATATATATGGTCCGTTTCGGCATCGAGGTGCGATGCAGCTACGCGTACATAATATATAATAAATATGCATATATATACCGACGCGCGTATCTATTTAGCAGCGAGCGTATCGCGACCAGCCATACATACGTGCATGCACCGCGCGTCGCTGCCGCAGTAAACCGGGTGCGAGAGCGTGCTCGCGGGGAACATCATCTGTCAATAACCGGAATAAAAAAAAAACGCCGTAACGTGCTCCCCGAAACATCGGCGAGCCCGCGAAATGAATGCACGCGCGAATAGTGTATTTGCTCTCACACGGATGGCGCTGGTGTGTATTGGTGCAGTTGCAGCGTATGCAAGGCTGCTGCTATAGTGGCAGAAATTCATGCATTTTACGCGTGACGTCACCGCAGGCAGCAGCCATAAAACAGTAGACGGATTATTCAATGGGGCTTCGCGTAAAAATATCCGGCTGTCAATCTGCACTACTTCCCTCCCCTCCTGCCCCTCTTGCAACAGCAACGTGCCAGGATATATACACGACGTATATGCAAGCGAATGCATTAACGCACTGAGTGCAGTTCACGTCGTTGCATTAGACATCCGCGGTAGTATCGTTTCAGCGGAATCGATCGTAAGATGTTGCTATTATACTGCATTAGCGGTAAATGCGGTGTAGATCGGTGCTTAAACCGAATGAATTAAGGGACAAGATAGTTAAAGCAATTGCATGGTGTTTACCTGGTCTTGATGATCTATCTCCTCGGGTGCATGTGTATGCAGTTTGCAATGCATAGAAATGAATTTCTTATACGGGAGAAAAAACGGAGCGACGTCTTCGCAACTACCGCGTGCGCATCGCGCATCCGCTCTCTCTCTTTCTCTCTCTCTCTCTCATTCTCTCTCGAGACGGAAAGCACGGACGGCTTCGAGCTTCCTCTCATCGTGCAGCCCTCCCGCGGCGAGAAAAAATGCAGGCAAAAAGTGCAGCGCCGGTTGTACCCATACCTTCCCTGACCGAGCTCGGGCGGCCGCGGCGAAGTGCGGCGCGCCTCGTAAAGAATACTTTCGAGTGGCACTGCGGGAATACTCTGCACTAATGACGGGATATTAAATAACGATAATGATTCCGGAGTCGAGAGAGGGCTTCTTACGATACACGCCGCGAGCTTGAGATAGGTGCAGTGGAATAATGGAATGAGGCACGGCGCCGCGGCGCATTGCCTCGGGGTTACGGCTAAATTTCATAAATTTAATTGAGCCCGACGTAATGAGACCGCCTGAGCAATCAAGTCCCTTCTTTTCGCATGGCGGTGGTGCGCTAAAATGAAATATCTCGGTGAATTCACCTGCGACTTAAGCGTCGTGATTGTTGTTATTTACTGAGAGTTTTCTCAAAAGGTCTAGTTGAATATGAACCTAATGGAGAAATGTGTTTGAAATAAATAGGAATTTATTCACGTCGAACAAAAGTCTACTTGAATTAAATAAATGTTTTGCGTATTTTTTTAATCGAGTATGGACCTACATTGTTAAAAATTCAGCGGTGTGGACCTATATAGACTACTTTTAGTGTTAGACAACAATGGCATAAGATTGAATAACGCTAAATATGGTACATATAGATCCACACCGATGAAATGGTGTTAAGAATTAACACCACTTTTTTACTGTGTAATAGAACATTTATTTAATTCAAATAGACTTTTGTTCGACGTGAATAAATTCCCATTCAGCTCAAATACATTTTTTTGTCACACACACACACACACAGGTTCGTATTTAACTAGATATTTTCTCTGGGTGTGGGTATTTCAGATATTCTCCATGTACCTGCTGTATTCTTTGCCATTTTAAAATTGTAGTAGTAGGGGAAAAGGTATACCCCAAATGGGAAACGCGAGATACATGTAAATTGCCTGCACTTAAAAATCGCACCGCGGGGACATCCGTGCATCCGGTGCATACGGAGGTGTTTCGATGGATAAAGTTCAGAGGTCTATATACACGATAGGATATCAAGCGGACCCGGAGGACCGCCTCGAGCACTGACAATCACCTGTCCTGCCTGCCTGTCTCACATTTTGTTCTGCCATGCCGCACGGCGTACCGGTGCAGGTGCATGTCCGAAGCCTCTCCGCTATTTCCTGACGGATCAATTCTCTCCGACCAGGGCCAACCGCTTATCGCGGTGTGTGTAGCTGTTATGAACCATCAGAAATCGGGGGGAGGCTTCCAGGCTTTCATTTGTGGGTTATGTACATAGTTACCTACTGGTCTGCATTTACCTCTACGTATATAGACATTTATCCGCATGTACTTTTATAGGTAGGGATATGTAACGTGAGTTGTTGATTGCATCGCGCTATGAAAATATTATTCTTTCTATAACATCGTTAATATGTATCTTATATTTTCTTGGCACTTTTTCAATTTTTCGTGAAATCGAAATTTCATGAAACGTAGAGGCGACAGACGTTTATTTATATCGGAAAAATAATCAGGGATTTTACAACGCGCTGATAAATGGACTTTAAAAGTTGTACTATAGTAACCTTGCTACGTATCACGTTACTAAACATTTTTGAAATGCGGAAATAATCTCCAGACACCTAGAAACATTTCAGAAATGTTACTCAAAATTAAAGGCATCATCTTATCGTCGATTCTCCACTATAAACATTTATTTCTAAATACTATTTATTCCCTGAGAGCACAACTCCCTTCTTCGCCCCACAGTACAGGTCATTCCCAAGCTTATTTCGGAACTCCAAGAGGAATTCCGATTCCGCGGTTCGATTATTATACCTACGAGCAGCTCGCACCCCGGTCCCGAGGCTTACAACATTTTTGAGGGTGATCCGATATTGCTCGTACCAAATTGCCCAGTCCGAATGGAGGTCGCAAGCTTCCCCGTATAAACCGTATATAGAGGATAGCCCATTTCGGGCTCGTGTATAGTGCCATTCACGCGAGGCGCGAGCCGGGAGGGGGTGGTCGGGGTTACAAGACGAAATAAATACAATATTATGCAAACGGGTGGGGTTGATCGCGTGCGGTAAAGCCTCGGAATCTCGGGAATCCCGAATAAATTGACACTAAAGGCGGGCGGAGAGGGAGGGACGGGGGACTATACAGAGGGTTATGCGACAAGGATGCATCCCGAGCAGGCGAACGTTGCGACGACGAAGACGGCCTATATATTGATAGCTTCGCGACACGCCGTCCCAATATCACCTAACAGCTATTTCGTTTATACGCGTACAGGTTAGGGTACGGTTAGGTATCCATATAGGGGTACGTGGAAGCGGGCGCGCAAGGGCGTGTTTTCCTAAATCTATGCATAGCTGCGCGGCAATGATAGAGGGGTTCGCTCGAGCGCGCCCCTCGTTTTCTCCGAAAAAAAGAGGGAGGGAATGGGAGAAGATGATACTATATAGAAAGAGAATTCTCCCATCGAGAGAGAGGGAAGGAAGTCATAACGACAATGAAACGAATTTCAAGAAATGCCTGTGCATGTACCGAGTAATTTAGAAAAGGAGATTTTCAACCAAAGAATTCTGCGATTCCAAAAAAACGTTTTGTTGGCTCGTATTCATTCAGAATATTTTGTTAGCCTAACCAAAAGTTCTTTCAGTGTATAGTTTCTATGTTAACCATATAAGGACTTTATACATATAGATTTTTTAATGATTGTATGATCCACATGTAGTCTGTATAGCTGTAGTTAATATAGAAATCATATATAATCCATACATGACCAAAAGCACGTATGGATCATATACAACTTTTCCTCCTGGGCCTTTTTAGCTTTCAATCGTTAGCAATCGACCGTCACATACGTACGTTCATTCGGCATTTAACGTCGAAAAACTCCCACGCTATTTGCGCGCGACCCCTGAGAGCTCGCGCGCGCCGGAGTCTTCATCGGGCGAACGTATATCGGGGTCGGGAGAAAATTATACGCTTTAAATGGATAATTAAATAGCAACAGAACTGACTGAAAGACTGACTGGGGATGATTGCCGGGTTCCGGCGCGAACGAGCATGAATCGGGGGAATTGCCGCCCGGGGGCTCAAAGTCGAGTTTACCGACCGCCCCGTATCTAAGTCCAGAAAACATTGTAATTATCTACTCCGGTTCCGTAAGTTTAGCGAGCGGGATCAAAAAAGAATCGTTGTCAATACACCGAGAGAAATAATTCGTTCAATTTAACCAAAATAGTTGGAGACGATAACCAAACTATATGGTGAAATATGGATCCTCCATCTGTGTTTGGTTAGACTGACCACTTTTTGGTTACAATAAATAAGCAATTATTTCAACTGACCAAGTGTTTTGGTGAAAATAATTAAATACATTTAACTAACTGCATTTTACCATTTCAATCTAATTATTTTTCTCAGTGTAGCCCCGGTTTCATATCCTCATTTCCTATTCGTGACCACGACACAGTTTCGCGATAAAACAATCATTCATCAAGCACAAATTACGTCCAAATTAAATCTATCGCGGGATTATGTCCGCCAAAAAAAAATATAGTCAAACTCCCAGACGCTATAAACCACCCAACCAGAAGATAAGATACTCTATAATATCGAAGGAGCGCGCGAAGTAATCACAAAGATGCACCAGAATCAATCGCAAGCATCGTACGTCCTCCTCCCCGCGCTGACCCAATACACGCATTCCCCGTGCACCGTATACCCCCGGCAATCGTTTTCCATCACGGAACGTGGCACGAACAATTCCGTCGTTTCATTAGCGCGACGCAATCAGCTCGTGGCCCGGTGGTCGAAAAGCCGCGGGCGCCGACGGTAGCCTAATCAATGAAATTGGTAGACAGTGCCATCCCCGTGGCACGGGGTCATCGCGGCGTTGAGAGGCGGAGGTGAGATTGAACCCCCCTCCGGTCGAACCGTGTTACTCGACGTTGTCCTCCATGCGAGGACACCGACGAGGAGGGTGTGCTCTTCCCGTTTCCTCCATCTCCGTCGGCGATTTCTCACCCCCCTTCCCTCCGTGCGATCCAGCGACGAGAGAACGATGGAGGCGGAGGAGACGTCCCGATGCGATGTGCCGTCCTACTCTGGCGTCGCGCGCGCGCGCGCGCGTGTAATAAACGTAGCTGACCGTGAGGCTCGAGTCGCCGCGCCGCACTGCACGGGGACGACGAAGAAGGCGAGATACCGGCATTCACATGCACGAATGTAGGGCTCGGCTCGGTGGACTGGGCATTGAGAGAAAGAGAGAGAGTGAGAGGGGAGGGCAGAGTGAGACGGGGTCGCGTGATAATGACAGGTCTGGGCGTTGCGGAGTGATCGAGGTGCCCGTGTCACAGAGACCCGGTTCACCACGCCTCCTCCTAGTACTCCCATTCACTCGCGCGCGCATTGATTTCGGGACACGATCGTTTCACTTACCGCGTCGGAGAAGAATCGCGCGACTGTTTGCAAAAGGTTCGGAATCGAAGTGAAGCTGACTTTGGCACTTAGTCATGCGCCAGATGTGTTTGGAGTCACATGCATACCTCTCGTATGTACTGTACCCTGTTATTTCGTCGTATAATTCTCGCTTTTGATTCGAGAAAAAATCAGTTTTTATTGTACCCAGGCAGAAAAGTTCTATATCATTTATATATAGTTCACACATATATGAATCTGGTTCTATATGGATTATATATGATGAACAATTTCTTTATAAACCATATATGGACTATATATGGATTACACAAACCAAGGCAGAGAAGTCCTATATGATCCATATGTGGTTTTAGTCATATATTGATTATATTATATATGATTTATATATATTAACCATAGATACATATACAGACTATATGTGGATTAATTCGTAATTTCTATATATACTCTATAGTATAGAAATCATATATAAAATATGTAGTATTTTTTCACTTGAGATTTAAAAAATTGGAATAATTTGTATATAGTTATATATAGTTTATATAGAAATCATATATAATCCATCCATATATGGGCTATATACAAATTATATAGAACTTTTCCGCCTAGTTTCGTTTGATAGAAAATAAATCTCTAGATTTATCTCAGCAAATTAGATGGCTAGAGACTCTTAGTTTCTCACTTCCAAGCCTTTCTTAAGTTGCATGCTGAATTTTATCGGAATCAGCTTTGTTGCACTTTCGCGTTGCATTTTCGCACGGCAATGCCTATATATTACACGGTATGATATATAGGCATGCCTCGGACTTTTCACGTGAAGGGCGGCCTCGGAAATAGTTGTTAACCGGGTGCCTGACTGACAGAAGCGCGCGTCTGACGCGGTGACGGGGCAGATCTCGCCGCGATATCCCCCATGCACGAGTCAGCATCACGCCGGCATACCATCTTTGGGCTCGGCTTATCTGGTATCGGAACGAACCTTTTGTATATATATACACAGGTACCCATAAGCCGAGCAAACACGTCACGCGCATACCTCCGTACATTCCATTGTGTTTCCCCGTAATTACATACAAAGAGACAACGCGTTTTTTCTCCGCCATGGGTGACCCGCGGCTGTCACGTGGGAAATCTAAAGGCTAGTTCAGACACGGCTAGTAATTTAGTCGAGTAGCGAGTAATTTAGTAATTTAGTGTGTGCGGACAGTAAAAATTAGTAGAGTAAGATTTTATGCCTAGTTCAGACACGGCTAGTAATTTAGTCGAGTAGCGAGTAATTTAGTAATTTAGTGCGTGCGGACAGTAAAATTTAGTAGAGTAGTTTAGTATAGTAGTTTAGTCAACTGGATCCATCTGATTCTATTTTGACGGTCGAGTAGAGTCCCCTACCACGGTTCGACCTTTCTCGGGAGGTAATTACGGTACGGATCGTCGCGGGCCGTTTTTCGCAATACCCATTTACTCGAATGGGCCCACTCGACGGGGCACTGCATGTACGCGAATGCCGAGCCGGTTTAAAGGGAGGAATGTCGAATTCAATCGATGGCCAGGGATAAACCGCGTTGTACTACCAATCATCATCGAGTCAATCCGGTATCGCGGAACGTTAACGTACATAGTGTAATCAAGTACAAGTCCTTTAACTTGAAGTTACTTTCGATCTCAGTCATATCGCCGCGTTGTGTAATTCGACTGATTTAACTCTTTTAGTGCCAGACGACGATATATCGTTGCGTATGCGATGGCGCCATGTTCTTCGCATTGCGTGAAAGCTCTATCTCAAAATAAATTCATAAAACGTTATAAACGGTCTAATTAAATTGCAAAGGAATGTAAAAAAAATGATTTTTGGGTATCATTTCCATTCGAGAGATGGCTCTCAGTCGCCACGGCGTTTCGTACGGCAACTCGAGCGGTATGTGAAAGGGATTTGAAGAAATCATGTTTGCAGTTTGAGTGTATAATATTATATCTTTTTCCTGTATTCCGTTCAATTTTTCGTACTTTTTGGATGTATGTTTCATCAATCTTTTCTCCATTGTTATCTATATCTTCATCTCCTGACGAGGAATATTGTTCTATAATTCTCTTCCTTTTTCGATTTTCCTTGAAATCATTAGTTACTAATTACTCTTCACTATCTGAACTAAATGGTCTTGTCGTTTTATTCTTCCCCGTGGGGAAATAATTTATAAAATTTACTATTAAATTTTAAGTTTTATATTTAATTGTATGTGTATTGCGTACATTTTTCTTAACTGGATTAATGAAACGTACTGATTATTCAACTAAAGCAATTGTCAAAAAATGAAGTTAACTTGTTAAATACTAATTAATTAGAATTACCTCCATCACTGCCTTGGACATTATCAATAATTGATTGGTCTTAGGCCACTTTCGAAGTGATGGTTTTAATTATTGAAGTAACTCCGAAAACTTATGTACCCCAAAATATTACCGTATTTATTCTGAATATACTTAACTTTAAGTTGTACATGTAACTACTGGCAACAGGAAATAATTAACAAATGGACTTAGGCCACTTTCAAAATAAACGGCTATATATAGCAATTATTTTAACCCGATATTGGTTTGGTATACAGTGACATAAAAAAAACTACAACAAAGACGTTACAGTTTCGCATTTGCCATACATATGTCATAGTGTGAGGAATATTTCTTGAAGGAGTCGATGGGAATGCCGTCAAAGTATTCCTGACACCCCTCGCTCGAAGGATGTTTATATGATGGCGATAGCGTTGGGTCGAGGGGGAGACCAGGCCCTCCGGGCCCTGGATGACGCTGTGCGAGGATTCATTCGGGTTTTAGCAGTTATAAAGAAAGCATCTTCCTTGTATTCCCAGTATACTAATACAATAAAATAATCTTTGAGCTGTCACGCTTATAATACATAACGTATTTTATTGGAACACCCTGTATTATTCTATATGTTCCGAATTAAGTACAAAAGGGCGTCGCTTTGCTGAATATTTCTTCTTCAATCTCTTTCAAAATAATATTTATAACATTTTTTATAACGTTATTTAATTCCGTACGACGTCTTTGTTTGCCCATTTTGAGATACCACTTAACGCTGAACTCAACTAAACTGGTCCGAACGATTATTGATCAGTGGATACTCGCTACTCGACTAAATTACTCGCTACTCGACTAAATCACTCGCTACTCGACTAAATTACTCGCTACTCGACTAAATTACTAGCCGTGTCTGAACTAGGCTTAACGTACCGGGGAGGGACGCGTACCAAGCGTTCTTATTATATCTTTTATATTTGTGGTTGGGTGCTACATACCCGTGCGGGGTTCTATTTCTTCGATTTTTTCTCATAGAAAGTTCATAGGAAATAAAATAATAGTCGCTAGCATACACTGAGAAAAAAATTTGCTTGATCGAAGTAAATATATTTTTAAACAGTCCTAAGAGCACATTTATTCATTTGATCCAAATAAATAAATAATAAATCAATAATATTTATATTGATTTAATTTAATATTATTTCGATCAAATCAGTATTTATTCGAATCGAATAAACGCGCTCTCAGGACTGTTCAAAAATACGTTAATTTGGATCGAGCAAATTTTTCTCAGTGTAGAGAAATTTATTTCGATACTCTAGAATCATATACATATTTACAATATTTATTGCTTAATTTGCACGCCCGATAAATTCAATCAGATTACTACCGAAAGTAACATACGCGAAAAAAAACGAAAACATTTTTGCTATCGTTGTTCAATAGACCGTGGTGCTATAAAATCCTTAAAAATTCCGATGAACTTTGCGCGAAAGAGCGAAAAGCGACGGTCGGTAGGAGTACAAGCCATTACCCTCCTCCCTGTTCCCCCATCTCACTCTTTTCCGCCACCTCTGCAATAACGGTACATTAGAAGATTTTAACGGCGAAATTGAATAACTCCGCGGATAATCAAGTTATGCCCGCTTATGGAAATATCCACTAAGGGGGGAGGACAGACGGAATGAAGGCATTAGGGGTGAGTGACGCGCTGACGTCGCCCGCTCCCTCCCCGCACCGACGAGCGGGGTCCTCCTCCTCCTCCGGTTCGGCCGACGGAGGTTTCGAATCCCGTCGAGATCCGTTCGGTCAGAACAACCCCGGTCGGACGCGCGCGCGCGCGGAGGAGTGGAAGACCGCGGGCAACAACCCCCCCAGGAGGTGAGCGTGATGACGAGGCGCGATCTCCGTCGGCTCCCACGCCCCCAACGCCCCGCTCGTTAGCCGGAGTCAGCAGCGGACGTCATCGACGTGTCATTCGGAACGGAGAGCTCCCCGGTTTGCCCGACGCCGCTCTCGCCGTGCAACGCCCACTGACATCGACCTGACGCAGCAACGACGCCGGCACACGAACGACGTCGCGCGGGAAACGAAACGAACTCGCAAATTAACGAACTCGAACCGGCTCGATGACAGCTCTCTTTCGACGTGGATATAAGTGTCGCCTTTGTGCCTATAGGTGCGTGTGTAGCTATACGCATCGCACCACGGAGGCGTGCGTATTCAAGTGGATAGATTTATTATTCCCAAGGAACACACTTCTCATGTATTAGAGCACTTGGGAGTTATGAACTATCGTAATTTAGAAACGATTGGCTTTCGCGTATGGGCGACTCGAATTTATTAATGAAGTAAAGAGCCATGTCCACGTGTAGTTGCCGATAGGTAGACTACACTAAGAGAAGTAATTGTTGGTGTCAAAAAAATGTTCTCTTTAATCAAAAACGTGATATAATTCCGGTTATGGCTTTCTTTGTGCAAGGAAATATTTGATAGGCTCGAGTAATCGTTTTTTTTTTGCGCAGAAAGAATTTCATGTTCCAACGAAAGTATCCTTGAATTAGAAATATATTCTTTGACTAAGGGGGCCGGTTTTACCAATGCGGTATAAACGCGGTATAGTGCTATACTGAGAATAACCAGCAATAAGCCTTATGGTTATTCTCAGTATAGCGCTATACCGCGTTTATACCTGTTGGTAAAACCGGCCCTAAGAATCTGTATTCTTAAAAATCTGTAAGATCATATGTGCTCTTGATTTAAGACATTTTTTTTGACGCTAACAATTATTTCTCCCAGTGAAGTTTGGAGATCTTTACTTCGGGTCGGGCTTCCAGTTAATTTATCCTAAGGACAACGAAGCAGTGGTGAACGCAAATTATACGTATAGACGAGAGATGAAACGATCCGCGCATCGTAGCGCTACAATCATCTCCGGAAGCTGCGCGCGTGCGGAATTGGGAAGATTTCACGACACGTCTCGAAATTGCTCGTTGCGAGAGAGGCGGATCGCGATCTAATTAGAGTCGATCCATCGCAGGGGTGGGGGGGATCGAAGCGAGGGGAGGAACTCCCTTCCACTTCTCTCTCGCTTCGCTCGCGGCAGTTTCTGCTTATATCGAGGTGAGGGTGGGAGAGGAGGGTAGTGTACCGCGAAGGGGTCGTCTCGAGGCAATCGGGCTAAACTACGGACTCATTTACACACTTAGCCCTGCTTCCGCCTCGCTCGTTCCCACCCCGAGCGACGAGACCCAAATGGTTTTCATATTGTCTTTTTACCGCTCATTTTCATTTTATCGCTTGTTTGGGCGCTCAAAGCCCCGAATGGGTTAATTCCCATCCTCTCTCCTCTACGGGTTTTGGCACTCACCCCGCTCCTCGCCCGACGACGTGAGATTTACGACGACGGCGTGTGTACGGGGCATACCCCCTCCGCCCCGCCCGCAGGCTCCCTCTTTCCTTCGTGTGCATTGTTCTTACCGTGGTACGTTGAGACGCGTTTAAAGGGAACCCGGATGTACACACGCGTGCACTCTTCGAGAAATTGTAGCTCATATGCATTTATATTGCATTTTCCGCGTATCAGCGGTCGGAGCCGTCGATCGTATCTCTTTCCTCGGGGTTATGTACCGTGTAAACTAGAGTTGTATACTTTAACGTGTGTTTTTATGGATTCATCTGATTTCTCTATTTTTGTAGGTTGTTGTTTAAAGTATCAGCAATCTCGTCCAAGAGAAACATAAAATATTCTAATGCCCCAGATAGCACGGTAAATGGACATTTATTGCATACTTTTTTGTTCTACTAATATGTCAATAGACACCAGCTTACAAAGTACCTCAAAGATCCCATATATCAAAATACAGTAGCATAATACTTTACGTTTACTTGCCTGCAAGGTGAAGTTTTTTTCTTCAGTAATGTCTACAGTAGTGAAAAAAAGGTAAATTGCAGCAGAGGAAGAATGCAATCCAATAAATTCTACTGTTGCATTTTCAAAGTAGAATATTTAAAAAGGATCGAAGAATGTCTTGTTCATGAGTCTCTTCAGTAGATGCAACGTATGATGCATTTTGCTTTTTATATCGTCACCCAGTAAGTTCCTTGCAAATAATGCATCTATTTTTAAAATACCTATTGTCAACAATCATTGTACAAGTCACCTGTGTTATCTGAATTTTGAAACAACTCCAGCTTACAGTATTTACATGAATAGCGTTTTCGACCATATCGCTCCGATTTCCACGACTTTTCAATCTCTCATCGAAACGACAGGCACTTATATTATATATCAGCCCTTCTGGATGATTGCTACGGGTGTCTAATAGTTTTCTTTGTAGGGTTCCACGGGGAAGCGAGGTGGTCCCTCGTGGAAAAGCATCGAGTTTGCGGGGGTGGCTCGGACCGGGCTGCTGCTGCCAGCACTTAAGACTATTGTTTTCAATGTAATTGGATAGCTCCTACTGTCTCCCTCCCTCTCCTCTTTCCCTCTCGTCCTCCCTGCCCCCAGTCGTCTGTAGGGAGAAGGGTGCGAGCCAGCCGCCCCACGAAGCTTCAACAATTATCTTGATTGTTTTATGCATATATACCTACCTACCAACAGACACCGACTACCCGAGAGACGCAATATCCTTTCCGACCACCCCATGATCCTGTACACACCGCCGTCGCACGCTTTACAACGCTCCCCCGCGTTCACCTGCTCCGAAACTCCGCAACGGAACTTTCGTGGCTCGTTTAGAGAAAGTTTTTCATTTTTATTTCACATTCGTTTTTCGCTGCAATTCACTATCGCCCGAGAAATAATTCGAAATATATACTGAGAAAAATAATTAGGTTAAAATAGCTAAACGCGTCTAGTTAAACGTATTTCTTCTTAAACGTAGTTATTCTAATGAAAAGACTGGTCAGTTGACTCAAATGTCTAGTTATTCTAACCAAATGTTTAGTCACTCTAGTCGAACGTTTAGTTATTCTAGAAAAAAATTAGTTTAATCAAACACAGATGAAGGATTCGTATTTCACCAAGCGATTATCATCTCCAGGATTTTGGTTAAATTGACCAAGTTATTTTTCTCAGTATGTCTTGATAATAAAAAATATCAATATAGGGTTGCAAGTAGAGAGATGGCGTACGCTTCTACTACTACGCCTCGATTTTTCCAAGTCCCTTTTGTGTGTGTGTATGTGTGTGTATTTGCGCTACACTATAACACCGCGTAAACCGACTCCTCTCGCGAATATCAAACGCGAACAATGCCGCGGGCAGGTCGATCTAATTAGGATAAGAATCGCGCGGATCGTCGCCTCTTCCGCTTCCCCTTTCTCTCGGCCGTTGCAGGACGAACACAATGCAAGTTGATGGCCCCGCGTACGAGGCGGTGGTGGCCGGTGGCAGATTCTCCCCCCGCATGGCTCGCCTCCAAGAAACATGATATACCGGCGGGGTGCGCGCGTGCGCGCCGTGCAACGCGCGCTGCGACCGCTAATACGCTTTCCAAAAATACCGCAGGCTTCGACAAAAAGCTGACCGGGAATGTAATACCCGCGGTAGCGGTGGCAGCGCCACGTGCTAATTATGTAAAAATATTATGCGGTTCGTCCCCGCTGCTGCACCACCGCTCGGGATATGATTTTTCTCCGCCATATCGCTTGCACTCTTCCTCGTTCCCCTCCGCTGCACTCTTTGCATGCCCTGCTACGATTTTCATATTAAAGAAAATGCACCGAAAATGTAACTCATTCGTAGCTAATAAATGTTTGTTTGAATATGGCAAAATCAAAATTTTATTGAATCAAGTAAATATTCGTTAACTATTACGATATTTATTCGGCACAAGTTGATCCTGCGAGGCAACCAATTGAATGAAATAAAGATTTTAATAATTAACATATATTAACGAAATATTTATTTCGCCGTATTTGAAATTACATTTATTAACTATTAATAAACTGTTTTCTCGATGTGTGTATATCGTTCATTACATTTCTACATCTCTGTTATTCCACACACGTGACAAAAATGTTTTCCAATCAATTAAATATGTGTTTAATAGTCCTAAAATCATATTTTATTATTAGAATGAATTGGACGTATATAAATATAGTATTAATTTAATTTTGAACGTTATTCGAATAGAATCGACATTCATTCGAATCGAATAAATGTGCTCTATCCAAAAACACGTTTATTTCGATAAAGCAGTGTATATATTATAAGTAAGGCTATACTCTGCAACTTCCAATCAAGATCGCAATACACGGGCGAGCGAGTGATCCAGCGTCGCGATTCCGCTGCGTTCCTTGTCCGTTTCTCGCTCTCGACCGCTGCGTGAAATCAGATACTCCGTATACCTATATATATACAGGAGGGAAAACTGGTTTCCGAAGTGCCAACTCTAAGCGCTCCGTATCGCCGTATAAAAGCGCGGCTACGTCGCGTGTAATCGCGCGCATGAACGCTCTTACCTATAGAGACAGCGCATTTATCCGTACGCTCGCTATCTCTTTGTAACGAACACCGCAGCGATCGCGGTCAGAGGGGCTGATAATTCCATTCGAGGATATGGGAACGACTCCGCGCGACGTTCCGTGCCGGTTGCCGTACACCATGCGGCGAAGTTTCGTTGCAAGAGACGCGATGCACCTTCGCCCGAGGGGGAGAATTTGTTGCACTCGCTCGTTCGCGGGATGTTCGTAATTAGTCGGGGTATTATATTTCGAATCGTTCCTTGTCGTCGAGGTTTATCTTACTTTTTATACGCGGTCGGCTGTAAGATATCGGAACCACCTGCGAATGCATTATCTTGCCATTTGTATGCACGTGCGGGACTAATTTCGCAGGTACAATAATTGCAATAGCAACTGATAAAGATGCAGGTGCACGTTTCTATACTAATCTTTTCTCCCGGCATAGCTCTACAGCTTTTATCAGGACGAAGAGGGAGAAGAAACTCTGTACGCGGTAGGTCGTTTCTCCGGGCGCAGCGCCGCGCATCTGCGCCGATGTGACTAGCGATAAAACGTGAACGGCGCGCCGAACCGCGGCGTTTTTACCTCATTCCCAGCAACAAATAATATTTCGCAGGTGTACGCGCCGCGGTCGAGGGATGCGATCTTGCAACGCGCGCCGATGCAGCGCGCGTTGCACCATGTCGACGGGTTATGTACCATTTACCTGACTGCGAGCACCGTGAAAAATATCGAGAACGCGTAACATTCCCACGCATCGGTGAACCAATTTCTGACGTATTTTTATATCTCTCTGTTGCAGCATCCCTACCCTTCGGAAGATCAGAAAAAGCAACTGGCGCAGGATACGGGGTTGACGATCCTTCAAGTGAACAATTGGTGAGTCTTATACACGATATTTTATCAGGTATATATACAATCTGCATCTTGGGAGGATAATAAGAAAAATTCCAAAATGTTTGAATTACAAGTTCACCGCTGCTTCGTAAACCAGTGATCTTATTATTCGAAAATCTGCTTGCTACCGAGATCGGTAGGAAGAAAAATCGACGAACTTAACCCTCAGCCTTCACCTCGATCGAGCACGCATGTATGTACCTACGCTCTGTAAATTGAAAACCACATAGAGAAAAAGAATTAATTGGATCTATTAAAGGCTACTTGCGGGGTCGCAAGTAATTATTTATTTACATCAATTAAATCCCTCCTCATATCAATTTGATATTTCTTCCTTTTAATTACGTATTTTCCACATGATTGTAAGGAAGAGATATCAAACTGACGTATTACGAAATTTCATTGGTATGAATAAATAATTACTTATACGACGCCGCAGTTAATTTTCAGTAGATCCGACTAATTCTGTTTCTCTGTACATAATCTGCCCAGGCGGAAAAATTCTATATATTTTTATATAATTGTATATAATTTGTATATAATTATATATAATTGTATATAATCCATATTTGATTTTGGTTTTATATAGGTTATGTATGATATCTATATCAACCATATACGGACTATATATAGATTTTTAAATTATTGTATAATCCATATATGACCAAAAACACATATGGATCATATAGAACTTTCCCGCCTGGACAGAAAGGTGCTAAATGACAAAAATATGAAAAACATTCACGAAAAACGCTGTAATAATTTATTTTAAAAAAACTCAAATACTGAAATGTTTGGCTTTTGCCACTTAGCACCTTTCTATATTATGGCCTTCAATTATTATTGTACGAGCGAACAGAGTTGGACGAATGACGCGCGCAAATTTGGCGCAACAACGCCTCTCTTCCGGGGCGTCCCGAAAGATCCTCGCTCGAGGGAGTTGCGGCCGAGCGCGTTCGCGTCGCCGCGTCGCTACTCATAACCCCCGGACACTAATACCGCTAAATCCGGTTTTAGCGAGAAAGGGTTAAGATGGCGGCGAAGGGCGTCTTCGGGGCTTAGTCCGTCTTGTCGGAAGGGGTGGGAGAGTCGGTCCCGCTGATCCAGCGGGGCTTTCGCCGTATCCCGACGCGGCATCTTGATAGATGTTTCCGCGTCGCACCTGCGCCGCCGTACGAATTACATCGGCGCGCCCCGCGTTTTGGCTCCGCGCGAAAATTAAACGAAATCTCCAACCCCGACGCGGGCGCACGTCCACCCGACGCGACGCGGGGCGTCGCGCGCCCCGTTGTCGCGCGGATAATCTCTTTGGCTAACTTTAGAGAGATCGAAATAATCCAGATTAGTCACACGCGTCCCGCGCGCGGGTGATTCAGCCGGCCGCGCAACTCGAGACGCGCGTCGCATCGCCGGTATCGCCGCGCGTCGCGGCGCTGCCTTACGCGAGGATCTTCGCGCGAGGATATAAAACGCGAAATGAATTGCCAGATAACCCCGTCGCCCGCGCGCCCCGTTGCGCCACGACGAATGCGGGTGGTTCGTCGTATAAATAAAATGAGAGCCGCTCCGCGCGCACGGCGTCGCGACGCCGCTAGCGGGTTTATAATAAGAGGGCGCCCTGGTAGGGGGATGGGAGGGGTGGATGAGCGGACGCTCGGTAATTGAGCACAAATCAAGTTTAAGGAGCGCGAGTGGCGTCGCGTCGCGAGCGAGCGCGGTCGTTGTTGATTTGCGACGCGGGCAAACGTGTGCGCGAGCGCGGCGTCGCGACGCTGATACGCCCACGCGTTTGATATCGCGCGGTGGCGGCGTCGCACTTTCAAGCGCGACTTTCCGGCTTGACAGCCGAAATAACTTTCGATGCTGCTGATGCAGTTGCAGTTTGGGGGAGGGGGGTACATTTGTGAATATATTGTTCAAAATAGTTTATTCAAATCCTTCATAGATAAATAATTAACACGAGATGAAACATTTCTATCGTTCCGCTGAGTTTACTCCGCAACACCGACAATAATTTATAGCGCGCGTTTAAGAATAGCGCGAAAGGTTCGGGGTAATATCCCGCGCGCGCGTTTGTATCCTCGCGTTGACGTTTATGCGGGGAGAGCAATTTCTTCGCGCGCGCGCGCGGTTCGCGGGATATTTTATCTCGCGCGCGGACTCTCATGTTTCCGTAATGCAATTAGACGACGGAGCGCCGCGGTAATGCCGTGCGGCATAGGAATAGCCGCGTTCTAATTAGAATAGGTGTATGCGGAGACAAATGAAATAATTTTCAAATAAAATAGTTGTACGCGCGGGCGAGCATCCCCGGAGGAAGGCGATCTCCTCCGCGCAGCCCTCCTTCTCCTCCCTCTATTCGTCCACAATTTTCCGTCACATATATCAACGCGGACAGTAGTTAGAACCGTTGCCAGCTTGTTACCGTGTACTCGCGTATATATGTATGTACATACATATATATTATGCCAGAATACGTTGAACAACGTCGAAACCCCCCTCCGACCGCTGCGTTCGCGCGCGAGACCGTTCAAGCGTTTATCGCGCGAGGGATCTGCCCTCGTACCTCTATTCTCTCGTAGACGTGAAATTTCATTTTTCCTCCTCTCGGGAAGCATTCGCGCTGTATCGTCTTTATTTTCGGAGCTTCCTTTGAATTTCGACGCAATTTTATTTTGAATGTTTCGTCAAAATCAATGGCAATTTTAATCGTTAATTACATGTATTCAAATTGCGTGGTCAAGAGAAATGATTGGGATTCATAGCCATATTATACTTTCTTCAAAATGCTATTTTATTCACTCTCTCCCTGTATTGTATAATCTCTAATCCTAATGTGTGTCGGGATATATAAGAGGAAGAGGTCCATGAAATAATTACATTTGCTCTATTTCGATAACTGCAGGTCTACATTGAAGTATGCTATGTGTAAAATTCAAATTAGCGGGACCGTAACGCCAGGAGAAAAATGCGAGGCGAGAGACTATAATATTCTCGCTAATTTAACCACTCTCTCCTCCTCTCCCTCTATCTCTCTCTCTCACTCTCTCTTTCTCCCCGACTGCGTTAATAAACCAGAGGTTATTTATTGGCTCGCCTCACCAACGTTGCACGGCGCGGCAGCAGTTGGCACTTACGCCGTTTATTTTTCGGCGGTTGTGTCGCCGGTATAGCGCGACGGCCTTAGCTCCTTTTTCTCCTATAACGTGGCGCATTCCATAGCGAGTCGCGAGATCATTCGTTCCGTCTCGCTCGAAATTCCTTAACGGGCTAGAGTCACGCGTTTCCAGCACTCCGCGGGATTTAATTTCGAGGTACGTTTTAATCGCGATTATCTCATTAACGGTGAACTTTTCACCAAAACTCTTATATACCTTTCTTATAGATCAAAGTCAAATCTTCAAAAAAGTATTATACCCATCTCATCCAAAAGTTCATGGATAACGAGATAATCGCGATGAAAGTGGACAGCTGATGCTGACACGGATTATCGACATTCCAACGTCCAAATAATATTATATATCGATCCTCTCTTTCCATGCCTTCTTGCCTTTTTTCGACCGCTTCTCAAAGCCGCCGACTTCTCACACTCATCCTCACCCGTACTCTTCTTACGTAACGTCCTTCATCGCCCGTTTGTTACGCATACATACTCACACGCGAGCCGCCCGTATCGTCGCGAGAGATCGTTAACATCATAGCCTTGCGTCTCGCTGTAATTTAGACCCTTGTAAAACCACGGATACTCGCGCGCGAGTTTAGCGCGGGACGGGGAAGGGGGTGGCG
Source organism: Xiphydria camelus (assembly GCA_963678675.1). Classification (NCBI taxonomy): domain Eukaryota; kingdom Metazoa; phylum Arthropoda; class Insecta; order Hymenoptera; family Xiphydriidae; genus Xiphydria; species Xiphydria camelus. The sequence continues at coordinate 4,802,453 of OY783199.1, forward strand.
CGTTCGCGAGGGCGGGTTCCCCTGAATACGTGGCTCTCTACGTTCCGGCACGGTTACGACTCGCCCGCTCTATAGACGCACAGTTCGCCGAGTTGCTAACGAGACATTTCGTTTTACAAAATCGTCCGAGACGCGACAGTCGCCGGAGAACGGGAACTGTAAATTCACCGGCTTCCGGGTGTTAATACGGACGCGTCTCGCGCGCTGCTTGGACGATGCAATTTGAAGGTGACGGCGGTTATCTATCGTCTGCTTTTCCGCGAACGTCGCGCCGCACGAGCCGTTCATTCAACGCGTCGTGATGACCCGTCCGCGCTATGTACGTGGTTTTCAATTACAGCCGACTGCAGTTTGCGTACGTTGCACGAGTGCACGTGGTACGTTTATCCAGATGCATTTTGTCATTTTAATCTTATCATTTTTGTAGCTTTACATAGAGGAAAATAACTCGGTTAAAACGACAAACAGCATCTGGCTAAACAAGCTATTTTTCTCAGTGTAGAGCTGCCAAAATGCTATATCGACATTTCTAACGCATCTCTTTCGCGCGATACAATCTACCGCGCTCCACGCGCGTCGATCGATCAGACCGGTCAGTTCGCGGCAATCGTTTTGACGACGTCTTATAAATATCAGGCGAGCCGTGCCGCCTTGGCACTCCGGAAATGGAGCTCCCCGTGTAAACGCCGGGTACACAAGTGCGACGATGCCCGTCCATCCACGGCAACACGCGTTGATCCTTCCGTACGGCGTTGCGCAACGACGACCGCTCCTGCGAAAAGAGAAAGAAAGGAAGGGAGGTGAGACACCCATTCGTGACCTCTGCCGCAGATCGCCCGATAAGCGGCGATCGTCTTAATTTAAGCCCCGCGAGACATTTGCATATTTCGACGAAGAATTTCAGACAGGAAGCGCGAAGCGGTAAATTAGACGCGGCACTCGGGTTGGATCGCGCGATAAACTCTTCGCTCTTCGTATTTCGGTGCGGGGAAAGTAGTCTCGGCGCTCCGCACGTGAGAATTCGCTCGAAAAAGGATTCGAATAAATGGTTGCAGTAGTGAGACTTATTAAAAGAAGGGATGACAAATGAAAGGAATTTCCCCACGAAGTGCCGGAAATTATTCGAATATCCCGGCCGAGCCTCTCGCTCGGCTTTCGACTCGTCGAGAAATCCCCAAAATCGAGCGATTTACGAGATCGTCCGATTCGGCCGCTAATTGGGAAATCGTCGTATCGGGGAATCTACAAATAGTCGCGCCATCCGCGCGCTGCCGCGGTGCAGCTTGGCGTTGTTCGCTCGTTTGTTCCGAGAGATGCAGGTGCGAGAACCCGCTCGTAAGTCAACCGGGTGCGCGTTGTCATCCCGGGTCGCGCTGTACAGATCGTATCGGGCGGTTCGACTTTTCGAAAAAGCGCGGTCAGCGTCTTCGAGGTGAGGGAATAATTCCGCGCGTCTTATCCAATCGCTTCTTTTAATTTCTCGCGTACAGCGCACTCAGAAATATCCCGAATAATTACAGCATCCGATCCAAGAGCCGAAACAATGATCCGCACTGACGATCCGACTCCTGCAGCAGGATTAGCCATTTTCCTGAGGCTGAATAACGCGTGCTACTCCGACCGACGCGCGCGCGGGCTTATTGGGTGCCTCCGTCAAACAATCTCATTTAGCTCTCCCCTTCCTTTTCTCTCTCTCTCTCTCTCCCTTGCGTGGTACCACCACCTCGTCCCACGGCGTACGGAAACCCTCTAGGGCCGGGGGTAGGAGTCGGATATCTAATTAGCGGGGGCTGATCGGTAATTACTACGATTAATCAATCCGTTTTCCATTTGTGCGCCGCTCGCGCGCGCAAGAGAGAGCGCACCAGAGGGTGAGAAGGAACGGAGGAAGGGCATTCGTAATGGTGGTGAGTCGAGTGCGAGGCGGTGGGAGGGACAGAGGTGGCGGAGGTATACCTATATGGCCGAGCGAAAAGGGGTGTTACCGCGCGGCGGCTCGACATTGTTCCACCTCGAAACGCACGTCGAGGTTCACAATGAACCTTGCCACTCGACCGTGGGCTTGGAAATGCGTCGAAGACGTTGCCACTCTCTGGTTCGCGGCTCCGAGGGGTTGCTTTCTTCGCGGCGACCCTTCCGAAGGAGCGGCACGGTGCCTACTAATTATTCGCTGTGATAATCGCCTCTGGGTGTACCAGGTGTCTTGGAATATTCATCGCGGAGGGACGGGAAGAGGGTTGTGCGTCAATCGTGACAGTCGAAGGTCCTTCGGTGCTTCGAAAATTGACCGATGGGTTTGAGAATTTTCTTGGAATATTTAGAGCGGTATGGTGAGCCATTTATTGTTTTTGGCGAGGGTTAATAAATTTATACACGGGAAAAACGAAACTGCACGAATTACAGCTCGATTCCGCCAGGAAGCTGTACAGAATTATACAGTAATTAGATGCTTTTTCTAGGAAACCGATAGAAATCTAGTTAAATTAGTATTTAGTACAAATTCTTGAAAATAAGTTCGAATCTCAGCGCTTCTGGATGAAGCAGTAAATATTGCTGGTTTATTTTTTTGCGTGTAGTTTATCTCTTGCTCAAAATAGGTCTCTTATACGATAGATTTAATTTTTAAGAGAGGGAAAGTAGTAAAGTAACCGATCCTGAAATTAGGCATTTTATCATACAGGCACGCGAAAGGGATCGAGGTGTAGGGTTGCTGGATCGTCAGGGTTTCGGCTTGCAGGCCGTGTCAATATGCATACATTTCGGCCCACTAGAGAACTTTTATTGCATTAGGCTCAGCGCGCGCATCTGTCTCCCCCGATTCGCTCGTTCAACACCGCTCGTATGGAATTGACGTTATCACTGGCGTAGGCACGCGGTTAAATTTGATCCGGAGAGATTTTCCGTGTTCAAATGTGTCACCCTTTAATCTCGAGAAACAACACCTCGATAATATAAATATCACGCTAAAAATTGGGAATAACTAGCAATCGGTTTATATATGTATATCGGGGAGAGAAATATTTCCTGCGAAAGTTCTGCAGTTTTGAAAGTTCTGTAACTTTTGTTACGGGTATTTTTTTCTATGACCAGCCAATCGCGAGATACGGCCATCCTTAGCGTATCCATCTGCCGCCAAAGTACTCTGCGAAACTTCCTGCATAGTCATTCTGGGTTGCAAAGTCCTAACGAACGCACGTTCCACAGTGAATCGCTTCGAAATAACGGGTAGTTCTGAGAACTGTTGAACGAGAGACTCGCGATTATTTCTCCATACGGTATTATATATATATTTATGATAATATATTTCTGAAAATAATCTTTCGAAAGAACTAAAGCCAACTTCCTTATAATGTGTGTGATAATAATGTTTTTCTCTCCCATAAATTAATCGCTAGTTATTCTCACCCTTTAGCGTAACGTTTATATCACCGAGGAGTTCTGTCTCGAGACTTGGGGGTGACTTATTATTATAAGGAAGTCTGTTTTAATTCCTTCGAAAGATTATTCTCGTAAGTATATTTACAAGAAAAGAAAGAATGCACCAATCTCGAAATGCACTTATCCAAGAATCCCTACACGCATTTTCACCCACCCTGTTCTTACGCCGTTGCCATATTCACAGCGGATGGATTACGACTCGTAACGCAGTACGCTAATGGCAACGGGGCGCGGAGGGCATACGGAGCCAAATCTCTTGATGCCATTAGCCCCGACTTTGTAAATAGTTTTCGCCCGAAGAATAACAATCGAATGGACGCGCGAGGGGTTTCTAACCCTAACGTTGCCGCCTCCCGCGCGCTCTCGCTTTTCGCTGCACTCGCGCGCACGCCCTCTCGTTGCGCGCAGGAGTCAATCGTGATTGATCACTGGGGATCGGCCCACCTCGGAGACCGTTAGGGGCGAGGGTGTGGAAGGGTTGCGCCGCGTTTGCCGGACCGAGGAGCCCGGTGAGCCCGTTATTTGTTTTGCGCGGGAGGATTATCGCGTTATTACTCGGAACGAGGCTACTACAATCGAGGGTTTCGAGCTCGGGTCAAGGGTCGCGCGGATGGTATCGAATTGGACGCGGCGAAGGAAAGGACCAGAGGAGAACGAGGGATTTAGCCCTCGCGCGAAGAGTCGCGCGCGGCGGATGCTGTGACTGCGGCGTGGATGCTGGATCGCCCGGGAGACGGATATACGGAGGGAAAGAGAGGAACAGAGTAGAGAGAGCCCCGAAGAGAAGGTCGACCCCGCCTCGGAGGCTCTCGCGGAAAGAGATAGAGAGAGAGAGGAGAGAGCCTATAGCCCCGTGGAACTGCTGGGACAATGCTTTCATCATTGCCGGTCTTTCTTTCATTCCCCGCGCCGGACCACTCCTCCTTTCTCTTCAACGCTTTTTACTTGCAAAGGATCCATTGTCGGTCGTTGTGGGTGGGGAGGGTATACCGCCGTCAGCCGCGGTAGGTATCAGTGTCGTCTCCGCGAAACGGGTTGGGGATGGGTTCTGTAGAAGTTCTTTGCTACCAACGGGGCTAGAAAGGAGGAGAAGGGTGAAGGAACCGATGACGTTCCTGCTTCGACGATGATATCGCTTCAGCCCTGTGTGTAAGCTATCCTTTCTCATTATCTGGTTGGATGTGTGTCAGATTATACGTGCAATTTTCACCGCAGCGATCGATAACGGAAGCATTACTTGTACATTCTAACGCACCATTTTTTTTTTCGCGACCCTGGAAGTCCTCCATCTCGACCGACGTCCCCCCACCCTCCGTCGAATGAAGATATCTTTTGAGGTATTACCTCGCGATTGTAGGATGATTGTCGTTGGAGAGAGCCCCGCGGGAGTCCGCCAGATGTTTCGCGGCGACCCAATCGGCCGACCCCCGAAGCGCCGTGCGACAATCAACCATCAAACAATCCGCCACCCTCCGAGTGGTTGGTTGGCGGACCAAAACACACTCGGCCCTCGCCCGCAGTCTTTTCGCGAACGCTCCGAGCGTGAGCATATGCCCCGGCGGACGGGGTGATTGTTTCGCGTAGGGTCGTTTCGGGGTGGCGCGGGACGGTGGTCGTCGTCATAGTCACCTGTCGCGCGGGGGAGTTGAAATTGGCCACTTCCAAGGGAGTCCCGGACATTGCACTCGGCTAGGAATAAAGTTCCTTTGTGTCTCCGTGTCTCGGTAAGACGGTGATCGATGCCTTCGCACCAGCTAGGGTAACCTACCCAATAGATAAACACCTCCAGTATAGATGAACACTTCGATGCTTTTCAAGTATCAAGTTCTGTCCATCTACTGGATTTTGTCGTCTGCTTCGTTCATCTATCGGGTAGGTTATCCCACGTTGGTAGAATAATTCGACTGGTACCAGAAGTGATACGTGCTTTTTTTGATACTTTTTGAATTATTTAAAGGGTATCTTTTTGGTGTACAAAAAATATGACGCGGCAGACAGATATCTCGAAACCCATTAGACGTTTCGTTGCACGTGATTCCACTCGGCTTATCGCTCTCTCGATTTTCGCGCGAGAAAAGGTACGCGATACGATAGACGAAAAAGAGGCGATCGAATCACACGGCACGAAGCATTTTATCCTCCGCGTCGTCCTCATCCCGCCGCGAAGACTCTCCGGGCAGGGATCCCGGGCACGGATCGTCCGGAGGAAACTACCGGTGTTTTAGTTCCCATAAAGGACACCACGCGCCCGTCCTATCGTGTTACGGTATCACGGAGGAGCGGAGGAAGGAGGTCCGCACGGTTACGACGGTCTCGAGTCCTTTGTACGCCATTCGGAAGCTCGTTTGATGGCCCGTGGAGCCGTTATTGTCTCCAGACGCATCCACTATACCGTTACTGCCGCTGCCCGTTGACCACACGTCCGATAACGACAGACCGGGAAATTGTTAAAAAACCGTCTCCGACGCCCTCCTTCGTTGTTTAGCTTTACGGCTCCCGCCGTGGGCCCTCCTACTTCTCCACCCCTCTCCGGCTTTTCTCCTCGAAGGGGCTCGCTCGCACGACGCGCGGAAGGCAGTAACTAAGTTTTTATCGGGCCATATATTACGCGGATGCGATGGCTTCTGTCTCGCCGACGTCTAAGACGTCAGGGTAACGTTACGGGCGATGATTGGGTGTCCTATATACGCGTGTATTCGGTGAATCGCTAGACTAACACCTGTATCCAGTTGAGTGCATCGAGATGGACGATGTGTTCCTGATTATACGCGCCTTTAAATTGCATTCCAGATGCAAATTATGTTTGGGAGTTAACGTCAGAATGAAGTGTTCGCTTTAATCACGATTATCTCGTTACGCGCGAATTTTTCGAAGAACTTCGCAGAGTGCTTTTTTGAAGACGATAGTTCAAGCTACAAAAAAGTTCTATATCGATATCAGCGAATTATTCACGGATATCGAGATAATTCAGGTCGAATCGCGCGGAAAGTTTATTCATCGATGCACTTTGCTCCAAGTCTCGTAGATCCACGATCGATAGAGCCCCTTCTCCCTCTCCTTCGCCCCGTTCGCCTTGATCCAAAGCCAAGTCGATTTTCCCTACATCCTGGGGTAATTTCACGCCTTCCGCCAGTCACCGCCTCGTCGAGAGGATCGACCCGGAGAGCAATTTCCTCTCCTTTCCGAGCGGCGCTCCGCGAGAAACAATTTACGCTAATTACAACGCCGGCTAATTGTACCGCCGCGGTCGACCTCTCTTTCTCCTCGGCTCGCTCCCTCTCTCGTGCTTTCCCTACGTAGGTGCCTCGCTCTCGCTCTGCGCAAGAACGCTCCCCGCGCCGTGGCGGAATCGCGCGGCACGTCATTTATAATGCATAAGACGTGAGAGAGCTTATATATACCCCGAGTCTCTATGTAACCGGTCGACTGGGAGTACATACCCTGCGCGATCGGTCGGGGCGAACCATAATACCTACCACGAGCGCCGTTCCACCCCGGCGCGACCCAGTTTCACCCTTTCAATTCTCTTAAATTTCGAGCGAATTCTTTGGGCGACGCCTCCTCGCTCCGAGATTCCCTCTCTCTCTCTTTCTCCTACCCCTCCCTCTGTCTCCCTCTTCCCGTTGTAAGGCTTGCGAGAAATGGCCTTTCCTCCACCGGAATCGTGGCGCAAGCAACGCAAGCGAAACCGCGCTGCAAGCGGAAGTCGTACGGGAAGCAAAGTTCCAGTTTCAGGCAACTTCCTGTAACGAACGATTCCCTCTCGCGGGATTTAAGAGCGGTCCTGGATGGTCGAGCACTTCCGCTCGGCTCGGCTTAATGTTATCTCGCTTTTTGACCCGTGAAGATAGTGAGGAGACTGTCTCGCGATGTCCGGATGTGTGTAGGAGGGGGTGATAAAGGAGAATGTTTGAATGCGGTAAATAATTTAACAGCTAATTAGCATCTCACATATTTTTTTCTAAAATGCACGAGAGAAAAATTTAGTTTTGACTAAATCGGCGGTTACGGGTAGGAGAATGCAGATTTAATTATAATATTTCGACTAATAATAATTGACTCGAATGAACTATAGCCTGTTTCTTTCAAATAGCCGTTAATCGTTACAACCAAATTTATTAATCGGAGCGACTAATTCTGCATTCCCCCACTCGTAAACGCAGATTTAATTGAATGTACCACTTTTTTCTGTCAGTGTAACTCGCATTACACTCTGTCGTACATACGTGTTGCTCCTCCTATTTCCATTCTTCATTACAGACAATCTAGAGTCACGCGGTACTCCGTCGTATCGCTATCGCATTTATCCCGCAGCGAAGCAGAATCCCTCGGGACTTGAGGCACTGGCTCTCTTTCTCTCTCCGCTTATTCGCTCCCGATTCTGAAAATATTCACGTGCAAAGTCTCCTAAGAAGGAGGGTAGGGAAGAAAGGAGCCCGCGCGCGCGTTTATAATAAAACAATATCCGAGGATTCCCTTAAGTTGCATATTCAATGATTTCCTCGGAGACTCGGGAGGAGAAGCCGAGCGCGTTTCCTGGAGGGCGACCGCGGAGCCAGCAGAGTCCCAGTAAAATTGGAATCGTTAAAACGCGACGACGGAGACTGCAGTGTTTCCAAATCTCTCTCCACCTTTTCACTTTCAGTCAGCTTACACCAAGGAAACAATTTATTTATAGTTAATAAATGTAATTTCAAATACGGCGAAATAAGTATTTCGTTAGGAGAAGAAAATATATGTTAATTATTAAAATATTTATTTCATTCAAATGTGGTTGCCTCAGAGGATAAAATTGTGCCAAACAAATATCGTAATAGTTAACGAATATTTACTGGATCCAATAAACTGTTTACTTTGCCATTTTCAGACAAATATTTATTATCTATAAATAAACTATTTTTCCGAGGCGAATTGGACCGTATAGATCCATATTTTTAAAATCACGTTGAAAATGAGTATTGGAATCGTTCATATGACTTCGTTCCTTTCTAATGAAATAATACGAACAATCGAGGTGTTAATCTTCACCACGATTTAAGAAATATAGATCTATGATCCGATTCGCCCTGTGATCCAATACGCCTCGGTCTACCTTACTTATTATTCGTGTATTTCCTTGCATTGCTTCAGCCCCGAGCTTCGTCAAATGGTATTTAATCAGCCATCCAATTTTTATCGCGCGGTTCCACGCGATCTCCTTCATTATTTCATCCCACAAACCACTCGCGACTATTGGCATTCTCGTTACGTTTTAGCGGCAATGACACCAAAGTATCGCGCGACGCGCGAGAAGAATAGCAAGAGAAAGAGGAGGTGGACAAAAGGCCCAGCGTGTCGTGGGTGGCACCGGAACTCCAATTCAGTGGCCCACGGCATGATAAATATTGTTTAGTCGGACGAGAGCCGAGTAAGTGAAGCGGACGGTCCTCCGCGGTTGGATCGGGTGGTGAGTGATGCCCAGCGCGCGCCTCCCGTCAACGGCGCGGGGCTCTCGGCGCGCGAAGGAGAATGATGATGACATAATGACGTCGCAGTGGGCGAGCAATAGCTGACATCCGCCGCCGAATATATCTCCACCTATACATGCGGGGAAAGGAGATCTCGCACGGGTCGTACATGGCGTGTACCTGCTGATCATACGAGAGACGCGATCAAAAATCGAAATAAGATATAATTCCGGGAGAAATTTTCCAGGAGAAACTTCGCCTATCTAATCCCTGGCGCGCGCGGCGTCGCGGACTTTCCTCCCCGCCGATCTTTGCTCGTCGATGCAGAGCGCGGAGAGAAAAAAAGCTTCCTCCCCTCGGGACGAGGGTAAGGGAGAATCGCGCACGGTGGGGCCTGTGAAAAATGACGACGCGGCCCTTCCGAGCTAGAAATGAAATCGGGGTGGCCGCTGGAAAGTGGAAAGGCCGCGCGGAATCGAGGAAAGGATGGCGGGAGGGGGGAGAGAGGATCCCGAAAGTGGAAGTATATCGACTGTGAGAACAACCCAGTTTCGGTGCGGAGTAGAGTGCGTCGCGCGTGACCCAGATGTCACAATGGACGGACGCGCGGTCCCGCCGTTACTCCGTGACGACTTTTTATGCAGGCGCAAAGTCCTTCGGGGAATACGCGAACGCGTGCAACGGGGAAATAGGCGGTACGGAGGAAGGTCGTCGCCGCGCGGCTATTCTTCCGAAAAGGAGAGCGAAACTGCGAGAGCGCGCAATGACGGACAGTAATCGGCCTTCGTAGGCTCGTAAACCGCACAACCTCCCGCCTATTCTGTCCTTAATGGGTCGGGGGTGTCCGTTCGCGATGTTCGACCTACTCCCTTAAGGGCAGTTTGCGGATGTCCTACGTGACGTCATCCCGTGGCGTCGAACTCCTCAATGCTTAATACAGCAGCCGCGGGGGCTGCTTCTGTATTCCGGGTCGTCGCTTTGGGGGACGAGAAATGGATCAGAATTTTCACCCAAATATTTCTCCAAATCGGAAGTAAGCGCTTACTACTTGTGTGCAGTTGATTGAAATGAATAATTTTAAAAAAGAAGAGAAACTTGTTAACGAATATGTGCAATTGAAGTTCAATTATTATAGATTAAACATTCCAGGAAGAATTAAATTATAAACCCACTCTCCAGTTGGGTATTTGAAATGCAATAATGATAAAAATAGTATCTATCCGGAATTTTAATTCGATCAGACTCTGATTAGAAAACAACTCGAGAAACCTCGAGATCGATCTCCGCGTCGACGCGTCTCTCCTCTCGTTTTAACCTTTCCGAAGTCGAAATAAACGACGACCGTTAAGCCTTCGTGGCCCCCGCTACAATCACCTCTCGTTCTTTTGCCCCGCCACTTCTCAGTCCGCCCGGTCGATGCAACGCGGCGCCGATTTTTTTCCCTTCCTTCCGCGAGAATCGTCCCTTTTCGCGTTCCCCGAGTCCCGTCCGTCGAGCCGCTCGCGCGCGAGTTCACTTCCATCTAGATATGATCGCACTTAGCATAACAATGAGCGAGCTCGCGAGCCCGGAGCGCGCGCGGCGATGCGAGTTTTGACAAATCGCCTCCTCGTCGTCGTCGTCCCTCCTCGTTCGGGGGGCTCCCTTTTTTGATCTCCCGGCGGAGCTCCTCGTCTAATTCTCCGGAATGTTTTCGGTCCGCGTCTCGCCGGGCGCAGCTTGCCTCCCGCCCCGTCCACATTGAATTTCCTCTCGCGTGCGCCGCGGAAGAAAAAAAAAAGAAATCCACCCCCTCTCGCGCGTTCGCTCGCGTCGTCCCGGGACGTTGTCGGGGTCGCTCCGTTTTTGCGCCTCATCGACGCCCGCCCGCGCTTTTTTCCTTCTACTCCTCCGTCTCTGCCCCATACGCGCGTACCTACCCCCGAGTGATGCGTATTTCGAAAAATTTTGGAACTCTCGCTCGCGCGTATGATTAATATTTATGGCTCGAATTCTGTCGCCCGTATAAAGCACGGAAGTGACAAAACGCCGCTGATTTATGCGCCGCGTTTCTTCGAAATTCGATGTGACTGATTTGTAGCCGCGGTTCTGCGGGGCGTCGTTAATCACATTTTGTCGGTGGCTCGCGCGTGCTATCTCTACTACCGCCTCGCGCGTATTCGCGCGGACCTGCATCGCTGCGGCACTACGAGTATGCGCCGATCTCCGACAGACGATGCATCTCTGCGTTTGTGCATATAACGAGGGAAGCTCGCGAACTATAATACATTTAAAAAAATGGAGGGAAGTTTGAACGAGTTGGAAACCGATCGAGAAACGATCGATCGCAGTGATTTTAATTGTCGCGAAAATGACGAGGGACGCTATAAAATAAAACTGAGATTTTTCGTGGCACGGGCGAATGGAACGCGAGTTAAATTCACATCGATCCGCGCGGAACACAACGCGCTTTCCGCCGTCGTCGTATCCCGCTTCATTTCCTGCAGCGATAGTTCATTAAAAAAGTGTTTCAGGGGCAATTCGGTGAGCTATTAGGTAGCCTCTATCACCCCTCCGGGGGCCGTTTCACCCCGCACCCTCTGTCCGCCCCCCGTGGGACCATGTGGAGTCAGCGGCGCGGGCATTACGCCGCAGAAAAAAATGTTCCGAAGCCAAACGTGCCTTAAGTATAGACAGAGGATACAAAGCTATTGCTTATAATCGCAATGGTAATGCGGATCGTAAAGTCATCGTGTCGAACGGTGTATAGACTCATTCGAAACACTCTAAAAAATGTGATTTTTAAATTAAACAAATTATCGTTAATACATCACTCGTCTAATCAAATAAAAATAATACATATATTCAATGATGTATACATTAACACGTTCCGTGCCACGTGTAGCATTGCTGATACACATTCGAAACGCTTTAAAAAAATGTGATTCCTGAATTAAATCACTTATCGTGAATACATCACTCGATTAATCAAATTAAAATAATATATACATTTACTAAAATATACATTAATTATTGCAGATTAAGAAGCTTATACGTATGTACGGAGGACACTTATCCGAAACGCTTTAAAAAATGTGATCCCTGAATTAAACCACTTATCGTGAATACATCATTCGATTAATCAAATAAAAATAATACGTATATTTAATGAAGTATACATTAATTATATTACAGATTAAGAAGCTTATACATATGTCTGGGGGGCAGATGGAGATGGCAGGACACGGAGAAACTAGAAACTCTCGCTCGATCTCTCAGCCAACACGCAACGTGGACGTCAGAACGTCCACGGCAAAAGCACTCGTCCCCGTAGGGGATGAAAGGCGTGGAAAGGCGAAAAGTGGGGCGGGTCGTTATCGTCGCGAGTGATATCGCGCGAAGCGAGCAGAGGGAATTCCTGCAGCGTGGCGGAATTTGACACGGATGCGAGAAGAAAATGAGAAAATAAGAACGGAGGGAAATATTCGGACTGGCTCTGCAGTTATACGCGATCCGAGATCGCGAACTGCAAAGGAGCGAGCCGGCGAGGATGCAAGGACGAGTAGAAAGCGACGAGGGGCCACGCGCGCGTCCGAGTTGATAAGACGACCTCGGCGGATGAGGATGCCGGGCGAAAGGTATAGAGCGAGGGATTGAACAAGGCCATTTATCAAGCGGGGGGGAGCAGGTGGGAAATCTAGCGATGACGAAGGGAGGGACGAGGGAGTAGGGACTTTTTGGAACGCAGCGACGGGGCGGCAGTGTTCCCGCGTCGTGTTGGATACGAGGAATCATTTTTTTCAACGCGGATCTCACGATTTTCTCGTTCGAGCGAAGGACGCGGAGGGGTGGGAAATATCGAGGATCGAAGTCGCTCGATATCACGTGATTTCGCCTCGTACGAGCGCGGTTCAGGAGTCGCCCTGGGCGATACGGCGTCAGCTTGCGCTCCAGGGAAGGGAAGGCGTTCGTAATTATACGGTAGCTACCAACTGTACGGCACTTTGGCCTCTCATCTCCTAAACCGTAAACTCGTTGGCCGGTCTAGCGGCTACCGGTCTTCCGTATAACGCCCTATACACCTCGCAACGTAATAATGACGCGCGCGAACGAACGAGGCGCCATAACTCGGCGGTAGAATGTGTATAGGTAACGTTCGGGCGATTAGCCAAACGCTATACGCGAATATGAGGAAGCTCGCTCTGGATGTACCTGCCCGCGGATAATGGGCGGCATCTACATTGTTCCCTGACGCGCTCAAAGTATCCGGCTTCTGCTCGACTAATTACAAACTTCCGGGGGGATGAAGAATACTCCGAAGCGCGCGCGCTCTCAGAGTTTTCTGGACCAAATTGATTTGGCGCATACCTCGCGATGCGTCGACTCGTCGCACCTCTATTTCGAGAAAGGGAGAGAGAGAAAACGAGGGAGACGTGCGCGCGTCACGCGTAGCCGAACAGCTGAAGCTCCCTATCGCGTCGACAATGATTCAGTGATCGGGGTAATGGCGCCGCGCTCCGTTTACATCGCGTGTAAACCGAGAGAATTGCAGCCGGCCGTGCCAACCCTCTGATCTTTAACGCCCGACGCGGACCTTTAATCCTCGGATACAATCAAGCAGCGCCGCCGAGACTCGCCGAATGATTGATCGCGGTCGGCTGGCCGTTCGCTTTTCACGCGTCCGGAACGCCGCGCGACCGCCGTGGCGCGCTTTGCATTCCTTGCCGTCGCGACGCGGCTGGATGCTGCGTGCTTTCGGAAAGCGGAGTTATCCTTCGCGTGTGGGATTTTCCTCCCTCTGCGCGCGCGACGCATCGCTTCGTCTCGCTGGAAAATGCCAGAGTTCGATCGGAAGAGGAAAGGCGAGGGAAAAATCGGATTCGGTCCGAAACCGAAAATGGGGTGGGAAAAGAGGATACGTGTAAATCAGACCGGGACTCGGGAAAGGCGGTGAGAGAGAGAGAGAGAGAGTCCTTCTTTCTCTCTCCTCCTCCGCGTCTGCTGGGAATAGGGGATGAAGTTGATCGGTCCGCGGCCGTTTCGACGATGCAAATGCAACAACTCTCGCCCGGGCGGCGAGAGCGTCGAGAGGCGGAGAGCGCGCGGGGGTGGTTGTTTCGTCGCCGGGTGATATATCGCCTCTCACCCACGCGCGCGCAAAACTCTCCTCGCCGAACGAACGTATTTTCAGCCCTGCAGCGGGGCTCCTCTTTTTTGCGTTCGCCAGCCAAAGCAGGCTTTAGGCGGAGCGCCCTCACGGAGCTCAACCGGGTCCGACCCCGGGACCCGCTGCCGCTTCTGTATTAGTTTTTACGAGGATAATACACAACGTTTAAAGGGATAAGGGATTAAATCCGCGAGCACCTGACCGTCCCCTGCGGAGGGTACGAGAGGGTGCACCCACCTATACGCCCTGGAGGCTCGCCTCGGCGACGCCTTGTAGATCCTACGGGGTTAAATTCGGATGAACGTAAATAGCGGCGCTCTCTCGAGGGTAGAATACGCGCGCTAAAGAGAGAGAAAGAAAAAAGCGTGGCCTTCTCCTTCGCGGAGAGCCGAATACTCGACCCTCTTCCAAGATGTTATTCCGCGGCCTTTTATGCGGAAGGAACTCGAGGAACGTAAAAATACGAGAGAGAAAAATGCGAATCGAGGAAAGTAAATTAAAAAGGACAATATTTCTCTGAGTATTACTTGTGTTTGGATGACTTTGTGCGAATCAAACTGTACATACATATGTAATTTTTGTTGTGTTTTCGAGACTGCAGCATCGCTGGAATCGTTATTTTCCGGTTACGTATGGAAGAACGAAAGTGGCGGGAGGTGCGGGGAAAGGAGATTCTCCTCGATATAAGGCGGACGAGGGCGGGCGAGCGGTTCGCCGTTTGAAATGGCGATCGAGCTTTCGAAAACGCAGCGGTCGCTTAGCGGACCCGCGTCGGGAAAAAGCATCATAAATAACGTTCAACTTTAGTTCTCTCCTATGTTTCAACGTATCGTCGCGCGCGCGTTTCTGTTACTCCTACTTCGAACCCGAAGCCCATCACCGATCCCCCGCTTCACCCACGCTGCTTTGCCCCGCGAAATATGAGTAAAAACTATGAATAAGAGGGTTGCCACTCGCTGCACGTCCATAAATAACGGAGCGCGTGACAGCCACCCCGAGAACTCGACTTTGTGCAGCGCGAGGTATATGTGACTATGAGAAAAATCCTCGTATGTGTGCAGCGCGTGCGTTCGATACTCCGGAGGGAACGGGTGCGTATGTGCGAGTAAAGTGCGGGACCATTAGAGAGTCCTTTTTTATTCCTGCGACTCTGTGCCCATAGAATAGGGCCATCTTGGGGTGTGTCGCGCTCTAAAAAGTGCTATTCCCGATTTTTTTAAATCCAGACATTTTATAAATCTCCGATAAGGATTTTAATTTATTAATTTCTCCCAGCGAAGGGTTTTAAGATACATTTGCGGGGATGTACAGTTTTCCCCCTCTATTCTTGTACGTTCACGTCTTACATAGTGTAATTAGGTACATAGACCGTTCCTCGTTAAACCAACAATAAAGTAATGTATTATTATCATTAATCAAGCAACATCAACGACCGCTGGAACGGAACGAGCGGCTCCACACGTCGACGGAATTCCTACTGACGCACGATTTGCGTTCGCGGTTTGTCAGCTTTCGATAATTATGTCCGTAAAAGAGCCGTTTCGTTTTACGAGTTGGTCGGGTACAGGTTGCATCGCCGTGACGGCGAAGCGCACTACGCGTGGTCGGCATTCCGCTGCAGGTATACGGACACTCTCTTTCTCTCTCCTCCCTTGCAATCTTTCTTCTCCTTTCCGTCGCATTCTCTTTGCGCAACCTTTCTATGCGCGAAAGAGTAGCGTGCATACACGCGTGGAAATGTACCTGCACCTTCGCACGCGGACACCCACGTCGACCGTCCGTTATTGCCCGGCACTGAATGCTGCAGTTTGTTTCAATCTGCCACTTTACGAGCGTAAACCCGCGCGCGTATCCGCGTCGCTGTTGCTCGCTCGTCCTCCCGGCCCTCGCCCCGTTTTCCGTCATTCGACCCGGCATCGAATTCATTGCGATGCGAGCACCGAATATAGAGGCTGTCAGAGGGTATCGGATCGACCGTGAACGATGGGGCTCTCTTGCGCGACCATCGCGATTCTCGTGGATACCAGCATCCGCTGCGGATAGTTGCGTTTATCTCGTTGGAAAAAAAACATTGTACCTTAAACTCCCGAGGGTGTCGTAGAGAGAGAATTCAGGGAAAGCAAGGATAAAATATTCTTACGGGTATAGTGTGTGTGCACCTACATTCATTAAGCAACCCCGAGTACGACGCAAACGTTTTTGTACATCGTGAAGCCGATTGGATCGCAATTTCTTTTTATCTGCATAATGTCCACGAGCAGTTACTGGAATTCCAGAGCCGGTAAAACGACAAGTTTTACTGTGCACTCTCGCATTTGCATCAGTGTATCACGTGTGCATATAGATCGATATCAGTTTTGTGGGGGATCGCCCGAAGTTCCGCGCGCATCAGCCCCGTCGTATCTCCAGTCAGCGTCGAGTGCACCCTGCAATATTTACTTGGCAGCCCGCGAGAGTGGAGTGTCGCGCGACACGTAGAAACCCCATCCGCATACGTGCCGCGGTGAAATATTAATCGCGTTCCTCTCGGGCTAGCGAAACGCTTGGCGAGGATCGTATTGCGGGCCGACGTCAATTCTGAAGAATTCGTGATATTTTCGATAGTAGCAGTGACTGCAATCCATATGTAGTTTATGTTTTTATACGCCCATGACGTTGCAGACTATAAAGAGGCGACACTGCAATGGATGCTTCAATATTCAGCCCGTAAAATATTGCCGTATCGTTTACGCAACATTCCTGTCGCTGTGGAAAATGAGCTTAAAGAATGCCATATCTCGCGATCGATTGGTCGGAGAGAAAAATGTTTCGTACAAAAGTTGTAGAGCTTCGATAGCTTTGCAAAATTTGTTTGAAGTATTTTTTTCTACCACCGGTCAATCGTGAGATGTAGCGATCCCAAGTGCGCCCGTCCGACCTCAAACTACCTTATCTACTTACAGTATAATTCTCCGCAATGCAACACGGAGAACGACTCGCGGAGAAGCGGGTAAAAGTGTGAGAGGGCACACGGGGACAGGCGAGAGAGAAAGAGAGAGAGAGGAAAGCGTTTCGTCGAGCACCCTCGCTCCAGCCTCCACTTTCGTGGCTTTCTTTGTTGGCCCTTTGTCGGGCCGAGAATTAGATTGTGTAATCCTGTTTGTATTTGAAATGACACCGTCGCCTCCAGAGTTGACATTTAGGCTCCGAGTCCGTCGGGCATTGTAAGACCGTAATTGACTCCGATTGGAAGATTGGATTTGGATTGTGCCGAGCGCTTCGGCAACTCGTGAGCGAATTCATTTCCACAAAGCGGGGGACACTTTGTTAACTTTAATTACGTGAGTCCCAGCGTTATTGATACGATCGTGCATGCCTCTATATATGGCGTTCGCCTAACGGTATCGCGGAAGAACGTGATTTTGCATGTGCGACGGGTTCGATACTTGTTTTGTATCATATATTTCGTTCGTCCAAGGTATTTGGAATAAGTACCTACAATTATAATTTGGAATTCTGAGTTACATTATTATCGTTTCGTCTATTTACATAAATTACATCTTTTAAATCTATGTTGGGGGCGTGAATCAGACTGTATATACTTCCACAAATATCGTATACACTTCGAGTAAATAAGTGAATGTAATTCTTAGAATTTCGAAGCACAGCTCACGATCAAATCAGAAATTAAATGTTCAGAACTTCAATAAGTATGCAGAGTTCATGAAACATTAAACGCAATTTTTTATCTTCTCTATCGCGCCAAACCTTTTCCTCGGTGCAAATGGAATTGCTCGTCCTCTCGCCGAGCGCTCGCTGCTGTGCAACCGCTCTGCAGAGGTTTCGTAAAACCGTAAACGCCGTCATTACGCGCGAACGACGGCGGCGGCCGCTTGCGGCCGCGCGCGGCGCTATTTTCCCTCCTCGAGTTTTTGCCCGCGTTCGGTCAATTCCGCGACAACGAGGCCTTCTATACCGCACGGCCAACCGCATCGCACCGCGTCGTCGTCTTGTCGACGGAAGAACGACTTCTCCCGACCGCACGCTTCGAATTACAGGTGATCGCCGAGAAGAGGGTGACGAAGAGGCGGTGTCGGGATCTCTTTGCGTGGGATTGAGTCAGCCGCTCGATTGGCTGGTGCGGTTGCGAGCTGGTCACTTCTAATAAGTAGTACAACTGTGCGGTTTTTGTCGCGCAGGGAAAAATTCTTTCGCGTCGAACCATCCCCGGGACGTACGGGTGTTGCGACGTAACGGAACGCCGAGGGCGTCTCTCGCACGAAGTCGATTATCAGCAGCCAGTAGGTAACGCGCTCATATATGGCAGGGCACAATTAGTATTGTGCGCGCGCGGCTAGACAATGTAGCTATCACGGCTTAGTCCCCCCCACCCTACTTCCTTCCTCGTAAAGAAAGGCCGGTATGCTGTATCACGTTAACGTGGGTTAGGTTAGGGGTTACGCTTTTATGCGCGACTCACGAGCGAGCCCGCGGCGCCCGGTGAATTCTGTCATGTCACGAGCGCGGGCGCGTGCACGCGGTACGCCTAATTTCTGTCGCGTCATACAGCAGCCTCCGAACCGAGAAACTTTCGGGAATGGCGCGGGAGATGATTAAGGGTACTTTCAGGTGCGCCTCATGCTCTAAGATCTTCTCGAAACACTTTTCACGTTCTTTTCGTAAAATCATACGTTTATTCCTTTATAATTAAATATTTGCAGGGATATGATAATTTCTACGAAATTTCTCATTTCTATATATATATATATAACGGGGAGAACGAGGACCGGGGTAGATCGAAATCGTTACCGCGATGGTCGGTCGCTATACTTACGTATAGCACCGGTCGATCGAAACGTTCCTCCGAGGGACAGAGATCCTCTTCCCACCTTGTTCTTTGTGGGTATCCCTAATTAGGTACCCGCTGGTTCTTCTCCCGAGCCTTAAAATCGACCATTTCGCGAAGTGTACGCGATGCGATGCTTGTTAAAAGAAATATATATGCCTACCTTATATTATTTAGGTGAAACGATAATAGCAATAAAATTGTTCTCTTCCAAATCAAGTCCTCATCCGACGAAAACTCTCGGGCGTGAGACATTGAGTCGTTAACTCGATACTTATTACCATTTTATTCAACATTTGCAATAGTCACCTCTTCGTATGACAGAAAGCCCATAATAACGAGTTGCGTAAAATCACCCAATGGATAGCCCATACCGACAATGTACGCGTACTTTTACAGTCTATAAAACTACCCGAGAATGGCATACAATCCGCAATATCCCCCATAAAACTATACCGTTAATAAAAACGATCGAAAAGGCTTAATCCAATGTGTAATATTCATGAATTATATGGAAGTTTTTATGGTCACCTTTCGGCCGAGAGGTTTCACGCGCGGCTTGACGATGACGATGGAGCGAGAGAGGGGCACGCAATGATGCAGCTTCTTCGGACGTGTGTTGATCTACCACACGTATGTACCTATATGTAGCGTATACGCGCGAGGTGCACGGGTCACATTCCACGAGGCATTATTTCCTCGCGCTCTCTTCGAGGTCCAACAAAAGGCAGCTTCTCTCGAAAGGAGCCACACACACACACATACACACACACCGCTTACCTCCCGCGCCTCCTGGCTCCTCGTCGAGCCTCATTAATAGTATTCACCCGAGGAGGAGATTCCAGCTTGATCGTGCAGGCCCGCGCGCTTTTCTTATACGAAAGACCGCGGCCGACCTGGACCTTCCCCGCGCATCCAGGTAGCATATTTAATATTTTTAACGAACTTCGAACGCTGATATAAGGAGGAGAAAAGACTAAATGTGAATAAAAATGTGAGATCTGATTTAGCTTGAATAAATGAATAAGTTATCTCTATTAAATTAGATAGCTGCTACATTTTTTGTCGTACATTATTATACGAGTATTTCTCTAATCTTTAATTTGTTAATTCTATAAAGCCTGTACTAACTCATTCAGATTCTCTCTCCTATTACAAATTTATTGTACTAACATATTTTTAAAGTTAACTAATCTATAACATTCTCAAATTTCATTTGGTAGACTATACAAACATATATGCATACACGCATATAAATTATAGGATACATTTTCACATCCTTTAACAGTTTCAATCCTTAACACGAAGCGTTATCTTTAGTGACGTATGTAATAAAAAGCGATATCAGACGTAATAATTCGAATTCTCCTAGGGTTACATATAAGATTAAAACTTTTTCAGCAGCAATAATCCAATCAATGACACTTTTCGATATGAACAGCTCCACATATCCTCCACAGCCGATAAAATCGCCGAATAGTTAAAGGTACTAGAGATTCGCTACTTTATAAATATACGACATCGATTGCCTCCCGTGTTACTGCCAATTCTATTTTTAGTTGGCAGCACTATAAAAATACATTTTACGGTACTGCAAAGTATGTTTCTACTTGGCAGTACTATAAAACCGAGTGAAATACGACATCAACTATATTTATATGCGCATCTCGAAAGTATACTCTTAAATATCTCGTCTTCCCAATTCACCCCACTGCATCGCGGAAGAGCAGTTTAAAGATTTCGACCGATGGTCACCTCCGGTCTGTAGGGACGCTTCCAAGCGCCGACGGAGACGACGGTATAAGGGTACACCCACACCGCCTGTGACGGCGTGTAACAACGGGGGGTCGCGTGATTTGTGACCGCCCCGAGAAGTCACACAGCGGCTGATATATTTTACGGGCGGTCGTCCTCCTCTGCTGCTCTCTCCGCCTCGGTTCCTCCGTCGTGGCTACGAGGGCAGCAGCTAACATTGTACCACATACACGAGCGGTCAGCCGCCTTTACACGCGGCTACATCGTATTTACATGAGAAAGGAGTCGCCTGGCCTGGGCCTCGCCTTACCTCGCCCCCGTGGACTGACGAGGCGCCCCCCGAAGATCCCTTCAGTGTAAACACGGTTCATCATTATCGCCAGGGGAGCCTATATATTTCAAAAGCTCCGTGATGCTTTTTATGCCTGTCTCCCGGTCACCGCGGTCCGTCTTCTCAATCGGACCTCGCGTCCAATCCGAATCTCGCGCTGCTCGAGTGGATCTTGCCGCACGCTTCTTCTTCTTCCGTCTCTTTCTTCGGCTTCTTTTTCATCTTTTTCTCCGTCTGCAAGTATGCGTCGGTCGCGAGCACGATTCGAGCAAGGATTATCCTTATCACGACGAGGAAGCAAAATCAAAGACCGGATATTTATGAGACCTTCCCAGCGCTCTTGCTTCTTCTTCTCGTGATGGTAACTTTCAGGGTTTATCATTATCGTTCGTGTATTTAAAAGAATTCCGCATTGCTTTCACGCCTCGTCCTCTTCTCGATCGAAATCGCCAGCATCCTTTCCGAATCTCGCACAACTCTCTTCCGCGTCTTCTTCTTCTTCGTCTTCTCCGCGTTTTAAATGGAATACGAGTAGAGGTTATCGTTATCGCTCCGTCGGGGCGAAATCGAAGCCCGGGTATTATCGGGTCTCACGCCGCGCCGCGATCGCATCTCGTCGAGGACCACTTCGCGCGCGTTTACCCTCATCCTGCATCTTTCTCCTCTCGTCGTAGTGTTCCTCGAGTGTTGGAAAGACGGGTTGGTCGCCGCGGGGGTTCCTCCCGATGCGAGAGGTAGGATACGTATAACCTACTATACAGCTATCGGTAAGACGCGCGTACGTGTGCCAGCGGTGCGTGTGGTGCACTTGCGTTTTGCCTCGCTCTTTTTAATGCCTCAATGCCCACCACGCGCGAGGAGCTATCGGGGATCTCGCGCCGTAAGTCCGGGACTTTATGTTCGCGCGGCCAACCTCTCTTTGCCATCACCTTAACTTACAATTCCCTCGCATGCCGAGCTCTGGGCGCGCTCCGGCTTGCTTGAGACGTCTACGTCGCGAGCCGACGCTTATCTTCGTTCTTCCCAACCGCCGCCGCCACCACCACCGCCGCCGTACCCCAGCGCAACGCGAAATTTCGCAGGCATAAATTCGACAGAACCCGTGCGCGGAGTCGTTCCCGCTGCGGGGAACCTTTTTATCGATCGGATGGATTCGGGGAAGGTACCGGCGAGAAAAAGGTGATGAACTCGATGCGGTTCCTGGTAAAAAGGTAGGAATGATGCTGCTGTGCACAAAGTGCAGCAGATTGACAGTAAAACAGAGGAGAGCATGAGAAAGAAATAACGACATCGAGATCGTTGCGTGGTCCACAGAGAGCACGAATCTTTACGCGGGGGAAAGTTCTGTCGAGATTCCCCAGCGCCACCGTATCGTCGCGAGCTATATAAGCGGTACGAGATCGCGTCATGTTGTCAGTCTATTTCCAACTGTTGATTGGAGAAGTTCAGTAGCAGTAATACTATTTTATTTATCAGAATATGTTCGCAAATTCAAAATCATTATATGAATCACATAGAGTAGGAGACTAAACCTTCATGCGTTAATAGTTCCTTGAGATGCGTAGCTGCACTGCATATCGGCATGGGCTATATATATGGAACGCAAGACCGTGCCGTACTGTCAGTCCTTAATAACTATTCGATATCTTCAATACACTCTTTACATTTCTGTTACGTCTTCTAAAGTCTCATCACATCCTCCACATCACTAGTACAGCCCAAACAAACCCTTCGCATCCATAGTATTCCTTCCAAAGTTCTAATATACCGTCTGCATACCTAATACGTCTTCTATTGCTCCAATACACCCTTCACATCCCTACCTCTTCTACTAAACCTCCAACATACTACTCACGTTCCTAATACTTTTTCCAAAATTCTAATATATCCCCTTCATAATTAATAGGTATTCTGTAGCTTCAACACACTCTTTACATTCCTAACATGCCTTCTATAGCCCGAGTACACTCTTCACATCTCTAGCGCATTTTCTAAGCTCAAATGTACCCTATAAATCCCTAAAATCTCTTATACAGCCCCGATACATCCCCCACACTCCTTGTATGTCTTGAACTTAAACTCTAACACATCTTTGAAAGCAGTACTCTCTCGTTCTCTCTCTCTCTCTCTCTCTCTCTCTCTCTCTCTCTCTCTCTCTCTCTCTCTCTCTATTGTATATCCAAAACGGTGACCTACTTTAGTCCAACATATTGCAACATAATCTGCAACATAATCCGGTCCAAACATTCTTCAAAGTGCGGCAAGATTGTCGTCACCGCCCGTGAGTTATGCCGTTGGTTCTCCAGCACCATCCTCCACACACGTCGCGTCTCAACCTCCGCGGCCTTCCACACTTGGCGCCAGTTCAGGATCTGCGCCTCCTCTTCTCGCTCCGGCGCGGTTAACCTAACCTAAGTTAACCTAAGTTAACCTAAACTCCCGGTACATCAGGTAAAAGTGTAAATTGGGCTGATACACCGAGGGTAATTGGGTTAGGTTAGGTTAGGCTAGTAAAATTTCATTTCAACATGTTCCCCACTTAGTTCTAAGTTTCCATTCCTATTTGTTCCAAGTATTTCAATACTCCTGAGTGAGGAGTTTTGATACTTAGGATACTGGAACGAAAACGTAGGACTAATTAGGCAATATATGGAGATGAAGCCTTATATAGGAATGGAGAAGAGTTAGGAAATAGGAGGACTAGATAATTTCTGCATTTTGCACGTCGAAGCCAATCCAGATTTGTACATACAACCCTGGTTGGAGATACTCGTCGAACGATATCTCGAGTTTCGTTGGGTGGGAGAAATAGAGAGGGGAAGGGAAACCGAACGAGAGAAAACCGGGGGAGCGTACAGACGCTCTTAGTCAGCAGCCTTGCGGCCGCTAATGTATGTAATTGATCTATTGTGCGATGCATTAGCCCTCCACGAGCACGAAATAGGTTATCCTCCTCGGGGGTGGATATAAGTAGAGAGGAAGAGAGGAGAAACTCTGAGAAAGAGCCTCAACTCTCTTTCTTTCTCTCTCTCCCTCTCTCTGTCTTATTAGTTCTTTGTGCCATTAGATTAGTCTAATGCACTCTCGCACTTCACCTTCCTCCTTTTACGCCCGTCAATCGACGTTCTTTTGGGCTCTCAACTCGCTGTTCTTTCGTGCTCATTCATAGCACCCTCACGAATGTCGGATAGTCTCGAATTTTTTTCTCACTATGCATCTTTCGAAAAATAATTATTGGCGTCTCCTATTTTTCAGGTATGTAATTCTTTAAGAGTCTGGTGATGTCGTGGATATCTCCTTCGTCGTATCTTCTTCCACTCCTTCTTTTCTCTCAATGATTTCACGTACAAAATACGTAAATACCTGAAACTCCTCAGGTCTCATTCAAACAAATGAGTTTTATTCCAGAAACATATTCTTATTACAACATTTTTTGAAAAGAATAAAATAAACAAGTTTCGTAGTTACTTCGCACGTATATTTCCATTAAAGATAACCGCCCAACGGTTCCCAGGTTAATCACGCATCAAACACCCTAAGAAGTTTCAGCAAGGAGGAAGAAACACCTGAACCCTATACTTCACGGTGCGGTCAGCCCCCATTGTACCCCCAATTTCGAGGCAGCAGTTACGTCTGTCGTCGACACGTCACCTCGCATGACTCGAATCCCAGCGGCGCAACCCGCCTTCCTCTTCCGACCCTCAGAAATCATTGTGGTCAGCCGCAATATCTCGGCCCATTGACATATTTTGACTTCGGGAGCATTTCTTTTTTTTCGTTCTGCGGTCCCGAAGCGGCGACGCGTTGCACGCTCGTAATTAAATCTGATTTCGTGCACGCGAGTCGTGCGCGCACACCGGCTACCGCGCCCTCCGTTTGGATAACCACCACCGCGCGCGCGCACCTACCGAGGAAACAACAGATGGGTCTAATTGGAGCAGGAAGCGGGGAATCGGTCGATCCGTTCGAGACGCGCGATTCCTCCCCGCCTTTGTGACCCGGTTCCTCGATAATTTCTCGGTAATTTCCGAAATCCCTGCGCGTCGGCGCAACGGCGGAAATAGCAGTGACGCACGTCGTTTATGAAGTTCCCTGGAATAACCGACGATCGCCTACCACCCACCTCTTCACACTGCGCGACGCTACGGGATGGTCGCCCCGCTGTGTGACTAGTTGACTCTGTACTGCACGGCCGGACGAGAATGTATAATTATTTGTTCAAACCGATTTCAATCTCGCGGCTCCTAGCCGCACGAAGGAGTCCGATCGACACGCGTGAGTTCCTCTCTTCGTGCGGGATCGCGATGGATTTTTCGGGCGACGAAGAAGGGATTTGAGCGAGGGAAGGAGGCGGGAGCTGCCTTTAATGCGCTGCGAAGAAAAATCGTCTTCGTCAAGGTGCTTAAGGCCGCATCCGTAGTCGTTCCGTGGATTTCTCGTACTCGCTCCCTGTCTTGCAGTGCTATTTTAAGAATCGTGCGCGGGATATCTTGGTACACACATGTAGGCTGACGTAAAACGATGGGACCTTCGACTCTTGATCTCCCTTACGGTTTTACACGTGGGAAAATGGAAGTGCAAGGACAACAGGAAGGAGCAGTGAGCCTCCAGCCGGAGAGACGCGCACAATACGGAAGTAGCTCCGAAATTGGCGGTCGTCCGGATTTTCGAGCACCCTCCAAGCGAGCCCCTTCGAAGCACGACACGAGGGGGTTGCACGCGCCGAGTGCGTTCGACGCGTCGTCGAACGTTTCGCGCGGAAGGACTCTTCTGGGCACATAAGCTGTGGGTGCTTCGCGCGGAGAGAGGAGAAGGTCGAGAAAACTATTATCCCGAGTTGATTATGATTGGCATGACTGTGAAATTGCTCGGCCCGATGCGCGAGGAGGAAGAGGAAGAACGGAAGAGGGGCTTCTCTCTCCCTCCCTCCCTCTCTCTCTCTCTCTTTCTATCCCCCCGTTGAGCCTTGCATGACTTCGTGAGTTTCTAACAATCGTAACTATCTTTCGGTGGGCAACCTCCGGGTGGAACCACGTGGTGTCTTCCCACGTCAAAGTGACAGACAGACAGGCCGACGGACGGATGGACAAACGAACGGACGAGAACCGGTAGCTCGTATTTTATTCAGGTCCGACGACCGAACAATTACGAGGCTCTGGCGCACGCACCAGACAACAACGACGCACAGGATGTAGCAAAGGCTACAGGATAATTCGATTGTAATGGATAATTACCGCCGAATGAGGTTGAGAACGTGGAGGAGGCGTGCGGGGGAGAGCCGATTGCCGGTATAACGCGAGTTCACCGATGCACGTCCGTCGGCACGGTTGCTTCCGCAATCTTGGGTACCGATTCGGTTGAGAATCTATAATATATACGGACGATTGAAAGACCCGCTGGGTCTGACTATGTTTCGATATCGAGCGAATTGTATTCAAGAGTGAGAACTTTGCGAGTGGAGGAATGTTTAAATGAGAACGATAAAGATGTATCGTTGCAAGTGTAGCCTCGATCGAATAAATAAATAGATATTCATGTCGAAAAATGCGTTAGAATTTCTGTACCTGAATCTACACGGAGAGAAAAGATTTCTGGAGTCAGAAAAATATTTTCTTCAATCACAAACATGATACGATTCCAAAAACAAGCCATGCAATATTTTCTTCGTGCAAGAAAATACTTGATAGTCTCGAGTAATCATTTGTTTCGTGCAAAAAGAATTTTCTTGTTCCAACTAAGATACTCGAATTAAAAATATAATATATTTGTCGACCAAAAATCTGCACTCTTTAAAATTTGTAAATCATATGTAACACTAGCAATTATTTTTCTCAATGTATGAGAGACCCCGGAAAAATAGCGTACCTTTCACAAAAATAAGATCACTCCGACGAAGCTGTAATAACGCCAATGGCAGCCCTACAATTCCCTCGGCGTTTCCCCGGAGCTACCGTCTCGACGGTTGAAGAATTAGTTTATAATTCCGGTAGGTAGGCTTCCTGCACCGCGCATGCAGTTACCGCGGAGAACCATCAGTCAAATCCTGACGCTCTCTATTGCAATCGCGCCGAACAATGAGACCATCCCGCGAAACCCCCTTTACATTCTCAATGAAAAAATTCGCGCGAACAAATTCGCGGTTTCGCGGGACAGGGGAGAGGGTGAGGGTATTACGCGCGTCAGCCATTCAGAGGCGCACACGTTTTGCCGCGGTGTCGTCCTCGATAATGAAGAGAAGCGGGAGGGAATAGCGCGGGGATAGAGTAAGTGCGCGGAGACGCGAGGTGAGTTTTTGCTCGTCGTATTCTTCTATTTCATTGTCGAGAAAACCAATTTCCTGGTACCTAAATTACGCGGCGAAAAAGCCCCCCCGGTAATATCACAAGTTTCTACCTCTAGCGGGCTTCGGAGAGCGCGAGGCGGACGAGAAAGCGAGAGAGAGAGAGAGGAGGGAGCGCCGGTGGGAGAGCGAGAACGGGCAAAAACGTTAATTTGAAAACGTCACAGTTTAATTTAAAATTACGTAAGTAGAGGGCTGAGGTCCCACTCCTCTTTCGAGCTCCATCTCCTCGTTTCTCCCTCTCTCTCTCTTCGCCTTTCCTCCCGCTATCTGCATCCCGTGCGTCCCTCGCTACGGTGCGACCTTCCTCTTTCTCCTCTTCCTTCTATCTACTCTCTTCTTCCATTACCTCTCCTCTAATATGTTTTTGCGAGCGCCATTGCACAGTGATAATTAGCTTTCTCGATTCCGTAATGATCCGATGACCGAATTGTTTCGCTTTTCTCGGATGCAGTGATCGGATCGGGCATTTCTTTCACTTCAGTCGAACGACATTCGATTTGGTCTGCAGGAAATGATTGATCGTCGAACGAATTACGCATTACGGAGGACCGCGGTGATCGAACTTAGATTCCGCGGAGCTTCCCCCTCGTGCTCGAGCACCGCGAGGCGTAGCTACGCGATACGAACGCTTCGCGCCGACTCCGAGATGGAATGCCGAAGAACGGCGATATCTACCGTACGCGTGGAATCTGATATAACGCGCAGACAGCGGCACCAGTCCTCTCTGGAGAGTGCCAGGCCTCTGGTTCTTCCCTTTTCCCTCTCTCGGAATGAAATACATACACGCTTGGCGTGTTTCGAATTTTTGAAATTTCCTAACTCACGGGAATCTCGAAAAAGAAAAGAGAGAGAGAGAGAGAGAACTTGACTTCCTTACTTTGCCCTATCGCGTAAACGCGACTATATGCGTGATACAGACAGCGGTGAAACCCCATCACCACGTGTCTCGTCCTCCGCCTCGACGGTGCATCCCCGCTTCAACACCGTCCCTCGCTCAATGCCTCGCGCAGGACTCGCGTCCACGGTGTCCTTGACCCCCGCCCCGCGTTCCGGCGCATCTTTATGTCTCCTCAGCATCTCGTACAGTACCTCACATTCTCGCCAATCACGCCTCTCGCCCTTCTCCGGCGTGCGGGTGTCCCTCCGATGCGTACAGATATACTCGCGAAGGAGGAAGGCGAGAGAAAAGGACACGCCGCGGGGAGAGGGCAAAAAGGACGACGGGGAGCCGCGTGCGGCGCGCTGTACTCGCGGAACCCGAGAAGATCTCAACTCGCGCGCAAGGCGCAGACCACTCAGGCGGCAAAAACCAGTTTTCATATTTTTCGCGGTGCGCGATAAATTTGCAACGAAATACGCAAAAGATACACGAGCCTGCATACGTACTTCTCCGGCTCGCGGATGGGTTACCAAAGGTAACCGAACGCGACTGCAGCTCTGCAGAAACGAGCCTCGCCTTTTTGGTGCATTCGGTGCACTTTTCGCATTGCGTTACGTTTGCCCTTATTTTGTATTTCGATTCTATAGGTGTTTCCTCATTTTCTTCACCTCTTCTCGTCTCTTATACTCTATGTTTTATTCTAATTTAGGTCAAGGGTTTGAATGAAAAAAGAATTTCATCGAAAATCTTATGTAGAATAAACTAAGAAAAAAGTTTAATCGTTGCAACCAAATTATTTGGGTTTAAGTTTAAATTTCATTAACCTAATCATTTTATGTTTCGTTGGATTGTATGTAGTTGAAATAACTAAATTTGTTTGCGTTTCATTCAATAAAATTCGTTTTGTCGGTCGATGCACTGAAAAAAAAATTTGGTTCATTTAACCGTCGATAAGTTTGAATACGGTGAACCGAACGGTGTAATTGTTTCAAGTAGATATTCACTTGTTTCAACAGCAAATTGGTTGTTTCAACTTTATTTATTTTTCCTTACACTCTTATGGCATTGAAACAATTGAACAAGTGAATCGTTTGGTTTAACTACAATTTGAGGTTACGGGCGGTTAACTGAATAAATAGTTGTTTGAATAAACGTTTAGTTGAAGCAGCTGAGTATCAAGTGATCTCAACTAAATTTTAGTTACTCTAATTACATATTTGTTGAACTACATATTTAGTTGGCTGCTCGAGAGGTTGAGGTTAGAAATTTTATCACAGAGCACTCGGTGATAATTATAGATAGGTACAATTTAAATGCTCTGGATGCATTCACTGTATCGCTTTCCCATCATGCCGCCCGATAATCGTAGAAGTACAACGGTAGCAAGCAGAACCAAGCACTGCGACAATATATCCAAGCGAGCAGGTCTGCATATGTTAACGGTCGATCGCTTCCGATGATAACGAGTTTCTTGTTTATTTGTTTCAGGTGAGTAACTCCTTCCTACACACGTGTCCAATTCGACCGCCACTCGAGCCGTTATCGTTCGCTTGAATCGACCTTTTCGTAACCGAGGGACACTGGTAAGAGCGTCGTTTGCATTTTCTATTAAGCTACCTGCCAACTCGCGATGACGAGCCGACGTTTTATGAACCTTGAACTCGGCCAATGTCCATGCGTTTCCAATTTCTGCGTATATCCATCGACTCTCGCATCGAAACGCTGTTCGCACGGGACGTCCGGCGGACTAGACGTTCGTCCAATATCCAGCAGCTTGACCAGCCGAACGTTACATAGAGATTTGCGCTTCGCGTTTCCTCTTCGTACGGAGAATGTGACGCATGTCTGTCAGAGCTCAGAGGGATAGACGATCCTCTCGAATTATTTTGTACATCTCATACGGGCAAAATACCATAATAACCCATTATTTTGCGAGAAATAAAGAAATTCTACAATTTTCCACTCGGAGTTTGAATATAGAGACGGAATATTTCATCCTCTAAAAGTTGAAAAAATTGCTAAACTTACAAAGAGTATATGCAACGATAGCCCCAAGAAAAAAAATGCAGTATTGATTTTTCGAGAGTCTATATTCGACGGCTCGATCGATCGCCAAAAATTTCTCTCTTTCCTTCTTCCTCCCCGCGTGGTTTCGTTCATCGGCGCAGCCGTTCAAAGAGGGAGAATCGAGGGAGCGGAGCCGTTCGTTGCGGTACTCTATGGCCGGTGAGAAAAGAACAGGGGTGAGTTGAGCGGTGGCAGCGGGGGTGGCATAATAATACGTCGTTACGTTTCCACCGAGCGGACGAGAATAAACACGTGTTAACACGACGTCGGTGTAATAGCATAAAGGGTAGTGTAGCGAGGGGGGTGGTTTTCTGTCGGAAGCGACGCTCCCGTTTGCCAACCCTGTATCACGGGGGTGACGTGGTTCCGCCTCGATTATGCGCCGTCACTCCTTCGCCGAAGTGCGCCCGGGGAATCAAAATTCGGCCCACCCTTTTCTCTTGGCTGCTGAGCAAGGGGAAAGATCCAGAAAAGGAAAGGGCTATGAAATAACAAATAAAATAGAGTAATTTCGTCAATAATTCATTTTTGTTCCTCTCTTATCTCACTTTTCTTTTAAACTTGCAATTCCTCGGCAGATATCAAGTAATATCAGAGGTCATGGTCAAGCATTAGTGTAGCTGCTCCAATACGATGATTAGATTTTGTAATTTAACAAATTTGACGAGCAGAAAATGCTCCATCCGTTTCGCATTGGACGTTGCACGCCACGGTCAATGCATGCGAGATAGAAGCGATATTCAGTCCGTAGAATGATGTAGGGACGCATACAAAGAGAACAGAGAGCGAGAGATAGAGGGCAAGAGGGAGGGAGGAGAACGCGAAGTCGTATGCACAATCGTTTAATCGTGCGTGCAGCAAACAATTGAACTGTGCGGCGAACGCCAACAACTCTCTACCGTCCGACGTCCGCTGGTCTTCCGCAGAGACAAATAGCACCGTACGGTCCAATGAGCATTTGATTGCTCGTGCTAGGTTGACTGACGTTTTCGTACGTGTCGGCTAACCCAGTGACCACATGGAATTCGCTGCGATTTGAGCTATAGTTTGTTGTTGCGATATTTATGAGAAAGACGCGTCTCTATACTGAAGAAATAATTGCTGGTACCAAAAAATGTTTTCTTCAATTAAAAACATGATATAATTCTAGGATCATCGAACTACGGTTTTCTCCGTACTGGAAAATATTTGACAGCCTCGAGTAATTGTTTTTTCACGCAGAAATATTTTATCATCCCAATGAAAGTATTCTTGAATTTTTTAAATCATATCTGTACCTCAGAACCAGACTATGTTAAGTCCATAGTCTTAACATAGGACTTAACATAGTCTGGCTCTGAGGTACAGATATGTTCTTGATCGAAACAATATTTTTTATTTATAATATATTATAAGTCATTATTTCTCTCAGTGTATACAAATTTCAATTTTAATTTTCTCATAAAAATTTGAATAATTTCTACATATATATATACGACATTTAGAGAAAATGAACGTCGGTGAATTTATCTTCAAGTTTTGCTATTCAGACGTCGCGCGTCTACAAACTCTGCGAGCCGAGAAAAAACCCGAGAATAGCGAGCCACGAAGCGATCACGACTCTGTAGCGCGAGTTTGCGAAAAAGGGGGGCTTAGGTGCATGAGCTGCACAAGGGACGCGCGATGATTCAGATGTATTTATGGGACGGGGCGAGTTGTCGCGTGAGAGGACGTCGCGGAGTCGAGTAGAATTACACGATGTTGGTGGTGATATAACGTGTAGCCTCCTTCGGCAGCGGGAGGGTGGGAGATTCGGTGCATTCTTGCGTACACACGACAAACGCTAAATCATCCTTCCACGACGCTTATCCGCGAGGCGAAGTCGGATGTGCTCTCTCTCCCGTACATCTGTCGGGTTTCGTTGCCAGCGCCGCTTGCGGCGAAAATGGAAGAGGAATTATTCAGGAGGGATGTGTTCCGCGGGATGCGAAGCGAATCGAGAACGAAAATTCGTTTATCGCTACATTTCCTGAAGTAGAAAATGCGCGGGTTAAAATTGATGGTACGTGGATCTTCCGCGTGTGTGGTATTCGCGAACGAATAAATATCGCAGCACTCTTATCTACGTTCGAGAATAATTCGCACGAGAGATCGATTTCTGATCGGGGAAAGGATTTTGCACGGAAAAAAATAATTTTGCCGCCTTAGCAAAACTGGGTTTTACTGTCAATATTTTGCTATAGTGACAAAAATATTATCTGTGGCGACAAAAGATATATCAAATAATAGTAAAAATATTTACGGATAATACTTTTGTCGTGAAAACCTGGTTTTGCTAAGATTGTAAAATCTTTTTTTTTCCGTGTGGGAGCTCTGAATTGAGAATTATCACTCGAACGATATCTTCTCCGCTACGAAGGACACCGACGCGGGTTGCGCGTCAGCGGAAAGATCTTAGCTGACCCCACGCTCTTTTATCGACATTTTGATACAAAATGGCTGCTCTCTACAGGGAGTCTCCGCGTAATCTCTCTCGATTCAAATTAACACACGCAGAGCTCGACGGGGGGTCTTCCCTGGCGTGCCACGGAGAACTCACGTGGTACGGCGGTGGAGATAATATCGTCGTACATCCAATCCTTTTTGTTTTCCTTCTACAACCGCCTGTAATATTTCTAAACGCTGCGTACGGAGTGTATCTTTCGCGTTACGGAGGAAGACTGAAGACGATACGAGCTGACATAAAAACGAACGAACAATTATGCCCAAATAACGATATTCAACGAAATGAAAAGTTTCTCCAAAATTTCGCATTCCCTGGTAAAATTGCACGATGCAAACCTTTTGAAACCAACCGATAAACGCGCCCCATTAAGTCTGTCGCCGCCACGAGAAAAGCACACAAAAAAACCACCCCTACGAAGAAAAGACGAGCAAACAGACCGCACATCGACCCAAGGACGAAACGCGCCGCGTCAGGATGACTCCACTAATTTCCTACGCGAGTCCACGTCTGTTCTGCCCGATCGAATTCAGGAGTAAGGGACGGATAAATTGATTGTGTCGAACTAGACGCCGATAAGTCCATGATAATTACATCAAGCGCCCCCATCTCTCGGTACGTCGGTGCGCGCGAAGAACGAGAAGCGGCTATGTACGTCCGTCGCGCAGGACCGTTCCGCGAGTCGCGCGCGAGTGGAAGCTGTTTTATTTATATTAGCGCCGAGACAAGGCGCGACTCTGATATCTGTTTAATTATCTAAATTGTATTGTTTCTCGTATCTGGCCACGGCGGGAGAAACGGGCGCGTGACGCGGTCGGGCGTGGAGGTCGGACAAGCCCCGGCGACGGTGTGGTGGTGCAGCACACGCAGCGTCCGCACCCCGAGTCCCTTTCCTCGCGGCCGAGAGGAGAGGAACCAGACGACGGCGCTCTATCTCTCCTCGAATCTCTCTGTCTCGCTTCCTTAGGCCTTTATCTCCCTCACTCTCCTACATCTTCTCTGCCTTCCGCCCATTATTTATTTAATTATCAAGATGAGTTCCAGTTATTTACGTTTCTCCGCGGGATTCTTTTCGCCCCCGCTCGCCTCGCTCCTCGTTTCCTCCTGGGCTCTTCGCTTCTCTTTAACCCGACCGCTCGCTCGCTCGCGCGTTTTACACTCGCTTTCCGAAACGCCTCGATGGCATCCCGCGCTCTATAGCGCGCAACGGTCTTATCAGTCGCGTCTCGGGCTTATAGGCGGGATGCCCTCGGACTCGAGCGATAAATAACGATAATTTCCCGGTAAAGGTCGAAGGAACCGTCGTTAGTTGTCGCGAATGCGTCACCGTTGGAAGAGCGATCCGGAGAAATATATAAGAGATCGCACGCGAGAGAGAGGGAGCTCGGATTCGTAATAAGAGTGCCGACGTACAAAGCTGTCAATAAACGCGTTGACCCCAAACGTAATTTCGGAGCGACGCTGGTTTTCCAGCGGCAGCCTGGGCGATCGGGTCTGCGCGAAAAGAGAAAGAGAGAATAGCGGTGGGAGGGTCGTGGGGTGAGAGAAAGGAAACAGAGTCTACGCGCGGCGGATAAGGAAAGCGGAGAGAGATCGAGAAAGAGGAATTCGGAGGGAAGCGAGAGGAGCGGAGAGAGAAGAAGAGCCGAATGAGAGCGCCTCTACCGGGGTTATATGGAAATGTTGGTCAAATATATCATTCCGGCTTGACAGTGCAATTCTCTTATCTGCCTCGCGCCGCCTGCCGCTACCCCAAACCATCCCGGCTTCAGGGGTGGATGGGGACGGGGGATCGGGGGCTGAAGCGCCCGATAGAGGATCTGCAAACACGCTGCCCCCCAACCCCGTGCGCAGAGAGCGTTCCCTCGTTCTCTCTCTCTCTCTCTCTCTCTTTCACCCTCCTCTCTACCTCCTCCTCGTCGGGTGAGAGTCCGCAACGAGATGACGAACTGCCGGGTAAAATAGAGCGGAATACGGAACTCCGAAAATACGCGCGTCGAAGTGACGGGGGTGGAACGTGAAGGGGAAAAAATGGGGACTGATGCTGCGGCACAGAAGTGGGGTCATATGCACGTGCGTCGTATCTTCGATACACCTTTACCTTTGGATATTTTAACTCGTTTATATCGCGCAGGCCTTTATCTATGCCTTTGTATCAATGCACTGAGAAAATAATTTATTTGTAAATAATAAGTGTTTGTTCAAATATGACGAAATAAACATTTCACTGGATCAAATAAGTATTCGTTAACTATTACGATATTTATTTAACACAATTTCATCCTTCGAAACAACCATTTGAATGAAATAACGCATCAATAATTAACATATATTTTCTTTTCCTAACGAAGTATTTATTTCGCCGTATATTTAATTACACTTATTAACTATTAATAAACCGTTTTCTGGGTGAAGAAGCAAGTAAATAAGTACATTTTTGGTAAGGATTGCCCCTTCGGTCATGCAACCGTTAATACACAGACGTATGCTAAAGTTCACTTTGCATACCTCTGGATATAAATTCCTTTTATTCCGCGCTGTATTTATATACGCCGGGATTTATTCGCAAGGATTTTTATGAGTTTCTTTCATCCTCCCCTGCCTTTTTGTTCAATCCTGATTTTTCTTCCATTCATAAATCTGCATTTTTCCACAGCTCGCACTCCCTCCTTGGCAATTCCCACTTTTCGATTCGAAAGAGCCTTGGGTCATCAAATTAAAAATGTATTATTTTCCTCCCATCCTTCTTTCCAGTACCAGCCCCTCGTCGGATGCACTCGCAGCGAGACGACGGATCGCCGAGCAAAACGGAGCGGAATACGGAGCACCAAAAATACGCGCGTCGAATTACGAATGTTGGAACGTGAAATGAGAGAGAAGAGGGAACTGCCGCAGTGCCGTAGAAGAGTGGAACCATGAGCGCGTGTTCTGTTCATTTTCATTCGACGCACTGCGGAGGAGTGAGAAAGAGAAAGGGGGGAGGGGGGAGGGACAGCGCGATGCGCCCCCGGCGTACAGATATCCGGATCGGAAGACGGATATCGGTGATCAACGAATCGCGGACGGACGAGCGTATAGTGACATCAACGCGCACCTGGCGCCCACCGTTCTTCCTTTAGTTCCTCGAATCCTAATTTTTTTTTCGCGCCGAAATAGCGTTGTGGAATTCGAGTAATCTTCAATTACCGTTTGTTTTTATTAGTGTTATCGATTTCTCGCGTGCTCTCGCGACCCCCTCCCCCGCCGCTCTTAACCGACCTCAGCGGGAGGTCCGAGCAAACTAAATGCACGCCAAGCGTTTCCCATGCGGTCCGACGTTCAACACGTGCACTAACACGCGCGCGCGTATTCTCTCCGGGGGGCGTTCGGTTACAGTGCTGATGTATCACCGGTACTTCATCTCCTCGCGTATAAACACGAGAAATCGCGAATAGCCCGTCGATGAGGCCTGGAATTCGGGGTGGTTTTCTACGTATTTACCGGTCCATCGCAGTTTTTCATTCCCACACGGAACAAAATGATTTCACCGCCTGAGCAAAACTGGGTTTTGCTGAGAATACTTTGCTGTCGTGACGAAAATATTATCTGCCACGACGAAGTATATGTCGAATAATGGTAAAAATATTTACTGAGATAACAAATATTTTTATCGAAAAAAATTTCACTGCAACTGTAGTTACATTTAATTTGCTGTCATCGGACATATATTTTGTTGTCACAAATGATACTTTTGTCGTGATAGCAAAGTGTTCTCGGCAAAACTTAGTTTTGCTAAGGCAGCAAAATCCTTTTTCTCGGTGCCTTGCATATGTATAAATTTGGAGATCCGTCCGGTGTTTCGGGGGATCTTCTTACGTGAAAAATAATTTTACCGCGTGAGAGGAACACCGATGCCGCAATCTCTCCTCGGACACGCACCGCTCGACGCGTTACGAATCGACGAATGATTGCTCGTAGCTTCCCGATAGCTTTTCGACTCGCGAAAAAATTGCACGGCGCCGAGATGTACGTTTTAAACGATGGGCCGAGTGATCTGTAGGTTAGACGATTGGTGAGCGGCGCGGGATGTTCTCGAGGCAAATAAATTTTGCAACTCAAACGATTCTCTCTCTCTCTCCCTCCCTCTCTTCCGCCATTTCCCGTTTCCTTTGACAGCCTTGTTACCTTCGGCTTGATGCATAGCGCAAATAAATAGCTCATTGCGAAGCAGCGACCGAGGATGGTTATTCGCGCGATCGCGATGTCAGGAGAGGAAGAAGAAATCGCTTCTTCTTCTTCTTCTTCTTCTTCTTCTTCTTCTTCTTCTTCTTCTTCTTTTCTGCGGTCGACCATACGGAGAAAAATTTGTAGTAAACGTTCTCACAATCTGTGTGGTAAGATTGAATTATTGTAGCATATGATGTTCAGTATAGGGTGTCCGGTACAATTCCATAATGACATTCAGGTACTTTTCAAGGACTCACGAAGGATTTTTTTAAGGATTTTTTAGGATTTTTTTTAGGATTTTCAATGACGTGAAATGATCAATCAATCAATCGATCGAATCAATGATAAGAAATATGAGATATGCGTTATTTCGTGATAAGCGAATAAAATTACCAACACAATGAAGCAACAAGAATATTTATTAGATAAGTGAGCAAACGTGCTATGTCTATTCGCTCATTAGTCGCTACCCGCTGCTCGATGCGACCAGTTCAAATTAGACTTTGCTCTAAAGTTCAGTACCTTGGTAAAGCGAACGAAAAATAAGTTTTCAAGGACCTACACAAAAACGCAAGTACATTTCCAGGACTTTTTAAGGACGAGCAAAATCCAAGTA
This sequence comes from Xiphydria camelus, assembly GCA_963678675.1. Taxonomy (NCBI): domain Eukaryota; kingdom Metazoa; phylum Arthropoda; class Insecta; order Hymenoptera; family Xiphydriidae; genus Xiphydria; species Xiphydria camelus. Next base: position 4,839,989 of record OY783199.1, read on the forward strand.
TTATTCAAGTATTTTAAGGATTTCAAGGACCGCTGGACACCCTGTCAGTGCCATAAATATGTTGATATTCCTAAAAGTATTGCCACACTTGCTGTACTTTCAGTAAATATCGACATATTTGTCGTATTGAACGTCATACCATATGAGGCTAAACTTACTCGCCAGGAAAGAAACGTCAATCACTGTTATCTCGTTAGTTATCAACTATAGACCTACATCGATATAAGACTTTGTTATAGATAGAAATGTAATCTTTAAAAAAGTATTATATAAATATGAACCAAGTACCCATAGATAATTAGATAATAGTGATTGAACTTTTCTTTCTGGTGAGTAAGTTTAGCCTCATACGATATGCCGCAATAATTTAACCTTACCACGTGGATTGTGAGAATGGTTACCACAAACTTTTCCCCGTGATATCTTCCGTGTACTCCGTCATCCGAAGGCTAGTCCTCGCGTACGGCGGGACTCCAAAATTTTAGCCAACTCCCCGGGGCCCAAAATTAAGAACGGAAGGGAGTTTTTTCTTATCGGCCGGGGAGATATACGACTCCGGGAGAGCCGCTGCAGTACAATAATTGCTTCTTTTAACTAAGATTCTCGGATTTAACTTCGGCCGAACCCCTCGGCCGCCCCCTTCCCGAGCAACCTTCCGAGCGCTCCGTATCTTCACCTCCATTTTTAAATTGGTTCTTATAACTTTAAATACACCACCGCCGTCGCCGTCGCCCGTTTCCCCGCGCCGGAGAGTTGGAATCAAATCAAAACTGTTTTAAAAGTTTCGTTCTTTCCTTCCCAGTTGTATTTCCGCTCCCCGCTTCTGTGTTTTACTTCATTTCTTCCACCCTCCCCCGACGTCTGTATAAGCTGCCCTCTCCTTCGCTCCCCTTTCTTCGTCTCCTCCTCTTCCTCCTCCTCCTCCTCAGCGCGCCATCGTTGTAACTGCTCGCCCTGAGGTATACTATAACCCACGAGGCGGGTATGTATTTCATTCCGTACTTAATTTCAGTCAGGTCCCGTGGCCATCTTTCATTCTTATTGGACCTGGGAATATTTTCTTGTAATTTCCTGTTGGTCGCAATAAAAAGGCACTCCCCCTGCCCTCGCATTTCTCCTTTCCATCTCGCGACCCCACCGCGAGACGGGGTCCGATTTTCGTCCCGACTTGCAGGACGAACCTGCTGATATTTCCATCCAAATAAAATTCGGTTTTCTCACTCATATTTTTATTGTAGTTTCGAAAAATTTGGGCAAAATTACTTACCCCGTATTTCTTCTTTTATCATTTTTGGCTTTATTTGAGCTGGAAAATTATATTTAAAAATATAGCTACACTGAGAACAAAATGCAGTATATTTAACTTCATCGGCGGTTGCAGGTGGGGCAATGTAGATTAGTTAAGTACTTGAATGGACTACAGTCTGTTTCCTTCAAGTAGGTAGCCATTAATCGCTATAACCAAATTTATTAGTGGAAGCAAATAATTCTGCATCTCCCACCCATAAACACCAATTTAATTGAATAAAGCATTTTTTTCTCAGTGTACATCATCGTGTTGTAAAATTATCTTTCTCGTACTGGTTGCTTGGCATAAGTGCGTCTCCCTTGCATCTCGACGTTCAATGTTATAGAGAGAAACATGTTCATAGCTCAGCGAATAATTATTTTTCTCGCACATTTTCTTTTTCCTATTAAATACGTATACAGATTACAAATTGAAATGAAAAATATGAATATTTTTTCATGAAAAGGCCGAATTATCGTCGATATCGCGTCGTGAAAATCAAGAGACGCTTATTCTTTCACCGGTTTCTAAATTACCGTCAGTTATTAACCTTCTTAACGCGAGGCCACCAGCTTGCATTACCGCGAGATATCCGTGGGTTCGTCTCGCGTATCTCACGTCGAACTTCTCCTCCGCTTCTTGCGAATGCGCGTAGACGCAATTAGGCGGCGCGGATAGCGGTGTCTCGCATCTGGCAGCGCGCTCGCGAGCTTGTATCGAAACGCCACATCTCGCGAGATATTTCAGCGTATATAAACCCCGGATTCCTGGAGCCGTTGTATCGATTCTCCCCAGGGCGCGAGCGAGCGAGGAACGCGCCGGCGGTAGCTTCGGAGCTTTTCCTGCGCGATGCAATCTTTGAAAGGAGAGCCGCGTCATTACGTCGTGGCGGTGGTTCACGGGCCATTGCCCCCTTCCCCCTTCTCCTCCTCCTCCTCATTCTTCTCTTATTCTATGGGGCTCTCCCATATACACTCCCGGGGTATATACGCGGTACACTCGCGATTGAAAGCGGCCCAATGACACATGACTCAACGTGCGACAACCCCATGCATCACCCTGGGTTCGGCTATCGGGTCGTTCCCGTATATCGCCGCGCTCCCCGCGTGCTTTCCGAATTTTGGCTTTTCGGGGGGCGGGGGGGAGGGGGCAAAGTAACCTGGCTTGTTAAAGCAATAGACGAGAGAGGGAGAAAAAGTGGAAAAAAACGCGCGTTTCGTCGGTCGCAAAAAGTCTTCTAAACGCTTTTCCAACTTAAACGAGTTCATTTTAGAGACTACATCTACACTTTGAAAAATAACTTGATCAATTTAACAAAAATCCTAGTGACCATAACTAAACCGTTTGACGAAATATGGATCCCCCATCTGTTTGGTTAAACTGACTGTTTTCTGGTTAGAATAACTAAATATGTGGTTAGAATAATTGAATATTTGGTTCAACTTACTAGTATTTTGGTTAGAATAATTAAACATACAGTAAGCATAAATAAATATTTGACTCAATTTACTACTTATGTTGGTTAGAATAACTAAACTTGTTTAATCGGATGCATTTCTTCATTTTAACCAACTTATTTTTCTCATTGTACGTGTATAAATCGTCCGACCGATTCACGCATCAATTCGAATTCAGTCCAAGTCGGACCGTGACGTGGACCTTCGCGACGGTCACGGACCGGTGCACCTCAGTCTCTCGCGACTACTCTATATATATATTCACCAGCACCCGATGCACCTGTAATCCGTTCCGCACGTTACGGAGTCTCCGCAAGCCACCTTTTATTTCGATAACGAACCTTGCACGGGCGGTGCGCCTCGGTTTCTGGGTGGTGCACCACCTCGCCCCTCCCCCCCCCCCCCCCCCGGATAGGTATCCGTGCTAACAAGGTCCACTTGGGTGGCACGTCTCCTAGGCCTTACGCGCGGCGCGTCGTTTCCCTTTCACTGCACGATATCAAATGCGCCGTGCCACTTTACGCGATACCTTCGCGCCTCTATAATATACCGTATCTGCTTCGTCGACGGTGAACAAGTTACGTATCATCAAACTGGCAATTAATTTCTCTCTTTGATAAAAAGAAAAGTAATTATCAGAAAGAAACAATACGTCTCTCGGTCTTGCCACTGACACATCGACGAATTCAAACTTCTCTTTCTCCTTTTCAAAGTCCCGTTTAAGCATGGTCCGATATAACACGAAATTAATTATTACACTGAAAGAAATAATTGCTAGTACACAAAGAGAAGAATACATTAATTATTATTATACTAGATAATAAATTTACGATTTTAGGGGAAGTATTGCATTCATTGCTTTACTGTATGACAACAGTCGACACATATGTATCTAGCGAACTTCACTAAACGTATGTCAATTGCTGTCGTATAATAAATGAACAATGGACGCAATACTTGTTCCAAATGTCAAATCTATTATCTAGTATAATAGTGATTAACGTACTCTTCTTTCCGTGTATCAAACAAATATTTCTTGAACCAGGAATATATAATCTTAAAAATATTCAATCCTATCAAATATTTCCTCGCACGAAGTAAATCATGGCTTGATTCGGAAATTATATCATATTTCTTATCGAAGAAAACATCTTCTTGTCACAAGCATTTATTTATCTCGGTATGTTTTGGAAAGGATCCCGCAGACGATTGCGAAGCGATCACCCGCAATGGTATTCGATACGCGAAAACTGGCACACCCGCGCGGAGGATAACTCGACCGTAAACGCGGTGCAGGACCCTGGTGCAAACTCTCCGGGTTTATTATCAGCCTAGGCTCCCAATTAAGCGGCAGCAGCTGTGAAAATTAACGGAGCACAGCTTTTAAGATGTAATTGGGCACATTCATAACTCAGGGGAGAAGGAGAGCGAGAACGAGCGAGAGAGATATAGGTGTTGCCTCCTTGCCTCGTACCGGGTGAACCTTATGTATATACCTATCGTCTACCAGTTAGGTATACCTTTCGGTATTACGATGCGGTACACAGGGGCTTCAGGGTTAACTGTGTAGCGATGCTCCTCTCTCCCTCTCCCCCTCTCCTTCTCCCTCTTTCTCCCTTCCTCTCTCCCCCTTCCTCTCTCTCTCTCTCTCTCTCTCTCTCTCTCTCTCTCTCTCTAGCTCTATCTCTCTCGACACAAATGGCGAGAAACGGTAGTGGAGAAGCAGGAGAGGAGGTGGAGGTTGGTTCGGGAATCTCCGATGCCCGCCGACGTTGGCGACGGCGGCGTTTCCGCGAGATGGTGATAGCGACGATGTAATAATACCGAATGACGCGGCATTGTGTGCGCTCGAAGGGCGTCGGGGACCGCGCGGGGGTGGACGCGCCCCTTCAGACGGTCGTAAACATTTCGTAAATTTGCTCCACAGGTGTGCCATCGCGGCAACTAAGCCATCTTCACCCGCGCCGAACTCGCCTATCAACTTATACGATATATACGCGGACTATACAGCGAGAGAGAGAGAGACAGGGAGAGGGAGGCAGGATTCGCAAACCCTCGTCTAACGTTTAGTCGCGCGTCGCGCGGTCGTTCTTCCGCAACACTTACTTTCCTCCTTGTAATTTTGAACGCCCTTCTTCCTGATTTTCTCTACTCGAGTTCTTGGACGATTATACGGAAAAATTAGTAACGATTACCAGCCATAATAGTAAATAGGTGACAGCTTCGACAATATCGTATTGAATTTTCTGCAAAATAATATACATCACTATTCGACCGGTAATCATTACTGTTCGAGTGGTGATCATTACTGCCCGAGTCGAAATTTTACTCCTACTGTGATGTTTTTAATGCTCTATTCGGCTTATCATTGGCCTACTCAGCCTATAAGCTCCTACTTTGAACCTAAAGTTGGTGAAATTTTACCTAACGGGCCATTTTAGACTTAGCATAGGGTTCCAATACAATGGAAAATCGACCTACTATAAGCCTAAAAGAGTAGGTCTAAAATTTCGACTCGGGGCTGCAGATTATTCACGACACGATATTGTCGAAGCTGCTACTTATTTACTATTCTGGCTGGTAATAGTTACTTTTCAATTTTCTCCGCGATAAGAGATATTCCATTGAAAACCCACACAGAGAAAAAGAATTAGTTGGCTCTACTGAAAATTACTTGCGTCGTTGCAAGTAATTATTTATTTATATCAATGAAGTCTTTTAATACATCAATTTGACATCTCTTCCTTACAGTCATGTGGAATAGTATATGATGACAAGGAAGAAATATCATATTGATATGAAAAAAAATTTAATCGATGGAAATAAATAATTACTTGCAACCCCCCGCAATTATTAGTAGACCCAACTAGTAGTTCTTTTTCTCTGTGCAGGGAAGCCTATGTACGAATCAGGTAAATATTCTGTCCCTGGGTCTACTTATTATTAACCGATTTTTCTACCACAAATAGCGAAAAGGACTCAATATTCGAAAAATGAACCTTATTCTAAAATAGAGCGAGAAGTGTCAGAAACAAATTGCGCGAGCGAAGTCACCGTTCTTCCCATCTTCGTCCGACGTAATCGTAGGGGCAATCGTTAGTCGGAATTATCTCACTCGGACCTCGTAGGGGCTCGTGTAGCCTTTCCCTCCCGGCGTGTTTCGTGTGCGTTTCGGGAGATCGGGAGGTCGACTGTGGGTTCGAGGACCGGGGTCGATGGAGAACGGGTGGCGGCGGCGGAGGAAGAGGAGGAGGAGGAGGAGTAGGAGGGTCGGGGCTGGGCAGCGTTCCGGAAACTGCACGCGGATGTTTGCTACGTACGTCGAGTGAGCAATGGCGGCGGGTGGTGGCGGTGGTGGGTGATGGAGGACCTTCGTGTTGGCGCTTTCGGTTTCCTCGACCGATGCGACGAGAACGTCCCCGAGAGACGATCTTCGATATTTTGCAATTTATTCGAACGGTATCAGAGAGAAGCACGTATCTTTTCACTGTCGTAACTCGTTGATATGAGAGGAAATATCGTAAGTATTTGTTGTCGTCGATTTGACTTGCGACTTTTCCTTATAGAGCAATGAGTTACGATGTTCTGTAATGATAGTGAAATATGTGCTTTTTTTCTGGTACACCTAAGGAAGAGATCTAGTTAATCATTAACCTGATAGAAAAATTTATTTGAAATGAATAGGAATTGTTTCACATCAAATAAAACTCTATTTGAATTAAATAAATATTCTACTAGGTTCGTATTAATTAAAACGACATGTAAAACATTTATTTAACTCAAATAGACTTTTGTCGATGTGAATAAATTCCTATTTATCTCAAATGAATTTTTTTATCAGGCTCGTACTCAATTAGATCTTTTCTTTCTGTGTGTACCGGTCGAAATGCACGTGGAAAGTGGGAAGTGATAAAATGCATTTGCACGCAGACCCTGTGCAAGATAAGAAGCCATATTCTTCTAGAAATATACGATTAATCGTGACAGAAAAAAATTGCGCACGAGATAATTTATGACGATTGCAAAAATGAAACGTTATCTAGGATATTTCTACAGCTACTTTACGAAAAAAAGAAATACGTCATCTTTTTCATATCGACTCAACAATCACCGTCCATGATAAACAAAATTCGATCCCCGATAAATTCCACCGCCGCAAAATGCATAATCGAACGAACGAATAAATTGCACGCGCACTCATCACTGCAAAAGCAACGGCTGCAACACGCGCCGACTGAGAGAGAAGTATCGCTGCCGTTATATCCCTATTATCGATACATTTCACCTATTACCCATCCCAAGTACGACAGGAGCGTTGTTATTGCACATAAAGCCGCGAGCCCATCCATTCGTTCCCTCGCGGGCTCTATTAGCTGAGCGTGATGGAGTTTTGCGAGCGCGATTACACTCAAATGAGTATTACCCCACCTCCCTGGCGTCCTGTCCCCCCTTCTCTCTCTCTCTCTCTCTTTCTCCCTCCCATCAGAGACGAGGGTGTACAACCCTTTGCTGGCAGCGGTAGACGCGTTCGCCCGCATTTCGCACACGTGAACATTGACGTGCGTGCGTGAAGGATCGGCTTTTATATAATAGAAACGTGACGACGTGCGCGTACGTATAAGTATATAATATACACACCCCCGCGTGTAATAACGCCGCGGTAATACGACGCGCTGTCTAGAACGACGCGGCGGAAAATCTCTCTCGATGCCGAGATGATATATCTCGTTGATCCAAATTTCTCTATGCCGGTAAATGTGTAATTGACATCGCAATGACTGTCACTTCGCGTTACAATTTTGATGAAGCGTCAGAAGTTTTGCCGCGCTAATTAAGCATTAAATTATAGATCGCGCGATATTGGTAAAACATTTATCTATAAAGGTATATTATTAACCCTTAGATACACTAAGAAAAATGTCTTAGACAATTTAACCAAAATCCTGGGACAATGACCAAATCGTTTGGTGAAATATAATATGAATCCTCCATATTCAACGTCGCGGCAACACGACGCGCCGTCTAGAACGACGCGGCGGAAAATCTTTCTCCATGGCGAGATGATATATCTCACTGATCGAAATTTCTCGATGCGGGTAAATGTCTAATTGACATCGCAAAGACTGCCAGTTCGCGTTGCAATTTTGATGAAGCGTCAGAAGTTTTGCCGCGCCAATTAAGTATTAAATTACAGATCGCGAGAGTGGGTACATTATTAACCCTTAGATGCACTAAGAAAAATATCTTAGTTAATTTAACAAAAATCCTGGAACGATGACTAAATCGTTTGGTGAAATATGGATCCTCCATTTATTTGGTCAAACTGATCACTTTTTGGTTAGAGTATTTAACTAAACATTTGATTTGAGTAACCAAACATTTGGTTAGAATAACTTGATATTTGGTTCAACTGGCCAGTATCTTGGTTAGAATAACCAAACGTGTTTAACTAGATGCGTTTCGTCATTTTACTACTGTGCATAAGTCGGCTCTCCCAGAAGAAAATAATGTTAGATCTTATACATGCTTTTTTATATTGCACTAAACATATTTATTATCGAAAAATTAAAATAAACGTAAATCAATCAACCATCAATTACGAGTCACGGTATTTCTTTTTACTGCCGGGTCCCGCAGACTCGACCTATACATCTAAGAATTAATCACGAGTGTGTGCACTATTGCACTTCAATTTATGACAATATGCAATTCACTAGCGATCATCAAAAGTCGCGGTAATTTTTGCTACACATTTCTCTCATCGATATAAAGCGCCTGCACTCACCCTCCCATTCCTAAACTCGTCCCGAGAAGAAATCGGTGGCGCGGCACGTACGTTCTCGAGAATCCATCGTAAATCACGAGACGCCGGCCAATCGCGGCGGCCGGTGTCAAATCTCAAAGGCTTTGGGGTCGCGATATTGGCCGGACTGCGCCTCGGACCCCGGTCCATATTTCTATAAGGTCCCCACGTCCGCGTTCCCATATATCCTCTACATAGGGCGTAGCTCTGTGCCGCCTATACGTCGTTTATCGCACATGTAAGCGTGCGCGCGGCATACGTACATACTTTTATCGAGGATGACGCCCGCAAGGAGAGGGCGACGATTCCTCGAAGGAGCGCCTCGCCCGCCGCCCGTATTCCGTGCCCCGAAGGAGCCGCCGACAGCGAGAGAGAGGGCGAGGGCGTTATTTAGCGACAATGTGTCGCGCATAGAAACTGCCTTAAAGCAGCCAATAAACGCCGTTACGCTGCCATCCCGCCCGCCCGACCGGCCGCGACCAATTTCGTCAGATTTCGGGAAATTGTTGTTACGTCCGAAACGACGTCTGGCGTCGCGCGCGGAATCAACAAACGGAGCGGCGTCGCGGCGGCGCTACCGCGTCGGGAATCGCGCGACCTCCCCCACCTGCGGTGGTCCGCCCCGAAAACGGGCAGCGACCCCCTCGGAGAGAAGGGCCGTCGTCCCTATTAACTCCCTACGTGCCGCGGCGGCTAAATGTCCCCCTTTATGCTCGGATAATGAAAATTACAAATAGCCTCGCACGGAACGTGCGTATATAGAGGATCCTTTGGCGAGAGACGCCGAGAGCGTCGAGAGTTGGGTATCTTCGACGCCGGCGGAGTACGATGGACCCCGGATGCTGCGTGGCTTGCATTCGTCTCTTGGTCGGGGAATTGGGAATACCGGTAGTTGGGACGATCGAGCAAATCTTTCCACGACGAGAATTTAAAAAGAAATCTCTGAATTTTGACTCACCCTGTACGCGTACCTCCATTATATTCCGAGCGAAGGGAGGCCCCGAAGGATTTACGGAGAGAGCTGTATGTAGCTTGATCCGCGACTAATGATCCTCGGGCCTGACTGCAACAATATGCTCGCTCCCCCCGCGCCCCTCTCCGGCAGCACGCGTTCGCGAAATTAGTTTTCTAGATAATTATCTCACGGTATTGCGTTACCTCGCGCCGGTGGTCTCCGCGGGATCCCGTAAATCGTATCGTCCCGAGCTGAGATACAAAATCGGATTAATCTCGAGTCGCTAATCGCATCCTACATTCGCTGCACTTTCCGTAGTCACGTCACGCTATCACTCTTCGATTCGGTACCCACTCTGCACTGAGAAAAAGTATCCATTGACTCAATTGAATATCAGTTAAGCAAACCACTCATCGAGAAAACCGTTTAGTTTACGTCGAAATAATTGTCAGGTCGACGATAATCATCATCTACGTAATTTTTCCCAAAAACCTCGATCCCCGCTCTGCGCATTCGCTAATTCCGCCAGACTGCTGCAGCATCCGGTGACGCGATACGAGACGCGCGGAGGGACTCTCGGATAACGAGTAAAAGAATGCGAGGGAGGCGGAAGCGAAGAAAAAAGGAGGCCTCACCCCTCGAATCCCTCGCGACTGGTTCGAACGAAATAAATTTAAAAAATGGGTAGCCCTGACACTCGTCGACATTCCCGTGTCTCCTTTTTCCTCCCCTCCATCCAGCTCGCGGAGGAGAGCTTCGCAGCGGTGATTAATGTCGTCGAACAAATTGTCTAGAAAAACATGTCTCGTACCCTCGAACCCCGCGCGCCGCCGCACGGTGCACCCTTTATCTCTCGGGTCGCGCACCCTTATATTTCCCCTCCCGCACACGCGTTCGTGGAGGAATACAATCCCCTCCTCTGCAAACGCTCGCGTATAGATACATGGTTGTCTGTGTAGATACACGCACCCGCACACTTACATACCTCGGAGATATGCATAGATGTACGCAGATGATATCCGAGTAATCCGATTTACTTCGACTTCGCTACCGACAGCGTTCGACCTCACCCACTCGGATAATTACCCACGGTATACGACCCTTTAGCTGTGCATGCTCACCCTCTTGCCGCTTCTGTGTCTCGGTATCCAGTGAAATTTGAAAATAAAGTTTCCTAACTTTTCCGGAGGCTTTCCACTCCGGAGTAACATTTTTTCTGTAAACCTCGTACACTTGTAGATTTGGTACAGCACTGAATGAGACAATCACCCTCTCGGATGATTTAATGGGTGGTGAACGATTGTTTAGAACTCGTAAAATTATTTATCTCGATGACGAACTGAACTAATGGGTCATTTTTTGAGAATAATCGTGGAGTTTTAATTCATTATTTTCCATTGATAGAAATTTCAAGAAGAAATTCCACATGTATAGCCTACTATGTACCGTAGGAATTGTCAATTGCACCATTGCACTATAGTTAATAAACGTTTATTTAAATATGGCGAAATGCACCTGAATTAAAATATATATGTAACACCAGTACGCTTCGCCGTCGTCTTTTCCTGGCGTGTCGATGTCTCGGAGTTCGTCGAACGGTCGTACTGCTGGCTCGGCTGCATCGTCGTCGAATCGTTGTTATACTTACTGCGAATATTGCATTTCTGGATGCGTTGCTCATCCGGTATTCGTCAAATGTTGTGCCGTAGATAGGTTACCATTGTATCGCGAACGTACTAGCTTCCAAAATTTTTACTGGCCGAATATTTAATTGCAGCAATAAAATATTTGTTAATTATTGCAATATTTAATTGTTCCACGAGTGATTACTTCAAAACTCTTTTTTGAGAGAACCAAATATTGCGATAGTTAACGAATATTATTTTTCCCTCGATGAAATATTTATTTCGCCATATTTAAATAAACTTTTATTATTTAGCAATGAACTATTTCCTTGGTAAACTGGTATTATAACACAGTCGCTCTGTCACTACGTTCCTGAATAATGGATTTCTCGCGAGCTTCGATTTAATTATCATTAAAAGTATGAAATTATTAATAGATAACTGGAAGAATAGCGATACGTGTGCTCGGTCCTAGCGCGTGATAGTCACTGAGCGAGTTAAAGGTAGAGAGGGGCAGAGCGGCTAGGTTAAGCCGCAACGGAACAACACGCTCGGGCTAGTTTTTGCAAATCAACAGTGAAAAGCCGAATTTAGCCTTCCGTGTATATCTATATCGTATTACGAAGTAAAGGAATCGCCTATGATAACTTCTCGAGCTAAGAATTATGAAATAAAACCGCTTCGACAAACGCGTAGCACATGAGACTCGATTGTACTTTAACTTGAAGAACGCAATGAGGAACCGATTGGAATAGCGGCGTCTTTAAGGAAAAGAAATATATCTATACTATATTTTTTTTTCGAAACGCAATAATCACCCTGCCGTATGATTGTATGGGAGGTGAAAAATCGTAAGGAGGTACATCTTAAGATTTCCTCGAATTCTCGAGAAAATTTAAATTTCCAATATGAAGTATACTCTACAAAATTCCATGGCAATTCCAGGTTTTCCAAAATTCTCTATCTCCAATTACGCTTTAATTAAAACTCTGTTATGGAAAGGGTTTCCTTTAAATTTTTCATTGAACGATGCGAGTACTAATTATGATTTTAGGTACGCTGTACATATAGATAAGTTTCCTGATAAAGGGCTTTATGATTAAGAGTACGACGCAGCATCGGGAAACTTACTGAGTGCCTTGCAATATACGCTGATGGAGATAGGGATATGTGCATAATAGAACTGTCTAAGAATGAAACAAAAAAAACGACGTCATATCCTAAACGAGAGTCCATTTATGCATCGTACCTATACGAATCTCCCGCTCAAGCGCCGCAGTCGGAGCATCGAGTCGGAGATTTTATTACGTACGAATTCAAATTCCGCGCACACGGGGTGAAAAAAGCCCGGGCCACGTCGTGGGGGGATACTACGAATATAAAAACTATAACCCACCCCTCGAGCGAGCCGCCCACGCCGTTCTGTTAACCCATAAACCACGGCGTATTCTATTTTGCGCGGATAAAAATTCCGATTTTTTATCGTTGACCTCTAAATCTCTCCGAGGTAAAATCGCGGCGGTGGTAAACGAGGGAGGGGGGAAAGAGAATGGAAGAGCGTACGGCTGGTCGAAATGGAAAGGATATGTGGGACCGCCGAATAAGAATAGGGAGGAAACCGGAGTAGGAGAGCGAGAAGGAGAGAGGGAGAGACGTAAGTAAGAGGAACACGTCCTGCAGATGTAGGGAAAGATTTCTCGTGCGGGATGGCAACCGGGACGCTTTAGGGCCATCCAGCGGCCGAGTGGTCAATCTAAACGACCCTTATCTCTGATATATGTTGTTTTTTTAATCTAAATAACGCATTTATGCCAGCCCTGGATAACCCGAGCCCCGAGAAGCGGCTGAAACGGCTCCGCTCTTATGTAGATATAGAGAGATAGGTATACTCAAGCGGCCGTTTCGTATATCTTCGCGCGAGCGGAGCGATAGCTGAAGTCCTCGGACGTTTGTACACAGCGACGCTTTTGTCTCGCGACGCCGGGGAGACGCGGCACGTCTGCAATGTGATATCGGTCAAATCATTCGCGAATTTGATAAAAATGCATTCTTAGCGTAGACTAATTCGACGATCATTCGCTCGTGTTGCTTCCTACACTGAGAAAAATAACCTGGTCAATTTGATTAAAATCCTGGAGACCACCGCAATCAAACCATTTTGTTGAACTGACCATTTTCTGGTCAGAATAACTACACGGAGAGAAATTTTCGGTAAAAATTACCTAAATAGTAGGGTAAGCGTGTAGCATTCGGTGTTTTACGGTTAATTTTGTAGAGACGCTGGTCAGGAATTAACAATCAACCGATATATTTTGACGAACGTTCCAGAATTTTTACCGTTCCACCTCTACAATTTTACCCGAACGGGAATTTTTATGCCTGCACAATATAGAAAGTATCCCTCCGTTAATAAATGTTATCGTATAATAGCAGCAAAAATTATCATTCGGCCCTTAAATTGTAACAAGTTGTGCGCCTTAATTTTTATCATTACGTTACTGCACAATTACCCTAGAGTAACGGAATTTTTACCTATCCGGATAGATAGATTCTACCAATGACATCTATAAAGGCGATCACGTGAGCGTCAGTTCGCGTCAGTTCGCGTCAGTTCGGCCGTTTTCGGCCGATCGTCAGAAGTCGGCGCACGTTGTGAGTTGTGGCCATTAGAACCGGTGCGAGTTGTTCCAGAAAAAATAAAGTGCTTAAACTAATACATTTATAAAAAAAAACAATTATTTAAAAAGATGAATTACTATCTGGTGAAAGCGGCTTTTGAGGTAAGTGATTTTATTCAGAAGATTTATGGGAAAATGTTAGTAGATTTTTTAATCATATTTTTTGCCTGATATACGGAGAAGTCTCACCATTTTTGTCCATTACCAGGAGTATTTGATGGGAAATTCTGGTGATTTCTTTTTCGTTATAAATAAGAAGAGAAGACTAGAAGAAAATGAGGGGAAATTCATGCAAAAAAATTCTATACTGAAATTTCAAGGCACCGTTTGGAGTGGACGCGTCAAGCAAGGGTGATTCACGAAGCAAGGTGGAAGCGGGCAGTTTCCCCCATAATGACGTCAAGGCAACGGGGCTTTCCAATGCAGGCCCAGGATGAAGGAGTAAGGGGGTCCTCTGCTCCTCTAGGCAATCGAAGGAAGCCATTCGACCGACAACCAGCGTGCATATCGGATCGTGATCCGAGTCTCATCGAGGATTGCTTCAGGACTTATCGTGCAGCCGCGTCGAGTCTACCGCGTCGAATATAGCTTACAATACATAGAGTCTCAGCACATAAGATTTTCATTGAAAAATTAAAATCTATTTAATTTTGTATGTCATTTGTTCTTCTGAGCAGAAAAGTGGGAGGAACGATTTGACGGAGAAAACCTAGGGTCTGCGGGCCGTTAACGGAACATCCTCGATGACGCACGGACGACCATACCGATCGTCCGATTAACAGGACACCGACGCTACCTGAGAACGCACGGTGATCGGCTCGGAACAAGGGACGAGCCGGGCATAAGGACGGTTTGGGCAGCTCGGTGGTCATTCTCTCCTTCGACCATCGCAAGAGCTACTTCGGCGAAGAGCCGAAGTCAAGTCGCAGTCACATTCATCACGTTGTAACTCACAATCAGTAGCATTCATCAATAAACTGTTCTTTCGGGAAATATTTCCTACAAAATCTGTCGAATTTTCATTAGTAATGAATGCGTAGCAAGGAAGTTAGAAATACTCGTCGTTTGCAGCGATCATTTACTACCTGGCCGCAATAAACTGCTATTTCTGGCACAGGCAAGCGCGGGTACGTACCCCGATGCCGCGACTTTCTCCGTGATGCGAACTTTTCGGCACTGCACTGGTACGAGAGACGCGGAACGACCCGACGCTCGATAGCAACGGTCACAAATAAATGCACTTAGCTCAAATGTCAGGAAAAGAATTCAATTCCCGATATTAAACAAGTAATTAGAACAAAATTTATGAAAATTTCCATACAATTTTAATTTAATGATTAATTTTCACTTAATAAGGTGAAGAAAATTTGCTCACGGATAAATAAAAAATATAAGAACGTAAAATAAAAAGTCTCACATATTGAACGGTAAATTTATATTCTAATTGGTGGGAAAAAAGTAATCCTTGAGGTTAGTAATAATTTCAGTACAGGCTAGTATATTTTACCGTACCGGTGCAGCAGTTTCTACCCCGAAAACAGTAAAATCTCTCTCATTGTTTGACACTTTCAATCTATCTCAGCCATAATTTTCATCTATTCCAACCACATTTTTTATTTGATATAGAGGTCACATTTTACTTTCGAGAACATGAAAAACTCTTTGAATGCATGATATTTTTTACCTTACTGACCAAATGCAACACGATTACCGTACTAGTTGGGTATTTTTTCCCCGAATTTCAGGCAAATAGTACTGACGATTTCTCTCCGTGTAGATATGTAGTTGGAATAACTAAACGCGTAGTTGGAATAACTAAATATTTCATTCAACTTACTAGCATTTTGATTAGAATCACTAAACTCGTTTCATCACACGCCTCTTGTCATTTTAACCAAGTTATTTTTCTCAGTGTACGGCGAAGAATCCGAATTGAACTTGGAATAATTGCTCATCTCGATGATAAATTAAATGACGTAATAAATAAAACGACCTGCAGATCCGTTACGCGTCTTCTCGATACCCAGTGCGTCTAAACCACCTCACACCTGAGACCATTCCTCAGCAGCGACGATACGTCGTTACAGACGCTGATACACTGGTCCAGAATCAAGAGCGAGGGTGCCGAGCGCCGTTCGCGTCTCCGCCGCGGAGGAGGCCCGCCCGCGCGAGGGTGAATGTCAGTTTATAATGGCGTCAGCAGTTGCTACACAGGGGTATATGGAGTGCGGCGCGAGAGAGGCCGGAGTTTAAGAGACTGTTACAAGCTGACGCCTTCGTCGGCTGTAGGTGGCGCGGTACAGGCGAATTGGGTATCGCCCCCGTCCCGACGATGAGCCTGACCCCGACGGAGAGGTGGCCGGTGACAATCAACTCGGTCGAGTGGGCGACAGCTGCGGAACCAATAACTTGCCCTCGAAGCGAGCAGCCAGTCGGCTCGAGGGAGGGAAATAGAGACAGAAAGAGATAAAGAGAGAGAGAGGGGGGGGGGGTGAGAGAAAGGGACGAGAGAAGGCTCGCACGTCCGAATTGCGATAACCCTGCAAGGGAGAGGGGCATGTCTATTACCCACCCCCTACACAGTCGAAGTAGTATCGCGCTGCTCCGAGAGTTGCGGAATTAGTTGATAATAGTCGTTGCACAAGCTGCTGCCGTCGCTACCACCGCCGGCACGGCGCAGAGAAGGGTACGTTCGCGCGTAAGGGTCGCGTAGTGTCGCCCGTGTAACATCGACTAATCATAATTTCCCGGTCTCATTCGTCATCTCGCGCGGCGGCAGCATGTGCGGTGGACCTGGTCGCACTGCACGTGCGGAGTCTTAATTGCAGCGCGTGCGTATGTAACGGACGCGTTGGACCAGACGCGTAACTTTCTACGATTGATAATATAGCTGCTCGAACAGCCGCATCGTTACTCCATGCATTGAGAGAAATATTTGTTAGTATCAAAAAAATGTTTCTTGAATGGAGAACGTATGATCTTGAAAATTTGTAAGAATACAGATTCCTGGTCGAGGAACATATTATATTCTTGATTTAAAGATACCTTCGTTGGGACGACAAGTTCTACTTTCGCGAAAAAATAAACAATTACTCGAGCCTATCAAATATTCTCTTGCATGAAGAGAACCAGATTTTATACACTGAAAGAAACTTTATAGACTATACAGCAATGCTAGTTGTTTATCAATATAAAAATAAGTTATAATTACTTTAGCAATACGTATTTCTATTTCAACTCTACGTATATCTAGTTATTTCAGCAGTACGTATTGTTCTTGTTACTATTTGGTATTACTATATTACCTATACTGTCCAGTTAACCTCATTTAGCCTTAAAGTATAGCTATCACAGGTACTTATTGCTATGCGTTCTATAAATTTCTCTCAGTATATTACATTTTTCTCTCCGTGCAGGAGTGAAATTTTTCACGCATGCATCTAAGAATTAATAATGTACCTTTACAGATTAGCGATTTACTAATCCCGCGATCTATTATTTAATACTTAATTGACCGGACAAAGCTTCTGACGCGAAAAAAAAAAATATTTTTTGGCACCAGCAATTACTTCTCTCGGTGTGCGTCGATACACTCTGATATTCCTACTCGAAACGAATATTTCTCTTGATGCGGATGTGTGTGACATATATATTTTTTTTTAATGCACACGACGCATTCGAATTTGTCCCGTCCGTCGCGAAACGCTCGTCTCCCGTGCGCTATCTCGTCGCGTCGCACGCGCGAGATTTACTATCGCGCACCGCCAAAACAATTATATAAATTCCCCGGGAATTTTCCGAAAAAGCATTCGGTAGTCGTAGATTAAATGCAGCCGAGAGCCGTCGCGGGTTGGTAGCGATGGGCGGGGTAGGTGGTGACTGCGCGGATTCACGCGGGAGGGGTGAAAGGACTATCAATGACACGTCGCGCGTTAAATCGCTTTGTTGACACACATAACCCGTCCACCCGCGTATCCGATCTGCGCGATTGCATCCCTCCACCTCTCTGGCGGCAGCGATCATACCTCGCACCGACGCCTCGCCCTCCCGATGCCCCGCAGGCGCGCGCGAAATCGCGACGCGATAACTCCGCGCCCACGATTATCGCCGATGCGGCGGATGAATTCCGCGCCGCTCGGAATCGCCGATAACGAAAGTCGGATGCGGAGCACGGAGGGGACGGACGGTGGAGAGAGAACGATCTTGCCGGGGACCAAAGCCGCGCGCGTTGCAGGAAACGCGATTACACGGTGGAAGGATGCGCCCGGTCGATAATGCTCATTGAGTTTCCAGCCGATGACGGATGCGATCGCGATGTTTTCGTGGTTCGTTGGTCGACCGCAGGGATGGTCGCGTGTCTCGTCGTTCTTCGGATGGGAGCGCGGTCGCATACATTGAGAAAAATAATTAAGTTAAAATGACAAAATGTGTCTACACTGTAAACAATTCTGCCATGTGGACTTATATAGACTACTACTAGATTACTTTTGGCGTTAGATAACAGTGGCATAAAACTGAGCGATATCAGATGTGGAACATATAATTATGTAGCTCTACACCGGTGAAATGATATTAAATTAACACCACTTTTTTTATTATGTAGATAAACGCGTTTAGTTAATCTAACCAAAATATTGATCAGTTGAACCAAATACATATTTAGTTATTCCAACTAAAAATTGATCGACTTAACCGAACAATAGGAGGATCCATATTTAAAGAAACGATTTGGTCCAAAATTTTAGTTAAATTTATCAAGTTGTTTTTTATTATTAAACGTATTTTTGAATAGTCCTGAGAGCACATTTATTCGATTAGAATGAATATTGATTGGACGAATATAAATATTATTGATTGAATTGAATATTATTTGAATCTGATCGATATTCATTTGAATCGAATAAATGTGCTCTTAGGACTATCCAAAAGCACGTTTATTTCGATCAAGCAAATGTTGTTCTCAGTGTATAGACCCGACAAAATTGATTATTCCAATAGCATCGACTCTAGGTGCTTCTCCGCCCGCTCCGTAATGAGGTTTCGATGCAAAGTCCCGCGCGCTCCACGGCTGTATCGATTGCAGTTAACTAATGGAAGCTCTCCGATAATTACCATTAGTCGCGGGGTGAAATGCCGTCGCGCGTGACAGTCATCATCGGTACCAGCGTCCGAACACGCGCGTTGCACCGGCCTCGAAAAGCCGCTGCACATACCTGCTTGCATTATGTGCAGGTAACGGAGAACCGACGTCGCGGCGAATATCTTCGGTAGCGGCGGCGGCGGCAAGCAAATTCGAGCATTATTCATGTATGCAAGTGGAGTACCTATCCCGGCTAGTAAATTCAGTCACGGTGTACGAGGTCATGCGAGAGACACGCCCCCGAGCGTAACGTTGCATTTTATGTCTTTTATAGCGAGGCCGTCATATGCTCGCGCGTCCCTCCGGCTTGCCATAAAAGTAATGAGACTGCCCTCCGTCGCGCGGGGGCAGTAGTCAACGTAATGTCATCTTCCTCGTCGTTGAAAGTGGGAGGGAGGAATACAGGGATGCGATCGATGGATCGCTTTAACTCCTTGCATCGATTACCGCATTGAACAAAATAATTAGGTTAAAATGAAAAAACGCAACTAATTAAACGCGTTTAATTATCCTAACTAAAATATTGGCCAGTTGAACCGAATATTTAGTCACTCTAATGAAATGTTTAGTTATTCTAAATAAAAAGTGGTGAATTTCATCAAACAGGTGGAGGAACCATGTCGATTTTGGAAGATTTAAATTGACCAAATTTTTTCCTCACTGCCTGTTATGTTTGTGAATAATTGAAATTAATGGTAAACGATAATTTTACCGTTGGAGCAATTATATTAATATTGATAAATAAGGTACCTACATGCACGCGTATAGATGTGAGCGAGAGTCGGCTTCGTAATCAAAACTGCATTAAATCGTTGAAAGCCCGAATCACGTTGAGCTCGACAAAAGTGTCATGTCATCCGAACCTAGCGCCAGCGCGCGTTGGTCGAACAATACGTTTACCTAGCGTTATCGATACCGTCGCGTCATCGCACTAAATGCAGCATCCCTTCGCGCGCTGGGATTTCGGTCCATTACTTGACGATATAACGCTGCATTCATTGTCAGATCCGCAATACTCTCTATCTTAATAGAATTTTTTCGCCTCCATCTCATTTTTCCGATGCGACTCAACCGCTGCAGTTGCGGTAGGTTCGTCGCACGCGAAGCATCCCCTCCCTCGTATCGCCTCCATAAATGATGTCTGCACTCAGATGCGGGAGTGAACGCTGATTCGCGACGCAAAAGAAAAAGAGAGAGAGGGAAGGAGACGGGCAGAGAGAGGGAGAGAGCGGAGGAGAGTTATTTCGACTGTAAAATTTTATCGCGTCGAGTTCGCGGCTCAAGTTTTCCGGGCTCGGCGATATTTTCGCCAGTTTTCGCTGGCTGCGCCGCGCCGTGGTCGTGTAGCCGGGGGTTGGGCAGTCGAGGCTCGAGCTTCTCTCGGAGGGGGGGTGGCGCGCCATTGTTCGGGCGATATTTCAGCAACGGGGGTGGCTGCTAGGGGGCGGGAGTCAGCTGGCTGTGACATGCCGCCTACGCCGCCAAAGGGGAACCAGAAGCGCTTAGAAGCAAAGGGGCTGCGCGATGGAGGGGGGTGGAAGGGTGTGAGGGTCTCGCTGCACGAGATACTCTTTCATCTAACGATATCCGAGAGGCCTTGACTTTGAGGAGACCAGTTATGTCCTCCGCTGTCGTTATACTTCTGTTATTACTCTCGCCCGCCCTCGATTCTCCCGCTTTCTCTTCTCTTTCTTTCGCCTCGTTATTTTAACACTTGCCTTTCCTACTGATGCTCGTCTCTAAGATTTTAATCCGGAGTCCTTCATCGACTATCGCATGTGCAGCATCTTCTCAGTTTAGAATGTCATAGGGGAGAGTCGCCCAACTTGAACCACCTCTGTATCTAGAACCGTAGGGATGTTTTGCATTGTTTCGTTAGTTGGATAAATCATATGCTTAGACTTGCAGTTAGGTGATGCACCTTTTCCATTAGGCCTGACGGCCATATTTGCAGTTGGCAGGGCAATAACAATCCTAGATACAGAGGTGATCCAACCTAGACGCCAGTCTAGATTCAGTTCCTCTCTCCTATATAGGATATACCATAAAATTCATCTCGGGCCGTAGAATATCACTGAGCAATATTCACCCCTATTATTAATTGTAGAATAGCTCAAGGAGTCGTTACTACATCTTTCAGAAAATCGTTGCAGTTAATAATACAGACATTTTAATTACTCCTACCAAAAGAATGCAGACGATGCCTTTACAAGATCTCGGATCTCAGTCCGAGAGAAAGGAACTGCCGTTCCATTCTATTCTATTCTACATTCCTTCCCGAAAACAAAGAGAGTAGGAACCAGATATCTCATCTTCTCTCACTCGCGATTCGAAGTTTCCCAACCCACGCGCGTTCCGCCGAGTACAGCGTCGCTATCGTCGCGTGAACGCGCGACCGGAGCTCGGCGACGCCGAGTAGTAATAGCACGCTCGACGGAGCCATCGGCTCTAATCGATTCGGAAGTTTCTTACCAGTCCGTTAGACAAGATCTCTGACTTACAACTCTCGACAAACGGCTCAGCTCCGTAGATCCTGCAGAGTGGGCGAAGCCGAAGCGCGATGAGGACGAGGGGCGAGAGGGGAGGGCGTCCCAGCTCGACACACACCGACGAGAGTTTAATAATTATTATTCATAAGACTCTCCTGGGAGTCGGCCAGGCGTGAGACTAAGCAAGAAAGATGTGCTGCAAAACAAGAGCGAGAGGGACGTGGAGGGAGTTTGCTCCGCGTTGCGTACGCCACCCCCCCGGACTACCACCCACCGGGAGTGCCCGACTCAGTCGAGCAGAAACCCAATCACTTCCGGCGTCTGCGCCCATTAGGGCGCCGCGACGCTGACGTCGGCTGACGTACACCTCCTCTGCCACCCCTTCCTCGTTCGTTCGTTCGTTCGTTCGTCCGACCGGTTTCGTTCCCCTCTTCCTTCCTTCCTGCCGCCTCTGCAACCCCCTCCGGCTCACCTAACCTAACCCAACCCTAACGTAACCACGAAACAAACCGCAAATCTATTGTTTGGGAAGCACTCTCTCGTAAGCTCCTTCGTCTAGAGCTAATGATGCAACAACCCCCCGTCGCTGTTCTTACCGCTGTTCCCGGATTGTCTTATCTGGCTCTTCGTGTAGCCCGTGCAGCTCTTTCTCTTTCTTTTTTCCGACAGAATGCATCCCTTTCACCAGGGCGATTGTTTGTGTGCGAGGGTGCAGTCAATGCGGTAACGAGTAAGAGAGCGATGGATGCAGAGGCGGTGATAGTAGTTGATCTGGCGACGCGAGACGGTCTTATCGATAATAATAACAATTATAAAAATGATGTATATCTACAGAGAAATATAGGTAAATATAATACGAATATGTGAATACAAAAAGAATTGACGTTATTCTGCCGTCAGTAAAGGGAGTGCAGTCCGACCCTCTCTTACGCGCCTCCGCTCTCCTACCTCTCGCTCGTACCATTTATCTCAATTTAACCCACCTACCGTCGGCCGAAATGTCGACGCATATTTCACGCGACCGTAATTTTCGATAATCCGTGTATTTTAATGGCGAAGCAAGTTCATCAACACCGGCCGGAGGATAGTACGGCATTTGCTGATCGAATTAAGTAACGGCACAGGCGTTAAGTGCGTCGGTGGTGGGAGGAAGAGAGAGAAATAGAGAGAGAAATAGCAGGATTGATGATCTCCCGCGTCAGCGCTGTCTACTTTTGACGCTACTGTATCTATCAGCTCGTCCGACTCCTTTAGGAATTTCTTTTATAAACTCTGTTACTTGCTTAAAATCCCCCACTGCGTTTATACTAACTTCACTTTCGTTTCTCTTTGACGCCAGGTTCATCAACGCGAGGCGCAGAATCGTCCAGCCTATGATCGACCAGAGCAATCGAGCCGGTAAGTCGAGCCCAGTTCTGTCAGCAGACACCTATACACACGCATACACACACGACATCTACGCGCCGGAGATTCGCGACGATATTCCTGCGGGAGGATACGGGTGCGCACGCTATGGGTATCGGGGGTGACTGTGGGTATCCCGGTCGTTACGGATGTACGTAAGTCCGTGGGGTGAACGCGCGCGATGTCGGACTGTTCGACTTTGATGAGAAGGAATATGACATCTACTTTTGAAAGTTGAGAAGGAAAATTACTGTTTCAGGAGAAAAGAAAATTGTAAAAGAATGCAATGAGAAAATAGTTTATGGCGAAATAAATATTTTATTGGATCAAATAAATATTCCTTGATTACTAGAATATTCATTTGGTACAATTTAATCTTTCGAGGCATCGTTTGAATAAAATTAATGTTTTAATAATTATCATGTATTTCCTTGTCTTAATTAAATATTTATTTCATCGTATTTGAAAGTATATTTATTACCTAACTATTAATAAACTGTTTTCTCGGTATAGGGAAACCTGATTGAGATAATTTTTTAAATAAGTACCTATATACTCGTGAAGATAGCACGTGGGATTTTCTCCGAAATGAATATTGAATGTAGGATATAATCAATAAGAATAATCGATCTTGATTAATAATTGACGCGCCAACGTTACGAGAGGCGAGCAATATCTCTCCTATCCTGTTTCAGGGAATTTGATATAATCTCAAGTCAATTTACATGATTTACAACCCCCGAAATTGCAGCGCGATGCAACCGTTTGGACTCGCGTCTCCCAAAAATCAAATCAGTCGCGCGATTTCCTCGATAATTTATTCAGAAATCGTGGCTGCAGCCGTATATCGGGTGGCGAATTAGCGCACGTCAATCTCGCCAGTTATTGTTCGGTCGGAGGAGATTTCGCGCGCGATTCTATAAATACGAACACCATACTTTGGCTCGCGCGATGCAAAGGCAACGTTATAATATTTGACGGCAATGCGACGTGCGATAGCCAATACACGACGTGCTTCCCCTCCCCCGCAATACGCGTTGGTATAAATATACGTGCATTGGTGTAGAGATGTATGACTGTGCATGGGTACCAGCGCTCGCGCTGCTGAATTTTGAACGAATCGATTCGCCGTTCATTTATTCGTGGCAGCTGATCCGCAGGGTAAATTTTAATTTAGCGCGATTCCCCCATCGCGCGCAAATTCTTCCCGCGATCGTTGCACGGTAAAACCGATTTTGAAAATCAACGATCGCTTCATTTATTCAAGACAATGCAAGTTTATTTATCGACAAACTTAAATTATTTTCACGATATTTAGAATTGTTTAACTCTATATTAATCCGTAATGTTTTTATCTTTTGGAAAATTCAATTTTCGTTGACATTAATTAGACATCAACGAGTCACTTGACGAATTTCCCACAGAAACGCGACTCGCGTTGCTCCAACGAGTGAAATTTTCTCTCCGAGACGAAAGACCGTTCCGTTTACGAGGTGAGAATCACTTCGTTTGCAGTAAAAGGCGACAACAGTCGTATTCCGTGAAAGGAGCGAGCGAGGGGAAAGGAGGTAGTCGCGTAGGACGGACCGCGCGAGAGGGTTCAAGGGTTCGGGAGGACGAAATGGAGGGGGGAACAGGGTAGGCAGAGGTGGATAACGCCCGGATAACGCTTGGATAACGGCGGGATAATTGGTAGCGGTGATCGGACCGAGTTTTACGATCCGGGAACATGCGGCCCACTCCAGGGAAACCGTCTCTCGTCTTTTCTCTTGCTCCCTCTTCCTCCGCGCACGCCCGCCTCTCCTCGTCTTTCCTTCGGAAAACTACAGTTCTTGGGAAAACTCCGCGGGAACCGAGAGTGGAGTGGAGGGTGGTCCGCGGAAACCAACGGCCGAAACACAGGGCGATTCGCGCACTTTTACGACGACTGCCCCCTCATAAACACTCACTAAGTTACGGGTTGTTTGTTTTACCGAAACTGGGCTTTAGGGGCGGTTTTAACCCGCGCTGCCACTACTGCACCGTTACAGGGACGCGGTTCCAAGGGATCGCTGTCGTATTTCCTTTAATCTCGCTCTTTCTCCTCGTTATGGTTACGTAAACTCGTTAGCACTGAATACGTCGGTGCGTGTTCTTCGTGCTTCAATGATCGAGAGAGAGTATGTATCGAGATTACTGGTAATTCGGGAGAGAGAGTAACACCGCACGCTGCGGCGAAATGAGAAAACGCGTCGCGGTGTAAGGAGTAGAGAAGTAGGTAGGTAGGTGGTGTACTTCACTGTCGTTATCTGCCGGTATATACGACGGTATTGCGCAGAGTATAGTCGTCGCCGCCGTCGACCGTCCGCTCCGGACAAAGTGGAAACCCGTGTCCGCCAGATTATCATCCTGAAGTCAATCCTGATCAGGGCCATCCCTCTCTCAGTCTTATAACTCTCCTCTCGCGACCCCTTATGTACATATAGTCGTGGGTATATAGCTATGGGTACTCTGTGCCTCTTTATTTTTACCCTGTACACGTCCAGAAGCGAGATACATGCGATATAAATATGCATAGCCGCCTCGCGTAGGTGCGAAAGCTTCAAATCTCTAGATGAAAAAAAGACCCGCGCTAATCTCATTGCAGGATGCGTTGAATTTCGTTGAGATTTGCGTCTACAAAAATACCTCGTCGAATTTTTACTGAATTTTCTACAGCAATGCTGCACCGAGGAAAATAACTTGGTGAATTAGCCAAAAATCCTGGATATGATGACCAAACCGTTTGATGAAATATGGATCCTCCATCTGTTTGGTTAAACTGACTAATTTTTTGTTAGAATAACTAAATGTTTGGTTGAAATAACTAACTATTTGGTTAGAATAACTTGATATTTAGTTCAACTGACCCATATATTTTAGTTAGAATAACTAAACCCGTTTAACTAGGTGCGTTTTGTCGTTTTAACCTGATTATTTTTCTCAATGTGCAAGGTTAAAATAATTTTCCATTGACCCACAATGCCTTTTGAAGGCTTGGAGAAAAAAATGTCATCTTCACACGGTATATGGACGTACATACGAGTATAGATGAGCGTATACTAGTGGCGTGCCCACCCCCTTCCGCTCCTACTCTCTCGTCGACCTAATGACGTCCACACCGAGCGTATCATCAATCATACTTTCATTACGAGGATTGCCCGCTCTGCTTTAGCTCCACGAACTGGCATTACGCCGATTAGAAATATCTCCGCGCGCTCCTCTTCCACGTTCGGCGATGATCCATGCGGGTGAATCGAAGGACTCGTTTGACGCGAATAAATCCTTTCGCAAGGTTCGCATTCCGATATATAATTTCCCCCGGTATATGAATAATAGCGTCGACGTTGCAAGGAAGAGGACGGCTAAAGCTCCGGTAAAATAATTAGTCGATCCTCATCCCTCTCACCCTCCCGTTCGTTCGGAAGAGCGCGTAGAACGGTATACGTATAAGTAAATACGCGTCGCTTTAACGCTCCGGTTCCTAATACCGCTCATAAAACTACGCGCTCGCTCGATCCCTTTAAAATCCCCCTTCGATCATACACGCGTGCGCAGAGCAGAGTTTAACTGCAAACTATAAAGCTGCAGTGCATCATTTTACGAGGTACAAGCTGCCTCCGCGCTCGCTCCCCTGCCCGAGATTCTATTAGGTTTACAACGCGCGGGAGAACTCGCGTAGTAGCGCCGCGCCTTCTGTGACTCGACGGCATAGGGGCGTAAGTGCATCCCGCGCGTCGCCCTGGTATACGGCTCATGCATTTGGTGGCGCTTCGATTGCTTCGAATTTCGACTTGGTTCCCATGCAGTCACGTGTTTAGGACCGGCTGGCATCGAGAGTATCGTCGCAACGATTTTCCTGATTGGGTAATTCATCAGTTGGTCTCCCGGCGAACGTTTCTCCCCTTCTTTTTCTTTTCTTCGCGAAGAGCGCTTGCGACCTTTTGCCTCCGGGATGGTTGTTCTCCGTACCCTTAGACGAGACGCTAGCAGTTGCCCTCTGTGTTTCCGGAACGACGCAGTAAGAACATAACTGTGCCCCGAAGTACCGTATAGCCGAGACCGACCGTACGTCGGATCGGTATATAGTATGTATGTACGTGTAGAGTAGACGCGTAACGCGGGGAGTTCCTCGAGGTTCCCTCGCGGCTTCGTAGCTCTCCCTTGGTTGGCTTATGGTGATCGAAAGAACAGTGTTACGTGCACAGAGAAAACAATGTATTAATAATTCATAAACGTAATTTCAAATACGGCGAAATAAATATTTCATTAGAACGAGAAAATATATTTTAATTACTAAAATATTTATTTCATTCAAATGGTTCATCAAAGGATTTAATTCTGCCAAATAAGTATCGTTGAGGAATATTTACTTCGCCATATATTCAAACAAACATTTACTAACTATGAATAAATTGTTTCCTAGGTATGGAAGCTTACTCACATCTGTAATAATCGAGATCAGAAGTTCGAATTGACAGCTTCTGTTCTCGATTATTATGAGTACGAGTTAATTTGTACAGTAAAATCGTTTTGGCCTAAATTTTTTGGGTATTTAGAGTCGCCTTTTGTATTCAATTTGGTCCACATCCATTTTGTTTATCTCTGATTATTTCATAATAACGTTATTTCGCACCATCCTCGAATTTTGATAAGAATACATAGTTCGTTATTACGAACACTAATCACGTTTCACATACAGAAATCATAGATGCACCTGTCCACTGTAATAAATAGATGCTCGAGTACTCGTTGCACCCAATTTTCCCCACCTGCTCGCGAACGCCCCCGGCCTACCTATTTATCGCCGACGTCATAATTGGCGGTTTTGCTTATTACGTCGGCATTCCACCGCGCGGTAGCGGAGGTCAGGCCGCCCCTCGATGGCACACAGGTCGTAGATCATCCGCGCGCTGCGCGGCTGCGCTCCTCTCCCGCGGAAGTCGGCATCCCTGATTGTCATTTACGACTGCCACACCGCCGCGTCGCGACTGTAATCTCCAGCGCCGCGCGTTCTCCTTCGGCGTCTTCTCGGAACTATTCGCGACGATTTTCCCCGCGACAAAGTTCGTCTCTCACCTGGCGGCGTTGTCACCCTACACACCGAAGAAGCCCTTCCATCGATCACGGCTCGAAGCGGGGCCGATTTCGGTGATCGACCCTCCCCCGCGCCGAATCCGCGCGGGGGGACCGAATCTGACCGACTGAGGAATATTCGAGCAGTCCGCTCGCGAGAAGAAACGAGACCCCTCTTGCCGAATCCAGTCGCGGACCATTCGTCACGCACTCGCTGAGAGGTTCACTTCGATAACGGCGTTCGATCCCTTCGGGTTCCTGCGGATACGCGGGTTTGCGGGACGCTATCTGCAGAGGTCCCTCCAAAACCCCGGCGTCCACTCCATCTCACTTCTCGCCCGGCATCCGCGCGCTGGTTGCGTCCCTTCTCCGCGCTTTCGTCTCTGTCTGCCCCGCGCCCTCCTCTCCTAGCTCTTGGTCGCTCCTGCCCGGCCCTTCTCTCCGCTTCCGTGGACGCCATCAATCAAGGTTGTCAATTTGTAATGGCGATTCTCTGTGTCCATCTCGGACCGGGTCCGGATCCCTCTCCCTTTCTCCCTCCTTCCTGCTGCGGGTCGCCCCCTTCCCGCTACCCCCAGCCTCCCTGTCCACCGTTCCACACGGTCCAGAGCTCTCTCTTCGTATCCTCCGCGCTATAACGCACCACCACCACCCCCTCGGATGGGACGGTGCGTCGGGTGAAGAGCCGGGCTAGCCGACCTAGCGTTCCCAGAGCTTTTGCGCTTCACCCTCGTCGCGCTCTTCTTCTCTCTCTTTCTCTCTCTCTTTCTCGTCGTCCCCGTCCTCGATGCTTTCGTTTCTTCCCCTAGCTCGAGTCCGGGTTAAATAAAATAAATGTTCCCGGGACAAAAATTGGGAGAAATTACTGGCCGGGGGAAGGAGGAGGAGGAGGAGGAGGAGGAGATAGGTGACGATGGAGGTATGGTCGGGCGTAAAGTTCTATCGCGAAGGATGTACGGGATCGAATCTTGCGAGAGTTCGGAAGAAAATGCACACTTGTTCGGGTTCGTTTTACGGTAGAAGCGAGGTGATTACGCGTGGGAATGCATATTATTTTCGATTGATTTCCTACACTGTTAGAATGTTTTGTAAATTAACAATTTGACTACAGTACAAAGGTACATTAAATTTATAAAACAAATTATGAAATTTCAAGGCAATTGTGAATTTACGATACGTAGGTATTGCGACTTTACGATATTTTATTACGATTTCTCAATATCCATCATATTTTTCCTATATACTTCCTATGAAATTCGTGTTTTCGCATTAGAATTATCAGTAATTTTCCCACACTCTCTTGTTTGTTAAAAGCTTCCAACACATTTGAGAATTCACAATTTCTAACCTTTGATACATTGACAGTTAAGAAATATAATTAACTGCTAATATTTTCTTCTCTTAATGTATTACTTATTTTTTTTTTTATTTTTATTTTTTATTTATTACTTTTCGGTGAGGATGCACTTTCTTTTTGATTGATTTCCTATCCATTAATTATAATTCAAAGAAGTAACAAATGAAGTACGATAAACTTCTAGAGCTCCAATATTTTTCGTTACACTTGCCCATTGCCAGATCTTTATAGGGTTCGCCGCGTTCTCTCAGGAGTCCGCCGAAAAAGGGAACACGTTCGATCAGGGGAGAGAATGGTCGAACGAGCCGGGATCTTTTTTTTCCTCCACCTCCGGCGCTTATAAGCCGTTGGTTTCCCCCCTTTTCAGCAAAAATAACGACGCCCGTGTCACGTAGCGGTGATATAGGGTTACTTAGAGGGAGAGAGGGGCCGATCCCCCTCTCTCGATCTCGGTATTATCGCCCCAGCGTAACGTTTGAGAGGTGCTAGGCGTGCGCGAGCGGGTCCTCTCTCGCGCACGGCGTAGATCATACGTTAATTGAAACGGGGCGCACGCGTGCCGGTCCTCGAATACAAACGACCGACTTATTCGCCGGAAAAATCTCGTTACATTTATTCCCGGCGATCCGTATGCGGGATATGTAGCATCGGTGCAATTGCAGAGCCGTTCGTCGCGGCAATATACGAGAAATATTTTCGTACTTTAATTTCCTGCTGCTTCGCGTCACGGATCCGGCGATTTAAACATAGCGAGATATTGCACGGAATTACGGGACATTAATATTGAAGATAGCATTGCTAGCGGATGCGTGCAACGCTGAGAGAAATTTTATAGATTGGACGACAATACTAGTAGTTTATTAATATAAGAATAAATTCTAGTTACCTTAGCAATGCATATTTCTGTTTCAGCTATACGCATAGGTAGTTATTTCAGTAATACGTATTGTTCTTGTTCCTATTTGGTATTGCTATATTACCTATATTATCTACTTCTTTTTTAACTACTTAATTTTATGTAATAGATTATACGGAAAGGCTTATCAATAAAAGAACAAGTTGTAGTTATCTTAGAAATACGTGTTTCTATATCAAAACTATACGTATTATTATTTCAGCAATACTTATTGCTCTTGTCACTATTTGATATTGCTATATTACCTATACTGTCCAATTAACTTCATTTAACCTTAAGCTGCCATAGCAATACTAATTGCTATCCGACCTATCAATTTCTCTCAGTGAGTGTTCCATTGCTGGACCATAAATATTCCCGTCGGAAGATGACAAGCTTTCGAGTGCGACGACTCGCCTGATGCAGGTTAAATTCGCCCACCCCAGCATCCCTTCATCTCCCCTATCAATGATCATCTCAGTCTCTCGTAACGGCGTCGAGGAAGTCGCGAGATTTCTCTCCCGCAAGAGCAAGTATATAAATTGATAGGCCGCGGGGTTCCTTCGATGCGGAAATGATTGGTATGAAAAGATAAGGGTTAGCTCTCGAGGGTCCGGCTCTCTCGTTCCTCCACCTTCCCCTCTACCGGCTAGATTTTTCATGCCCACGATGGGCATCCGGTCCGCGTGGGTATCAAGAGCTTGCGAGAGACCAAAGGAATGAACGAACGGAGGTTGCCGGACCACGAGGGTGGACCTATCTTATCAGTTCGGTATAATGGCCTGTTCTATCTCATCTGCAGCCGTTGACCGTTGCCCCCTAGACCGCTTCTAGCGGGGCGTGTGACCCTCCCCCCGAGATTGTACGCGAATGTCATTACGACCACGAATGAGAGAAGCCCGGCTGGTTCTTTTTTAAATTTCATTGTAATTCGGTCTCCTTATGAAATGAAATTCATATTTTTTTTAATTCAATTTGCAATGTGTATACATATTTAATATCATACGAGAAAGAAAATGTTCAAAAAAAATTATTATTCGCTGAGTTATAAGCGTGTTTCTTTCTATAGCATCATTATGCCATTAAAACGTAAGAAAGACGCAACGAGTGTGCGAGAGAGATTTTAATCGTTTTCCAACTTAAATAAAGCCGAAAATGAAAATTGAAAAAATACGGGGTAAATAATTTTGTGGAAATTCAAATCGGCAATAAAGAAAATTAGTAAGAAAACCGAATTACGCGATATCGCAAAATACGCAAACTTCCCATGTGTCATATAAACACAGGCGAGGAGATCGAGTCAAGAAATACCCGACAGTCAACCTTTTCAACGTCTCGTTTCGTCTCGTACACACGGCGACCATAAAACCCCATATCTGCGGAGAACCGAGCTTCACCTCTCGTCGCGCTCGTCAATTATCATAATTTATAGCCGATCGGTTAATTAAAATATCTAAATACTATACGCGCGCGCCATATAAAGGAAGGAGGCGAGTCCTCTCTCTCTCTCTCTCCCTGCATCTCTCATACCTTATAAATATTAAGTGGTTTATGGACTGCGCCCGCGTGGTGCTCTCAATCATTAATTATTTATCGTGTCAACTAGAGATGAGCCGGGAAAGGGGCAGGAGAAGAAGCGAGAGAGACAGAGACGGAGCGAAAGAAAAGGAGAAAGAGAACGATTCTCGTGCTGGTTTTATATCGAATCGACCGACGGATTTAGCAAATCCCGTCCGGGGCTGCAATTTATGAGAGAATTCGACCGTCGGGGGTGAGAAAAAAATGCCGGCTGAAGAACTGGATTAAGATATGCGCCGCAGCACGGAAAGGGGAGGGGAGGAAATTAATTTCGTCTTGTCACAACGACATGCATCCATTGATGCAACGGCTTCTTGCCAGAGCCGTTCGTACGCTTCTATGCTCATCTGCCCGATCGCCTAACGGCGAACTGTACGTAGCAGTCGGTGGATAGGTACTGTCGCTCGCTTGGAGAGACTCTCGAAATCGATCGTTTCTTTTTATCGCCCCGACTCGTGGCGGAACTCGTTTCGCGGGGGAACGATGCCGGTACGAGTCTTTATGGAGCCGCTGTAGTGTCGGTAGACGTGGAAACGTTCTCGCAATAGCTCGCTAAATATGGGAACGGGAAACGGGAAGATCGGTATCGGCTCAATGTCGCATTACGGTCGTAGCATTCACGAAATTGACGTGGTTGATAGGACTCGAACGCTTCTCGCTCTCCGCGGTGGTCTAAGCTGCTTTTGCTGATCCGTAAAATTTGTCCTTTGCTCGTTTCGCAAGACTCTTTGCCTTTCATCTCCAAAAATTCAAAAATCAACCGAAATCTACCTTTCCAACGACAAATCGAAGAATTCGGGCGGACTTCTAAACGCGCACCACTACTACTGGCTACTGCCTCCGGCATCACTCCCACTATTCCTCATATCACCGAAGACATCCGCCCAAGAGTATCTCAACCAAGCCGCGAAATACTTCTTTACCGGTGCGGCTTCCCGCGATCGATGTCCGCGGGATTCGGGATATCCGAGCGAATGCCGGGGAGAGAAGAGAAGAGAAGAGAAGCGAGAGAGAGAATGGCCTGCGCGGACCGCGCGCGGACGTTAGGAAGAGAAGTTGCTTGCTGGAGACAGCGGAAGAAAAATAGCGGAAGTCATCGACCTCCAAGGGGCTATATATCACGGGGATGCGGGAAACGGTGCGCGTGTGTGCGTGTGTGTTTACGTGCGTGTGCGCGAGGAAAAGTGGAAAGAGTAAAAGGGAACCAGGGGGTGGGTGTCGTGGGTGAGAGAAGGGTGGGAGGAGGGTTGGCATAGAAAGGGAGAGAGAAACCAAGAGAGAGAGAGAGAGAGAGTAGCCAGGACGCCCGCGTGAATCTAGGATAGTAGTCCTAGCGTTTCATCATCCCCCGCGCGAGGACGAGGTCCTCTCCTCCGCGCTCTCTTGCCTTCGGTCCACCAGGGTGGGTTTATCTTAAATGAGACTCCCCGCGAGGGCTTAGCTCGGCTTGGCAAGGTTACCGGGGCCTCCGCCTCCGCGGAGATATCTCTGATTGATTAAATTCTTGCAATTACATCGCGCCATACATCACACCGGCTTCGTTCGACGAAAGGCGTCGTCGTCGGAGGGAGGACGATCCCGGGGGGGTGGCGGCGGACTACCAGCCTGCGGGGTATATAAGGTCGAACCTGGCAGGGACTCCTTTAAATCACGCCGCGTCGTCGCGCGTCCCTCGGGCACACACAACGCGGGCCTGTCCCCGAATTCCGTTACTTCGATCGTTTCGCCACCCCCGTTCCTATAAATTTTGTCTTGTTACGCGCGGCGGTCGGAGGAGAGGGAAATAACGGGGAGCCCTTGACCAGCCAGGAAGTTCACGCTGTTTCGCGAATGGATATGATACGTCTGAGAGTTCGGATGCTGGGTGAATGGACCACGGGGATGAAAGTCTCGGAATGGAACGACTTTTTGATATAGACGCGTAAAGGAGGACGTTTATTGCCACTTCGATTTCGGATAATGTGACGTTGAAGAGCTTTTCGTCATTCTCCTATCGTTGAATCCTTTTGGCTGATGTACGTGTGTTTTTGATGAATACAGTGGAATATCATCATCACGATCGATTTGAAAGAAAGGAACGTATCTAGATTCGCGAATAATTCTCTGTAAATTAGACCCGAGAACCGGGATGCCGAAGAGAGAAAGGGGAAGAGAAAGAGATGGAGGAAGATTCGTCGACCCGACCGTCTCGCTAAATTACAACCATCTAGAAGCACTCTCCCTTCCCTCGTACTCCCTTTTTCGCCTAGGTTAGTGTGCGCTCCCGTACGTGAGATGTAGGGCAGCGTTTCATTGGCTAATGACGACTTTAACGATAGTTGCGGTGATCAAGGAAGCGGGATGATGCCCTCGGGGCCAGGAAGGAACGGACGAACGACGAGAATGTTGTCGAGTGGGGTGGTTGTAAGCCCTGGGCATCGAAGTAAACAATGAAAGCTAGGCGAGGGGACGCGGGAGACGAGCCGCAGGCGGGTGAATGAGTTATTAGATCCGGTATTTCCGGTATCGCGTCGCGGATGACCAATAGTTTCATCGAGGGATTGTCGGAGCTTCCGGAGCACGTTTCCGGTTTCCGCTTGGCGAATCGCCTCGGGCCCACCCTCTCCTTGGGATCCGCGCGGGACGATCGTGGCGAATCTCTCGGAGTCCGACGCTGATGTTCGGGGATGAGACGCCTTCCGCATCTCCATAAATGATGCTGCGTATTACGCGCAGCATTCGTCGCGATAGTTTGAGATTATTTTTTTTATCATAAGATTTAACTTCATTTTTGCTGCGCATATCGCACACAGTTTTGTCTCATCCATCCGTACAATGAGAGAAATAATTGCTAGTGTCAACAAAATATTTCTTGAGCATGAATATATGATCTTCAAAATTTTTTAGAATACAGAGTCTTGATCGACGAATATGTATTCTTGATTCAAGTATACCTTTGTTGGGACAAGAAATTCTTTCTGCGTGAAAAAAAAAATTACTCACTTATCGAATATTTTTGCAGGAAGAAATCCATAGCTTAATTCTTGAATTGTATCATGTTGTTGGTAAAAGAGCAAATTTTGTTGCCACTAACAATTATTTCTTTCGGTGTAGCGATGCTCTGATTGTACGAATTAAACAGTAGTTTAAGCAAACTACCGGGATTCATTCTTTTCACATGACAATAGACCAAAATTATATACATACATATCCAAATTTTACGGAAGAGAAATGGTCAAACTCAATTTGTTGTCTCGTGATTCGATATCCTCATTGTCATCCCCCGAGCTCCCGTTCGAAAGTCCCTTTCCTCGTCCGCCCTTATCGTCGGCTAATTAAACCATCAATTACCACGCATCACTACCGGAGAAACTTTAAACTTTCTTCGAACATCTCCCAAGTTAGTTACTCACCTTGCCCCACTCTGCGCGGGGACTCCGGCGAGAAACTGATGGTTGTTACTACGCTCTGCTCGTCTCTATCA
The DNA here is from genome assembly GCA_963678675.1 of Xiphydria camelus. Taxonomy (NCBI): domain Eukaryota; kingdom Metazoa; phylum Arthropoda; class Insecta; order Hymenoptera; family Xiphydriidae; genus Xiphydria; species Xiphydria camelus. The sequence continues at coordinate 4,875,215 of OY783199.1, forward strand.
CGCACGGTAGATCGGTGGTACGGCGTGGCGAGGCATCACCTCCCGAGCGCAGCTTCGAGCCGAGCCCGCAAACTCCCGGTCGCTCGAGGGGGAGAGCGATGGCGGGAGGGTTCAACTCCTAGGAAACTCCGCGCGCGCGAGGAACACTCGGTGTCGCCGCCAACTAAGTTCGAAACCACCCTCCAGGATTCCTCTCTCCTAGAGCCCTCTGTGGTGTGGCAGCCACCTACGGCATCTCCTCCCTTTCCCTCCCGGCCTCACCGCGCGCCGCCAGCCAACCAAGCCGCGACCATAAGTTACTACTAATGTTATTCCCGTGTTCCGCGCGGGGCCGGGAGTCGACCGGAGGGATTTCGCCTCGTTCGCAAAAATCTAATTAGGCCCTTTTATGGAATTATGTTCCGGTCGGTCGCCGCTTCCCCCTTTCCGAGTCCTCGGCTGAGGAGCCTCGTCTCGGCGGTGCGATCTCGCTCGCTTTTCTTTGTCGCACGGACAGTAAACCATCCCCGATTTATAAATTCGGTATGTCCGTGAAAATGACACCGGCGCAGACGCATTTCTCGTGATAAAAGTATAAGCGCACTTGTCAGCCGTATCATCCCAGATCCACGTAACGCGACCGGCGTAAATGCAGGGACGAAAGAGATCCCTCGCACCACCGCAGCCGCTCTCGGCGGCTCTCGCTTCCTTCTCCGAGCCAGCTGGTAAACACATAACCGTAACTCGACGGAGCGCAATGAATCTCCTTTTAGAAGTTTCGGGGTTGCTCGCCGGGGAGAGTAAGAGGGCGTGAAAGCGCGCAAGCTCGCGCGTTCGCTAGCTCTCCCTCCTCCTTCGGATCCCGTCCCGGAATACTTTCTCGCAGCTTAGCGGACGGCAATTAACGGCTGCCTCATTTCCCCTCTAAATAAATTACGAAGGTACAGGCCCGCACAAAGGGTCCAACGCTGAACGGGATTTACGTCCCGAACGTACATATACGCTCGAGCCGCGCGAGGGCTTTATTGCATTGCTCCGTGTTTTTCCTATCGCGCGGTGGTGTCGTACACCGTTGTACTCGGACGCGGTTGCGGAGTCCTGCGACCGCGGCGTCGAACGGAAATTGGGATGCAAAGTAGCCCCCGCGCATAGGAACAAGGTAATCCCGTATCAACCCTTAGATGCACTACCTATTGAAAAAGTTCACCCTTGTGCATAAGTTGGATCTCCCAGATCCGAATACAAATTATGATATAAATTATATTTTTGTTATAAAATTTAATGTTCTTTTTAGCGAAGAAGATAATATTAGATATTATACGTGCTTTTTCATATCGCTTAAACATATTTATCATTGGAAAATTGAAATACGAATTATAGTATTTCTTTTTACTGCCGGTTCCTGCAAACCCAACCTATGCGTCTAAGGTAATTGTCCCAGTAGCAGGGCGCGTCCCAATAGTCGAATAAATTTGAGTTTAATTCAAATTACTGAATACGATAAAAAGAAAGAACTAAGGGAAAAAATCTTCAATAATTTAATAGTGTATACAGAAAATACCACTATTAAGAATCCTGAGTTTAATCTGCTGTATGAATTTGTATGGCTGCCCTGATACTGCACCGAGGAAATAGTTTATTAATAGTTAATAAATGTACGAGTAGTTTCAAATACGGCGAAATAAATGTTTCGTTAGAACATGAAAATATACGTTAATTATTAAAATGTTTATTTCATTCAATTGGTTGCTTCAAAGAATCTAATTGTTCCAAATAAATATTATAATAGTTAACGAATATTTACCTAGTCCAATAAAATGTTTATTTCGTCATATTCGAACAAACCTTTATTATCTACAAGTAAACTCTTCTCTCAGTATGGACTCAACCGTCCGTCTATCGGTACAGTTACTTTACAGCACAGTGATTCCAGGCTACCATTAATTCCTCATTCGAAACCGAAACATTTTTTTCGCTGGCATCATCCCCGCCGATTCGTGCCAATATCCTATGAATCGCTGAGAGAGAGGAGAGAGAGAGAGAGAGAGAGATGCGAAGCGAGACAAAGAGTGACAACCGACGGCGGTACTTCGGCGAATCCCTCGTCAAGATTCTCACACGCGCGCGGCAGACCGGACTACGATTCCTTAATTTCCCATATTGTGGCCTGTGACGGCCATCCGAGGCTCCCTGCCGCGTTATAGCGCGGTTTAATCACACAACAAGCGCATCCCTCGTTAGCGGGATATCGCCCGAGTGGCTATAATACGAGGCTACATTCCTCGCTCGGTGAGTCGGTCGCTGAAGTGCGCGTTGAGACGCGGTTTACCGCCGGCGTCGCCACGTTACTGCTACACTGGGATCTATAATCTTTCGAATTGTCGTTATACGCTGTGTATAGGAGGGGATAGCAATCGAGACGAGATTGTCTGTAAATGTACGAGAGACTCGCACTTAGCACGTGCGCACTGAGAGAAGTAATTGCCAGTGTGAACAAAATATTTCTTGAATGTGAAGAACACATAATGATCTTAAAAATTTTTTAGAATGCCAGAAAGAAATTCTTCCTACGCGAAAGAAATAATTCCTCGAACCTATTAAATATTTTCTTACGCGAAGAAAACAATAAATTGCTTGATCCTGGAATTATATTATGTTTTCGATTGAAGAAAACATTTCTTAGCACTAGCAATTATTTCTCTCAGTGCAGTTGAGAAACTCTCTCGAGAGAGAGAGGAAAAATATTTCTATATCGTGTGACGGCAAATGAAAAATAAACTGCGACATTTTAAGGTCACTTTTAACATCAGTGTATTAAGAAAAATGATGTTTCAAATGTAGCAATCCCGAAAAAAGACTCCAAATAAGAGATCTAATTATAGCGCACAGTTTTGAATTTTGCTATATATATCAGATGTAAATATAAGTCCAATACAGTATAGTATTTGACCAAATTCATAAATGTCCCATCACTGTATTTGCTACTTGGAATTTTTTCCCCATACTTTCTGGAATTGATTGCTACATTTTGAAACATCATTTTGCTCAGTGTGCCAATAATTTGAAAGAATTCGACTAAATATTCAGCAAAATTTACAAGTATTTTAACGAAAGAACGAAAGTCGCGAGGATCCGCTCGTAGAACGCGAAGGCAGACGCACCGCTCCGGTCAGGAGACGAAAGCAATTATGTGGATACCCCGCCGTACGATCTCTCCGCGCCCGTCGATGGCTCAGCGATAGCGACGCGGGGCGCCATTGAGACTGTATCGCGATAGATTGAGGTCGCGGCTTGGTTTTAGCATAAGAAAGGCTTAGAGATCGCTGCACAATAGTGCGCGCCCTTGCATTCAGGAGGGTTTCGGCGCCGAGCGGAGAGTGCGGCAGTGAGGGTGGTAGGACGCAATCAGCGCTCTTGATTTATCGAGGCAATATACATTAAGATACCGACATTAAAACTAGGGGAGTTTCCCGCGTGCTGCGGGAGGATACCGCGCGGGAAGAGAGAGGCTCTATTACTACGGGTTTCGTTGTATGGTAGAAGAAGAAACGGCGTCGTTTTCTCCGTAATAATATCCGGCGCGTGAAAATCTCCGTAGATTCACCGTACACACTACACATCACATGGATCGGTTAACCGAAATCGAGGAAATTGCTACTGCAGGGTGGCCACTCAATTCCACTTACAAAATTCCCTGACTTTTCCCGGTTTCCCCGACTGAGATCACTCATTTTCTCCGACTTTTTAATTTGCGAGATGTCAAGAAATAATTGAAATGTTGCAATAATATAGTTTATATGTGCAAAAAGATGCTTACGCGTTCGTCCTAATCGGAATATTTCATATTTTGTAACGATAATCGGGTGAGGGGTAAAATTGATAGCTATATGCCAAAATTATTATACACATATACTGAATAATTCTGAAATATGTTGATATATGAGTATTATCGGTTATCATTCACCACGCAAGAGTTTATTCGAATTATATGAGTATGGAAAAAATATGAATGCACAGTTGACTGTACTTAGATAGATTATAATTTTAAAATACATGGATACGTTTTCTTCGTATTTCAATGGCTTGTTACTACTCAGGATTAGGTTAATGTAATGTAATAATTTAAACCAAAGTTACTGCAAAAATTTAACATAAAATAATTCAAGAGAAGAGTCTCTAAAACCCTTTAGATTTATCAAAAATTCCCTGATCACCGAAAAATTCCCTGACATTTCTCAGTTCTCCAGATGAGTGGCCACCACGTATTGAAAAATGGGAAGAAAATCTCGATTAAGGTCGACTGATTGGACACAGTTCGCCGATCCCTCGGAGGAATTCCTCTCCGCGATATAAGAAGAGGAATTCCGCGCCAGGAGGGATGACGAGCTTGACCAGTAGCCGCCTGCCAATCACGGAACGGTGTTCTAACCGTAGTAACGTGTAGTGTTTCCGCCATTGTCCGCAGGTCCGAGCGGGGCGTATAGTCCGGACGCGACGATGGGATACATGATGGACGGACAGGCGGCCAGTATGATGCACCGGCCGCCGGGTGACCCCACCTTCCACAATCAGTACCACTATCCTCCCGAGTACTACGGTCACCACTTATAAAGGTACGTGCCTAGACTGAATCGATTATTCACTTCGAGATCCAAACCACGCAATACGAGGGAAAAATAATATAGCGGAAGCTGCGAAGACTATTTCGAAACTATTATGAATTTTATGGGGGGGGGGGGGGGGGAGTGTTCAGTAACGAGACCAGAATTTCCTCATATTGGTCCTGCCCAAATATTCGGTAAATATTTATCGTCGGTTGTATATTTCGTTCATAGTCCGATATATACACCATATGGGGCTAAACTAGCTCGCCAGAAAAGAAATTTCAATCACTATTATCTCATTATTTATTAACTTTTGGCCCACATCGATATAAGACTTTATTGTAGAAAAAAATGTAATCTTCAAAAAAGTATTACTTATACACAAGTATCAGCCAAAAACTCATAGATGATGAGATAATAGTAATTAAAGTTTCTTTCCCGGCGAATAACTTTAGCCTCATATGACAGGATACTCGGACGTATCCAGGACTTAATCTAAATTTTCCCGAATTCTGTGGCTCGATTTGAGAAATTCCTGGCCACGACTGAAGACCCCCTCGCCGCCCTCGACGATCACCGGTTCACTCGCACGCCGTCGCGACTCTCCCACGCGCTTAAAAGCGTCTCTCCCTCCTTCGTGTTCCAGCTGAACGCGAAGTAAGTGGAGGAACGACGGGTTCGTGCGATGAACGAAGTGGAATGAAACCTAGGCCTCCAGCTGGTGACCGAAATTGGCGGCTCGAGGGCGGCTCCCGAAGAACCTGGTGGAACGCGGGGCAATGCCGAGAGGGACGAGAGGGGTCGCGAGGACGTCCGTGTCGTGTTTCGTGGACGAGTCTCGAGAGCCAGAACAGAGACGGAATAGCCGGGAGGAAAAGACGCGAGATGAGCGAGGGAGTGAAGAGAGTGTCGCCGAGCTACGCGCGAGGGAGTGACGCGAAGGTGCCGACGGAAACGACGGAGGCAGTCGACGAGTCGGAGGAACGCGCGTCGCGGACAAGACGAGCTGGGAAGAGCCGAGCGTAATGAGGGAAAGAGGCACGAGAAGAGGTGGAAGAGCGAGCCGTCGTCGAGGACGGTTACCAACCGTAACTTAACACATACACACATACACAGACACACACTAGAGTGCGGCTAAAGGATATAAGGAGGGTCGCGAGGAATCCATGTGATTGTTCTTTGTACAAATATCGCGGTGTAATATTGTAGTGATTGAAATATAAATGTTAAATTTTAATACGATCGCAGCGGAGAGACTCTATAACGAATATAGTAATATAGGCAATTAGGCGGACGTGTACATTACCGCGGTTCTCGCACGCGAATGTCCGCACTGAGTGGGATGTCGAATGGGAGGAGGGAAGTGCCGAGCTGAGGTGACTCCGGAGGAAGTACACTGGTGGAACGAGAAGGGAAGAAAGAAGGGTACGAAAACGTCATGGAGACGATGGTGTTTAAAACTAAACTAAATAGAAGAATGCTCGACGCGTGTGCCGGACTCGAGCGTCGACGTTCTCTCCATAGGACATTCAATTTGTACAGTTCTTAAAGTATAAATAAATTTACTAATTAAATAAAGTAATTATATATATAAATAACAACACACAATCCCCTTGTAATATAAAACGAACGACAGGGAGAAAGAATGAGAGGGATCGAGAGAAAGAGAGAGAAAGTGAGGGGTGGAAGGAGGGGCTCGAGAAGGGGAGGACGACTATGCATCGCGTCCGCGCGTCGATCGGCTGCGGCAAAAGTGGAAACGACAGCAGCGGCCGGCGCGACGAAAGGCGAGAAAGAATCCTAAGGATAACTAAAATTTATTATTATAATTTACTATTAATATATTGTGTATAAATAGTTAATTCAACTAAGGGAGAGTGAGAGAGGGATGGTCAATCGTGTCGATGGCTTTACGTGATTCGTCGCGTATACTATTCGATGTCCAGTGATATTTATGCTCGTGCTCGTTCGTTCGCGAAGAAAAGCAAGAAGGGAAGAATGGAAAACATGAAAAAGTTAGCGAGATTATGGAAAGGAAAGAGATTAAATTTCAACATTGCGGGAAAAAGAGGAGAGAGGAAGAAAATGGAGCAGGAGGGACATAAAACACACGAACACATGAGAAAAGCAATGATATGTATCATGGAATATGCATATTATATACAGGTACGCGAAAATATAGTAGACATATTAGGATCAAAAACTACCACTCGTTTTGTCCATCTGCAATTTTTCCTCCCTTTCGCGTCATCTCCCCGACTAGCAGCAGCTTCCTCCTCCCTCCCCCCCCGTACCGTACTTGACACCTCGACGGTCCCACCACCACCCCCCTCGTCCCTCGCTCCGGGCTTTCGTTTTACCGATCGTTCTTTCCCCGGTTCACCTCTTCTTTCTCCCTCCCATTTCCATTCGCCCAAATTATTTGGGACGTATCGATGAATAGGAGACAGAGGGGAAGATAAGGAAAGAAAGAGAGTGAGAGAGAGAGATGTACACGATCACCAGAGGAAGCAAAAGCAAGGAGAGGGTGGTTTACAGCGACGGAGCTTTAACCGCGAGTCGATTGTGTTGTACAAAGTTTAACTGTAATTCTCTACCACTTAAGGGACGTTGTATACGATGAAAAAAAAACTATATTACCTGATCGATGTATAATAGGCGAAGTAAAGAAAGCGTTGATAAGGGAGATGTTAAATCTAGGCTAAGCATTCGAAGCTTTATCGTCGCGACCAGTGAGGTAATCGTAATGATTCTAATGTGTCAAGAGTAAGTGGAGAAGTTGAAAGCGTAAATGAGAGTGAGAGAGAGAGAGAGAGAGAGAGAGAGAGAGAGAGAGAGAGAGAGAGAGATGATAGCGCGACCGTTATCGAGAGGTACACACGCTCAGCTGCGTATGTACCGATCAATCGCGGTTCTTCTCTTCTTTTTAAGTTCTTAAAAGTAAGGATCGCGAACGAGCGATGGTCACTCTCCGTCGTTCCTCGGAAAAGTCTGCGATTCACGCATCTTTCCTTCGTTTTCTTCGCGATCGTCGACGCGTATGCACGTTTACCGCGACGGTTCACATAAGTATACTCGCGTGAATTTAAATATGCGAGAAAGGGAGAGGGTCGTCGTTTTTGGTCCCGCGAATACTTTAGCTCGTCTCGTATCCTCCACCTTTCCTCCACCACGTTTCATCCCTTTCTTTTATTTTTTCCTTTTACCGAAACATTACCGTCGTCTTCATCGTTTCTCTTCGGCGAAAGCATTTTAGCGATCGTGTTGACTCTTAATTCGTCCCCTTGGCGAACACAGATCTTCCCCCGTCCGCATCATTTCAGAAGATACAGAATTCGATTTGACGTTTGTCTCCCGCTGAACCAACGAAAAAGGCAGGTACTTTTTTGATTTCCGTTTTGTTGGGATGAGAGATAGTTGTCCGCGCGGACGTTCCTGATATACGTAACGAAACGAAGTGAGAAATAACGGAGCTATATATGTATTCCGAGAAAGATTTTTTGGAAATCATTTAAATAATGATGATAAAGGTATAGACTCGTAGAAGAAGAAAGAGTGAGAAATGAAACGCCGCCTGAAATTATGTGGTGTCTTCCTTGGGAACAATTTTTTAATTTATTCAACTTTCTATTGAAATGGGGACCTCTTATCGAATTATTAAATATTTTTTTTCTCGACACATCGTCCTCTAATATTTTATCCCAGGTAATCCCCAGATAATCTCAGGCAAATAATTTTGATGCACCGCTGCAACGCTGCATATGAACACAAAATAATCATTAATTCATATAAACCGAGATTACTTTAAGGTCTCAGGGTAACATTGAATCGCTATAAAAAATTCTACTTCTCTCCATAAAAACGTAAAATATTTTCAAATTATAATATGCTAAAGTTATCTCGACTTCGATCGAAGTAATTTCGATATTTACGGCATTTGACTCGCGCCCGATAATTTCATTGCTTTATAATACAGACAATCAGGATCGTTCCGTCGATATTTTTCGGTGTACTCCATCGTCACGTCTTATAGGTACCCGGGTATCTACCCTCGTCGTTATTCTCGTACGATCCCTCGAGTGGACAAAGTTCTTTTACGATGCTAATATTGTAGGTATTTGTTGACGAGTGTAAATTGTTTAATTTTGTTGAGGCAAATGTCCACTCGCTGCTATCGTACCAGAAACGACGTGGAATCCGAGGTCTGGACGACGGTGCAACGTCGATTCTTTCGACGGAACGAAAATAATCGGTTATCACTCAATAAAGTCGTCGCGTATAATTAGAAAATATCCGTCAATACTGCGGCATATGATAGAACCGCCTGAAATGGACCATTGAAATTGTCCCCGACCTACCACAGCCAACTAGGCCAGCCAGGGGCCAACTGAGGTGCTTCAATTTCGGCGAACCCACCCTCATCGCATGCACCCTTACGACTTGCGTTCCCGATGCAATTGCTCGTGGTCGTTACGCATTCCAGCGTTATCGTGAACCCCTAACCGCTACAGTTTCCCGGAGAAGCTCGCTCCTTCCCGCCGATAGCGCGGTGGCGTCGCTGATCGCACGCGTCGAATCTAGTGAAGATACTAGTCGAAAAAAATTCAAGTGTCATCGGGACATATCGTTTATGGTGGGATTACGCTTGGGGTGGTATACGTGTACATATATATAGATGAGTGGAGAGGCGCGAGACGCGCGATTTTCTGAATCGCACCGCGCTGAGGAGTCGAGGGGCGAGTTTGAAGAATGTTAAACAAATAGAACGGGTAAGAGAGAGAGAGAGAGAGAGAGAGAGAGAGAGAGAGAGAGAGAGAGAGAGAGAGAGAGAGAGAGAGGGGAAGAGACGGTGAATGCGTGGCGAGGCATCGTGAATTAACTATACGATTCTTGAATCTGGAGAACGCGTTCGGAAGTGTGACGTTGTTATTGTTGTTTTCGTTACAGGGTATACTTAATGTGGAATATCCAAGTCGTATAACGAGTAGTTTAGATTAAAGGGAGAAACGAGATAAATGGTGATGAGTTAGTAATGTTAGTATTAATAGGCATCTGCAATCATCCTCAGACTTTGCGCGACGCGTTCTCCAGGTTCGCCAGGGTGCAGTCCGTATACGATGAACGAACAAAAGATTGCACATCAAACGGAGCGGGCTGAGGAGAGAAAGAGGGAGTGAAAGAAGCAAATTAATTAGGTGCAAAAAAGAGGCGGACAACGATGACCCGATACGCACATTGGCTGTTCGTTTAAAAATGAGTTCATTCGATTGAATCATCGCCTTAAAAATGTATACGAAGTAACGGTAAGGTATCTAAGTAATAATCATGTTAGAAGGTATAAACGGTTAACAAAGTTTTTACGAGCAGCAGCGGTACGGTTGAAGAGAACGTCCTGAGAGAGAGAGAGAGAGAGAGAGAGAGAGAGAGAGAGAGAGAGAGAGAAAAGTAAAACTGTGCGTGTATGAGAAAGAGAAAAAGAGAGCATGTGAATTTATGACAGCCTGACGCCGAATAAGAGCTAACAAACATCTGTACAACAGCATCGTTACGTGAACGGTGATAGCGAAACAATGCCGATGACGACGATAATGATAGGCGATGATGACGCGATTGCTATTATAACGACGGTGAAGCGATAATGATGATGACGATGATAATGCTAACGATAATGATAGTGATGATGTATGATAAGCTAAAATTTATTATATCGGTATGGAATCGGATTTTTTTCCACTGTTTGCGCACCGACGACGAGCTCTATATCGACACCCGTTCGAAGTGAGAATGGGGATGCAAATAAATTGAAACATGCAATGAATTGCGTTCTGCTTTGGTAAAACGACCGCTCTTCGATGACATTTGCAATTGTGATATACATTTTTGTCTACGCGCTGATCGCGAGCAAGATATGATAACGATTATATATTACGAAAGAGGCCCCGAGCGGTACTCTCGCATATGAACGACGAACACGTGTGGGAGCCACGAGCGGAGACACTGTCGATGTAAAGTATTAAGTATTATGGGACTACGTGCATACGTGCGTGCATAGATATATATATATAAATAAAAAGTATATATATATATATATAAAGGCGAAAGCGTCACGAACCATCACTCACTCGACAAATCACCGATCGATATATTATGTACCGGACAGATTTCGAATTATCATTCGCTCACTCAATGACGCGATGACGACGAAGGAAGGACGAAATGACGAAGGTGGTCTATGTTAGAGAGTGTCCATTGTATAGTGTTTTTTGAAACGTGAGCATTAAATGCTACATCTTGTGTAAAAAACAATCACTGTTTTTTTTTTCGTTGAATTCAATGTTCCGCGGAGAATTTTCTTCGGGAATCGAGTGGCGCTCGTGAGATTTTCCTGTTTGTCAGAATGATATAAAATGGAGAATGATTTCTTTTGGATGAATTTTGAAACGTCACCCGAGTCACGTGGTAAATTCTTCGCGAGGGCCTCTCCATTCTCCTCCTCCTCTCCTCCTTTCCCAATTATCAATGACGAATTATTAATAAACGTCTGAGTTTGTTTACCCACTAGAGAGAGGGTTAATAAATATAAAAAGTTATTAAATTTGGCCTGGTATGAAGAAGTTAGTAGCAATCACATTTCATTCTGTTTATAATTTTAGGACTTGAAATATTTAATAACTCTCCTCTCTTCATAGAAAAAAATACCGTGATAGCGACGATGAACAACCACAAAATGCACGACTACCAGCCTGATCGAACAATTCCAAAGTAAGTATGTATACCTAAAATAATATTGATCTAACTTTTCACGAAAGATAAGTAGAATATTCAGTCACAATTAAATATTTGATAAGCGGGCAGTCGAGAAATTGAAGAGCAGATCGTTCCAGAAATAAGTTCCTCTCATTTCAACCAAACAATAAGACAAAGTACCGTGGATTATTAAATTCGTCACACGTAATTGCATAATTCAATCGATGCAGCCAATTTTCTTCTGCGGTGCATCAGTAGATATCTATAGATATAAAACCACATACATTTACTAGACGAGCTCGTATCTCCCGAGGATCGAAGTCTCGTCAGACTCTCTGAAATATGATACGGGGTGGAGGATAACGGCGGAAGGGGATATCACGGCTGCCAATTACCGCTGACGGTTTGTTCCATGGAAATGGACCTTATTACGAAACGATAGGTGAACTTGAGGACGCAGTCAATTCAAGCGTACGGTCGGCCGACGATCTATGTAATACGAGTATTATCCGAACCTTACAGTCTCTGATAAGTCGTTAGCCACTCGTTTGGAAAATCACAACCATTAGGTCAAAATACACGAAAAAAAAGGATTAGTAAAAAATCATTGAAAAACCAATGAATTTTTACAGTTATCCCAGTAACAGGGCTTCTCAAGGTGAAACTGAATTTTTCAATAGACCACAGCGTACTTTTTACAGTTCGTAATATAATAGTATAAAGATCAGTTTATACGATAAAATTTACCAATCTCTCGTTAATATATGTCGGATGCCTACGGGTTTTTACTCTTACGAACTATACAAGGTACGCTATGTCTACTAAAAAATTCAGTGCTTCACCTCGAAGAGCTCTGTGGCTAGGATTGGCTGTAAAAGTGACTGATGCTTTTTCTTCGTGCACTTGAAAGGTAATAGAAAGTATTAGTAATTGCGCGACACTGGCACCGTTGTAAACAAGCTTTTCGCAACGAACGATTACGCAATCCGGTAGGTTTTAGTCAGCTTTTCGCGCGGTTAAACTCACGGCGGCGTTAATACAGTCGTATTTTTACACGAGAGAAAAGCCGAGCACGCGGTAATGAGATATTAGAGAGAGGCGCGCTGCTGCTCAAGGGAGTGGCTACTTCGAGGGGAGCATAATGCGCGACAGGTACCCTGTTACGCCGTCGGCAGAGGGTGTTACGGAATACTGTGTGCTAAGGGTATATCGGTTTCCCTCCTGGGACGCGATTACGATGTTGTCGACTCGGATCGTCGGTCGTTCCTTCTTACGTGTCGAGCTCCTCCGCTCTTTGCCACGGAATTCGGTGACTTACGCGAGCGCGAAGAATGTTTATTTAGATATTTGACGTAAAATTGACGGCGGTTTATTTTCTTCGCGGTCCCTGATTAATGAAATTGAATTATCTAGGTTCGTCATTTTAATTCTTTCATTATTTCCAGTTGCCAAACAATTATTGTTTGCAGATATTCAATTAATCGTGTCTACAATATTTAGAAATTGGTTTCAGAGATTGTGCTTTTTTTTAAAAATAAAACTAAGCTTTTGGAAAAATGTTCAAGTAACATGAAAATGCATGATTCAATGTCTCAAATAAGAAATTGCTCGGTAACTAAAGTTACCAACGAGCACTAATGGCTTATCATAAATGCACTATTCGAATGACTCGATCAGTGTTCCACCATCCCATGAACAGTAGTACTTCAACGAGTACTTCAACATATTCTCACCGAAAGAGTTCTAAAATCATTAATCAAAAGAGCGAAGAATTGCATTACCAGAGGCGCTTCTACAGCGGTTGCATTCATTAGCACTCACTCTAGCGCGCGCGCTGCGCTGCGCTTTCCCTCTTTTCCCTAACAGCAGCAGCACCAACAGCAGCAGCAGGAGGAGGCACAGTAGCCCAGAAGCGTGGAGCGCGCGCGGACAGGCCGTAGCGAATTCGCACCCCGAACGGACAAATGGGTGTCCCTGCATATGTAAAAGCACCGCTGTTCGGCTCACCCTCAGCCGGCCATTTGTCAATGTCAAGGCGCGAGCGCCGTAGCCATGGAAACACCCCGGCGGACCGACCGACCGACCGACCGACCGAACAACCGAGGGTTCCCTCGCTTCGCGCGACTACCCTCCGACATATCCCCGTCGTAGAGGCCGAAGCCGCGGTGCGCGGGGTATGCGCCCTTTTTCTCGGGGAGCTTTTCTGCTCCGCCAGCCCTGCCGAGGGGGCGCCTCGGGACGAGCGGGGACTCCACGGTACGGAGGAGGAAGTGATCCTCTCGCGTAACCGGGCATCGGAGGAAATTTCATCCCCCGCAGCGATTCTCAAATCGCGTCGTCGCGAGTCGTTGCTGCTGCGCGAGATGAAAGGGGTGCGCGGGTCGCGAAAGTCGTCGGATCGAAAAAGAAGCTTTCGGCGTTCCTTTATGCTCGCGCGCAGTGGATGAGAAATGGGCCGGGCTTTGCTCGAGAGACTCTTTTTTTTTTGTGCAGTGACGCGGAAGGTGGAATATCGCTGTGTCGCTGTCATGAATTAAAATAATGCGGTCTGTAAATCTTCCAATTCTTGTACGACAAATTGTTTACGATGGATGTAACGATATTGTCACAATGCTGTTGTAATAATAAATAATAATAATAGACCTCTTTTATCATAAGAAACAAGAAAACGGTTCATTTTTACAGTAGAGGCCTTCCAACCACCAGTACAGGTACATCCACACCCCCTGTGCATTCGTGTCAGCCAACGGATGCTCGCACGGTACTTAATGCAGGCCCTGTACGACTAATAAAAAATCTGAATTCTAAATTTCTTACGACAAGGAGAGAGCTCGCCACGGACTAACAGAGAGAAAACGGAAAGCGGGTGCAGAGTGAGAGACAGTAGCATCGGTGAGCGGGGTGGGTCTGGGTGTAACGACTGCATAGCAAGACAGCTCGCTTAAATATGCAGGATGGGCGGCGGCGGCGGCGGCGGCGGCGGCGGCAGAGCGGGCAGCATTGTAGCGTGCTTGTAGCACGGAGAGCAAGGGGTGAGCTCTCTCGGTACCGAGGGAAATGAAGGGGAGGACGAGGAGGAAGAGGAGGAGTACGACGAAGGGGATGAAGGTGAGTCGGGGGCGCCTGCGCAGCCGGTAATGATTGACTGGCTCGCTGGCAGCCAACAGACAGACGTTCGCCCTCCCGACCAACCGCCCACCCTGCCCCGCGCGCGCTCCCTCTCGCTCAAAAAGCTCGCGATACAATACTCACCCCACCTTTCTCTCGTTCTCCACCCTCCCTCGCGTCCCGCTTCGCTCTCCTTCCGCGACCCGCGCGTTCCAAGTGCCATTTCTCCGTTATCACCGCATTTTCCACCCCCCTCGCCGGACGTCGGGGCGGGCGGGTGCCGCAGCACGCCGCGCACAGGACGTACAGTCAGGCAGGTCGGGCATCCGAAGCAGCGGCTTCCTTTCGAAAAGTCAACGACACCGCGAGCCGCTCGTCGACGTCGCGTCGCTGGAATCGATATTGCCCACCTTGAAAGCGCGACTTCGTGTGGGTGAAGAAACGACGAAAGAGTTTCAACGTCGTTTCGGGGTGGATCTACCGTGAGTACCTAGACGAGTCTTTCGTCGGGAGGTCGAGAAGGTTTCCGTGGTGGGAATTTCTCTCTCCCTTGGCAAAAATATTGCGATATTTTCTAGGTATTGGTTTTTGTTTAACGTTTATGGTGAAAGCGTGAAATAAAAATGTTAATGTGGGTATCGGTAGCTCTCTCATATCTATATTAAGAAGTATGAATCCCTTATTACTACCTAGACGAGTCTTTTATCGGAACGTTGAGGAGGATTTCGTGATGGGGATGTCCCTCTTCCTTGGTAGAGGTATTCCGATATTTTCTAGGTAATGTTTCTTGTTTAACGTTTATGATGAAAGCGTGAAGTGAAAATGTTAATATAGATGACTGTATCTCTTTCATACTCATATTAAAAAGTATGGGTACCTTTTTTTGGAATAGGGTCTTATCTACTGATCCATATTAAAAAAAAATATGGATACTTACTTTACTTTGTTATAGATTCTAATCTACTAAATTTCGTCGAAATCGAAGATAATTCAATTTTATCGTTCTCCCTGTCGATTAAACGGATGTGCAATATCCGAGGAGGACCCAACGCGAAAGATTCTTTCCACCTCCAACGTCGTCGCGTAAAATAGCCTCGAATTGCGCGCGGTATCGCGTTACGCGCTTCGCGGCCGATGTTCGACAGTGCCCGGCATCTTGTACGTCTCTGGCTCCCGCAGTCGTGTATACGGGCACGACTGCTGCACACCTTCGAGTCGAATGCAGCAAAGTCGTCCGACCCCGCGGCGAACCCTGCATTCCGAGTTATTAGGGTCACTCGACCGGGGGTGAGCGCGTGCCCCGAGGAATCAAGCGGACAGCCGCGTCGACACTACTACAGAAGTAGAAACGGTCGCGCTATGCGCCGGCGAGCAGCGCGCGGGGCGAACCCACCGGCATCGCGTTTCCATTCGACGTTCCTTTCGTAAATATTCATGCGCGAGACTCCAATTTCAGGACGCGGTGCCGCTTTTGGAATATCGAGGGGGCACGTTTGAGAGGTAGAGAGAGGGGGGAAGGGGGCAAAGTCTCGACAGTTAATTCGATTCGACTCTTCGAGGCAGGAAGCGGCGGAGGAGGGAGGACGAAAGAGCGACGCGGCTGCTGCGATCCTGCAGTACCGTGTAAGGTAAGTGCCGACTAATAAATTGCCGCGCGGAATTTAAGTGCGAACAAATTTGTATTCGCACGGTTACACGGACATCGGCTTCCCCCGTAAATGGCCTTACAACTCGCCTTCGCTGGCGGTAATTAATCGGATGAAATTACCAGCGAATGCGATAGGTGATACTGGTATACGCTCGACGGGTGCTGCAAGTATTTCCCTTTCAATTTCCTTCCACTTTTGCCTGTGAGATAAACCGTGATATGCATTGATTGCGAGGATACTTATTAGGTCGATATCTTAATGGAAAATAATATAACAGCGCAACTTTATGTACGAAAAAATTCCCCATAAAATCGACGATATCTCGGTCTTTCCTGAAGATCTGCTCGAAAAATCCATTACTTTCGGAGAATCGACGTAAAAAAAATACGCAAGATACATAGGATGGTCAAGAATTCCATTCCAGAGATATTGACGAACGAAAATATCAGGGAGCCTCTTTGACATTTTTTTTCAATTTTGTCCGAAAATCAAAATGTTTGGAATTCATCGCTTGACCACCTTATCTTGTGTATTTTTTCGTGCTAATTCCAAAAATCATGGATTTATTGGGAAAATCCGAAAGAAAATATAAGATATCAGCGATTTTATGCGAAAAAAATTATTTCCTCTCATAAAATCGACGATATCTCGGTCTCCCTTTAACATTTCCTCAATAAAGCTGTGATTGTCAAAATCAGCGCGAAAGAATACACGAGAGAGAGAGACTAGTCGAGAGTTGAATTCTAAGCGCATTTCGAGAAAATGTCTTTATGAAAAGAATTACAATTTCATCTAATTCAAGTAGATACATATCACTCGGTTATCGCATCGGTAATACCCGCGCTCGATGCAGCAATTAACAATGCGATATAACGGTTCCCTTAATCTCCGCGGATCTGGATAATTCCTTCGATGGCACGACGGGAAGAGGGAGACACGGGGGGAGGGAAATAGGCGAGAGAAACGACGGAGCCTCTCTTTGGCTCTGTTGCGCGGAAATTAGCATAATATATATTGTCGCCTATCTCGACCAATTAAACGGCCATAAAGCCACCGGCTTCGGCGATCGCGTGGACACATTACCTACTCGGCCCTCGTCCTCCTTCCGCACGGAGAAGCTATTAATGAATAGCTTCTCGAGGGGATGGCGGCTCGTAAACTTACCCCTCTTCACCACCCTCTCTTCTCGTCACTTCACCGACCCTCGACGATCTCGACGTCGGCGTCTTCGTCGTCGTCCGGCATTAAATAAAGAACGAGACCTCGTGTCCCGATCATAAGCCACCCGTGGAGCACCGCCACTCTACCGGTATCTTTTATCTTCCCGCGCCGGGAGTGGTTACTCGCGCGAGCGCTCCCCTCCCCCGCGTCACGATATCGAATCGCATCGCGATTGATCGGAGAGAGCCAAGGATCACGTATAATCCGGGTATTATTACAGGGAGTCGGCCGCGGTGAAGCAATTGATAGTTAGACGCAGCTGGTGTTATGTAACATCCAGCCGGAATATCAGACCTGATTCGATGTATCTACTCTTTTTTTTTTAATTAGGTAGAATAATTTATCACTTCCCTCCGTATAGGGTAAGACGCCAGTGTCCGCTTCAACGGCGATTATTTCGTAATCTGTGATTTTTTCACCGCGCGATACTGATATAGAACTTTTTCAAGATCGAAACGTGCTCTTCAAAAAAAGAGAGAATGATGTAAATGTACGTCTAAAGTTGAAGAATTACGAGATAATCGTGATCGGAATGAATGCTTTCTGCAAATCGTAATAGTTTCTTAGTATTCGGCGGATGGTATCTGCCTGGAAGAGAACGTCAGTTCGGATATCCGACATTGCACTACGGGAAACCTGCAGCGCCGGTGCTCGATCCACCGAGCAGTCCCTTCTAGCGTTTCTATACCAACTCCCCGCGGGACGGATGCGGAAAACTCCTCGCTAACTCACATCTGTATCAATTTATACGGCGCCAACGCGGCTTTGCAGCCTGGCCTCCAAGGTGCCGAGAACCGTGCAGCGTCAGTGGAGAGGTAAGGAAATCTAAGAAGTTCGATACTCTCTTCTTGGAAACAGTTCGACTCCGACTTTTATATAACGATTTATACAGCACCCAGCAAAACAAAATTGTTGCATTATTCGCGAATAATTTTCCCTTCACGCGCACTGAGAAAAATAACGGTTAAAATGACAAAACGCATTTGGTTAAAAGAGTTTAATTATTCTAACGAAAATACTAGTAACTGGAACCTGATATTTATTTTATTCTAACTTCGCGTTTAATCATTTTAACTACATGTCTAGTTATTCTAACCAGAAAATGGTCAGTTTAACCAAACAAACGGAGAATCCATATTTCAACAAACTGTTTATGGTTTTCAGGAATTTGGTTAAATTGATCAAGTTATTTTTCTCAGTGCAGCGTCTGGTAAAATTTAAGAGAAAAATTTCCTGATTTTTGCAGATTTCCCAGTCTAAAACAACTCCTCCTGAACCTTGTACTTAGGCAGATCCGATGCATTGACTGTATGTTTTTCCGAAAGAGCGTGAAAAAAAAATATATGGAATATAATGGTCGAACGGTTAATTTCAGAGTTTTGGATCTTTGACTGAATCTTAAGGGGTAAGTATAGCTGTATACTTTGTTTTATTGTGTACGGGGTACCCATCGCAATAACTCGCCCTGGAGTACGTTTATTTTCATACGCTGATCCCTCGCTCCGCGCTGCCAGGGGTAGGATGATTTTTAATTTCACGATGGTGGGTTTTCGGTCTCATTTCATCTCTGCCCGGCATAAATCACTGCGGAAATTATACATTCAAATACCAGAGTTGCTCGTGACAACGCCTGTCTACCTCCCTCCTCTCTACCCTTCCACCCTTTTCCACAGGGTCAACCTTACGCTCTCGCCCGACCGCAGCTCTCGCAAAACGCGCATTTATTTTATTTCCATTTCTTTGTCTACGCGGCCGCAAAATTGTCTCCCCGAAACAAATTGTATATCAGAGCCGGCAGCGGGGAAGAGGCTGCAGCGTTCAGTGATAGCCTGGAATGAGTAATGGCGAGCGGGCGAGCGACCGATCGACCGATCGACCGACCGACCGACCGAATCTCAACTCTAAACCCTGCAACAAACACAGTTGGAAACCGGGAGCTGGAAACTGGCAACTGGCAACCGAGGCTGAGAGAGAAAGAGAGAGAGAGAGAGAGAGAGAGAGAGAGAGAGAGAGAGAGAGAGAGAGAGGAAGAGAGGGAGTAACCGCGAAATGGCGCAGATGGTACGCGGTACATTCCCACCGTGAAGTTTGAATCGAGAAAACCTCGCCTTACCGAACCTGCGAAATTTGCTGCTCGTGCCCCGTACAGTGTTATGGTGTTTTTGAATGGCAACTCGAAGATATGAGATGTTAGTTGGATCGGAGATTTGGGACCTGCGAGAATTTTGTTATCTCCTACAAAATTCAGGTGTTTGAAATAACCGCATCGAGAAAAATGATGTTTTAAAATGTAGCAATCAATCCCAGAAAGTGTGAGAAAAAATTCGAGATAAGAAATCACCTATAGTGATGAGACAGTTATGAATTTGGTAAAATACTATACTGTATAGAATTTATATTTCCGTCTGATAGAAGTAAATTGTATGTACACTGAGAAGAATAATTCAATTAAAATGACAAAACGCAACTAGTTAAACGTGTTTAGCTATTCTAACCAAAATACTGGTCAATTGCACCAAATATCAAGATATTCCAATCAAATCTTTAGTTATTCCAACCAAACATTAAGTTATTCTAACCAAAAATGGGTCAGCTAACCAAACACAGATCGAGGATCTATATTTCACTAAACGGTTTGAACATTACCTCCAAGGGGGGTTATGGTCAAATGGACCAAAAATTACGAGTATTTTTCTCACTGTACGTATAGTATTTAACCAAATTCATAACTACATTATCACTAGATTTTTACCGGGAGTCTTCTTCTCATACTTCCTGGAATTGACTGCTAGCTACACTTTGAAACATCATTTTTCTCAGTGTGGCATTGTCGATAGTCAAGGCATTTCAGAACCGAGACTATATTTATGACTGATGAGGAGAACGAAGAAGCTAAGAATAACTAAAAAAAATCGGACTTACGACTGTTTCAATCCAAGGGATCGATACATTCTTCGGGCAAGCCTCACCCCCGGCGATTATTTCGATCGATTATTTATAGGCAGTTACATCACGAGTTTCAATTTATATGGTTTACATATTTAAATGTATACAAACACGACAGATACTGTCTATACGCACAAATTAATGATCGAGTGTTATATACGTAATCCTATATGTAGGCCGGTAAACAACGCAGGACCCTTCCGCATTCTTATACGACCGTAAATTATGACATATATATATAAGCCTTTAGGGATCCCATGCCCCGAGGATTACGGCGCGGATACAATGCGAGAGACACCGGAGTCGTACGAACGGAGTATTTATTTATGATTAGGCATCCACTTTTTAATTCGCGGTGCACATAAGAGTGCACAAATATTGCGCAGCGCGGAATGAGAAGCACTTTACCCTCCTCGAACTATCGATGTACAGTCAAATCCTTACCAATACTTCCAAAAATCTAAATCACCGAAGTCGATCCCTTGATCGCCCTATTCCTACACTGAGAAAAATAATTAGGTTAAAATGACGAAATGCATCTAGTTAAACGTGTTTAGTTATTCTAACCAAATGTTTAAATATTCCAACTAAACGGTTAGTTATTCTAACCAAAAACTGGGTAGTTTAACCAAACAAAAGGAGGACTCGTATTTCACTAAATGGTTTGGTCATAATCTCCATGATTTTGGTTTGATTGACCAAGTTGTTTTTCTCAGTGCAGCGTAGATACACTGATGAGAAAAAAATGTGATAGATTTGGATAAATTAGCGGTCACGGGTGGAGGAACGGAGATCAAATTACCTGAACTAATAATTTGCTAGAATTGACTATAATTTGTTTTCGTCAAACATTTTTTAATCATTATAACTAAATTACCTTATTCAAGTAACTTGATCGACGTCCTCCCGCCCGTGACCGCCGATTTAGTCAAATCTATTTTTTTTTTTTCTCCGTGTATAGCGTAAATCAAGGATGGAAAAAAATCCACTTTTAAATCCACCCCACACACATGCACCTCGAATTATCAAAAGCAACGTATCGGCGTCTGCAGAGAGGACCATCACCAAACGTCAGAACGCGATCGCGCCGCGTCCGTCCCACGTCCGACATACGCGCGCACGCATTACGCCCAGATGATTATGTCACTGCGGTAACAAGAGGAAGGAAGACGGCCGGAGTCATTTGTAACGTGACGCCGCAGAAAATATCACGAACAAGAGGCGGTCAGGGCAAACGTTAAGAACGGCCCCCGACTAATGGTATTAATGTCATTGCTAGTTGATTCCCTGTGTGCCGAACAAATATGTATTTATTGATTCGGTGAGGCCCCCTCCGGAGCGGCGAGGGGTGAGAAAGGAAAGGGTTGCCCTCCCGCCTTGTCCTTCCAGTCGGGCTAAGCTGTGGCTCGAGTGCCTTTCACGTTCGAGATATTAATGGTTTCCAGCCGATTCGAGCCAAACGGAACGGCGGCTAACGTGTAAACCGAGAATGTTTATCGCTGTGTTTACCGAGCTGCCGGCGGCGGAGGACGACGGTTCTTAATAAGAGACGTATACGCGCGGGGGAAATCGATGCACCCCCGCTGTACGCTTAAGCGGCGCCACGGGGTCGAGGATACGCGCATGGGTCACGGGAGCATCGATGATAAGACTGTTAAGGCAGGAGATGGTCGTCACCCGAGTTTATCAAGGCGTGATAAATATCTATGTACGATAAATAATAATAAATTGTTTCTCTGTCTATACACTTGGACTACTGTAGTGTCCTGGCAAGATGGAATTATTTTTTTGCGAAGTAATATTGACTCAGATACAACCATTAGTGTGATTAGAAAAAGAAATAAATGTTGCACCCACAACGGAAGTGTCCCATTCGTATTATTTCTTAAAATTGGAACTATTCGACTGAATCAAATGCACTGAGAAAAATGATGTTTCAAAATGTAGCGATCAATCCCAGAAAGTATGAGGAAAAAACTCCAAGTAAGAAATCTAATAATATATTTTGGTTAAATACTATATTGTGCAAAATTTACTTGTGTCAGACGTAAATATATAAGTCTTATGCAGAATAGTATTTAACCGAATTCGTAACTGCACTATCACTAGATTTCTTACTTGGAGTCTTTTCCCTATACTTTTTGGAATTGATTGCTACATTTTAAAAAATCATTTCTATAATGTGTGCTTTTTAATTAAAAGAATTAAATCGCACATTTTTAAACAATTTCTGCAAAAATCTACCGAATTCAATTGTCCCTTTCCCATCTGTAATCTCAGTTTATGAATTCGCGATGACTGCAGGCGCGATCGCGGCACTTCGTTATTCCGGCTGCAGTGAGGATAACAGAATGGTAAATGACACGGCTCCATTAATCACATTTACAGCGGAGTCACCGTGCACCGCGTGTGCAGCGCTCGATGCACGCGCGCCCGTTCGCTTCGATTGATCGCTAATGGGCTGTTGCTTCTTGGATCTCCCTGGTTATCGATGCAAGTTAGTGATGCACTTACCGAAGAGAGAGGGAGACATTAAAGAGCGTGAATCGCGTGTGCGACATTTCCGCTGAGCCTCGCGGAAAGCGTTGACGGGTGTATAGCCCGTGCTTGTCAATCGATATTAAAAAGCCATCTAGACTGAATAAAACTTTGCTTCATTCAACTATCGGTCAGGTTGAATATGACGAATCGCACGGGGTGTAATTATTTCAACACCATAAGACTGTAAAGAGTCTTATAACGCTATTCTGTACAAAACTA
This sequence comes from Xiphydria camelus, assembly GCA_963678675.1. NCBI lineage: Eukaryota > Metazoa > Arthropoda > Insecta > Hymenoptera > Xiphydriidae > Xiphydria > Xiphydria camelus. The sequence continues at coordinate 4,898,229 of OY783199.1, forward strand.
TAAGTTCTATAAGATCAGTTTTCTTATGTGACTTTATAGAATGTAGTACTTTATAGAACTTACAGTTTTGTACACAACAGCACTATTAGAGTTGAGGCAACCCATTGAAAATTGAGATAAATGAATATCTACTCGAAACAATTACACCATGAGATTTGCCGTATTCAACCTCACCGATAGTTGAATGAAGCAATTTTTTTTCAGTATAGAGCTATCATTCGAGTAGCGTCGCTCGATTTAAAAAAAAAATAAAATTCGCATAGAAAGAAAGAGTATTACGATGGCAGAGGCCAGCCTCTCGCAACCTCCGCAGCTTCACCCCGACGTCGCATCGGTGGCAGCCACGAAACGGGCGAAGCTAACAATAACGGCGACGACACTTTCCGATTCGATAAAGCACATATCTGGACCGGAGCTTCGAGGCCTCGGTCTCGCTCGACACGCGGAGGCACGGAGAGGGTGAGAAACGAAGAGAAATAGAGAGAAAGAGAGAGAGAGAGAGAAAACGGGACGGAGGGTTGTGCCATTGATACCGACATAAATCACAATAGGAATTTGTATTACAGTTACAGAGGCTGGTGGATAGGAAATAAGGAATGTAATAAAGAAAATGGGTAAGGGTACCGGAGAGGGTGGGAGGATTGTTGGGCCGGGCAGAGGAGAAAGAGACGGAGGCGGACGCGACGGCGATGGCGGTGGTAAGGGCGGAAAGCCGGCGAGCTTCCGAGGGGGATGGCGGTGCGGGTTCAAACTCTGGTAGCTTCCCGAAAGGAGGGAAAGAGGTGGGACAAACGGGGTAGGCGTTCGGATGAAATTCTGCGTGCGGAAAAATGAAAGCGACTGGCGGGGCTGGAGAAACCCCTTGGGAGATCGAAATGTATATAAGTATATGTATATCGTACACAATATCTGTTATATGTATGAATTTAAAAAAAAAGCTTTCGATAAAATTCTTGCTTCCCCCAGATGCGTCCGAGCTATTCATTCGTTTACGTAAACGCGGGGGATGAAAATCGTCGTCGAATTAAAATACCGTAGGATGCTAAAATTGTAGCGAAGGAGATTTTTTATCGTCGGAGCGTTACCAAAATAGCAATAATCATAGCGACGAGTAAATTTCTCGCGGCAAATATTTATCATCGCAATTATAATATCGAAAAAGCTCGGCTATTCGACATCATCGTTATCACCGATTTCTCCATCAGCGATAAAAGCTTGTGGAAATAGAAAATAAAATCATCGCTCTCTCTGACTTACCCCATGGAAAAAATTGATAACAAGAGTCAACCGTAAAAACATTCCAACAAATTGTCATCCAAGATATTGCGTCTCACGAAAAAACGTCCTAGAAAAAAAAAAGAAAAAACAATTAAAATATTGTAATTAAAAATCGACGCTTGTATTAGCCGCGCCTCTTTCATGCGAGTCGAAGGGTACGTAAATGGATTGCGTGCGTGCACGCGCGACGGAGAGGGTTGTGATCTACCTACGAGGAAACCCTTCGATTTGCCGGCGAGGGAGCGAGACAGGCAGAGAGCGGCGGGACACGGGGCTGGTTTGGGGCGAGGAATGGGGAATTGTAATGAGCAGCCCGACAGTTACAAATGACAGGACGGAATTCGCGAACTGCGATAGAACCCGGGTTCTGCGTAAAGGTCGCTTTACACGGCCTCGGGCCTGCCTTCGGGGTAGATCAACGCCTCCTCCTCCTCCTCCCACTGCCAGCCCTTCTCGGCACGGCTGTCAGATGTTTCGTCCCTTCATTCGTTTCATCCGATTTTTGGACGTACTCGTGGAACGAATTGCAGCCATCAAATAATAATAAAACCCTATTCGTCTCTTTGTTTCCTGCCTTTAATTTTCTCAAGCACCGCGACTTTTTTAACTCGGTCAGGACGTTCCATATAAGGCTTACCCCAAGTGTACATTCGTTCGACGAAGTTACCATTTTCTCTCGATGTCGCATTCCAGCAGATCATCCCTCCGAATAAATGGTTCTCTCATTCCCCCCCACACGGGTCAACCCTCGCTCACCCCGCGTAAACCAGGCTTAAACCCACCCCCGAAGCGTCCTCGTCGGGCGGAAGGTTGCTACTCCGCGTGTACCCCGAGGCAGCGTATGTTTACACATTCCGAATGTTCGCCGCGCATGAAACGATAAGGTATGCCGCTAACGATGCTGCCGCGCGAGTTAATGTGTAGCCGCGTCTGCCGGGCGAGAAGGGACGGAGGCGGAGAGAGAGCCTCCGCACACCTACGAGGAATTTCTGATTTCACCCATGTAAGGTAGGGTACGCGGAGGTTCCCCCCTTGCCATTTCCCTCCTCGGCATCTGCCGTTCCCGTGCGGAATTCCGAGGCTGCCACATCGGGGAGGGAAACATTCGCGACCGCTGCGACGATTAAAATGGACGATCGAAGGACGCGCGAGACACGAGAGGGGCTCGAGTTTTCCGCCCCAACTCTCTCTCTCTCCGACGGTCGACGTCATCGCGAGAGGGAGCGAGGACGTTAGGGGTTGTCGCGGCTATTGTATCGCCTTCCTCAGGAATCTTCAAACTCGAGATTCTTCCGGACAATCTTCCGGGTTCTGTCTAGCAGACGCTTTGATCACCCGAGATATAATTCAATTCAGGGAAAAAAGAATTTTGTACAAAGTACTCAATAAATGGAATAATTAGTGAAGTTGCACGCAGCAGTTGTCCTCGTGAATGTCGTAGCACAGAGTACATTGTAAGTATCGTATCTTTCATTGCAAGAACTACAACTCATATACTTACACGTAATGCCTCGCGTAAAGAAAAAGAACCAAAAAAGCACGGCTTCGGATCGTATCCCAGATTTTCAGCCAGACAATTTTTTCATATCGACTGAAAAGTAAAATTTACTCGACTTACCTGTACCTTTTTGATTCAATTCTGTTATATGGGTTTTTCATTATAAAATTATAATGACTTGTTCTGTATTAAAATATAGTTCATTAAAAATAATTAAGGGTTTGATAAGATAATAAATTGAAATAATATCAACTGACAAGAGCAGACATCGATTACAGCAAAACCTCTTACAAACAACTGAACTCTAATTGACGATCGCATCGTTTACCGGCTGAAAGTCTGTGATACAATCCGAAGCCATATTTTTTTGGTTCTACTTTTCCCAAACTTCCGCCATACTTTAGTCGTACATTTTTTTACGCGGGACATTATCGGTACTATTAGTCGTGGAACGTCTTGAATATTGTTGTGGATGTGGAATTAATTTTTATTTGACACAATAGCAGGTGTACAATGTACAACCGTGCTCTGTACTATATCATTCCCAAGGACAACATTTGCTACGTGAAATATCATTTTGTACAAAATTCTGTTTTCCGTATAAATTGGAAAATTTTCTCACGAAAATAATTCTTAAGGATATTTTATCCGACGAACGAACCACCCCTATCAATGATAGCGAATCACGCAGCGGACGTGACGTCTGAAATCCGATTCCGAATAAACGGTCCGAAGGTAACTATATACTTTGTGGCACGGTAATGGTGAGATCGCGTCCGCACGCGAGCCACGGGTCACAAGGGGTTTAGTGGCTCGTATTTGCGGGAACCCTCGAACGCGTCCTCCTCTCGCGGTTCTCAAATAACTTTATTCTCTCAATCGGATCCTTGTCTTACCCTGATAAGCTGCGTAAGAGCGGGAAGAAAAAGGAATCGTAAGTATACACTGAGAAAAAAACGTACTTGATCGAAATAAACGTGCCTTTGAATAGTCCTAAGAGCACATTTATTCGATTAGAATGAATATCGGTTGGACGCAAATATTAATATTATTGAATTAATTAGATGTTATTTGAACCAAATCGATATCCATTGAAATCGAATATATATGCTCTTGGGACTATCCAAAGGCACGTTTATTTCGATCAAGTACATTTTTTTCTCAGTGTACTATAAGTAGATACTCCCCGTACTACGCGGACCATCACCGAACGACGATGCATTTTCCGCGATAAATACGGACGGTTCTCCAGGTAGCAAATAATCCGGCGAACGATCCCCATTGATTCGCGATCGATATAGGCGAAAGTAACGCGTGCCAAGATGGCGGCGTGAAGGAAGGGGTGTACGGCGGTCGTCGTGGTCGTTGTCGTCGTCGCCGTCGAGGGTGGGAGAGGGCAATATATATACGAGAGACTTAGCCGTGATAAATCCTTATATATGAGGCCGCGCCGCGGCGGCCTTCTATATGAAACTCCCTCTCCCGTGCGCACCCCCCATGGGATTACCCGGGACCGCCGGAGAAAAGTCGGCACACACGGAGAGAGAGAGAGAGAGAGAGAGAAAGAGAGAGAGAGAGAGAGAAAGAGAGAGAGAGAGAGAAAGAGAGGGTGAAAGCGAGAGCGAGGAAAGAAGGGACCGAGAGGCGAAGAGGCCCGCCCGTGGAGAAATAGAAAACAAATGAGGACGCGCGCGACTGGGCGAGAATTTGTGTGTGTGTATGTGTGCGGATCGAACGGTATCGAAAGGCGATCCCGATCGCGAATCGAGCTTCCGGTCTTCCCCGACGACGGGGAAGCTCCCGGAGGCGTCGAGGTTTTCGCTCGTAATCGAAAAGTAAGAGGCCGAGGGGGCGCGCGAAAGCCGGCCGGATAAATAACGGAACGGCGTGTACGTCTTCGTGCCACCGCTCGGCGCCTGTTAAGCAGCGGCTGCAGCAGACATTTCTGAGATATAAAGATCGGTATCGACGGTGATGGCGATTATCTGTATTACGACAGCGGCGTATAATCGTTACGTCGTTATAGCCCTTAACGGCCGGGTGACCACGGCTGCTTCGTCGTCCCCGTGCAAGCTCCGCGTTGCAGCTATAGATACTCCCGGGGGTTTGCGTTTTATCATCCCTCCCTCTATACCCTTCGTTCCATTCGGAAGCAGTTTGTCGCTCCGGTGACTGATTTTTCGGCAGTTTCGCTGGAACCGAATGGGGGTGTTGTTATAGGGATTTTTTGCGGGGTGCCGAGGGTAGCGAGCGATTCTTATTGGAGCTCTATTCGTGCGTGCGAAGGATGTATGCAGAAAAACAAATGTTAGCGATTATTATATCGTACGTTAAATGACGCATCGTCATTTATACTGAGAAAAATAATTTTCCGATCCAAGTCAACCGTCAACATGAATATTGCCAAAAACATATTTATTCAAGTCAAACATATTGTCGTTGAAGCAAGTATATGTTATTCGAATCTAGTGTAGATTCATTCACATACACTCGTTTTGAATAACAATTTTCTTGGCAGTGTTCATGTCGACAGTTACTTGAACTGGAAAATTCTTTTTTTCAGTACCAACTGCAAAAGCAAATTATCGTACATTGAAAAAAAATTTGTACGAGATCTGGTAATAATTCTGGTTGGATCAGCCAAAATTTCAGATGAAAAGATGGTTGAAAGGAGAAAAGGAAGCGAAAAGCTTGCATTATTTCGAGTCTTTTTTTAATTTCCATTTACCCGGATTGCACAATGAAATCCGAACCCATTCGGTTTGAATAAATAAAGACACGTCCATCAGACATCTCGTCAGATGATCATTCATGGATTCAATTTATCAAGAAGATGGATTTTTATTATTTTACCCGCGATACAATAATCGCCGGACGCGAAAATACGCCGACAGAGAAGGGGGCTCCCGGGATTTTTGTTGGCGCGCCAAAAATCGTGCGATAATAATTATTATCGCGAAACGGAATACCCCGCTGAACGGGGGAAAACGCGACCGGATGCCATTCCCGTTGTGTTGCCGCGGCCCGCGCGCATACAGAGCCGATTGTGCCATTGTGTTCGTTATAATTAAAAACGCAATTCGCAATTGCAAATTGGAAAATGGCGAGCGGCCCCGGGCGTAGTTTATGGGCTGTTTATTGATTTTTATGCTTCCCGAATTAATGACCGTTCAGAATTCGGTCGTTGCACCGCTACGAGTTTGCACAGCTCTATACAGAGATCCTACCATGAATCTATGGTGCATCCCGGGTGCAGTCCTCTCCTAATTCGAGAGAGGTGATGCACTTTGGCGCATCACGCAGCGAGCTGACTTTGTATAATTCGTTATAATTAAACGTACATATCTTCGGATTAAATTTCTAATTCCGGTAAAAATCTGAAAAATTTTGTAAACAAAATTGAGCTGCAAATAAACGGAGCGATCGAACAAGCTGCAAAATTACTACAAACTCATAAATTCAAATTTATGTGCATAATAATGTAATTAGCATTATCAAAAAGAGTATAAAAAAGGGAGGAAGAACGGAAAGTTTGGCCGAGGTGTCGGGAAATTGAGAAAAGAGGCGGAGGAAAAGCCTGCGGGACAGCACGGCCCATTAGCCGCTTCCGGTAATGCGATCGGAGCTAATGGCCACCCGTGCGCGCGGTAGCGATGGCTCCTAAATAACTTGCAATTAGGCGTGTACCTATGCGTGTAGGTCACCTAACGAGCGCGCGATGCATAAATCGCGAGGATCTACCGTCGATAGGTCCAAGCGGCGACACCTCGACTGCACTGATTTCCCCACATGAAATATACAGAACGAAAGTTTACGCGGCGTTAAGCAAAGAGACTCTGAATTTTCCGTAATCACTGCGAAAGAATATCGCGTAAAATTGACATTCGCCGGAGACCTTCGCACGCTACCGTGAGTAAGCACGCCCCTAACCACGGTCAGGGGAAGGAAAGTACAGTGGTGATTCCTTAAGTAAGTATAAACCCGAATGATGCGGTCGTAAAAGGTGGTAGTGATGGTTTCGCGAGTGGTATACGGGGTGTAGATGTATATACCCTGATATATAAAGGCGTCCATCTCTAGGTATACCTAACCCGGCGGCGAGAAGACCCCTGATATCTACCGGCCAATCCTCAGCAGGAGGGTCTTCCCTTTCGGCTCGCGGATATAAGTGTATATACCTACATCGCGTTACGTTACGAACTTATGTCGTCCGGACGGTCGCGTTTTACGACCCTCTCGAAAAGAGATCTCCTCCAGAGCGCGCGGCGCGCGATGTGTTTCGTACAGTCGAATGGACGGTAATGGTTCATTTTATTATATCGTAACCCGCACGCCCGCTATACGACTTTTTGATTGATAAGAGGGAAGGAAGAGCCTTTCGAGGGTGTCTTTACTCGCGGCTGGAGTGCGGGGCTCTTTGAGCAGAGGTTTAGGTTCGGGGTGGATCCTCGGATCGTCAGAAATTCTAGTTTCCTTCGTACTTTCCTTCCCTGGGTATATTTGCGCCTTGCGAGGATGAGAAGCGACGCTGGGATTTCGTGGTTTACTTGAACCCTTAGATGCATGTGTGAGAAATTTCATTCTTGTGCATGAGTCGAGTCTCCCAGACCCGAATACAAATTGTAATAAGTATAAATTATATTTGGTTATAAAATGTAATATTTTTTAGCGAAAAAAATAATATTAGATATTATACATGCTTTTTCATATTGCTCTAAACATATTTATCATTGGAAAATGAAAATAAACGTAAAACAATCGATCATCAATTACGAGTTATGCTATATTTCTTTTTACTACCAGGTCCCATAGACCTGACCTCTGCGTCTAAGGATTAATCGCGATTATTTCGTTAGTTATGAACTTTTCGATTAAATCTGTAAAATACTTTTTTGAAGATTATTTTCCGATCTACAAAAAAGGTTTATACCAATACATCGTTATGGTTTGTGAATAACGAAATAATCAACATTGAATTATATACCACCGTTTTTCATGAATCAGAAGTAAAGTTTGAAATGAATCGACGATTCTTCTAGTTTTTTAAAATGTCAATGGTCTGTACGGAGGTGGATATGTTACAAATATTTCTCCGGCACACTTATAAACTTTACCACATAACATTCGAGAAGGAGATTCGCGCGAGAACGCTTCCGCAGGATGACGGTGCAGTGAAAATACTCCCCCAGAGGCAAATGTCCCATGACGGCGAACGGCTACTACACATCCCGTTCGTGTCCACCCCTAAACAAATTTACGTTCGAGAACGCGACGGTACACGATTGCTGCGCGGGTTGAAAGGAGCAAGGTGTTATCGAAAGGATCTACAGTACTGCCCATAAATTCGAAATTATTCCGAACCCTGTGACCGTGCATTAGTTGTCCTGAATTTATGGATGATAACATGAGTAATTAAATAATGATGCAGCTACTCGTATCACGATAGATGAACTCCGCGAGACTCGTATATAGCACCGAATTCCCTCCCCGTTGGAGGGAGGAACGACAATATTTTTATCATTTAAGCCAGAATCGCATGCGAAGATCTCACGAGGCGTGTTTCGCCTGTCCCGCGTTCTTAACCCTCCTATGGCAGGACCACGCTCCTATATCATATCCTTCCACGGTGTTCCGGGCCGCGCTTAATCCCCTGCCCCACGCGTTATTTCGCAGGCATAAATTTCCCTCGGCCGTACGACTAGACACCCCAAAAGCTTCGGAGAAAGGGGGAAGAAAATGGATAGAGAAATATCCCTACACCTCCTGTGCTCGTAAAAATTCTTCACTACCGGAGGACTGTGAAGTTAATTCCTCCTTGTTCGCCTATTTGTGCCGAAGGGATATTTTTTTTCCAACGCACGCAACCGAAGTAGGGATAATAAATTCCAGCTCGCGGAGATAAGGGCGTACCTCTAATCGCTCGTCGCCGCGCGCAGTTATCAGTCGACCCCCCGCGACGGCTTATTATTTGTCAAACGCTCCTTCGATCGCGGTGACTCGTTGGTTCGGCCAGAGGGGGGAGGCGCCCTCCCCGCACAAGCACGCAACACAAAGCGCGTTAATAATATTCTCACATTTGGACGGATTGCCGCGTCAGCGCCGGGGCCGATAGAGACGGGTTAATAAAAAAAACGGTCCGCCCGGTCAGATGCATATCGACAATTAATACACACAGCTTCGTCCGTCAAGCGGCCGCGCTCGCGCGTGAGGACGAAGGGGGGAAAAAGATCATTCGGAGATAACCACCCAGAGAGACGTGCAGCGTGTGCAGGCGCATGGACGTGTCTCGTTCGTCCGCGGAGACGCGCGCGAAGATCAGGATCAAAGCTTCGTTTGCATATTCCGAACAAAAATGATGACCGTTGCAGCGATCGAAAGCGTTTCTTTGGTGAATTAATTGGTGGTTTTTGCATTATTATGAACAAATGTTATCTCCATTTTATGTAGGAAAAATGATTTTCTTCTACTTAAAATCGTGGTTATCTTATATTTTCGTTGATATATCGAGTTAAAGAACTATACTATACAAACAAAAATTGTATTAAATTGAATATAATTGTATATAAAGCTTTTATGTGCAGTACGTGATTATGAAAATTAATAGACTCCGTTATGAAATTTATAAGGAAAATTTCATAAGGAAATATATTAATTCTCACATAACCACGCTTTGAAAAAAAAGATTTATACAAAATTATATTAAAAATACGAAGTTTTGGTAATGCTTTTCGTATAATCAGTGCAAAAAAGTACATAAGATAGAGCGATCGAGTGATCAACTCCAGAGATTTCGATTTTCGTGAAAATGTCAAAATGTTTTTTTTTTTTCGTAAAAATCGAAATCTCCGGAATCAAACTCTCGATCACTCTGCCTAATGTAGTTTTCGTACGCTGATGCCAAAAATGTCGGATCAATTAGAGAAAGTCCAAAGGAACGCCAAGACGTCGATAGTTATCTGCTTTTTAACGAGATACCTCATCGCCAAGTTGTAGCTTACCTCGAAAAATAAAGCTTTTTAATCATTTACCTACAATGGAATCGTCGCAATGTTATTTCCAATTGAAGAACATTTCTGTTAGATAAGATTATTTGACATGGCTCTCAACTGCAGTATCCTGTGTGCAATCGAATAGGTATCCCCTCTGCATGTTATACCTTTTCGATTGGAATTGAACTGCCGCGCGATAAGAGAGACCGTAGCCAATCTCTCCTCCTCCTCCACCTCCGTGGCACCAGCCAGCACGTACACCGCGCATCCGACAACCGCAAAGAGTTGCAGAGCCGACGTGATAATTATCGCAGAATCAAAGAACGACTCTGTCCGCCGGTAGGACGTGCCTATCGACGTGACGGAATTGCCGCGTTCCTTGCGCCGCGCGCGCTTTGATGTGAGCTTTTGCGCAGGAGACAAACTCATTTTCCACGACTCGCTCGGCCTGTCCGAGTCTCGGATTATTTTTGCAATCAACCGTTCCCTCTACCCCCACGAATACATTTACTCGTACGTCCGGTTGACGTGAGCTTCCAACCAGACTCGCGCCGCCGATTCGAAACGGAGATCTGGCTCGATCGTCCGTTCGGACGTCATTCGAGAATCGTATGCACCGTGAAGGTACATCTACGCGATGCCAATAAATGCCACGCGCGTTTCTGAAATATGAACGAAGGGGCGAGTCGTGCTGATGATGTCGTTGTCTGCCCGCTCGTTGCGTCAGTGACGAGTAATACGGAGAGACGAGACAGGGGATAATGTGCCCGTGGCACCACATCGAGCGTGATGGCATTCTCGAGGTTCTTGGACATGTGGTAATATGGTTTTCTATATGGACGACAGATTCGTAGAATACGTGTAAGTGCCTATTGTGCGCAGGTAGAAAGAGTTCAGGAAGCGGGGAACGATATTGACACGTGGACGGTACATCGAAACGTTCTTCACGACTGCCGTTATTTCAACTTCCACGTAAGTGAATTGTACACTGAGAAAAATAACTTGGTTAAAATGACAAAACGCATCTGGTTACTTAAACGAATTTAGTTACTCTAACCAAAATACCGGTAAGTTTAACCAAGTATTTAATTATTCTAACTATACATGTCTATATATATACCGAGAGAAAAGTTTATTTGAATACGAACTTATTAGAAACATTTATTCGTGATGAATAAGGAATTTATTTACAGTGAGCAAACAGAAATTTGAAGTAAATAAATGTTTTACGATGCACTCAAATATGTATTTCACTCAAACAGATCTTGATTCGATATGAAAAAATTCCCATTTGTGAATAATAAACTTTCTAGTAGGTATACTGAGAAAAAAGATTGGTTGACTCGATTTAGGTACTTGGTTTTAATTACTTCGAGGAATTAAATATTTCATTAATTTAGGTAATCGTGTTCAATCCAATACCCGTTCATTCAAAACTAATTTACGTTTAATCGCTATAAGTGGATATTTAGTTGCTATAACTTTACATATTTAGTCCGCCTATATATATGACTATTGATGTGCAATTGGACCAAGTATTTTTTTAGTGTGACTAATGTTTACTCACATCCATTATACTTATACTTGCTATGAATAAAAGAGTATCGAAATAAATACGATTTCCTTAACTTTATTGAAAATGTTGTTGTTCAGACTAATTTAAACCAATTTAATCTTTCAACTAAATGTTTTTCTAATTTTAAGTTCGTATTTAAATAAACTATTTTCTGAACGCAGTTATTCTAACCAAAAAATGGTCAGTCTTACCAAACGCGGATGGAGGATCCATATCTCACCAAACGGTCTGGTCGTGATCTCCAAGATTTTGATGAAACTGACCAGGTTTTTTTCTCAATGTACATTGTTATTCGAAGGTCAATGACCTTCAATGGAATTCTCGATGCAGCTCCTGTCTACCGTGAATAAAAGATGTAACCGTACAATAAGTGGGGTGCGACATGACGCAGCGTCTTAACGGAAGCGCGGAAGTTCCCTTCCATCACTCCTCCTCCATTCAGCGCTCGGTACACCGATTTCTAGGTCACGTCCATCTCGCAGCGGTTGCACACCGCATGACGAATCCGCCGCAGCGCCGTACACATTGCGGGACACGCTCCCCCTTTCCCACCCTTTCCCCGCAGATATTCGCGAGGCGTCCAAATGTTTTTCCCACCGCATCGATTAGCGTCTATTTATAGTAATTTGGCGCGGAGCCAACGGCGCTCCTGGAAGCTATCGTACGGATAGAGATAAGGGATCGTCCTTGCCTCGCGCGGCGGTAGCCACGACGCATGGCAAATCGCGCTGCACCGATAGCCCGCGCGCGGCGATTTGCGGATTCGCCTCATGCGGCTACCGGGAAGCCGGCGTCGTGCATTTGCGATGCGACGCCGGCAGTCGCCCGTCAATCATCCCGGACGTCTCCGTCATCGCGCTACGCTGCGCGCGTGTAATAACGAATCTCGCGTCGGCCGTTGCGATGATGTAAACACGCAGTCGCGCTTCTCTCTCTCTTCCTCTATCGAGAGAGGGAGAGAGAGAGAAGTTTCCGCACGGGAGATTTCACATTCCGACGGATTTACCTCGAAGGAATTTATTTTCCAAGGCTGGTTACGCGACGCGGTCCGAGGTACGGGGGTCCGCTTTGAATTACGACGTCGATCGGAGTCTCCGTGCGCTCAGCTCGATCTGCCTAACGAGCTTGACGGGTCGTTGCGTGGGTCTCTTTCGAAAGAAATAGAGGAACGTAGGAGGAAGGAGATACTTTGGAAGGGACTCGAGAGAACGGAGTGACATGCGCTAGGAATGCTTGCATTCGTTCGTTACAAGACGCAGCATCTTCCGAAAATGTCCTCTCTGCATCGCTATACACCTCCCTGTAAATCAATCCGTCTCTCTTTGCGTCGAATAGTTCATAAAAAAATCCAAGCGGTCGAAATAAAATCAGCTTCTGGATACCGCTACATGAAGTACGCCGAGAGAAATAAATGCTAGTGTCCAAAAAATGTGTCTTGAATCAAAAGAACATAATTATGATCTCACATATTTTTAAGAATACAGATTCCTGATCGAAAAATATTTATTTTTGATTCAGGAATAACATTACGTGAACAAGAAAATCGTTCTCCGTAACAGAAATAATTACTCGAGCCTATAAAATATTCCCTCACACGAATAAAATCTTCATCCTGAAATTATTTCATGTTTGGATTAAAAAAAAAACTTTTTTTGGCACCAGCAATTATTTCTCTCAGCCTACAACTTCCTACAGATCTATCCATCTCTTTTCGTCGAACGATTCATTTAAAAAATCCAAGCGATCGAAATAAAAGCAGCTTCTGGATTCCGCTACACGAAGTAGCATTCGGTTTCCAAGGAACCAGCCCCTTCTTCGAGGACACATCCGCGATGGACCCTCCTGCACACACATCCAGCCAAGTGCGTGCATTTTTGCAAAGAGTGCGGATTCTCCTGGACCTCCCCTTCCCCTATACTAGATCCCGCCGTTCGTTCCCATCCAATAATAATTCCCTTTGTCCCGGTCGGAGTCGACTGCCCGGAGAAGTCGCGCGGCGGTCGGAGTAGAGAGAGTTAGAGATGGTATCGGGTTGCGGCCGAACGGAACGTTGTTACATTCAAATTAGAGTGGACGACGGTATGCGTACCTGAGCGGTTCGTTGTCGTCGTTGGTACGGTCGCTTATACCGCTGCTCTCTCTCTCTCTCTCTCTCTCTCTCTCTCTCGGAGGACGGACATGGGATCGTATTCAAAACAGCGGGAGGCTCCCAAGCCCTCGAGCCGTCATGCGATCTTGTCCTTCCACAACGACCGCGCGTCCCATCGCGTTCCGTCTCTCGAAGCGGAATTTCAATACACTCGTATATTTAACGAACACTCCGCGGAGGGCGAAGGATCCTTTTTTAGTATTTCCCCGGCCGAGAGCGAAGACACCGCGACTGGAATCGGGAATTTATCGTCGCTTAAAGGCCCGTCCGCTCGAGCATCGTCGCGTTGCGCGGCGAGGGTGATTTAGGCAGTCGATGCCACAGCGGTCGTCCGCGATCCTGCCGCGTCGTGCGTCGGTGCCTGCATCTCGTCCATACGATGCAAGGATATCGGGGAGGAATATAAGGGAGGTTGGCGCGGGCGTCTACGCTTGGAAGAGGAAGAGTGACGCCCCCTCGGCTTCCTCCTCGAGTAAAGTATAGCTCTGTTTACTGGCCGGCTAATGGAAGAGCGCATCGGCCGTCGTCCGGCGCGTAACTCGACCGACTTACACAAGTCCGCACTTTGCTATTGCAGGGGGTACGTCGACGCGTTTCGGAAGAGGGTAAGAGGTTGGGCGTATGCAGGAACAATTTTGAGGTGATGAGCTTTTCGTACTGGGAATACTGATGTGTTAAATCTCTATCGGCAATTTTATATACGAGAAAATTATTTTTTCCGCCATTAAACCGTTGATATCTCGGTGTTAATTTCAAATTTGCCGAATAATTTGGTGATTTTTTGAATCAGCGTGAAACAATACACAAGATAGGGTGGTCAAGAGGTTCAATTCCAAAAACTTCTATTTTTGCAACAAAAATACCCTTTGATATTTTTCTCAATTTTTTGCGAAAATCGAAATCTCTGGAATCGATCGCACGACCACCCTATCTTACATATGTTTTCGTGGTGATTCCGAAAATCATGGATTTATCAGGGAACTCTCAATGGAACTATAAAATATTAACAGTTTTATGTATGAGACAATTATTTCTCGCCAGAAAATTATCGATATCTCAATATTCCTGTAAAATTTCCCCCATAAATCGGTGATTTTCGGAATAAACTCGAAAAAAAAATACATCAAACAGGACGATCAGCAGCTGAATAACGAAAACTTCAATTTTTGCGAAATCGTCAAGTATATGATAGATGAAATCTTCATCTAAGCGCAAACCTATATAATAGGTATTTGCTATTCCGCCAACGGAAAATGCAAACCCGAAGAAGGCTGATCTATGGCCGTCTCTTCCTCGTCGTCAACGCTAGCCGGTTTCCGCGAAACCTAACGAATATGCACCCGCTCCCTCGCGTCGATAAATTTCCCTCGCGCGTCACCTTTTGACGTCCGCTCGTACGCGCCGGAATGTTCCCGTTCTCATGGACAATAAATTGAGATTGACGCCGGTTCCGAGAAGACGCCGTCGCGAGGGACCCCGTTCGACGGGAGGCTGTGTGTTGTGACATCTCTGTCCGTTCGCCTCGCACATTGTCTACGCCTTCATCTGACCACCTTTGACCCGAGTCAACGTACGACCGCGATCGCGCGTTCTCTCCTCGGTCGCCTCCCGTGACTAGCGAAAGGTACGAGCCGAAAGTCGAGAGCAAGAAACTGCGCGATCTTCGTGTGCGTGGAAGAAGTATCCACATATAAGCCGTTGGAAACCAGAATGATCTAAGTCGCATTTCATGTAAGCTGAGATTTTTTTACTGCAAAGTTAAGTACAATTTGAAAAATCTGTCTAGATGATGCAAAACAGATATTTACGATTTGAAATATCTGTTTGTATCATTTAGACCGATTTTTCAAATTGTACTTAACTTTGCAGTCAAATAATCTTAGCTTACATGAAATGTGACTTAGACCATTCTGGTTTTCAACGGCTCCTATGTACATACCGTATGAGGCTAAACTTACTCGCCAGGAAGAAATCTTCAATAATTATTCGTTGAGAAAAATAACTTGGTTAAAATAGCAGAACACATTCGATTAAACGAGCTGTTATTCTAATGAAAATACTAGTAAGTTGAATCAAATATTTAGTTATTCCAACTACATGTCTAGTTATTCTGACCAGAAAATGGTCAATGTAACCAAACTGATAGAGGATCCATATTTCACCAAACAGTTTGGTTATGGTCTCCAAGATTTTGGTTAAATTGACCACGTTATTTCTCTCAGTGTTATCTCATTATTTATGAACTTTTTACTTACATCGATATAAAACTTTATCGTAGATACAAATGTGTTATACAGATACGAGCCAAAAAAATCGTTGATAATGGATAATAAGTGATTCGAATTTCTTTCCTGATGAGCAAATTTAACCTCGTATGACATACCTAATATTATATATACAGACATATACAGGACGTCGTCGAGAGACGATGCAAGGTTTAGGACGAAGAATGATATTCTGGCGGAATATCGAGAGAAATATTAGTACCGACTAAATATTGTAAAATCAGTATATGTTTCGTAAGTAAATGTCAGGAGGAAATATCGAAATCGTCATTCAGCTTGGATAATTATAGTTGGCATTAAATACCCGACGGGAATGTATAATTCCAATTGGCATCGCGACTGAAAGGCCGTTGCTCGAAACGCTCACTATACACCCGCATGATGAGAGATTTCACCGAATGCCTGCAGCCTCGGCGACTATTTGCATAACAGCTGCGTCGAGACAAATGGCAATCGTTTAGCGAGCGAAACGTCCGTGGTAACGAGACCTCGGCCATTCGCGTAATCGCCCTCGGCTTTCTCCTCGGAACGTTGACTCTTTCTTCGTAAACAAAATGTATGTATATTAGACCTTCTGCCACTCGATACTTTGAAAAATAAACATCGAATCTCTCTTTTATGGAAGGCATCGATACTATTGAGGGGCGTCTTTTAGCATAATCGTACAATGGCAAAATTTACACAAATCAGTAGTCCCAAAATATCTCTTTCCCTGCTTATTCATATGCGCCGAAAGTAATTTTACTCGTAATCGATCGTATGAAGCTATAACCAGACCGTTAGCGCGTGGTTTTTTTAAAATTTCAAATCGTCTAAAAATGTATCGATAGATTAAGAAAGTCGCAGACGTTGCTCATCATCATCCATGATGGAGAACAAAATTTGACAGCCGACATTATTCCAAGTCCCTAAAATTGAAAGACGCCTCTTAAATGCCAAAAATAACGATTGCTTTGTATCGGAACCCGGAGTTAAAAGTAAAAGAATTTAAGAGAGTTAAAAACCAAATATTTACTTCCGAGTGACCCTGACCACTTTTCCCCGGCGACCTTCTCACTCTAACAAATACATACGAATCCATATCGAGACGCTAACAGCTACGAGCTGACATGCTCTCCAGTTGCGCGAACAAATTATTATAATCGTCGCGACGCCTTAAGTGTACAACGGGTTCGTGACGAGATGTAGCAGGATAAGGATGATACGTGTCTCATTGTCGTCGACGAGCAGGCAGGTTGTCCATCATGATGCACGACGCTTCGCCTCTCCCTTCGTCCATTCTCTTCCCTCTCTCTCCCTCCATCTCGATTCCCACTAGCAGAAGCCCTTCGAAGCGCACGAAGGCTCACCAGGCGCGGACCGCCGCACGCGCAATGAAAAAAAATCACCGTCGAAACACATTCAATCGTGTCGCGGTGTTTTGCACAGCGAGGCGCGGTGGTCCGCCTCATTTCCATGTGTCTTTTCAAGGAAACCGCGGCAGGCCCGAAAGCACGGTGGTCCTCAAAAGTTGCGGGGAAACTAAATTGCAGCCCTCTCTCTCTCTCTCTCTCTCTCTGGCTCTGCACGGGTGAAAATATATGCGTATACGGAAAGACTGATACCCGTAAATTGTATTGTATATTTAGAATAAAATAGTTTTCCTAATAAAGTGAAAATTAATTAATTTTTTAAAATTATATATTATATATTTTATAATTAATTGTAATTAGTTTTTCCATTAAATTAAAAATCACTTATGAGGGTTTTCGAATGTTTTCATAGTGCGATAGAGTAATTTTTCTTTTTAAAACATTTAATCATAACGGTTTATATTACGTACAATGCACTAACTTCTAAGGAGAAAAATTGTTCTTCAGCACATGTACGAGAAAACCCTCAAGTGTTCCCTTCTTATTGTAAATACGGTAAAATTTACCGATGTCAGTCTTTCTGTAGGCTGCAACTATTTTTAAACACCGGATATGGTAATATCTGTAGCGCGAAATGGCGGTAAAAAAAATGGCGAAATAAATTGATTCGCTCTATCACTGATTTCTATCAGGATCGTAATTAATTACGAGTAAAACGGATTTCCCTACTAAAAAGGTCCCATAAATTTCTGTAAATAATTTCTATGGGAATCTGATGTGCTTTTGACACAGTAATTCCAGATATGCACTAAAAAAGTTTATAGAAATTCATTGGATTCTATGCATATATCTGAGATGATAAATAGGGATTTACCGAATTTTGCATGTATTCGCTAAAATAAGTAAAATCCCAGAAAGAAAATAAAGACCTTTAAACGCCGTTCTATTCGTAATAATTACTAATAGAACGCTACAAGATTTTTATTTGCTTTTACAGATACACATAAAATCCAACATACATTCTTATTCATCCCTCTTAGATTTGTAATAGCGAGTACCCGAAATTGCTGTTTCAAAAGCACATCAAATTTCCGTGGAGCATCTATGGGACTTTTACAAGTTTTCCGTAAGAATCTATGATATCATTTCAATAGAGTCTCACATTTCCTACTAGAGGAGCCTGCACATATCCTCGAATCAGAGAAACCAAAGCAGCCTGATATATTTCGAGATACCTCGCATTGTCGCGCACCCCGGATGGACCGAACCCGAGCGAGGGGCGAAAAGCGATCGCTTCATAAGTCAACGCCAATCAGGAGCGGAGAGAATCCGCTCGCTCAATGCCACCGAGAGCAGGATGCGGCGCGGCGAAAAAGAAAGAGGCGCGGAGACGAGAACCGCGAGGACGAACCGAGGGAGAAACGGAGAAAGAGCGAGGGAGAGGAAGATTTTTATTTGCAGCAGGAGCGAGCGCGGCAAAGGAGAAGGGTGAAGAGGCGTGGGGAACGGATATAATGGCACAAAGCCTCTTTGAATCTCGGGACTCGCCGCCTGCCTCGCTATCGGCGATCTGCTGCATCGTATATGCAAATCTGCCTCCTTATAAATACATCAGCCTCCGTGGACTCTTCCCTCTACTTCTCGATGCGGTCTGACTGACCCTCCCCTCTGTGTCCTGCGTATCGGGATTATACTCGCGTCGAGGACGAGTCGAGGAGGAAGTCTGGCGACGATTCGTATAGAGGTTTGCGTAGAGGGTGGACTGAGGGCGGACGCGGGTGCGAGGGGCGATCGGAGGCTGGCCTACATAGCGATAAAACTAACCTTTGGCTTGGCAATTAAGGGACTGCTAATTAACGGGTAATTAACGAGTGACACGACTGAACTGGGATGTTTCGGTGATCTTCTGTAGTCCGCCGAAGGTTTAGGATCTTTTTAAAGCGAGCCTGTGGCACGGGTGGTTCGTGGCGAAAAATGCGGGATGAAAATTGATGCGATTATTACATTCTCCCCTGTTTTACTCGAGGAATGACGTGAAATCAGATCTGAATTTGCGATGAAAAAAAGAAAAGCGTTAATTTAATTGAATGAAACAGAATTGAATTATTCCCTTATGCACGGAAAAAACTAAAAGACAGCTTTTACAAAGTTTGTGATCAATTTCAGCACAAGGCCTATTTATTAAAACGATAACTATAATTTTAGTAAAAATTACAGCAACGCTCGTAGCTCCTACAAGTGTTTTCAGTAGGTATAATTTTTACTAAAATTGTAGACATACAATAAATTGGCCGTATCCCGAAATTTACCAGAAACTTTCTACATATTCTAAGGTTTATTTTTTTTCCCGCGCGTACGAGGTAAAACATTTACAACACGAAACAGCGAACACCGATAACTTGAGACCCGAAATCAGAGACGATCGATCCAGACGTCTCCAATTCCAACGCCTTTCCCTGCGTCGTCTCCCGACGAGCGAGGAGAGCGATATAAACTCGACGTAAATAGGCTCTCATGCAGGGGTTAATTAAGTAGGCGTACGCGTGCACGTCGCGCGGTGCGTAACGCGCTCCTACGGCAACAATGTACAGCGGGCGTCGGCAGCGTCAACAGCCACCGACGCAAAGCGCGCCTCTCATTAAGATACATTCGACTCGTCCCGCGCCCGCTTCTCTTATCTGCGGAGTGACAGCGTTCACTCAAGAATCAGAGGAGCAGAGCCGGTGCAACGGCGACGTTGTCAATCACACTCCGTCTCCCTCTTTCGCTCTTCCCCCGGCCCACTCGCCATCTCTCTTTCCCTCTTCACTCTCCTTCTTTAACCTGTCTCCGCTCCAAACGCCGCCACGCTCCACGTATCTCCATCCATCTAATCGCTAAGTAATTGATACGAATGAAGATATCCGCCTCTCCCTCCCCACCGTGCCCGGTCACGTCCCTCTCGATTTCCTCCCTGCCGTGCACCGCGGCTCCGCGTCTCTCCGCGCGAGCCGCCCGCGCGCGTCAAAATCGTTCGTTCGGGCCGCGTCTCCGCGCGCGGGGAAGGCGACGGAGCGACCGCTGTGCGCGAACGTTAATTATACGCGGGACCTAATTAGCGGGGAGGTGAAAGGAGGAGGAACCCGGAGAAAATGGCCGAGAACGAAGGGAGGAAGAGAGATGGAGAGGAATGTGTTAAACAAATTTAATATTCTCGTGGCTCGACTGAAATTTCCCCCCGCCGCCACGTCCCGGAAGACTTCGCGGAAACTTGCATTCTCCCCGCCCGACGTTACACGTCAGCAGCCCGGAAGGCTCATCAAATTCCTGCCGCGCGAACGCTGTGCGGGATAGACGACGGCGGACCTGTGCTATATACACGCGCACCGCGCGCATCCCTCCCCCGACCCCTTCGTCGCGCGCGCGCTTTCGCTTCGGATCCGCCGGGCGGAGGTAAAGTAGCTGACTACGCGGCACCTGGGGCCCCGCGGAGTTACCCCGGCGCGCGGAGGGGGGGGGGGGTAAAATGCTAGACGAGACTTGGGAAGTGGCGCGTCGAGACGCCGTAACTTCTGCCACCCTTGTCCGCGGGGCTGACGCCCCCCGCCGTACGGAGACGCGCGTGTGAGTTTGCCACGGCGCGACGACGCGCGTCGCTCTCGCGTCCCGTGCAGCCGGTGGTTGCTCGTGCCCGGGTAACTACCTTCGCGAAATGACCGCGTCGAGAACTTCGGGAACGTCTCTGCCGAACACGTTACGAGTTGGATGAGCAGCTGGGTCGGGGGGATCGCGCGGTTGCACGAAGGATGCGGAATCCCGGTCGCAACTCGCCCCGCCGTCGCTAGCGGTTGAACTATGAAACGGGTTTATCCTCGGCCGGGGCGCGAGTGACACGCGGCTGCAGGGGAAACTTCGTTCGACTTCGTGTAAACCAGAGACGGGCATCCTTGCCGAGCGCGTAACGAGTAGACGGCCGAGCAGTCGGCGATCAGGTGGCGGTGCCCGTGGACACGCACGCGCGCCAGTTTCGTGCGAATCCGCCCTGTTGTGCCGTCTCGTTCGTAAATAAAGTCGGCAAGGAGCGAACTGCAATCGTGCACGCCCACGTAACTTCCGTAATGGCGCAACGATTCCGCGGCAATAGTGCAGCCGTGCCTCGCCGCGGAGCATTGCGGGGGTAGCATATAACGATTGCGTGTTCGGGGGCAGTGATGCGGGCCGACGAGTCGGGCGCGGGAGGGAGGGGTGGGTGTTGACGCGGGGGCGGTGCGAGGTGGTACCTACCGACTCTCTCTCCGCGCTGGCTACCTTCGACCACCCGCGCTCGCGAAACATTTCTCGCCACACCGCGCGCGCGCGCGGTTATGTCGTGCACGCCGCGGACCTCACGCTATCGCGTGCGTGATGCCCACCCGCGAGAGAGAGAGAGAGAGAGAGAGAGGCTTGCCTACTCCGCGCGTCTGGAAAGCGTCCTCCTTGGATGCACTTGGTGGGTTTCTCTCGACGGGTGCGCTGAGCGGGCGTAGCGTGGAAGTGCATCGTAAGTTGCGACGAAGTGAGGCGAGACTCTTTACGGAGTCGCCGCGGTTGATTCTTTCGTTGATATGGTGAATGCCGGGAGGCGGGGAATGATGAAGATCGGTTCAATTCGGTTCGATGGCGCCGGGAAAGAGAATTTGAAAGAATCATGAGGGTTAGTTATCCTGCACTGAGAAAATAGTTTATTTAGAATTGATATATGTGTACTTGATTTTGGCGAACGAAATATTTCTTTAGCTATGTGGCCAAGAAAATATTCGTTAGTTATTACTCAACTAGACCATTTGCACGCGCAAGCGCGCGATTAAAACGTATTTCATAACGACATTTACATTTACTTCAATACTAATTTTATCAAATTGAATTTCCCCGCTTTAACTATCGAATACTATATCGATATCGATTATCAACTAACCAATGGGGATAGGTGACCGCGACTTTCGATTATCGATATCGATTATCAACTAACCAATGGCGAGAGGTGACCACGACTTTTGATTATATCGTGCTGGATTTTATTAGATAGGATAGGATTTCTGTTTGAATGAAGGAGACATTCTATACGGAGAAAATTGAACAGTAACGATTACCAGTCAGAATAGTAAATAGCTGACAGTCTCGACAATAACGTGTTGAATAATCTGCAGCATAGTAATGATTACCATTCGCGTAGTGATGATTAATATTCCGCCGATTATTCAACACGATATTTTCAAAGCTGTCACTTATTTACTATTCTAGCTGGTAATCGTTATTATTCAATTTTCTCCGTGTAATAATTAACATAAATTTACTTGGCCCGATGAAATATTTCTTTCGCCATAATCAAATACCTATATATGTATATTTATTAACTACAAATAAATTCTCCTCTCAGTATAGTTATCATACACCGAGAAAACAGTTTATTAACAGTTAATAAATTTATTGTAATTTCAAATACGGCGAAATAAATATTTCGTTAGGGCAAAAAAATATGTGTCAATGTAGTTGCCTCGAAGGATTTAATTATCCCAAATAAATATCGTAATAATTAACGAGTTTTAACTTGATCCAATAAAATATTTATTTCTCTATATTTAAACAAATATTTATTAACTACGAATAAACTGTTTTCTTGGTGCATCAATTATCATTGTGAAAAATGTGTGCAACTCTAAGACACGCTTAACATCGTCGTCTTTTCTCCCAATTTAGGAGGCAAAAAATTGTTTCCCTGCAGAAATTCTTTCACCCCCCTCCCCCCTCCCGAGGAACGTGACTCCTTTCGCGCGGGGTACGAGAGATACCCGCAGCTTCGAGGTCAATGAATTCCGCACGCAGTCAGGTACATCTAGTAGAAACACACTTAACTATGCCAGACTGGCGGCCACGTTCGGTTATATATAGAGGGGTTGGACTAGGTCTGACTATGCGAGGCACGCGAGGGGGCGGCTTGTAAATTCTCCCCGAAATGAGAGTGTCACCGCGCTCTCCCTCTCTCCGCCTCTCTTGCGCTCCCTCGTCGCGGTCGTGCCTCACCCCCGCTTCGCCACGCGGAGTCCTCCCTCGCGCGCTGTGTGCACCATATACCATACGTACCTACGACATCGGCCGGGCCTCCGCGTGCAGCATCGCAACCCTCCCCTCCGCTCGCACCCCTCTGTTCTTTCGTATACCGCGTGAATTCGAAATGAGACACTCTCTCGCGACGAAGAAAATCTTGGAGGTCCGCTCTCCATCGGAGAGGAGCGATAAATTCGTCAGGCGTCGAATAAGTCGCCATCGCGCGATCCCATCCGGCGCCGCGGTTAGCGCGGCGCGAGGACGAATGCAAAATCGCGAGGACGTACGGCTGTAACGCGGCCCGGGGAGGCGCGGAGTCGCGCAGTAGCGATGACGGTGCGAGAGGAACGAGGGGATTCCGATACCCGACAATAAGCGCGCGTTATCCGGCGAATTCAAATCGCAAGGACGTGATCTGCCAGCGTGATTTTTATCTGCACGGCTGCTGGACGACGGGTGCTACGTGTCGGGGATTTTTCCCGCGTGTGTCGTTATCATTCAAGCGTGCGGATAACGCTAAATTCGCAAATCGGTTGGACGTATAAGAAGCGACGTTCGGGGGAAGTAATTAATTAATCGAATCGAGGAAATATCTGTGTATTTATATCGGATTAGAGATTTCATCTCGAATATCACTGATGTGAGAAAAATAATTGCCAGTGCCAAAAAAATGCTTTCTCCAATCAAGGACACGGTATATATATGAGGCATTTCACAAGAAAACGACAAAGCGAAACCCATGGGCTCGGAAATTTACTTCATATGGGTAAATATTATATAATGGGACAATTAGAAAGGAAAAAATTAAGGAAAAAAGATTTGTAAATTGACATTTTCTGTATAATATATGGATTGTATACGCCTAAATTTAATAATGACAGCTTGGCCGCGCACAATATTTTAAATTGTGGGTTATATATAATTAATATGAGAAGCGATTACCGAACTGATGATCACCAAACTGACGATTTTGACATTCAATTAACCGCTACTATTACAGAAAAATGAATACGGCCTAACAAATTTTATGTTATGTTCAGCAACATGAGCACGACATAACCTTACTATTATCGTGCTCATTAAATATCGCGTTAACCTAAAAATAAATCGATTACCGAACTGATGGTCAATTAAGGTACGAATAATATTTTTCTTGTCTCACATGATGTAAAATGATAATAATTCATATATTTAAGAGGACTTATTTCAGTACTTATTTTCAATAAAGAGGAAACGACTAAAATGACATCAAACTGGAATTACGAGGTTATTAAGATAGGTAACGCCACTATTTCGCTCGATTAAAGAAATGACGTAAATATTCGGGGACAAAGTTCATACTACTATAAAAATTTAGTTTTCAAAGATGTTACCTGTATTAAGTAACGTCATGAATAACCCCATGCCTAACTGTACATACTAGAAAATATAATTTTCATTTTCTAAAGTGATTTGAAACTCACGTGGAGGAATCAAAGATTCTAGCAATTCGAGTTGGGGACGATTACCGAACTGACGAAATGCTTACGAAGTTATTCAAAAAAAATGAAAGTATCACTAATGGCACATTTTTTAGTGTAAACTTAATAGCAGTAATATATTTGATGTTTGCAGGGTTTTTGTTTTCCACAAAACTTATTTTAAAAAAAATTGTTAGCCAAGGACAGTAATTGTCCCGTTATGTGATATTTACCCATATATTTTTTTCTTAAAGGTTTTTTGGTTCTAAACATACTCCTAAGTGGATTTTTTTAATGCCTGTTTAAACGGGACATCTCTCGACAATATTGAAAAATGTGATCTTCAGGGGTAATTTTCGAATAGAAGAAATGATAATTTCAAAAAACTTCCAATTTAAAAAGGTTTTGTTTTTGAACGTATTTTCTGGAAAAAAAAATGCGGTATTAGCATTACCGGCAGAAACGAAAATAACCAATATTTTTTCGCCTCCTGAAAATATGCCATTTTTTATTTCAAAAAAACAAATTTCAAATTAACCTTCAAAGAATTACAAACTTTGTAAGCCATCACACACCATGGAACGGCGATTTTTTAATGTTTCATGCACTATTTCAGAAAGGAAAACTCCAAACACACACACAATTTTTTTTCTCATCAGTAATATTTGCTGAAACTTAATCACAAAAAAAATGAACTGTTGAGCAAGTTATTTACCAAAAATCACGACAAGGAAAGCGAAATGTAGGACAAAATTGTGACAAATCGACTCATATATTATTTATAATAAATTATGATTTTATTGATATTTATTAAGTGTTTTATTGAATAAAATTTGACATAAGAACTTACTGTTTTTCCAATATATCAAGTACTTGATAGTCTGGCGAAAATGAATATCTTTTTGTTCTAATTTTTCCATTTTCGTCAGGAATAATGCAGTGAGAGCGCAAGGTATCACGGTTGGGCTTTGCGCGACAGAAGCGATCTGATAATTCCGATTTTATTACATCATAATTCGTAGCATCCCAGTAACGAAATATTAGTGACGGTAGATTATCCGGGTTAGATGCCCATTCCTAGAGAGCCATTGGAGTCATTATTTGTTCATGTGCTGGCAATTGCAGACTTGCTCGAGCAGCTAATCGCTTAACAGTTCACCCAATACCATCGGAAGGGCTCTTGCCCTGCGCATTATGCCAAATTGCTTGCATCACGACTCGTACACGGTTAACGCTTTTTTTTAGAATCATCAATGATTTTTCTAAATCGTTTATACCAATGCCATCAAAGATGATTTACTTCTCGGACGCGGCACCACAGCAATTTAAATTTTTAAAAAATTTCTGTAATATTTATTATCATTTTGAAGATTGTGGCGACGCTGCTAAATGGAATTTTTTTGCCAAAGCGCGGGGCAAGGGCCCTTCCGATGGTATTAGGGGAACTGTTAAGAGTTAACAAGTATAACCTAGATTTTACTGGAATTACATAAATTACACGAAAATACAGAGTACTTCACTCATGACGGAAATATTTTATTGCTGCTCCGGATTTCGGTGAAACTTAGCCTACGGTCTTTGTGGTGATTTTCGAGGCGCTTAAACGACTCGCCGGGTATAATATATAAAGACATAATAAATATAATATATTATACCCGGCGAGTCGTTTAAGCGCCTCGAAAACTATGACAAAGACCATAGGCTCAGTTTCACCGAAATCCGGAGCAGCAATACAATTTTTCCGTCATGAGTGAAGTACTCTGTATTTTCATATAACTTATGTAATTCCAGTAAGAGCTAGATTATACGTTTTAATCCTCAAGTGACATCGATGAACACGATTATTAAAAATCGAGCGCACGACAACGATTCTCTTCCTCGCGATCATGCGAAATAGAATGTAACTATACAAGGAAGAAATATTTCACTAATATGAAGAAACATCAAATTGAGCTAAATAAATAATTACTTGTGCGAATCTAAAATTAATTTTTAGTAGATCCAACTAATGCTCTTTCTCCGTACAGCTGAGGGTCGCTTTGTATAATTTAGAGCGATAAGTCGGAGTTAAATTAATCTCATTGGATTCTCTGATTAAAATATCTCAGTTTGCTGGTTCTAATAGTCATCGCGGAAAAATGCAGTAAAATAAAGTCGCGATGTATTGACTAAAGAGCTTCACCTTCGATTGGCGTCGTGGAATCCCTGAGATCGTAATTCAAACGATCGTCTACGTTATACAAATTGTACGACGTCAGTTAAGAGAGTTAAAAGGTATAATCTAGCTTCCACTGGAATTGCGTAAATTATATAGAAATACAAAGTGCTTCACTCGTTATGGAAAAATTTTATTCCTGCTCCGGATTTCGGTGAAACTCAGCCTATGATCTTTAGTATGATTTTCGAGGCGCTTAAACGACTCGCCGGGTATAATATATTATATTTATTATGTCTTTATATATTATACCCGGCGAGTCGTTTAAGCGCCTCGAAAATCACCCCAAAGATCATAGGCTGAGTTTCACCGAAATCCGGAGCAGGAATAAAATATTTCCGTCATGAGTGAAGTACTCTGTACTTTCATGTAATTTATGTAATTCCAGTAAGAGCTAGATTATACGTTTTAATCCTCAAGTGGCATCGATGAGCACGATTATTAAAAATCGAGCGCACGACAACGATTCTCTTCCTCGCGATCATGCGAAATAGAATGTAACTACAAGGAAGAAATATTTCACTAATATGAAGAAAAATCAAATTGAGGTAAATAAATAATTACTTGCGACTCTGAAATTAATTTTTACTAGATCCAACTAATGCTCTTTCTCCGTACAGCTGAGGATCGCTTTGAATAATTTAGAGCGATAGAGAGTCGGAGTTAAGTTAATATCATTGGATTCTCTGATTAAACTATCTCAGTTTGTTGGTTCTAATAGTCATCGCGGAAAAATGCAGTAAAATAAAGTCACGATAGATTGACTAAGGAGCTTCACCTTCGATTGGCGTCGTGGAATCCCTGAGATCGTAATTCAAACGATCGTCTACGTTATACAAATTGTACGACGTCAGTTAGGAGTTAAAAGGTATAATCTAGCTTCGACTGGAATTACGTAAATTATATAGAAATACAGAGTACTTCACTCGCTATGGAAAAATTTTATTCCTGCTCCGGATTTCGGTGAAACTCAGCCTATGATCTTTGGTATGATTTTCGAGGCGCTTAAACGACTCGCCGGGTATAATATATAAAGACATAATAAATATAATATATTATACCCGGCGAGTCGTTTAAGCGCCTCGAAAACAATGAGGCACCAACTCCTGGTGGAGCATAGGGCGCTTACCTGCGCGGCCGCCCGGGCTGGCTCACCCCGTACGGTAGCCACGCTCGCCGCGAGACACCTGTGACGTCACCTGCCTCGCTTCGGTATCGCTTACCTCGTTGCGAGCCGATATGAGACGAGTGATGGCGAGGCGAGCCGAAGCATGCCACAGTAGATTCTCGCGGTGAGCGAAGCTCATCCAGAGGGCGAGCGCCCTATGTTCCACCAGGGGTTGGTGCCTCATAGTTTTCGAGGCGCTTAAACGACTCGCCGGGTATAATATATTATATTTATTATGTCTTTATATATTATACCCGGCGAGTCGTTTAAGCGCCTCGAAAATCACCACATAGACCATAGGCTAAGTTTCATCGAAATCCGGAGCAGCAATAAAATATTTCCGTCATGAGTGAAGTACTCTGTATTTTCGTGTAATTTATGTAATTCCAGTAAAATCTAGGTTATACTTGTTAACTCTTAACAGTTCCCCTAATACCATCGGAAGGGCCCTTGCCCCGCGCTCTGGCAAAAAAATTCCATTCAGCAGCGTCGCCACAATCTTCAAAATGATAATAAATATTACAGAAATTTTCTAAAAATTTTAATTGCTGTGGTGCCGCGTCCGAGAAGTAAATCATCTTTGATGGCATTGGTATAAACGATTTAGAAAAATCATTGATGATTCTAAAAAAAAGCGTTAACCGTGTACGAGTCGTGATGCAAGCAATTTGGCATAATGCGCAGGGCAAGAGCCCTTCCGATGGTATTGGGTGAACTGTTAAGCGATTAGCTGCTCGAGCAAGTCTGCAATTGCCAGCACATGAACAAATAATGACTCCAATGGCTCTCTAGGAATGGGCATCTAACCCGGATAATCTACCGTCACTAACATTTCGTTACTGGGATGCTACGAATTATGATGTAATAAAATCGGAATTATCAGATCGCTTCTGTCGCGCAAAGCCCAACCGTGATATCTTGCACTCTCACTGCATTATTCCTGACGAAAATGGAAAAATTAGAACAAAAAGATATTCATTTTCGCCAGACTATCAAGTACTTGATATATTGGAAAAACAGTAAGTTCTTATGTCAAATTTTATTCAATAAAACACTTAATAAATATCAATAAAATCATAATTTATTATGAATAATATATGAGTCGATTTGTCACAATTTTGTCCTACATTTCGCTTTCCTTGTCGTGATTTTTGGTAAATAACTTGCTCAACAGTTCATTTTTTTTGTGATTAAGTTTCAGCAAATATTACTGATGAGAAAAAAATTGTGTGTGTGTTTGGAGTTTTCCTTTCTGAAATAGTGCATGAAACATTGAAAAATCGCCGTTCCATGGTGTGTGACGGCTTACAAAGTTTGTAATTCTTTGAAGGTTAATTTGAAATTTGTTTTCTTGAAATAAAAAATGGCGTATTTTCAGGAGGCGAAAAAATAATGGTTATTTTCGTTTCTGCCGGTAATGGTAATACCGCATATTTTTTTCCAGAAAATACGTTCAAAAACAAAACCTTTTTAAATTGGAAGTTTGTTGAAATTATCATTTCTTCTATTCGAAAATTAGCCCTGAAAATCACATTTTTCAATATTGTCGAGAGATGTCCCGTTTAAACGGACATTTAAAAAATCCACTTAGGAGTATGTTTAGAACCAAAAAACCTTTAAGAAAAAAAATAGATGAAGTAAATTCCCGACCCCCCATGGGTTTTGCTTTGTCGTTTTCTTGTGAAATGCCCCATATGTAGTTCCAGGATCAAACCATGATTTTCTTCGTACAAAAAAAATTGTATAAACTCGAGTAATTGTTTTTTTTCACGTACGCGGAGAAGACAGTTTATTAACAGCTAATGAATGCAATTTTAAAAACAACGAAATAAATATTTCATTAGGACAAGAAAATATAAATTATTAAACTGCTTATTTCAATCAAATGGTTTGGTTAACTCAAAGGATTTCATTGTGCCAAATAAACATTGTAATCGTTAACAAATATTTACTTAATCCGATAAAATATTTATTTCTCCATATTTAAACAAACATTTATTAACTACAAATAAACAGTTTTCTCGGTGCAGGATGAATTTGTCATCCCAACGAGGGTATTCTTAAGTCAGGAATACATAAGATTCTTTTTAAGAATTTATATTCTTAAAAATATTTATAGTCATATTATGTTCTTGATTCAAGAAAAAATTTGTTGACCGATTCTTCGATCTATAGGATGATATAGATAATGGAGTATTTCAATATTTCCCTCTCAAGACATGTGCACGTATTTACATAGAGGCATCCGAATTCTGCCCATTCGATCCTACGCTCGCTGCACATTTTACCGCAGGTGACTCACCGCGCGCACTTAAGGGCAGTGCGGAAAGCGCAACGACGGAGCACTGTCGCGACGAATTAAAAGTTTCGTTAACCGCGTTGCGCCACTCCGCGTATATCTCGAATGCAGAAAACGCACGCGTGTCTCACCGCCGCTCTCCCACTCCGCCATCTCTCTGACCCCGTGTCCCCTCGCGTCCCTCTTTGCAATTTCAGCACATCCTGTTACGCGATTCCGTATTCCCGACGAGAAGCGGGCCGAGAGAGACGAGCAAACAAGTTCTCCGAACCTATTTCCCTAACTCTTGCCTCTCGGAGGAGCCATGGATCACCGGGTGGCACAAGCGGTGGCTGGTTGGTTGGCTGTCGCGGATGGCAAGAGGAGGCACGTTCGGTATCCCCGCGGAGGCGCGCCGCCACGCATAATTGTGTATCAACACGCAGCGTGTGCGAACCGCTTGATAACGTGATGAATGCAGCTGCCACGTTCGCCGTCGACGTCGGCGTCGCGATGCCGATATACGGGCGAACCGGGATTGCGGAGCCGAGGATGCGAACGACTCGGGGCTCTCATTGGCGGCTGATCTCACGGGAGAGCCTCAGGATTTCGCGAAGGATGAAAAATTGTTTCGTATACGTACCTATATAAAATAACTGATGTTTATTATACACTGTAAAAAATTATATTAAATTTAATATAATTGTATATATATGTAAAGGTTTTATCCGATACATGATTATAAAATTTATAAGAGAAATTTCATAAGGAAATTTATTAACTTTCATAAAGAAGTATATTAGTTTCCGTAATCACCTATTGGAGAAAGAAGCTTTATATAAAAGTATATTAAAGATATAAATTTTGTTTGCAGTGTATCCTATTCCAGATATCAACCCGATAACTATAACTTTCCGACTGAATAAAAAAATATACAAAATAAGGTGGTCGAGAGCTATCACTTCCAGAGGCTTCTATTACCAAAAAAATTTAAAAGAAAAAATCCAAAGCCGATCTGCAGAATAGCCTAAAAATACATCTCGAGTTACATTCACCGCATCGCACGCAATTCGCGGACGAGTCGATCCCCAGCCAAATCCGTATAAATAAGACAAACAATTTGGAGCAATGTAGGGAATGGATCCGGGGTGTCGCGCTCCCCGACGAGGGTGGGAACACGCGGCGATGCATACGTGACGCTGAGGGAACCAGCACCCTGAAGAGGTGGAGAGAGAGAGAGAGAGAGAGAGAGAAGGAGAGAGACGTACATAGGTCGAAAATGCAAGAGCCTCGAAGAAGCCGGGGGTGGGAGGGTACCTATACGGGTTTCCTTAGTTTAAGGAGAGAGAGAGAGAGAGCACACGCGGCACGGCATGCGGGCCACGTTTCCCTTATTTATCGTTTCCCGATGCTTATGTTTTACTAGGTCGAGCCGGGGTGGGCCGTGCCGCCGCACGGTATACGATAAGGCTGGCAAGGGTGGAATCACTGAGGGAACCAATAACGTGATGTATTATACATAATGCATGCTTCGTCCGCCCTCCGCGCCACCTGTATATAGGATGTACGAGGCTGTAGTACAGTTCGCGTGGGGAAGAAGCTCCGGGGCCCACTTCGGTAATGGATTTTCAGAGACAAATTCCTCACGGTGAAAACACCGGGAAATAGCTCTGTGCTCCGAATTAGAGATGAATAGAGCGAATTTTTAGCGCGCGAAAGTGAACTTAAAGTTTAGCGCTGAAGTAAATTTTCCTCGACTCTCGCGTAGATATTCCGAGTTCGAAATAAGATGAAGAAATAGAATAACAAAATAATTCCCAGATTGTTTCAATAAAAAAATTACTTTCAATCTACGAGAAAAAAACCGTCTTTGGAGAAAAGCAATCTTTTCTATAGGGTCAAACGACGATACCAAGACGTTTCCGTATGCGATGGAATTCCTCGAAATGGCGGAAAGGACGCGACGACGCGATCGCCAGCCCCCGATCATCCCCTCGCGGCTTATCTCACCCGCGGTGTTGCCGGCCGTGCGTGGGGAAACCGCCCCGTAGCCTACCAGCGTATACCTACGAGCAGGACGGTGAAATCGCTTTGCATCGAAAATATTTTAATATACGAAAACACATAACTCAAACCGTTCTCTAAATCATGGCGTTGCCTTCGCTTTGCCTCGAGGCGGTGGATGTTTCAATTTCCTCGAGGCGCAATCTGATGGCCCCTTCTGCCCCCGGGAAAGGCGAGAGAGAGAGAGAGAGAGAGAGAGAGAAATGCAAAGGAAATGGCTGCGCAGAAAGCAAGGCAGACTGGGATGAGGTGAAAGGTTAATTTTTGTCTGTCGCGAATAGACTAGACTGAGAAATCGAATCGATCGTAGTCGTCGAGTATTTCTTTTCAATTTTTAGTTTACGAGACGAGAAGGAACGAGAAGTCATAAAATAAACGTATTTTCTTTCAGCTGGCATTAAAATAAACAAAAATACAGAGCTGTATCAGCTCCAAATTCATTTTTCTTCTATGCAAATAAGCTACAATTTCCCATAAATCAATAGTCAAGTAAATTCGTACATCTCTCTCTCTCTCTCTCGATTGATCGTTTCTCTGATTGAAAGCATGGAACTAATGACACTTCTGCGTCATTTATATTATATATAAAATACGAATACTCTCTCTCTCCCGCAAATTTCTTCGTGATTATACTTCATATACCTACGTATATATCATTAGATAAAAAGTACGAGGGAGTCGTATACCTAATTTACGTTCTGGCGACAATATGGGGTGTACGGGGTCCGCCGGGGCCACGATAATAGGGGTGCGTGTACAGGGAATGATGATGATTATAAAATCGAAGTGTTAACGGGGATAAGAAGGAGGCCGGATGAGAAGGGCGGCGAAGGGGAGGGACGTCACAATCACCTTCCTCAAGAGGAAATAATAATGAGCCCTCTGAACTTGCAGATAAGCCCCTTTCTATAATATTCAAATAATTGAATTAAATGTGTATATCTCAACGATAAAATGAACGTGACTCGAAATAAAAATGTGACGACACGGAAGAAGGTCGATTAGAGGGAGAAGAGGGGAGGGACACTGGCATGGCAATTACATGTATGTAATACGGGTACGTGTAGGAAGAGGGTGACGTAGAGGGGAATTCCTCCATTCCCGTCTGCGCGAAAACGGAATTGGACCTTCCTCCCATTAGCACACCCTTGATTACTTTTTCTCATCTCGGCATCTAAATAAATAAAATATCGGCGGAACGTCCTCTCCTGGAATCTTGTCGAGTCGGGAGGGAGAGACGAGGTTCCTCCCGGAGTGTCGCCGAGGCTGGCAGATAAGATAAAGGAAAAGACCGGGAGGAGGAGACGAGACGAGACGTTATTTAATTACTTATTTCTCTCCACGGCGTGCAAATTCAGCCGGGAGACGGTGAAAGAGGGCGAAGTCCTCTACGTATAAGTTTTTCGCTCGCGCGCGAGACTTTCCGAATCGTTAATTATTAACGGGCCGAATTCGCTTCGACCGTTATTGTCTCTCGAAGGAGAAACAAAGCGATTGAGAGGGAAAAGGAAAGAAGAAGTTTATATAAGTATTTATTCAAACGAAGGAGAAAGAGAAAAGAAGAGAACTCTACTTTTCGGATGCAGAATTCAAGATTTTTTCGAATCCTGAGGAAGAAATTTAATGAGTTATTCCTTTGGACACTATATCACGATATATTTAGTAAAATCTCCCTGCAAAGTTCGACTTTCGAAGCATGTGTGGCGTGCTGAAAATGCTCCTCTTCAGATGCTTTGAAAGTCGAACTTTACAGGCAGACGTTACAAAAATAATGCAGAATAGGAAGTAAAAATGGAACAAAGTTAATAACAAAGCAAGAAAGCAAGAGCGATAATGAGTAACGCAGAGAGAAGAAGTAGGATAGAATTTCTTTACGTTTTGATACCGGAAGTCATTTAAAGACGAACCTCTTCCGCCCCCACCTTCCACTGTCGCTAGCACTTAAATAAATACGCGCGCGCATCGGTCATCAAGGCACGCTCGGCCGCGGGAGGCTCTCGGAGCGCGGAAGGAAAAACTTTCCCCCCGGAGGTGCGCTCGGGCGAACTTCTCAAACTAGTTTTCCCCTCCTCTCGGCGAACGAATCGCGAAGGGACGCGATCAACACGCCCGCGAAGAGGCTCCCAGCGAGTCGCGAACCTCCGGCGAGGCGATCCGAACCGCGCGCGGCTCGATTCGACATTTTTTCCAACCCCATTATCGCGCGTCGGGTTGAAATAAGACCGACCCCCTTTTAACGAGGCCCCGGCGATCAGTGTAGACTCTTAAACACCCCGATTAGCTGGCTGTCACGAGCAGCCCACCCTCGGCCCCACCTCGTTCTTTTCTTTAATTCGTTTTTTTTTTATCGAGCACGAGGTAATTAGGGTGGCATCCCTGCAGTCAGCACCCCGAGGAGAGAGAACCACCGCCCGGACCATCCAGCCGTCACCCCGCCCGCGGCGCGCGGCTCTGCGTTTTAATGAGATTTAGGACTCCGTTGCCGGATCAATTTTCATAAGGTGTCGCCAGATATTGCTTTTTCGTTTTGTAGGTACTTATTATTTGCCTTGTCCTAGGGGCGGCTCCGTTTATCGCGCGGTGATTTCTCTCGCACCCCCCCCCCCCCCCGCGATTTGACGCGGGATGTAGAAATCTCTCCAGGCACGAGAAACTACCCAATATTTCCCGGACATTGAGATTAATTTGATCGATTTAACCAAAATCTTGAAGACGACGACCAAACCGTTTGGTGAAATATGGATCTTCCACCTGTTTGGTTAGACTGACGACTTTTTGGTTAGAATGACTAAATATTTTGTTGAAATAACTGAATATTTTATTAGAGTAATTAGATATTTGGTTCAACTGACCAGTATTTTGATTGGAAGAATTAAATGCGTTTAACTATAATACATGCGTTTTGTCATTTTAACCTAATCATTTTTCCCTGTGTATATTTACACGGAACATGCGCGATGCGATGCGACCTTCCCGCGTCAATAAACAAATTGGCGTAACCGTGTGGCGTATCGACTTTGCCGCGGAGTTGTTCGGCGCTCATCGCGGGGGATTTTAAGAATCAGATCCCCGAGCACACACGCGTGTGCGCGCGACGAACGATACACAAGGAGCAACCGCGCGCGACGCATATGTGTGACTACACACGTAGGCGAGTCGTGCCCATGCATAATTCAAACAGTCGCACGGTCGGCCGTGGAACCGCGGAACCGAGCGAATTTTCTCTTCCGTTCTGCTCACTCCTAGTAAATACGTAATCAGACCTCGCTATCGTCCCATCCCGTTCCGTCCCGGCCCCACAACCCCGCGTCTCATTTCATCCCCGACTTCGTCCCTGCAGCAACAAATCCCGCCGTGCCGTACCCATCTTCCCGACACACACGGCTACCGATATCCTACCCCGTACCTATACGCCATTCTCTGTAGCTACAGGTCAGCGTGCCGCGATACTCGTAAAATATGTACCGATTAGATACATGTAGGTAAGAGATCTTGCGTGCCGCAATGCGGCGATTGACTCGATAATATTTGAGAGGGAGAGTTTTTACTCCCCCTCAAAAAAAAAAAAGCTTCGGAATATGTCAACTGACGAGAGAATTGGGTATCGTCGCTTTTGTTGTAGATGAAAAAATGAATGATTTAAAAAAGGACATACACTGAGAAAAGTTACTTGATTAAAATAATAAAATGCATCTGGCTAAACAAGTTTGGTTATTCTAATCAAAATACCAGTAAGTTGAACCAAATATTTAGTTGTTCTAACTACATGTTTATTAATTTTAACTACATATCTAGTTATTCTAACCAGGAAATGGTCAGTTTGGTCAAACAGATGGAGGATCCATATTTGACCAAACGGTTTGGTTATGGTCTCCAGAATGTTGATTAAATTGACCAGATTATTTTTCTCAGTGTACGAAGAAACTAAATATTTGCATCAAATGAAATCCTATTCCGTCAAACTTGATTTTTACTCAATACAAATTCGTTTCCCTTTGATACGAATTCATTTTATCGTAATTTCGTAGTTGGATAAGTCATTTTGTAAGGTATATTTTGAATGAGGAAAGAATCCTACCGATTAGCGGAAATTCATGACGAAATATGATGGCCCGATTTTTTAAATATGCATACCACGACCCTCCCGTGATATACAAAGAGCCCCGTAAAAGGGAGATACTTAATAGATTGTCGGTTGCTCGAGTCGAAAGTCGTTTGTAGGAACCGCTCACCTGCTGCGCTACCGTTCACCAAAGCTCAGCATGCATATGGTGTAGTCGTCTCGTTTCATCAAAAGGCCGCCTACCAGGAGTTAATGCGATACGTCCGAGAGAGACAGCTCTCGACGGATAAAAGTTCAGGCGATCGATCGCTTCGGGATTATAGATCATTTTCTTTTTCGCGTGATATTATTATAAATATGTATACACCGATTACAAATTGAATTTAAAAATCTGAATATTTTTTTATGAGAAAACCGAATTAGATCGTAATTTCATTTTCCTATACTTTCACCGAATACTTCCTTCCCTGCACGCGCCGATCGAATTTTCCTTAAATATATCCACCCTCCCCTCCCTTTATCACACCTCGCCTCAAGGGTTAACGGCACGAAGAATTCGCAGACATTATATTCGAGGGTATAAGTATGGGAACGAGGCGTCAGGGGGCTCCGGGTTATCCTAGGGTATATGCGCCGCGAGTATCTGGACTTATGATGGAAACAATTTAGGGGCTTTGGGTGTGAGGCAGCCGAGCTCCGCACGTGTGCCGCGAGAACCGTGCGAGCGAGGATAGCGTGGCTGAGGACGAAGAAACGTTGGAATAGGGAGGAAGCGCGCGAGTGAGGTACACAGAGGGAGCTAAGCCGCAATAAGTCGAGGGATGAGCGCGAGATGTGGCCGAATCGTAGCTCGCATACTGATACCACATTTTCGAGCGCGGCGGCTCCGCGACCAAGATTCGACGTAGCGCGGACGACTCCTAAAATTACGGAGCGCGAAGTTTACGCGGAAATTCCAAGGATAAATTCATCAGCTCCCGAAATACTTCGACAGATTTCACCTGCATATTACATGCCGTCGCAACATCCGAACGACGTAGCCGGCGCATCTGTTCGAATTGACATCGACGTCCGCGATAATTCGGCGCCACTCGACCGCGTCGCCGTTTGTCATCGACGGAAATAGACAGGCACCAGACGGTTCGCGCGAAAGTTCGATGAACGGACGCTGTGGACCGAGGAGCCCCTCAGGTGTATCAATAGACGTGTCGTCGTCTATGTGCGCGCGCGGTTGGAGGACGCGAGGAAGAGAGGCTCGTCCTTTTCAAGACACGTTACCGCAGCCTCGTGATCCGCCTGTCGAGACGTCAGAGGCACGTTTCGCGAAATATAGGCAAGCCGCAGCGGCCTTCCTTACTCGCGTAGCGAAATCTCCAACGTGAGATGAAGATATTGGACGATAATTCGCTCACGTTCAAACGACCGACTATACATAGGTACCGCACTGTCTCTTCGAATGGCTCGGAAGAACAACGCGGATGGCGGCAACTGTATGCGTCGTATATTATAATCGTGTACTCAGCTATGTACGGGGTGATTCGAAACTCATCTTTATTCGCGATCGCGTTGAGAATGGCTATGTCGACTTTCGAGGTTTTGCGGTTTCGGTTTCAGTTTTTTTTTTCATGCTGTTTACTACTCCAATTCAATTTTCTCATTTTCATTTCGTCCGCGGCGTTATTTAAATTGAAAAATGGTACTTAAAAATGCAACTACGTCTTGTAAGACCATCTCCCTCGCACTCGTTGCTTGACATAAGTGTGCCTCTCTAGCTTTTCGATGACGTCGCAATATTCTTGAGATAAATGTACCTACCTACTTCTAATTTTACGAATAATCATTTTTCCGGACATTGTATTTTTTGTCTGACATCGAATACGTATGCGGATTGCAAATTGAATTTAAAAATATGAATGCAAATACCAAATTTAACAAAACTTGAATTAAAAAATATGAATATTTTTTAAATGCAAATACCGAATTTAATAATACGGCCGAAATTAAGAATCGCAGCAGTAGCCAGACTGTTTCCTAGAAATTTACTCTTCAGGCGCCGCAAAATCACCCTGTAGATAGCAGAGAGAACCGTGACGACGATTTCCAGGGAGTTCGCGGTTTCGGTTTGAACTTTCTCGCGGTATACCTCCGCGCTGCAATGTAGGTAGTAGGGCGTCACGGCGAGTGAAGACGGACGTCGAGATGCTCCCATAAATCCCGAGCTTACCCGCCGACGGAGAGCGTCCTGCGTCCCTCCATCCCTCGACCCGCTTCGTACACGGTCGTCCGCGCGCCGACTCCGCCGGCTTCCGAGTCATCCGACACTCCGAACTCTCTTAGCCCGGCGCGACAACTTTGATTATATATCTACCTGTGTGCACTTGGGCGTTTCACGGTGCTCGACCGTCAGATATTACGAGATTAGTAATGCGCATTGTGCCGCGCGGCGTAATATATGGCGCGCTTCACTGCGTTTGAAAATCGGCATCTCAACCTCAACTCTTGCACGAAAGATAACGAAATACTTTTTATACTTCTCGACTGCCGATTGCTACTACCGATGAAACATCCCGCCGAATTGTCATCTACACTGAGAGAAATCATTTCTAGTGTGAAAAAAATATTTCTTGGATCACAAGAACACATGATCTTACAAATTTTTAAAAATACAGATTTCTCAGATTCAAGAATACCATCATAGGGATGAGGAATTCTTTCTAGGTAAAAAAAAAACAATTATTCTGCCAAATATTTTCTTGCACGAAGAAAACCATGGCTTAATCCTGAAATTATATCATATTTTTTATTGAAGAAAACACTTTTTCGATGCGAGCAATTATTTCTCTCAGTGTACACCGAGAAGACAGTTTATTTGTTGCTAATAAATGTTTGTTTAGATATTGCATAAATTATTGCAAAATATTTATTTCCCCGTATTTGAAATTACATTTATCAACTGTTAATAAACAATATCCTTTTCAGTCTAGTGTCAATTTTTGCTCTTCCTGAACGAGGTAACTGACTGTACAGTTATATCAAATGCCTCTAAGCGATACCTACCTAATTTATCAAAAATTACGCACGAAGGTACGGAAGCTCTGCTATATTTTGATTCGAAAAATAAAAACGACTCTCTCACATATGCAGATACGACGATGCTACCGAATCGTACAGAATTTCGGTACAGCATCGGCGGCAACTTTTCCTCCCACATCCTCGCCAGCGAACCAACCCTCCAACTCCGAGAGAAATGCCTAACCGCGTACATACGACGCTGCACCCCAGCGGAGCCGCTCTCCGTAATTCCGATCTCCGTAGTCGCGAAGTTTAATTAGGCCGGCGTGTGTACCGTATTTTTTCCGAGGCGCCGAGTAAGTACTAGTAGTACCTCGGTATGTACCTGGGCCACCGGACGTGTGAGACGAAACGAAGGGTGCGGCGGGGGGGTTGGTCTGCTACCTTTTTAACCGGAGGCTAATTTCCCGGCCGCTTGCAGCCGTGCGCAAAGTTCTCGGTGATGTACTCGCCCCCAGAGCCCCCGAAGGCACCTATTCTCGGGACTGTGCTGTAGCTACACACCCCTCCCCCACCAACCCCTTCCACCACCGACCGGCGACTCGTCCTCGCGGTAAAAACAGCTCGAATTATGAAGGCACG
The DNA here is from genome assembly GCA_963678675.1 of Xiphydria camelus. NCBI lineage: Eukaryota > Metazoa > Arthropoda > Insecta > Hymenoptera > Xiphydriidae > Xiphydria > Xiphydria camelus. Next base: position 4,938,321 of record OY783199.1, read on the forward strand.
CCTCGCCGTTATGAAACAAATTAAAAACTAATTAAAACAACCGGCTCTAGGGCGCCTCCCTGGTCCCTCGCGCCCGCGTCGAGTGGCTGCCTAACTCTCGCGGGCGGCTCCGCCGGCACCGGGGGAAAATGCGCGTTAAACTGAACGGCTGCACGCTAAAGCGATTGCTCGGATCGATCCGAGAGGGCACGTGAAAAAGATTCCCACCCGAAGTCGGGGAGGCGCGCTATATGCGAATGACTTAATTTTCTGAGAACCCGATCGAAACGGTCGAGAGTTGATACGTTCCGCTCTCCCCATCTCACCCCCGGTTCCGCCTCCTCACGCGAGCATTTCACATCAGCCCGGAATGTCCCGCCGCGCGCGACTCCTCCCGAAAAGGGGATCGCTCTCCTTCCCGAGAGCCGGAAGGTGGCAGAGGGGCGGCGCGGGGTGCCTCATTTCTACCACGTGAAATCTATCTAATAACCGCGCGGCGTATTAAAATGATAGACGTCATCCAGCGACTTCGGGCGGCCACTCTGTGAGAGAGCCCATCAATTAACGAGGCTCTCGACTTCATTTGGCCGTAAATAAATAATCGTCGAGTGCCTGGAACTGCGCTCGTACGAAGGGTGTGGGAGGGAGGGAGGGAGGGTGAGCGTCACTCGTCATCGGATGGCAGCAACGACGGAGATCGGCGGTGGAAGGAAGCGACGGAGGAGGGAAAAGAGCAGGAGGAACGCGTCGTCAAATATTTAACGCCGTCTCGCGGACGACGCATACGTTATGCGTTCTACATTCGGGGATGGATATGTCGGGTCCCGCAGCGTGCGATCGCATGCCAGCGACCTCCGACCTCCCGTTTGCCGTAATGAAGTCTCTCGCGCTTACGTCATCGGTGGCCGCTGATCGGTGACGGCTCTAAAGTGCAGAAGGGCGTTTAATCTGCGATCTGTCATTTCTCGACTCTTTTTACGAACGCATCGCTATGATGGTATTGATATTTGCTCGTTGAGGATACGAAGCGACGAATGCAGGAAAATCGATGCGAAAAGACCCAGGCCGAGAAAACAGTTTATTTGTAGTTAATAAATGTTTATTGTGTCCGGATATGGCGAAATAAACATTTTATTAGATCGAATAAATATTCGTTAACTATTACGATGTTTATTTGGCACAATTGAAGGGCTTATTGGAAAAACGTGACAAGCCACATTCTATTCAAAAATAAACAGTTTACTTTGTAGTAGTCGCCTGCATTTTCTTTTAATACGTTAAGATTGTAGACGTTAATATATGAACTAGAATACATATGTTAAGAACACTGAGGGGTTATATTTATCAAATATGTATTTTACAGATTTTTTGGAACTTCAAAGCTCGTCTTCTCAATAAAATGATTTTCTGGCTTGTCACGTTTTTCCAATAAGCCCTTCAATTGTATCCTCAGAGGCAACCATTTGAATGAAATAAATATTCGTTCATTATTGCGATATTTATTTGGCACAATTACATCCTCAGAGGCAATCAATTGAATGAAATAAAGATTTCAATAATTAATACGTATTTTCTCGTCCTAATGAAATATTTATTTTGCCATATTTTAAATCACATTTATTAACTATTAATAAACTTTCTTCGCGGTGCAATATACCTAATTCGAGAAAATAAAAGTACGATTAAAAACATGAATCACGCAACGATTCGATGAGAATTTCGCGAGACGACGGCCGAAAGGAAGAGAGAAGCGCTCGGCGTCGCGCCGGAAATATTTGGCATCTGATACGAGCGCATGTACACATATACCTATCTCCGTACGGTAATTAAAAGTGTCTCCCGACCCCTCGCGCGTCGACCGCACACACGAGTCTGCCCGCGGCCCGTTCAACGGGAATGCATTACCCGGGCTAATGAAAAAACTCATCGGCGAGCTGCGTGTGACGCTAATGAGAAAACGGAGAGCCAGTCTCGCGAACCGCGGAGGATATCGGGCACAAGGTAGTAGTGATGCGCTCAACGTTTTCAAGTTATTTTGCCGGCAGGAACACATTTTGTGATTAAGCTGCAAATAAGATTAATGATGCTCGTCAATGATAAAGGAAGAAACGATTTTATATTTAACGATTAGATACATACGTGCAAATTATCACTCCTGCTGTTTGGAGATGATATGACCAAATTGTTTGGCGAAATAAGGATTCTCCGTCAGTTTGGTTAAACTGGCCACTTTTTGATTAAAATAACTAAATAGTTATTTCAAATGACCAGTATTTTAGTTAAAATATCTAAACACGTTTAACTAGACGCGTTTTGTCATTTTAACCTAATTATTTTTCTCAGTGTGTGCAGAAGTCAGGTTTCCCAGACTTGAAGACAAATTATAATGTAAATTATATTTTGGTTATAAAATGTAATGTTTTTTAGCAAAGAAAACATTGTTAGATATCATACATACTTTTTCATGTTGCACTATAAAATATATATAAATATATTTATTATCGCAAAATTGAAAAAACCTAAATCAATCCACTATTAATTACGAACTATGGTATCTATTTTTACTGCCGGGTTCCGCAAATCAGAACTACACTGATATAAATAATTGCTGGTACTAAAAAATGTTTTCTTCAATCAAAAACACGATATAATTTTAGGATCAAGCCATGGTTTTCTTCGTTCAAGAAAATGTTTGACAAGCTCGAGTAATTGTTTTTTTGCGCAGAAAGAATTTCTTATTCCCACGGCGGTATTCTTAAAAATCAAGAATATATATTCTTCGATCGAGATTCTGAAAAATTTGTAAGATCATGTTCTTGAATCAAGAAACATTTGTTTGGCACTAGCAATTATTTCTCTCAGTGTATGCATCTAAGAGTTAAGATGAACCTAAAATATGTTCAAATTAATTCCAATTTTTTCAGAAATTCCAAATTTACACTAGTACACTCAAACAAATTTGGCCACAACTAGAAAATTATAGTAATTGCACTGATAATTTTCTTCGCAATAGCAAGAATTCTTGCGCTACGCTAGAAATATTTTTCTAGTTGTGTGTGTCTGAGGCAGCCAGAAATATAGCTGGATTAGCTAAATACTTTTTTCAGTGTATTTGAGCAATCGAAAAGCGCATGCAACGGTTGTCAAGGTGCGTAACGACGGTGACGCCATTTGCTCGACACGCGTACACAACTGCGTCGCATACACCCCGACGACGAATCGGCACGTAGGAGCGTCGGGTTTTCGCAGGGGGGGATGGAAACTGCGTCAAACGGAGCGCGATGCTATCGCGCCTCGTACACCTACAAGTAACCTGTAGCTGACCGTCGTCGGTAGGTTATACACCATACGGCGACTACCTACGCGTGAATGATGTGGAGGCGGTACTGACGTCATTAGCAATTCCGATCTCGTCGGGCGGAAATTATGTCCAGTGCGACGCGAGTCGCTCTCAATATCCTCCCCGGCCTCTTCCCCGCCGCCCCTACGGTACACTCGCCGCTCTCCCGCGAGATTCCTTCGCTTCCGGTTTCCGGTGCGGGAACGGCTCTGCCCGTGATTGGCTCTCGCGCTCTGGACGGTGGCAATGAGCGATACCGCTGCCCGATACAGAAGCGAAAGTGCGCGCTGTCGATGGGGCGCGACGCCCCGTCGAAGTATCCTAATTAAACGGGAGGAGGGACGCGCATTCGTCCCCTCTCGCGCGGCGGTGGCTGCGCCTCTGTTCGCCGATATCTGATCGCGAGCGATTCCCGAGTTCGTTACCGGGTATCGGAAGTCGTTCGCGTCGCGCGCGTTTGAAAAATACGCGAGAGAAAATTCCCCCGGCGGGGCCGGAGAGCGAGCCGGCACGGTGGTGACCCGGGAGCCAATTCCACCGTGACGTCTTCCCTTGTATTCCCTGCGGTAACTTATACGCGCTCCCCGAAGAGAAGGAAAGGATCCATAATAATCGAAGGAGAGAGAAACAAGCCACCGGGTGACCTAACACCGAGCGCAGATCCCTCGCGATAAGAATTCCTTCCGTATACAGATATACCCACGCTCTAACCCTCTACCCGTGGCAAGCGGTACGCCTACGACGCGCCGGCGTACGACCGGTCGAACCGCGCGGCGGATTTGGGCTTTCACACCTTCCACCACATTTCCGGGGGTGACGTAAGCGCGCCGGCCTGCTCAGCAATGCTAATTTTTACGCGGACGTCGCATTAATTCTAATTAAATATGTCGAGAGACGCGCGGCAGATAACGCGCGAAAGGCAATTTGTACGGGAGGTCGGTTTTGAGATAAAAAAGGTTTCGTGGGATGCGCGGCGTGAATGCGTACCTATACGGTCGCGCGCCGCGGAATACCGCCTTTTCCGTACGCTTTTTCTCCCCCCTCGCTCGCGTCTCGCCCGCGCGACCGATTGTGAGCGCGATGCTCGATCATTCGCTGGATTAAATTAGCGGGGGATTTATAGGTGAATATTTTTGCGCGCCACGCTTCCGCGGATCAGCGCGCTCGATATTCCATCGCTGGTGTATAACGGCTGCGAAAAAAAAAAAAATCGTGTATCTTACGGTAGTCGATTCTACCGTTTAATTAATTTGCAAAGCGTCGGTATGCTTGTACCGTCGCGTGAATTATAAACGCAGCGTGCTCCGTAACGAATGAACTCGGTAAATAAATCCAAGCGAACGTCCTCGGGATTGTCGGCATTAATAATTCGGGAATAATTCGAAAAAATAATTTTATTCGAAGATTCGGTAGAGGAATATAACATGCGGCTAATATCGGCAACACGTGCCTTAAAGTCCTCGTCAATTAGTACCTACAGATCCGACATTCGTGTCATGTTTTTAGCGTTATTACGTAACACGCTGTACATTTGCACCGTCATCTGAATTATAAATGACTGCCGATAAATAAATGTATATCGAGCCTCGACGACCTAACACGATCGATAAATTCAAGCAAATATCCCTCGGACTTGCAGGCATTAATAATTCAGAAATGAATCGACGAAATAATTTGGTGAGATGCGGGAAAAGTGTCACGTAAATTGTCCGGCCGCGAATTTTGTATTCATCGATAGACATTATTTTTATCGATATTCAGCAGTGGAATCCTAGTCGTTACATTATTATGTTTCTCGAATAAATAATTTTTTTTCTTCGTGTCTTTTCTCCTTTATTTTTGTCACCTCCCTGTTTTCTGAGCTACTTTCCGAAAGGTTCTTCTGGCATTTATCTTGTACTCTCCAATCGGAGATATCACACAGCTCTGCTTGGCTACGCTGAGAAAAATAACTTGGTCAATCTAATCAAAATCCTGAAGACCATAACCAAACCGTTTTGTTAAATATGGATCCTCTCTCTTCATCTGTTTAGTTAAACTGACCATTTTCTGGTTAGAATAACTAGATATGTAGTTAGAATAACTGAACATTAGAATTACAATAACTAAATACTTGATTCGACTTACTAGCATTTTTGTTAGAATAACTAAACTCTTTTAACTAGATGCATTTTGTCACTTCAACCGAGTTATTTTTCTCAATGTAAATTCAATCGTAGCTCGACTGAATCCGCGATATGATTACCATTTAAATGTATTCGCGTTTAGTTAGCGGAACGACTGCAGGACGTGCCGACGGCTAGGGCGCGATGCAAACTCGATGCATTCGCTCCCAGCCCGAGTAACAATTCAAAGACAAGAAGGAGGAGAACGGAGAGGGGAAGAAGGAGAAAGGTGCGATGAGAAAATCACGACTAATTTCAATATTTGAACCGAAACCCAGCGTTATCGCACCGGAGGCGCCAGAGGCCGAGGTCAAACCACCCTCCGGCACGGGCGGCGTTCTCCTCGCTGACTTCTGAGATTTACAATGCGTTTCCGCTCGACGCTGGAAGGAAGTTTGCTCGCGCAGCGTACATAGTAGTTGTATAGGTGTATACGTAATAATATTATCTCGACAGTATCGCGCGTTCGGATATCAAGCCGAGGCCCTTCCGCCGAAAAAAAAGGCTCGTTTTTAAGCCTCTTAAGGCGTGAAAGCGAACACGCACGAGCCGCCGCGCGGCGTCGGAGAGCCGCGTGTCTCGCGTTTCGCTGCTACTATAGCCAACACCCTCGCGGTGGATGATCCTCGCGCGTAAAATTTCACCCTTCGTCGTTTTTCTCCCCTGTCTCGCCCCTCGATATTTTCGCCAAAATCGAAATCTCTGGAATCGAACTCTCGACCATTCTATAATATCTGATGTATTTTTCACGCTGATTTTGAAAATAACGGATTTATTGAGGAAATTTTAAAGGAGCACTAAAGTATCGATTATTTTATGGGCAGAAATAATTTTAATGCATAACATTGCTGATCGTCCTAATAATCGTGATTTTCGTAATTGGCACCAGAAAATAAATAAGATAAGATGGTGGTCGAGCGATCGATTCTAGAGATTTCGATTTTCAGTAAAATGTCGAGAAAAAAAAATATTCCTTGGTATTTTTTCCATTTTTTCGTGAAAATCGAAATCTGTGGGATCGAACTCTCAACCATCTTATCCAATATTTTTTTACACCGATTCCAAAAATAACGAATTTATTGAGAAAATTTGTAGAAACACCAAAATATCGATGGTTTCATGGGAAGAAATAAATTTTCATAAATAAAATTGCTTATATCTTGCATCTTCTTTGAAATGTCGACCTAATAACCACGATTTTCGTAATCAACACGAAAAAATACATAAGATAAGGCTGTCGAGCGATCGATTCTAGAGATTTCGATTTTTGGCAAAATGTCACCCCTTAATATTTTTTCCAATTTTTAGCAAAAATCAAAATCTTTAGAATTCAACTCTCGACCACCCTATATAATGTATTTTTTACTCTGACTTCGAAAATAACGAATTTATTGAAAAACCCTCAAAGGAACGCCGAATTATCCGGGATTTTCCTTGAAAAACCACAATAAAATAGATAATAATCTTTGATTTTGGGTTTTAAATTATACCTAGTCATGTAGCGAAAACAACACATAATCGTGAAGCGTGAGCGTGTGACGCACAGAAGATTTTCCGACGAGCCACCCCCACTGCAAAGCCGTAGTTTACAACGAAAGAATAAAAGGATCGCCATCTCCCCAGGTAGCAGTGGCACGTCAAACTCACGTCAATATTTCGTCACTCGATTCGTCGAAATAACGTGATTAGTTCGGTTATAATGTCGTCATAAATGACGTGATTATGTCTCGTTAAAGAGACGTCATACTTCGACGTCAATATGTCGTCACTATAGTCACGTTTTATTTACGTTCGTTTTTATTGATTCGGGTCGTCATATTGACGTTAAAAGTTACGTGATAATGCCATCCTAAAGACGTCACACTTTAAAATCTTATTCTCAGTGAAAAGCTTTGCAATATTATTTAAACTCAAGGAAATTTTAAAGAAGAGTGTAAAAAATGTAAGTAAAGCTCTAGTCGCAATATTGTTAAACAGTGAAATATGATCATTAGAATTACAATAATAGGCATTGAAAAATATTAATACACAATTGCATATTCGAGAAATAACATCTACATATATTTGAGAATATACATATATATGTACGTAATACATATTGTATGTTAAAACTTCTAACGTACGGTATGTGTATAACTTCTAACGTACGTGTTATGTATTTCGGTACTATTGAAGGATATTATACATTAATTATTCCTAAGTATAAATCGAGTGTATTAAAGGCAACGAAACCCAACAATCTTTATCATTCTTTTGAGTAATAGGTAGAACTAGACATTTAGCAGTAATAACGTTGATAGGCCATGTTTCATAATCATTTGAAATTCCTGTGATGACATAAATATCTAATTCTTTAGAATCTATTGGATTACAATATAATGATGTATGAAATGAAAATCGTTTCCCGACTATCGTAAAAGAATTGTTGTGATCCATCAAAATATTATGAATTTGCACAACTGATCTAGATTCTTTTATAAGGCAATACGAATCAGCTTTAGAATATGCATGGACAGAAATCTGGAAATTCTGCAAGCGTAGTTGTTTAAATTGTTTACTGTTTCTGAAAATAATATTTGTAGGAAGAGGGCCACAGTTATATTCAAATTTAGGAATTATTGGTCCTTTTAATTTGATATTTTCATTAATAAATGCACTTTCAATTTCACTTATACGGCGGCAAATTTGCTGTAGTGGTCTATTAGGTGACTTCACTAAGCGTTTAATTTGTCCTAAAAAGTTTTCGAAAACAAACGCTGAGAAATTATCCAAAGGTCCATACATTTCTGCATCATCGCTGAGGTGAGATAACATATGAATATTATGAATTAAAAATTGTTTGCCATACAATTTTTCACAATGCTTAACAAATACGTTTAAAACATTGCCAGCAGTCCTGCAGCCGAATGTGGAAATGTGTTTGTATGAAATCAGAATAGTAATAGCAGAATGAAAGAGCAAGAAATGTTCATATATCGAGGGATCTACGATATTTCTTAATACAATCGGACCTAGGTATAATACAAAAGTTCTAAATTCTGTTGCTTTCCAGCGTGGCAATTCTTCCAAGCTGCGGGGTTTGCGGTTAAACTCTACAGGAATGTAAAATCGCGATGACAATAAGCGTTCTGATAATAGATGAACTGATCTACTGCCTAGGCGGACTTGTAAAGAACCAGAAATCCAAGTATTTAATAACTTTTTAGCAACACCTAAACATACATTATGCATATAATCTATGGGGAAATTTGACACTAATCCTATTGTTGGAATTTTCGATAAAGGTGAAACGCCTAAGTGGTGGTCGCTATCTATTTGTAGAGAGAATGAAGTATCAGTTCTCTTAGGCACATGAATACCTTGCAATGTAACTCTTCCATCGACATACTCGCCAGATTCTGTACATTTTTCACAAGAAGAGTATCCGCCATGAGATTTTATACATTTTAAGTATGCCCTAGCTGGAGCATCGCAAACGAAGCTATGTAAAGTGACAATATATTTTTTGTTATCAAGTTTAATGCCATTTTCCAATAAATGACTAAGATCATTTACAAAATTTTCTAAAAACTCGGTTAGTGGCTTTGGTTTGCCGTTGCCACAAAAAATTCCAACAACAAAAGGTTGACATTTTATTTTTTTTATTAACCCCAAAATAGGCCACAACTGCGTTTTCGAACTTGCAAATAAGGGCAAACCATCAACATTGAAACTTATTTCTATTACATTACTAGAAATATCCTTCAGATATGGGGAAATTACTTTTTTAATTCCATTCAATAAACCCAAGTGGCAGTATTCCCCGTTTTCTAGTTTCTTAGTGTCTATATTTAATTTAGTTACTAATAAACTTCGTGAATCAAGCGGTAAATCTGGATGATAGGGCGAAAGAATGTGTAATAGATCATTAACTGTCGAGCGAGGTACATTCCTAGTTATTGCCCAAAGTCTCAGCTTCTGAGAGAGATCAGGTGTTTCAATCGTACTGCTACTATCGGAAAGCATTTCAAAAGTATCATTGTTATAGACTAATTCTGATGTGGTAGCACTGTCATTCAAAAATACGCGATTCATGTGGGTACTATTTTGAAGTAGCGGTGAAACATTGCTATCACAATCGCTTCTATATACATTTTCGCTTTTATGATTATGTGCAATAGACTCCTTCGTTACTTGAATTCTATTACTTTCCTGTTTTATTTCATGTAATGCATTTTCGACAGCTTTTGCAATTTTTCTATTCCGCTGACGTTTCCCTGTAGTTGCATTTGTCGTCTTTCTGCTCATTGTTTAAGGATTCTGTTTCTTCAATTCTTGAATTTTGTACCGTTGAGGTGCGTGTTTAAGCCAAATTTTGATACTGTCGTTGATTTCTTGTTCTGAACAATCAGTTGAGTTTATTGCACCTGGAATTAAACAATTTCAAACAAGTTTGTTAAACATATTGCCACTCAAAATACAAGAGTAATCTGTTCCACCACTCTGATGTGTAATGGGAATTTGTAGCGGCACGCAGCATAACTCATTCTTCAAAGTATGTCAGAATACTTACGAACGACGGCAGTCTTCAACTTTAGTTGTGAAAAAACTTTCTTATCTGCACGCTTGCCAAAGAAACTATATTCTTTTGCGAGATTGTCTGTTATGCATCGACGTAATATATTATTTACTTTGGATGATGTGTTTTTACCGCCCAATTGTGATAGGTATGTAGACTGAAACAAAACGTTATTCCTTTTTTGTATAGGCTTATTTATGTCTGGAAATATGTTGTGATGTGACTTTTGAAATTGAGTTAAAGTGATAAATTGAATTCTTGAATTGCGGTATACGTATATGTATGCTATTCATATGATTTACGAAGTATGATAATAAAAAGAAGTAATCAAATATAGAGAAGCTTGAATCAAATTATATGTCAATATGTTTATAAGTAAAGAGACAATTCTTACGAAGCCAATCAAATTTTCTTTTTCTTCTAAATAACGTTCGAATCCATCTAGATCATCAGTAGTATTAATCGGTAAATTTGATGGTAAATGTGCTGCTTGACATTGGTTTAACGTGGCAGTTGTTGACTGCTTTTCAATCCATCGAAGTATTTGGGTATTTTGTTCTTTTATAATAAAAATTTCTCGTAATAACTTCCGTTGAAACACTACAATAAATTAATCAAAGTATTGGTAAAAATATATAGACATACGTCTGTTAATTTTCCTACATAAAATCTGTATATTAGGTTGGCGGAAACGTTTTGTCGTATTGCAATATGTGCAGGCAATTTTACCCGCACATATTGAAATATTGGATTTCAAATATAATTACCATAGGCTTACCGATATTATTAACATTATTTGCTGCTAGGTCATCTAAATCATTATTCAAAGTACCGGTAGATTGCGATACTTTTGAAAGATGAGAGATCGTTGAATGAGATGGTTGAACTGAATAATCATCATCATTTCTTGTATTAATAGAATGTGGATCGGAATTAACTAAAAAATATTCAGATCATACATTTCTAATTCATACAAAGATATGATACAAAACTGTTAAATAGCTTATTTCATGTAATAAGATTGCTCGTAATTGTTGGATCATGTCCATAAAATGATACAAATCAAGTTTTAAATTTCCTATAATTATTTAATGAAGGCTCAATTTGAAAATCTTCTTAAATTTATCGAAATGCCAGCGCGAAAAATATAATCAGCCATGTTCATTAATAATTCTTCAGGTGTACGTACCATCCTCTCCCAGTTTCAATCTTTTGCACTCAGAACCAGACTTTTTATAGATTTCTACCTTCGGTGGTCTAGGAAGAAGACTGATATTTTCTTCGTCACTCGAATCAGACAAAATTTTGCGGGTAGCAGAGACTTTTCTCTTCCACGATTGCTTTTTTTTTGGTGTTTCAATACCTGACTGTATATCTGAGGTTACTTCGGCTTGTTTTATTTTATACGAAGCTTTTTCAAAATCATCTGTATAGAAATATAATGATTATAGTTTTTTAATATCGAATTGAAGAATCTGATGAAATAAAAAAAAATGTTATCGAACGATATCTCGTGCATTCGTTCAGCGCTCAACCATATCACAAAGAAAAGATAATGAGGAGCTCCAAAAATTCGGCTTTACGTTGTTATCCCCCTTTTGTTAAGAAGGAATAAGCATATGTGTGTACTTACCGCACTCAAAAAAACGACGGCAAATACCATACACTGTCCAGGTCTCCTCATCTGGATTTTCCCCACGTTTTAATAATTTATTGTATTCATTTTGCGTCTTGCATGGTGGCCACAAGACTTCTTTTTTTCGTGGCGTTAACCAGCGGCTATTTACTACAGCTATGCCGCCTGCACATTCCTCGGAAGCAGAAAACTCGACGCCTACATATGTCATTATACGCGACGTCTTATACAGTCACTCTTTTTTCGCTCGCTCTCACTTTTATTTTCCTGTCACTTTGCTGCTTTAAGAAATCGTATATGCACTGCACTGAAAATGCCACGAATGTTCGAATATCGTTTGAACTGTACGGGACTACCGACGTGACTGAACCGAAATTTTCAAACTCAAAGAAATAAACCGTTTCTGCCGTGGTGACGGTACGTTAGTATAGGGAAAGACCCACCTCGGTCTACGGCATTTGGTCAGCACATGGAACTCATTAAACGCGGATACCAAGGAAAGTGGCAGGTAACACGGGTACCCGCAATGCCGTGATTTTCTATTCCGTTGGAGTTCTTGTAAAAAGTATCCCGCAGAGGTATCAAGGGAAAATCCCGTTTATTTCCGTTATTTGTAATTTTATGAAAATATATTTCAAATAAAATTTGTTTGGTATTGAAAGATACATATGGTAGATGCAACAGATTTTCAATGACACGCATTATTTACGAGATATGAAGGTTACTTTCATCTTTTTAAGTGGAATTCGGTATTTTAATTCCTACAAAAGTAGTAGAGCTCGTCAAGATGAACAAAAAAAGGTAAAAGGTGAAATGTCCATTCGCTGAACCGTTTGTGAGATATTTCCGCTCAAAGTACAAGAGTAAATTTCGCTGGGCGCTGGAAACTTAGTCGCACGCAGCGCAATTTACTCTTGTACTTTGAACGAAAATATCTCACAAACTTTTCAACTGATGGGTATTTCATCTTATACATTTCTTACAGTTACACACCTGATTATGCGTAGGGAAATAATAAATTATGTGACTGTTTCGTCAACAAATTACGTGAAAAAAACGTCATTTCAATGACGTCATAATATGATCTTCAAATAACACGTGATTAAAACGTCGAATTTAAGGCATATGACGTCGTCGACGAACAATCACCTTCAAGCGACGTGAATATGACGTGCCACTGCTACCTGGGTCATATCAACCCGACCCCTCTTCTTCCCTCCTCGCTCGGCGCATCGCGAAATTCTATTAAGCGGGAGAAAATGCTAGATCGGCTTCGCGTCGCTTGGATGTCGCGTTCCGCCGTGCGATTCGTGCGCGACGTTTTTCGCTGAGAAAATGAGATCTGATTTGGAGGAGTAAAAGGAATGCCATTTCTCAATGGTCGGAGTAAAAATTGTTCATCCGCTTCGAACGGTACACTCTCCCTTCTCCTGCGCGATAGCTTTTAGATATTTGCACAGATTGTCTGTGACGAATCCTCTGAAAATGAGTCAATTTTCTTTTCGATCCTGAAATGACAAACTTTCAATTCGAAGCTCGATTCGTATTTTACGCGAACGATAAGAAATTTACGAGATGCGTGGAAAAAGAAATTTTGCAATGTTAATAAAAATTCAATTTTCTGAGTATTTCTTGCTATCATGACAAAAATATTATCTGTGGCAACAAGAAATATATGTGATATTTGGTGGGACAGCAAATATTTTTACCGGAAAGAAATTGCACCGCGATTGTGTGTAATTACATTTGCCAGTATTGAACATATCTTTCGCTGCCATGGATTATATTTTTATCACGATAGAGCAAAATGTTCCCAGCGAAATCTAGTTTTGTTAAGACTGTTAAGACTAAGAAATTTTGTAAACCATATTTTTCTGAGTGTGCAGCTTCGATCCGGTGCATCGCAAGATCCTCCACGGAGGACTGCGACTTTTAGGGACAGCTGTCATGCGAAGTATTACATAGGAAGGAACAACCGGAGGATTTCACGTGGTGACGCGTGTCCCGGGTGAGACCGAGATGTCTCAGGCTTTTACGAGTCATAAAGTCAGTCGTGCTTCTCACGACCTCAACCTCCTTCTCGACCCTCTCCCTTTCGCCCCTCGACCCGTACCGACTAACTGATAATAATGCCACTTTTATTGTACAATAACCCTTAAACGCGACGATAAAACGGCTCTTTATGCCGTCAAAAATGAAATAGCCGTATGTCTGGGTGGGAGGGAAAAAGAGAGATGGAATGACGGCGAAAATGAGAGAGAACTTTAGGAAGGAAGAGAGGGGATTCCCGATCCCTGAATAAGGTACTCGCCGCGCCATCCAGCATCGTACCCTCGAACCGCATTCGACAAACCGCGCGCGCGCGCGAGTGCGTTTACCGTCGGCAACCCCCATTTTTGCCACGCCGTATAATTTATACGATAGCTTCGTTAATACTTAATGAATATTAATTATTTGCCGACGAGCGTGGCGAGCCATAATGTAATTTGTAATCTAGCGGCGTAAAAATATCGCCGGCGTCGGGCCGGCGTGCGTGCGTGCGTGCGTGCCTGCCAGCGTACGTACGTGCGCGCGTGCGTGCATTTTCTCTCTCGTTGCTCCGCATTAATCGCGCGCGGGATGTATTACAGGTTGCGTCGTCGAAGGGCCACAGGTATTTCGGATATGCGAAAAGGAACTGCACTGAGAAAAAAAAAGATTAAAAATTATTCTGTTAGAAGGATAATCTGAGTACGAAAGGTAAAATAGATCAACAATTATCCCTCCAGGGTTATAAATTTAACCTTCCTTAACATAATTTTTTATCTATTTTACCTTTCGTACTTAGATTGTCCTTCTAACAGAATAATTTTTAATCTTTTTTTTTCTCAGTGTGGAGAGAAAAGATGCAACGCGGTTCCGGCTGTGCGACTTCGACTGATATTGCGGAAGAGAGATAGCTTCTACACACTAAAAAAATTATTAGCAATGTTAACCAAACGTTTGGTTGATATGGGAAACCGAAATATTTTTACAGAGACAACAAACTTTGGTTACGATAAATAAATGTTGTTCGTGGCAACGTTGTGCTTCTAAAACGTTTGGCTTTGACAACCACACTGAGAGAAATAATTACTAGTGTCACACAGAAAAATGTTTCTTGAATCGAGAACATATTGTGATGTTACAAATTTTTAAGAAAACAGATTCTTCATCGTGGAATGTAAATTCTTCATTCAAGAACACCGTCATGGCAACAAAAAATTCTTTCTGCGCAAAAAAAGACAATTAGCCGAGCCAATCAAATATTTTTTTGTATGAAGAAAACCATGGCTCGATCCTAAAATTATATCATGTCTTTGATTGAAAGCAACATTTTTTTTGACACCAGCAATTCTTTTTCTCAGTGCAACTCATTTGTTGTCGCAGTGAAAATATTTCACCAAAGTTTGGTTAACGTCACTAATCATTTTTTTTCAGTGTATGTACCTATCTGCATTTTCTTATCACCTGCGCCAGACCTTTTCATTCGATACAATTGAATCTCATACAATTGCGTTACACCTAAAACTGTGAATTCGATATCAAACCCCACCACTGCACCCTGTACCCCATCATTCACCGTCCAAAACGAACCCTAGATACCTCCGACACCGGTGTTATTCACCCACCGATTAAACGCCGGATTATGAGTATATACCAGCGCGAGTGTAATCAACCGGTGGCACGTTATAATTACGGACAGCGGATCCCGCGTGCGCAGCTGAAATTGGAGTCTCGGATTCGCCGGGCGGATGCAAGGACGCGAGCGCGCAGCGAATAATTAGAAGAGGGAACCCGACATTTTCCTCCCCGCGCCGTTAAAACCGCCGATTCTGACAATTAAATCGTTAGCAATTATCGAGACGAGACGAGACGCGAGAGCCTCCCCTCCCCTCCTCCCTCTCTTCTCTCCCGAGGCTCCGCGAGAGGCAATCTTCTTTTTACTCTCCTCCGAGAATACGAGCAGACGGCTTCGGCGCATTCCGGCTCCTAAATACTAATCATTGAGCGCAGAGAGAAGAGCGAGCGAGGAAGGAACTCGGCGAGGGAGGAAGCGGGAGGGCGGTATAGAGGAGCGCGCCTGCCTGCCCGCCTGCAGTTGGAGGCTCGGCTGTATTTTAATTATACCGCAGGCTCTGCGAGCCTCGCCCAATCTCGTTCTCTTCGCGGTTCGCCAGCCGCTCGGCTTCGCGCGGGAAAAAGCGACGAAATAGAGGCAGAAAACACGGCCGGCCCACCGCTCGTTCCGCTCCGGGTCTGCGCTCGCCGTCGGCTTCGCTTCGCGCCGCGTGTACTCGCGCGTACTCGCGTGTTTTTTCATCGCGGAACGACGCGAGATGTCCGCATGGATGAATGGGATGGGATCGCGCGGGCGATGCTAGGGGAGGGAAGGGTTGTCCCTGGGAAGAGGGAGGGGAGCTTCGGTGAAAATGGCTACCTGAAATCGGATAAGGGAAGTAGAGATCAAGGGGAAACATTGTCATCAGTTACAAATAGAAATGCACTGAACTTTCGTCGCGTTGTCCTGCACTGAGAGAAATAATTGGTGGTGCCAAACAAAAATATTCTTCAATCAAAAACACGGTATAATATTCCAGGATCAAGTAATGGTTTCCTTTGTGCGAGAAAATATTTTACAGGCTCGAGTAATTCTTCTATTCACGCGAAAAGAATTTCTCGTTCCAATGAAGGTTACACTTAAATCAAGAATATATCACATGAGGCTATAGTTACTCGCCAGGAAAGAAACTCAAATCACTATTATCTCATTACCCATGAGCTTTTGGCTCATATTTATATAATACTCTTTTGAAGATTACATTTTTATCCATAACAAAGTCTTATATCGATGTAGGCCAAAAGCTCACTGATAATGAGATAATAATGATTGAAGTTCCTTTCCCGGCGAGTAAGTTTAGCCTCATATGGATTCTTCGACAAAAAATCTCTATTCTCAAAAATTCGTAAGATCACATATTCGTGATTCAAGACATATTTTTTCGACACTAGCAATGATTTCTCTCGGTATAACAATCCGGACCGCATGTCTTCGAGAAGAACTTCGAAAGGGAAGAAGAAGATGCTCCGGATATCGAATATATCTCGATGTTAAGCTCCACCATGAACAATTCCGATTCAATTCTCGCAATAAATCAATCACTCCGTACATCGCGCAGAATACACGTATGAATAAACATGCCTCCTTCCGTCTTCACTCGATGATAAGTCGACACCGTCAAGCACCACCTCCCACCTCCTCGTCGCGCACCGATTCATTCGCTTCCCCGCCCATGCGGAAGGATAATCGAAACATTTGGAACGACGTACCCGACCATTATCGATTCCCAGGTACGAGCCTCATTTTTACCCCCGCCACGCGCGCATACGCGTATCCCCCCTAACGCCGCGGTATTTTTCTCGCGGGGCAGCGCACTCCTCCGTCGCGCGCCGCGGCTCGGCCCCGCGCGCATATATACGGAGTCGGTGGCGCGCAGCAGCGTTCACACACAGGGACAGGTTTTTTGAAGCGCGTAAAATCCGAGATATGTGGCAGGTCGAGAAGAGGCCGGGCCCCGCGGAGGGAGGAAGAGGAGGACGGAGCGGAGGATGGGGTCGTGGCTCGCCGCTGGATATTATCAATTACGATGCAGATGCCCACCCTAGGTATAAATTATTCGGACCCCGTGCTGCAGGAATGAATATGGGTACCCGGGGTATGGGATGTGGATATGGGTATAACGGGAACCCTCTCTGCATTCAGGGAAGAGAGCGGGCATGCCGCGGAGTGCGCGCCGATCTACGGAGGATGGATCCCGTAGTTTCGGTCTAACAGTGGGGCGTCCGCTCCGCGTTTGATAGCGCGTGATCGAAAACTGGACCGGGCGATACCCGCCGAAGCTACTGCCCGCTCCGCTGCCCACCTCGGAGCCGAGGTGGGTACCTCTCTTCCTCCCCCTCCCCCCTGCCGCCCACCCCCTCTCGAGGACGAGGTATAAATCTCGCTTGAATTATAGCACGGACCGTCCTGGCTGGAGACGTGGTTATTATTTCGTGCCCCGTGCATACTCATTATCTTTTACATTTACTACCCAATTTGAGATTCACCGTTCCGGTTGGGAGTGTTGCCGCGCCGCGCGACTCGCCGGCGAAGGGGATACGGCCGCGCACTCGTACCGGGACCGTTCGAAAAGCCGTTGCTGTAAAGTACCCCATCATCTCGGGGCCGAAGTACCGCGCGCCGAGGGCGCTGCGATTCTCGGGCGCTCGTTGCGCGGCTGGCGACTCCGGGAACCGCGGATCGTGCGCGGCCGGAATACCGTACGGATGCACTGGATCGGAATGGGAACGCGGGTATCGCGAGGAAGGATGCCGGGTGGATAGAGCTTGCGTTCCCGGACAACGCAATCCAAAAAGTCGTCTTGAAGTCATCCGTAGACAGTCTGATGTCTCAATTTTCGTCAACTTCAATTTCATGTTATTCAAAGGATAACTCGAAATTTAAATTATCAAAAATGTGAGACATCAGACTGCCTAGACTGAGAGAGATTTATAGGTCGCACAGCGATAAATATAGCTATGATGGCTATACTTTAAGGCTAAATGAGGTTAAGAGTAAACAATATAAATAATATAGCAGTACCAAATAATAACAAGAGCAATACGTATTGCCGAGGTAACTTATTCTTATGTTACTAACATTGCCGTACAATCTAGAAAATTACTATACGTATGTGTATAGCTGAAATAAAAATACTTATTGATATGGTGACTTATTCTTATATTAAAAACTACTAGCATTGCCGTACAATCTATACATTTTATCTCACTGTAGGTACGAATGACTAAAAGACAGCTTTCTCGCTTGTGTTGTCTGGGTGACAACCAGTGTGGATGCGCTTGAAGCTTAAATTTAAACTATTTCCCGAAGCACATTTATCCAGGATAAATGTGGAGAATTAAATTTATTAAAAATATAAAGATTACAGGAAGAGAAAAGGAGGAATTACTTCATATGATGTGTCGATGGTTCCTTCCGGCAACACCCTGACATTTCCGAATATGCATAACGAGTTCAGAAGTCGTGACACGCCCACCGCGACACGAAAATCTGTCGAATAAAAATCGCGCCGCCACTCCCGAGAGAAAACGTTTCCTCTGCGTAGAAAGATAAGGATTTCGCGACGTCATCCGAGAAGAGCCGCGGCCGACGGAACGAATATCCCGCACGTACAGCCGAAGACAGACGGCGAGCGTCGCAGGAAACGCCTCCTTCGCCCCGAGCTCGCCTCCCGCGTCCGTCAGCTCGTCATCCCCCGTTCCCATTCTCTATTTCCCGTCGCAACCCCTCGATATTTTTCTCCTTTCCCGCCGTCTATATATACCTGCGCGGATAATTATCGACGAAACGCCCCAAACGAAAGAGCGGGTAATGATTCCGACTGTTTCACACGCGCGTCGGAAGGTCTTTCCCGCTGAAAAGTTTTCGGGGTGGTCGCGAGCGCGAGCGCAAGTCCTGGAAAGGGGAGGCGAGAAAAACCCCACCCTTTCGCTCGAACTTCGAAAATACCCCGCGCGCTTTGATATATTTATAATATAGGTGTTCGCTCCGAGAATTAATCCACGTTGTATCACAGTTTTATTATAAAAAGATCCAAAGTGGTTTGCGGTTACCGGGGGACGGCAATTTCGTGGGGCACAGCTGGCGAACTGTGCGCGCAGCCCCTACCGCTGCCCGTGTGCTCGTGCCGGCGTTTACTTTCGTCGGCTAATGCTAGGTGTGGAAATGACTTGTGGATACGGCTGCAGGTAGCGGACTACGAGGAAAGTGGCGGTTTCGTAAAGGGGGGGAGAGACCCTCGCGCTTGTAAATCAAAGATCCGTCCCGCGTGCCGGAATTGCTTGTCGTGACATGCGGGGGGTGGCGATGACGACGATTTTTATAGGATCGTCTTAATCGCGCGTTTAGCGATCCCCGATACGTAAAGTGTACGCATTTTCTGGAGACGTTTGCTTCCGGCTGTTTCCAGCTTCCTACGCGGAGAAAAAGGATTAATAAAAAGTTATGAGAAAACCCATGAACTTTTACAGTTATCTCAATAACAGGGCTCCTCGAGGTGAAACATTGAAGTTCTTAATCACGGTGTCTAGCAAAATGTGGGAAAGAAATTCCCTGACTTTCTTAGCAGGTTTTTCAGTCTGAAATAGCCAAATTTCCCCGACCGCTATGGATGTAGGATCTAGTATAAAATGTTACACGTCGATCATTTCTCGTCGAATGAACAAACCAACTAATATCCGTAGAACGGGTTATGACAACTGCAGTTGTCTCATAAGAAGTAAGCATTAAAATAATTTAATGTTATCAAATCATATTATTATTTAATGGCTTTAATGGCTTATCATATTATTATTTACAGCATAAACATCAGTTTATGCGGTAAAATTTACCAATCTCCCGTTAACATGTGTCGAGTTTTTACGGGTTTATGCTGAAACGAGCTGTGAAAAGTACGCTGTATCTGTTAAAAAATTCAATCTTTTCACCTCGAAAAGCCCTGTTACTGGGATTCACTGTAAAAATTACAAATCTTTTTTCCCCGTGTATAACAGCTCCATATTTTCTCGCGACCACCCAATTTTCTGGCTGTCCATACCAATTTCCCTCCCTGTTCTCAAAACACTCTAACGAAGCTCCTAAGGTTCGTGGGAGTTTCAGACGTGCCGATGAAATATATAGGAAGCGCATGCTTTTCGAATTAGAGAGGTGGATACGCGAGCGTGGCGAGTACCATCTGGATACTGCACCATGAGGACGACGACGTAGGTGAGGGGGGATCGTTCCCTTCGGACGCGAAGCCGCGCGTATGATCAGGTGCAGGTAGGCGGCGGGGGATCAAAGATCCCGAGCGAACCAGCGCGCGGCCAGAAAGAGAGAAGAAAAATCGAAAATATTATACCAGCTCTCCGAGAGCCGGAGAGCCAGTGCCGCGCGGCATCGGGGGGTGAGGCGACAACCCGTGACCAATCTGACACTAAATCAACTGACGTGCGCTTACTGCCCCGGTCAGTACCCGCTGCCACCCGCCTATAATACCTATCCAAAGAGGGTGCGCGCATTGACGCTGATTGCGGCGCGGTTAACTTTACATTCTGGCATGGACATTTTATCACGATGTGTCCGTGGCGAAACCTGAAAATAAAACTTCCCGATCTTTTCAGTTTTCTAATTTGAAGCGACGAATTGGCTTCGATCGTCGTACAGATTCGCGGATTCAACATAATATTTCAGTCTCTCTGAATCTTTAAATCGAATTTTCCATCTAACGATTACCAATTTTTTACGGTGATTCCACAAATCATAAATGAATTACAAAAATGTTGAGAAAAATTTCTTTCAAATTGCACTAAGCTTGCACATCATTGAGATATAAATATAAAGAATTTATATTCTCACGGATGTTTATATTCTGCATCTGACGCCGCATAGCTCAGACTTCTAACGAGTCATTCTCGCAACACCGACATTGAGAAAAATGATGCTTCAAAATGTAGAAACGTAGTGATAATGCAGTTGCGAATTCGATTAAATAATATACAATGTAGGATATATTATATTTACGTCGGACACAAGTAAATTTTATATTGTATACAGCATTTAATCGAATTCATAACTACACTATCACTAGATTTCTTACTTGGAGTTTTTTCCCAATATCTTCTAGTGCTGATTGCTACATTTTGAAACATCATTCTTCCCAGTGCACAAAAATGCATCTCATCGAAGACGCGACTCGTGCTGTTGCGAATAAAAGCTGCAGATATAAAAAACGAGATAGGGTGGAGAGAGAGAGAGAGAGAGAGAGAGAGAAAGCGTGTAACTATAGTTCCAAGTATACATCCAAGTATAGCTGTAGACGTGCTAACCTCGCGTAAAAAAGATGGAGTCCGATTCCGAAGCAATTTAAAATGCTAATACGAGTCCCGAATGGGTAGCCCGCTATCCGTCAGTATTTCCCCGCACACGGGTGCTAGCGTACGCGCACCTCTAAGTATCTATACATGTTTGCAGAGTATACAAATATATGTATATAGTTGTGGCTGAAAAGAGAGCGCAAGCACGTCCGTTATTATACAGAGAATCGTGATTATCATTGAGGGAAGAGGTCCCGCGTGAGAAATGGCTATCTAACGAAGTATTTAGCATTGACAATAATGTTAAATTACAAAGATCCCGACTATAACACGAACCGTTTATATGAGCCCGCTTGGGATCGCTACGCAGGTGCAGCCGCGGACGCGATAATCAGCCCATCGGACGATTTTACGAAGGTGTGAAAAATCGTTCGGCACGTAAAGTCGCTATCTCACATTCTCTTCCGGACGTCGACCCAATGACTGGTGATTTTCGGAATTAGCGCGAGAAGAAAGGAAATGTACTGAGAGAAAAGTGGGTGGTAAAATCAATCATAATTACAAGATTTAATTTTCCAGGTTGTTAATATCATATTTATCATTAAACAGATCATGAAACTAGTAGAAATAACTTTTGTTGCGTGGTTATAGTAACAACGAAGTTGTGTTTTATGATAGCCATGCACCATGGCTGAATTAGTTACAAAAGTCGATCAATAATATCACTGTTTAGTAATGCCAACTGTATAAAAAAAGAGGTTGAAGACGTTTATCGACCATACTGCAGGTTGGCCTGGTTGCAGCAATCCTGATCTCTTGTTACTATAACCAGAGTCTCACTGCACTGCTTAGAACAACTATAAAATTATGCACTGTGAGAAATAATTGCTGATGTGAAAAAAATGCTTTTTTCAATCGAAAACATGATATAATTTTAGGATCAATCCATGGTTTTCTTCGTGAAAGAAAATATTTAATAAGCTCGAGTAATTTTTTTTGCGGAGAAAGATTTTCTTGTTATTACGACGATATTCTTGAATCAAGAATATACATATATTCTCCTATCAAGAATCTGTATTCTTAAAGATGTGTAAGATCATCTGTTCTTCATTCAAAAAACATTTTTTTGACAATTTCTCTCAGTGCAGTTGGCGCTAAAATCGACTACGATTTCTGTATAAATGATGGTTCTTTCAACCAGATTCTTTTCCGAGTGTACGATGAACGAACGATCGATTTTAGATTTTGCTAAAATGTCGACGTGCGTTTTATAATATCCCAAATAAAAGACGTTCACTCGAAAAGAGGATCCACTTATTTTCGAACGTGGAATGATAAAGACTCGCGAACGAATATCCCCGGAGAAATATATCATCGTAGCAGTTCCCTCGCGGTTGACGCGAACATGTGAGAATGGTGTATGGAAATCATTTCTTCGTCGGGAGGACGATCGCGCGACCCGTCGCCGATATTATAATGGATTACCTGGCAGACAGGCGGTGTGATAAAACAGCGTGGAAGACGCGCCGTCCCGTCTTCCTCGCGGGTGCGCGTTATAGGTGGTATATACGCGCCAGTGTAGGATGCTATATGTTTCACACCGCTCGGGCTGACAACGACGACGGTAAAACACGAACGGTTCGTGTTCCAAATAATAGAACGGTACTCGAAAATAGAGAAAGGACTGCCGAGATGCGCGCGCGGGCGCACGCTCTACTCGAGCTTGGTCGAAAAATAAGAGAACGAAAGAGAGAGAACGGTGGCGCGCGCGCTCCCGGCCCTCTCTCTCTCTCTCTCTCTCTCTCTCTCTCTCTCTTCTTCTTCTTCTTCTTCTTCCTCTTCTCTCTCCGCGTATAGCTCGCGTAGGCGAGATGGAGACGTACGCGATACATATTTCTTTTCCCTGTAATATAGATGTACGTTGGTATACGAGCATGTAAAGAGAGATGTCACACGTGCAGCGCGCGTTATATCGTCGACATCTTCCGTACGAGATTCGGTGAATCGAGATACATTTTCCTCGAAACCAACCCTTTTTTTTCTCCCCCGCTCTCCTCCGCCCCTCCACGCGTTCTTTATCCACCAACGCAAAATACTCGCTCATCCCCAAACCTCCCAGCTTCGATCGATCGAATTCCACTGTAGGCGGTACACCTCCCTCTATGTATATACAGGTATAATAATTCCGTTCTCCGACAATGGGCGCCGGGCTAATGAGTTTGCCTCCTCGATGGCGCGCTTATACAATACCTCCGCGAGAGAAGTAGCCCCGCGCTTTCGAGACGTATACAGAGGAGGAAGGCACTCTCCACCTAACGAACTCGGGCGCCTACTCTCGCTGCAATGCCACGACGATATTATCTTCGGACTCCCTAACTCGATAAACAACGTGGGGTGTCACGTAGGGGCCTTCCACTACCGGGACTCTTTTCTCGCTCTCCCTCTCTCTCTCACCCCGCCTCTTCTCCCCTCCCCGGATCCCGAGAGGCTCGCGTCTCATAAACATCCCTCTTTATTGCCGCCCCTCTCATTTCCAGTCCGCTTTTATAATTTCCTTTTTGAAAAATTCTCCCTCCCCGGCGTCGAACGCCGCCGACTCCTCTCGGCCGCGCCTCTTCGGACGCGGCCTGCAGCCTTGTTCTTCTTGTTCTGCCCTCGCCGTCGGACCCCTTCGTCGCGGTCTCTCGTCTCCGAGTCTTTTCTTTTCCTATTCGCTCCTCGCCGTTTGGATGCGGTATTCTTATCTCGTCGTTTACTCCGCGTGCGAGGAGGCGGCAGGGGTCGAGGTAATCGGGGAGAATTATATCAAAGTTAGAGAGGATACGTTCTTTGAAGTAGAAATGCGAGTTTTTTTTAATTATAATCTGTTTCCGTGACATAAATTTTGGCTAGTATACTTGGAAAAAAATTTGCTTCGTCGAATAATGAACTTGTTTTTCGATGGTACTAAGAACACACTTGTTGGATTTAAATGAATACCGATTCGATCCGAATAATATTCAATTAAATCAATATTTATTGACGTCTAATCGATATTCATTCTAATCGAATAAATGTGCTCTCAGGGCCATTCACAAAAATAGTGTAGCTTCCTTACAATTATTAATCAATTTAGTTAAACATTAGATGGATGCGTGACAAATTTCACTCCTGTGCATAAGTCGGATCTCCCAGGCCCGTAGAAATTATAGTATAAATTATATTTGGTTATAGAATGTAATATTTTTTAACGAAGAAAATAATGTTAAATATTATACATGCTTTTTCATATTGTATTAAACATATTTATCATCGGAGAATTAAAATAAACGTAAACCAATCGACCATCAATTACGAGTTATAGTAACTTTTTTTTACTGCCGGATCCCGCAGACCCGACCTATGTGTCTAAGGGTTAATTGAGACTCAGCTGCTTTAGAAATAATTTAATTTGACACCCGAGCTCTAAGCTGAGCGAAAATATATTCTCGTAATACTGTGAAATGTGTTTAATTTAAAATTTCTTTCATCGAAAATCTTAGACAAATCCTTTTTGTACTCTGATATAGAATCGACTGCACACACTTTTTTGCCTGAGAAGTTAAATTTAAGTGCCCACTGAGAAAAGTAATCTGGACAATTTAATCAAGATCCTCTAGAGACCATAACCAAACCGTTTGGTGAAACATGGATCTTCCATCTGTTTGATTAAACTGACCATTTTCTGATTAGAATAATTAGACATGTAGTTAGAATAACTAAATATTTGTAACTTGCTAGTATTTTGGTTAGAATGACCAAACTCGTTTGACCAGAATATGCATTTCGTCATTTCAATCGAGTTATTTTTCTCAGTGCACATCTAATGGACCGCGATCTCCTAAGCTATCGATCGAGACGATCACCGATCTCCGTATCCCCTGATCTGCGTTCCTCCTTCCACGCCTCTCCTCCCGGTGCACTTTTCGTCGCGCGACGGATGCAACAGCCGCGAGCGAGGAAGAGCGAGAGCTGAAAGGGAGCCGCTGCGGCGAATCGAGTGGCCTTCGGCGGTCGAGGTCTCGCGAGCGGCTGCGGGAGTAACGGTCGTGGCACATCGGCCAAGGCGAGGAGGGCGGCGTGAATCCAGTGATAAATGATAGGACAGACGGAGGGCCTAGACCCGGAGACCCACAGACCCACTATGCGCGCGCGGGTACGGACGGATAGGGGACCTTGTCTTGTCTCGGCGCATATTAATGGACAAACATAATCGCCGTATCGCAGCAGGAGCCTCCAGCCGAACCCTCTGCTTCTGCCGTTCGGAGACCTCGCGGCCGCAGTTGTTCCCTCGGCGCCTGAAGATGACGTTCCTCGGAACGGACGTTGCCGCGACGGCTTCCTCGGACTCTTCTGGCGCGATCCGTTCGGTTTTGTGTGACGCAGTGAGGAAATCGGCCGGGAGGTGTCAGGGCAAGGGATTCGCTAGGCGAAGGTACTTTTTTGGTGTGTCGCAGTGGAAAATATGGGTGGAGGATAGCGTTTTGCACGGAGAGAAGAGTATATTAATCATTGTTATACGAGATAATAGATTTAAAGTTTTGAGAAAAGTATTGCTTTCATTGCGATACCGTATGACATCAGTTGACATACATCTAGTAAACTCCACTAAACGTATGTCAATTGTTGTCATACAGTGAAGCAATGAACGCAATACTTTCTCCAAAACGTCAAATCTATTTTCTAGTATAACAGTGATTAATGCACTTTTCTCTACGTGTGGTTTTACGTCGAGGAAGGGAGAATTAATCCAAGTACAATATTATATTACGTATGTGTGCGAAATTAAGAAAAATTGTTCCTCTTCGTTGATTGCACATTGCTTGGTATAGAGATCGTCAAATTACGTTCGACTCTAGAAAATGTTCACACTAATAAATAAGGAAAGAGTTGACACATTCAAATTATTTTTCTTCTCAAAATAAAAAATTGCATACGATCTCAGAGTGCACATAACGAGCGTTATCGCGGGTTTGTCGTCGGACTGTGTTACTCCAAAACTCAACGAGCAGTGAAGTGTTGCAGTTACAGTTGTAAAATATACCGATGCGCCTTCTCTTCGTTATGAACGTGTGGAGCAATAAAGAAATTGGCATGTAAGGAGCTCCTTTCTTCCTTTGAAAGCTATCTCATTTTCCATCTTTCCGCGTATTCCTTTCGAATAATATTTCCTTCGTTCACACGTCGCCGATTCGTCGCATAAATTATCCAATTTCAATTCCACCATGCCTTCCTTCAAATTTCCATACACACGTCAATCCTAACGCATCGTTAAAGTCGTTTCTATTTACATAAAACACGCACTTTCCCGAAAAACGATAAATTTGTCCCACGATTTGCGAGAAAATATTCCCAACCCTGCAGTTATAAATAGGCACCGCGCAAAGGTATTGAAAAGATCGAACGATACGCAGAGAAAAATAATTAATTGGGTCTACTGAAAATTAGGTACTTGCGCGAGATTGTAAATAATTATTTATATTTACATCGATTAAATCTTTTTTCACATTAATTTGATATTTCTTCCCGCAATCACATGCTATTCCACATAATTATAAGAAAGAGATATCTAATTGATATATTAAAACATTTCATTGACTTAAACAAATAATTACTTGCGACCCCGCACAGTAAAAAAAGTGACGTCAATTTTTAACATCATTTCACCGGTGCAGACCTATGTATACCACATCTGGTGTCACTCAGTCTTATGCCATTGTTATTTAACACCAAAAGTGGTCTATAGTAGGTATAGGTCCCCACACCACAGAATTTGTACAGTGCGCAAGTCTTTTTTCCGTAGATCCAACTAATTCTGTGCAGCAATTTGATCCCAAAGCAAGCAACGTCGTCATTATTTCGGCAATAACAATTGAAAATACAACTTGAGCGTCGCGCGCGAGGCTCGAATCGTCGGCAGTACCGAATTCCACCCCGTCGGCAGATATCCGCGACTCTCGCGACCAATTTCTCCCGCGCGCGAATCGATCTCGAAGCGTGCAGCGAGACCGCGGCGGTCCGGCTCGCGCGTCCGCGTTCGATACCGCGCGATAGCAAGTGCCGTTTGATTACGTGCCCGCTATCAGCCGCTATAAACCTGAGGGAGGCGGTGTTAAAGCCGCCTCTCGGGTCCGCCCCTACCTCCTCTGTCCTCCCCTCTCGTCGCTACCAGGCCTGCTTCGTGCCATCGCCGATGGAGCTGGTGCCCAGAGCCGGAGAACCGCGCACGACTACCTCGAAGCCCGAACGCCATACCGCGCGCGCGGGCAACGGCCGCGAACGCCGGAGAACCTCCTCGGACATGCGTGAGTGCGTGCAAGCGTGCACGCTGGGGTTTAATGGGCCCAGCTAATGACTATTGGCCGGCAGACCTGGGCGGGACCATACACGTTCGCCCCGCGCGCGATATACACGTATGTAGGTATGTAGTGTGCACGTATGTGTACACATGAGTAGGCATCAGCCACATGTGGGCCAGCCAGAGAGTCCCTCGGCGCGGTCGCCTCCTCTTCGATGGAACGGCTCGTCCGAGGAGAATCGTTTTTACGTTCGTTACTACTAGAAGAGGGAGAGGGGGGGGGGGGCTATACACTGAGGGAAAAAAATGGATTTTAATTTCCATAGTTTCACTGCAACGTTTCTCCTTTCTCGAAGTTATAACGTTAGGTATATAGAAAGGGTATTCTGATAATTTGTATAAATACTCCTTCTCGTGAAAAATGCTGTATAAATAATATTAAAAGCGATACTACGTAGAAATGAAACTACACAAACTGCATGTGTCTTCGTCGCAGTCGATTGCATAGAGAAGAATTTAACCCTAGCCTTTTCGATTATATTCACTCGAAAATACATGCATTACATTAATATCGATTTTCCGGAGTCAAGCTCGATATAATTTTAGAAAATCCCTATCGTGTGTCGTTCTCTATTCAAATTCTTCGATCGATTCGAATAGCTCGCAACAGTCGATACGTCAAGATGCGTAACGCGCAACCCAAGCGGAAAAATTTTATATATTTTGTAAATGATCCATATGTGGATTTTGTCATTAATGTGGATTATATATAATTTCTATACTAATCATATACGGACTATACCTTATATGGATTATACAAACATTCAAAAATCCACCTAGGCAAAAAAATTCGATATATTTTCTATATACCTAATCCATATGTGGTTTTGGTCATACATGGATTAGGTATATATGATTTCTATATTGAATAAGGACTACGGAATGGATTATACAAGTATTCAAAAATCTGTATATAATCCTTAGGTATATACCTAGTTAGTACAGAAATCATATATAATCCATGTATGACCAAAACCACACATGAATTATATATAAAATATATACCTAGAACTTTTCCGCCTGCGAAAATATAATCCTTAGGTATATGATTAATACCTACAGAAATAATATATAATTCATATATGACCAAATCTACATACGGACCATATACATACAAAATATATAAAAGTTCTCTGCCTGGGAAAGAGAAATAGTCCAGGATCTTTTCGCGCGCGAATGCGCAGCGACGACGCGGTCTCCTGTTTTTCGCTTTCTTTCGCCTCCTCTTACGGACGCGTATCGAGAGAGAAACGAGGAGAGAACGAGAGAATTTACATAGAATGGGAATGATCGTTGCATATACGCGACATAATAGAAGGACGTCGTTATTCCTGCGAGCCGTAAGTCGGCAATGCGGAGCAGACGTAGAACAGACGCTGAAAACATCCATCACGCCCGGCCTTATCTTCGGACGTAGATCTCTGCTTCATAATTACACTCTCGCCGAGCCGCGCGCGCCGTCTATGCGCCCTCCTATAGCCCGGGTCGAACGACTAGGAAAGAACAACAACCCTTCTCGTTCGTTTGTGACCTATAGGTATAGGGTACACGTGGTACGAGGTATTCGTACAGCGTAGTTCAAGCGTTCGTGCGGCGATTAAACGAAAAAGTTCAGCCTGCCTCGAGAGCAGGATATGTTTATCGACTCGACACATTTCTAACGCGACGGCCTACGGCTCCTGCATATAGGAACAAAGTCGTATCTGCAGGATATGCCGGGAATAGGAACATGAAGGGTTTGCGACGGAAAGAAAACAATGGATCGAAGCTAGATAATTCTTGAGATACGCTTGTAGAGTTTGCATGAAGGGTTTGCAGTGGAAAAAAGGAGGAGTTAAAAAGAGGTAGCTTTTAAAAGGAGAATTGTTATCGTGAGGCTGCACTAAAAGAAAAACTACACGCTTATTTGTATATTACTAACTAAATATTTTATGGGCTCGAGTAATATTTATTCGTCTCAATAAAATGTTTTATCGACTCAAGTTGATAAAGTTTATTGAGAAAAATATTTTATTAGGACAAGTAAATATTATCTGAGCCGATAAAATATTTAGTTATCATAGTAATGTACATACAGGGTGACATTTTGAAAACTTGCCACCCCAATATCTCAGAAAGTTACCGAGATTTTCTAAAAAACAAAAATACGGTTTCGGCAGTCGAGAGGGGGAACCAAAATGACATAATCGGAGACGCTCCCACTCCAACCCCCTTAGGGGTAGCCCCACCAACTTTGTAATCTTAAATAGCAACCCGCCATGTGTGATACAGCGTTGGAAAGCTCTTTAAAAATGCTTTACAGCAACACCAAATTTTGGTATCTTTCGATGAGTAGATTTCGCGCAAATCGAGAAAGAAACTGCCAGAAGTAAGTTTTGTCAATTTATTTATTAAAGGTCAATTATGTTACAATAAATTTTCGAAGTGATTTCCATAATCTGATCTTACTCCCTGCGATTTCTTCTTATGGGGACATCTGAAATCTGTTGTTTTTCAAACTCAACTAACAAGCATTAACCAACTGAAACAGAGAATTATGCAAAAATGTCGCAAAATTTCAAGAACAACATTTGAAAGAGCCCGAAAAATCAATGGAAATCATTTCGAAAATTTAGTGTAACGTAATTGACCTTTAATAAATAAATTGACAACTTACTTCTAGCAGTTTCTTTCTCGATTTGCGCAAAAACTATTCATCGAAAGGTACCAAAATTTGGTGTTGTTGTAAAACATTTTTAAAGAGCTTTCCAACGCTGTATTACACATGGGAGGTTGCTATTTAAGATTACAAAGTTGGGGGGCTACCCCTAAGGGGGTTGGAGGGGGTGCGTCTCCGATTATATCATTTTGGTTCCCCCTCTCCACTGCCGAAACCGTATTCTTTTTTTTAGAAAATCCCTGTAACTTGCTGAGATATTGGGGTGGCAAGTTTTCAAAATGTCACCCTGTATAAACGTTTAGTTAGTTCTACTAAATTGTTCTCACAGTGTGAAAACACAGTGTCTTTCCAAAAAATTGAACGGATTAAAGTAGAAAACCTGGAAACGAGGTGGCCGCGTTATTTTCTCATTTGGCCAGCAATATCTATCCTTATTTGTGTAGGGTATACGCTAGAAAGATTTTAACAAATTTGAAAGCATCGTCATGCAAAAGATGCAGCAGAGGTGGAATATTTAGGCTGCAACGATAGGTACGAGTTCACCTCGCGGTGAACGGCGGAATAAGGGCGGGCACCAGCGTCTAGCCGTGAGCAGCACGGGGCGGTTAAATTTTCACGACCTTATGACAATAAGTAACGCGAGCTCCAGGTGTGTGCCACGCGCGTCAAACGTTAACGCGGTTAATACTGAGGAGGATAACTCGACAGCCGCCTTTTTCTTTCCCTATACGCGTAACAGTGCATACGTAGGTATTCGATCGCGTAAATGACGAGAAAAAAGGAGTGAGTTGACGACGAAAAAAAAAGAGAAAAACTGGGAGAAATTTTTGGATCGTACAGCAATCAGTATAGCTCTCACAGCTGCATTTTGAGGCTAAGTAACAAATTAGCTAGACAGTATAGGTGATATGGCAATATCAATTTGCACTGAGGGAAAAGGTCTAGTTGAATACGAACCTAATAGAACAATTTATTTAAGATAAATAGGAATTTATTCGCATCGAACAAGAGTCTATTTGAATTTGATACATGTTTTGCAGGTCTTTTTAATCGACTATACGAACCTATTAAAATATCTATCTAATTCAAATAGACTTTTGTTCGATGTGAATAAATTCCTATCCGTCACAAATAAATTTTTCTATTATATATATATATATATATAGGTTCGTATTCAACTAGATCTTTTCCCTGGGTGTGTGATAAGAGCAATGAGTATTGTTGAAACGCGACTATACATATAATTTATATAAATATTTATTACAGCAAAATAGAAAGAAGTATTGTTGAGGTAACCATAACATATTTTTATTCTAAGAAACAGCTAACATTGCCATCCAATTTATAACATTTCTTTCAGTGTAATCGCGGAATAGATACTTCCCATTGTGAGAAATTTCACGAAGGACTCGCCTTGCGCGGAATCGATCAACAAGGTCCTTATAATTATATCCCGGCGAGGTCTATGCACTCCACACACGGCATCGCCGTTCCGTGATCGATTAATTATCGATTGACTTCAGGGTTCCGACCTGTCTGCCCCAATTCTCATCTATCATCGTATCGACCACGACTAGGCTACAACCTTCGGAAATTCAGTGATCTTAATATTGCACCATATTGACCTGCTACAGTTTACCGCGCGGATAGAGAAGGATAGATCGGCTATCATCGGGTTTCCTCTTTTTTTCCCTCTGACGAACGGACGAGGCGGTTTCCCCTAGCGTGAGCGGCAGCCATAGCCTCGTCGCGAGAGACGCGCGGTACACGGGTGCAATTTTTATATTTGCGCAGGATTATTTATAGCGCGGCGGGGGGAAGATTACCATAAACCACGCGGAGAAGAAACTCAAAGATTACTGTATTTAAAAGAGAGAGGGAGGGGGAATAATTACCTCGCGGGGCGGCTACTAGAATTATCGAACCGGGAAGAGGTAGAAAGGTGGACGAGTTGCAACTGTTGCAGCGCGGAAGCGTGCACCGGCGGTAGTACCGCGATGCGGACGAGCGTTCTGAATTAGGAGACGCAAATTGCGAGGTTCCGCGAGGATCGTAGTGGTAACTTCCACCTAGCGGCATTACTTCAGCAATATACCTACACTTACAGATATAATACTCGAAGAAAGTCAGAAATATTCTCCAGATCTCTTAACATTTAGAAAATTTAATATTTTCGCCAAAATCGAAATCGCCGGTATTGGACTCTCGACCAGCGTGTTCGAGGTATTTTTTCACGCTGATTTTGAAAATCACGAACTTATTCGGGACATCTCAAATAAACACGGAGATATCGGTAATTTTATGGAGAAAAATAATTTGATCGCTCGTAAAATCGTTGATATTTTCAATTCCTTTGAGATATCGACTTTATAACTGTAACTTTCGTAATCAGAGTGGAAAAATATATAAGACAGGGTGATCAAGCGAGCGATTCCAGAGATTTTGATTTTTGGTAAAATATCTAGGAATGTTAAAATAAAAAAGAAGTCTTTATTATATCGCAAATTTTGTATCCTCTCATTTCTTTCAAACTTTATAGCGCACACCAGTTGTCATCCCTATTCGAGAAAAGCTTCTCACTTCCTATATATATATATCTATTCTCGCTATACGAGACAAAAACTGCATTGCCCATCGAATTACCCACCTAACGAGCGGTTGTCGCATACGGGGTAATATAAAAATTCGCCTTTACGCCTCCTCTCGCCGCTCACGCAGGGCTCTCGTCGCGACTTGATGATGATGAACTTACCGAAGAGGTAGGCATACCACCGCTTCGTCTCGTAAGCTCGCTCGTAAAGTCGAATTTAATCTGGGTGGACAAAAACGAAGCGTTCGACGTGGCATCCGTTATTCTACGAGCTTCTGTTGAGACCCGAGCTCGAGAGGGACCTCTACGTCAATGTGACCTTCCGAGAATTTCGACCCGATTCGCTGTTGCTCTTCCAAATCGAGGCTACCATTCTCGGATAGCTCTACCGCATACTTCACATTTATCTTCAGCAACAACGATAATATTATAATTCCGATTTTCAATATCAACCGCGATAAATAAATTAACGTCAAATTAAGTTGGAATAAATTTTGAAAAAATTACAGAACTACTCTAATTTAATTTCTTCTTTCATTTCGAAATTCTATATATATTTGATAACATTTCAGAATATTAATAATTATTTGATAAGATAAACGAACTTTAACTGTTCTCTGTGAAAGTGGCAAATATTTTTTTCCAATGTATCAGCTCTGGTTATATAATAATAATAATATGTTCCACATGTGCAACATCACTGGGGAAAACCGCGGGATGCCAGCTGCAATTAAACGAGATAGGCGGGATAGTTATTAGCGCCGTTTATCCTTTTCGCTCGGCTCGGATCCAATCATCATTAAAATTGGAATGCGTGCCATTATGTCAATTTTCGATGCAGCCTCTCTCTCTCCTATACGCGCATCTACACGCACATAAATACATCTCGCTCCTCGGATTATATACCCGCGATCATATAGAGATACAGAGTGATTTTAGCAGGAAATATCATTACTCCGCTCACACAGAAAAAAATGCATACCACAAGTTATAGATGAAAAATTAAATCCTGTAATTACTTCATTCCATACATTTCTAAATATTTAGTTCACCGTCGGGAATGACTATGACGATCAACTTGAGAAATAACGACGTTCTCTCCTGAAACATCCTGTACGAATACAGCCACGACTCTTCGTGCCGTGTAACGCGACTGCGAATAACCCCCCGCTGCTCTTTTTGCGCAATTGCTGCACGAGGCAGTTGCGAAGTGGCCTCCCGCGTGGTACGCACTTCAACTCGATTTCACGCGTCGAAGATCCGCGAGCCGCCAAATCGAAGCTGAGGAGGAAACTCGTCGTTAAGTTATTCCCCACCCATAAATATCGTCAGTGGTTATTTTCCGTCTCGTTCGCTCTCAAAGTCGTCAAAATCACCCGCTTATAATATCACTGTTACTATAAGTGTAAGGACATTAATAATAACAATGGTCCTATTATTTCTATTTGTAAAGTCCTATTTCTAACAAACTACAAGAATTTCTTCAATTTCCGCAAAAATAATAAAATAAATGAACCTTTAACTTGAACCTACTTAAATTTCCACTACAAAAATAAACACCTACACTGAGAAAAATAATTACCTAGGTTAAAATGACAAAATGCATCTCGTAAATTATGTTTAGTTATTTTAACCAAATATTTAATTATTCCAACCAAAAATTGGTCAGTCTAACCAAACAGATGGAGGATTCATAATCCATAAAACAATTTGGTCATCATCTCCAGGATTTTGATTTAATTGTCCAAGTTATTTTTCTCAGCATATTTACTTAATTCAAAAAATGTTGGATTCTCCCAAGTAAATTCATATTTATCTCAAACGAAGTTTTAATAACGAGCCCGCGAAGAAGCAAACCATTGCATCACAGGTACAATTTTAAATGCTGCACCAAATAAAAGCTACATGCGATATAAGAAAATCCATAGAGAAAAACCATACATGACAGAGCCTTTTCAAAATGCACGTACAATTTCGTGTACATATATAGGTATGCGACGTTCGCATAAAATTAACGCACAGCCCGGTGCACTCGACAATCAGCGGTCGTGCTATCGTGCTCATACCGCCATGAGAAAGAAGAAAACTTTTAATCAATCGACACCCCGATTGAAACCCACACCCACACGCGCGCACGCACCGGCGTCGGCGTCGGCGGCTCTCCAATTTATTCGTCTCCCATTGTACGGCAAATTGGTTGTAACGAAATTTAATTAAAAAAGACAATGGTCGTTGTTATGCTCGATTATTTACGACTATAAAGTCAATGCGCGTTGCATCGCGCTCTGGCAGCGTGCAGCGTACACCACGCAAACATGCATATAGAATGCACGATTCGTCTGGGGTGGGGAGAGGGACCCCAGTTTACTCCCTCTCTTTCTCTGCCACTGCAGGAACAACAGCCAACCTGATATCACACGACCGGAGCGAATGGTTCCGAAATTATGAGCGATTTGCGATCGCCGCCGTGAGTTATGGGGAAGTAAATGCGCACGGATAAATTATCCGTGCGAGTCACTTGGGCGGAAACGTCTAAATAATCGTTATATTTCTAATGATCGATGACCGATTGCAACGACCGATTTGCGTAAGATGCGGGGTTGGACCCCACAACCTTCTCAATCGACGAAGACCCATAAGATACGAGTAGGTATATATCGTATGCCTGCCACAGAGAAAAATAACTTGCTTAATTTAACCAAAATCTTACATGGAAACAAATAAATCTTAGCATTTACAAAGTTTGTGAAAAGATTCGGGACAAGGCCAATTTATCGTCACGATAACCATAATTTTAGTAAAAATTACAGCAACGCTTGCAACTTCTACAAGTTTTACTGTAATTTTTACTAAAATTATAGTTACCGTAACGATAAATTGACCTTGTCCCGAAATTTACCACAAAATTTGTAAACGCTACAATTTGTTTTTTTTCCCATGTGAAGACCATAATCAAACTGTTTGTTGAAATATGGATCCTCCAGCTGTTTGGTTAGCTGACTGGTTAGAATAACTAGACATGTACCTATAGTTAGAATAACTAAATATTTGATTAAACTTACTAGTATTTTGATTAAAATATCTAAACTCGCTTAACCAGATGCTATTGTCACTTTAATCTAATTAGTTTTCTCAGTGGTACCAATGAACATTTCCAAAAACGTCAAAAAAAATAAAAGAATCAAATCCATTTCAGTAGAGTCAAAAACATAATTTTTAATAAGCAACATTTCATTGTAACGATGATTTATTTCAAATGAAATAAATACATCTTTCCTAAAATATTATTCGATGTTGGATATAAAGAAGGTTGAGCAGAGATGGAACGAGGATGGAATAAGGGAGAGGATATCTCAAGAAGCACGGTTGGCAGACGCGCGCGGGGGATGCTAGGAATGTAATCACAGGATTCCCTTGCGATCCTTCGAGATGCAACCTGGCGGCCATCTTGGATTCTTAGCCAGGTCACGCCTTATATATATATATTGTTCATTAGGCGTAGACACTGACGGCGCCACACTCCTGTGTCAAGGACTCTCTTCGCGATCCTCTCCATTCTACTCTCTTCTACTCCTACATGTTTAAACGTACAATGGAGACTTCTGGTATCTACTACACTATACCGTTCACTCTAAACCATTGAATACCAAATTCAATTAATTTATTCAGAGCTACAAAATCTTCCCCTATAAAATAATAACTTCTGAATGACCCTGATAGTAATTTTTTTCTATCTCCGGTAAAATATACACGCACATTAAAGAGAGATTCGCTGGTTATCAGCTCGTATCAGTTGTTTACTCCATATCACGAGTCCGTGACAGGTCGACCGACCGGTTGAGCTCCCACGGGATGTCGCGATGCCCGCCGGGCAAGCCGCATTGCACGCGTAGGTACACACGATAGACCTCGATTATTATCGCACAATACTCTGTCTATATATAGAAAAAAAATTTAATCTCGAAAACAAAATAAAATGATAAGCAATCGTCTCCATCTGAATTGAAAATCTCATCGGAATTACACCTCCACATGGATTACATTTCTTTCCTCTTTCAAGTTTATCGCTCCTCTAAAAGTTAACTGTATTTTTACTCGGGAAAGGAACATATCGCGCGTACACCTTCATAAAGCGCATATAAAATTAACCGAGTCGACTCTGCGCGTAAGTAGATAGCATTACTCTGAGAGCGTAGCGATTCATAATCGTAACAAGATTAGCTCGACTCGACTCCATCCGACCGTTATTGTTTACACTTCCCGCCTTATCCTTGCGGTCTCGGTCGGCCCACGCTTTCCCGGGTTGCGAAGAAGCGAAGGAGGATGAAGAGACGAAAGAGCAGGACCGGAGAGAGGAGAGGCGCACCGGCTCTGCATCTCGCGAGAGAAGCGAAAGGGAGAGGGGAGAGTATAGAAGGCGTTCTCGAGCCCAGCGTTAATTAGTTTCGCCCGAGTTAATGACTTTTTCCCTCCTAATCAGGTAATTCCGTATCTCTTTAAAATAATCTCGCCGCCCTTCGCTAATGAAATTCTGAACTCGTTACTTACACTCGTGGCCCCCGCGCTCCCTTTCTACTCGTTGCGCGATGGTTCTCCCTTTCTTTCTACCTCCCCATCCCTTCGAGGGGGTGTCACGGTTCCCTCGAAACCGGAAGAAGCTGCGTGACCGCGTCCGGTGCACCCCTTGGCGTATTATCAAAAATCAAAATCTCTGGAATTGAACTCTCAACCACTCTATACGATATATTTTCTTGTACTGATTCCGAAAATAATAGATTTATTGAGGAAATTTCAAAGAAAGGCGTAGATATCGTCGACTTTATGGAAGGAAATAATTTTCTTATGCATTATATTGCTGATATCCTACATTTTCTTCGAGATATCGACCTACTAACCATGCCTTTTGCAATCAGCGTGAAAAAATATATAAGATAAAGTATTCGAGCGTTCGATTCCGAAAATTTTGATTTTTCGACAAACGTCAAGAACCGTGACATTTTTCTTAATTTTTCGCGAAGTACGAAATCTCCTCAATCAAACTCTCGACTACCTTATTCGATGTATTTTTTTATGTTGATTCCGAAAATCGCATATTTATTGAGGAAATCTCAAAATAACGCCCAGATATCGATGATTTTATGGGAAAAAAAGGATTTTCTTCCCGTAAAATTACTGATATTCTACATTTCCTTTGACATACGAACCTATATTTCATACAACAGTCACGTTTTTCATAATCAAGACGAAAAAAAAATATAAAGACAGAAGGATCAAGCGATCAAATCCAGAGACTTCAATTCCTCCAAGATCAACCAACTACAAATCTCTCATAATGCATCCGACCAATAGACTCCAAAGTGCGCGAGAGATTGCCGGGTGCAAGGGCGCGTCCGATAATCGTGGCCATTCTCCTCGATCGGCACCGCCGACTTAATAGCATCGCATATCCCCCCGCGGGTGATACCTGCAGTATAGCAGCTCTATCTGCAGGATGTAACCGCCTACATACACGTAAACGCGCGGTTGCAAAGAGCGGGTGCTTTCCCCGAGACCCCACCCAGCCCTCGCGTGACTCTCGCCGCGTGATCAATATAAACTACCACCTCGGTCAGGTTGGCGCTTAGCCGACACACCGTTTCATTTCATTTCATTCCTTATACCTCGCGGCTCTCGCGTTCATCCGACGCTCCGGTATGAAAACCCCGCATGATCGCCATCTTAGAGCCCGGCCAACTTCCTCCCCCGACGCCCTGCGGGTAGACTTCGCATTACCGGCCCAATTGGCCCCTCTGCGCTTCGCCTCCCGAAGACCCCCTGCGATCAACCCCTAACGAGTCTATGCGCGATTGCCTCGATCTTATTCCGCGGTTGAAACGATCGTTAGGACCGAGTACAGGCCCGGCCCGACACCCTGAGCCTCCCTATTAACCGTGATACGTTCTCCTTGTTACGCTCAATCGCACTGTTCAAAGATCAGCTGCTTAACGGTACCGAAACAGTCGCGGCACGGTGCGTTTGAGACTTCGGGCTCGTGAAAAGGATTTTGAAATTGTATAATAATTTCATACTCTCTTACACTGTAAAAACTTCTGCGATGTGGAACTATACCTATAGACCATTTTTGGTGTTAAAGAGCAATGGCATCAGATTGAATGACACCAGATGTGGTACATATAGGTCCACACCGGTGTGAAATGGTGTTAAAAATCAACACTACTTTTTTACTGAACGGAGAAAAGAAACCAGCAATTTGTACTATTTCATTCAGTAGCGCTGAGACTCGAGCAAATTTTCAAGAATTTGTACAGACGATATATTTCTAGTTACTGTCTACAACAGTACAGATACTAGTTTAATCAGAAATAATATCTGTTCGCACGGGAATTTTTATCGGTTGAATCGTAGTTTATGCTAGTCAAACTGTAATTCGTGTATCTTTTTTTCTCCGTGTACAGTTATAAACAGTACAGGGAAATGCCTTCTCTGTAAAAATTCTTGGAAAAGAGCTCAAGTCCCAGCGGTCTCTACTGGATAAAGCGGTAAAAATTGCTGTTTTTTTCCGTCTGTGGATATTGCTACCGAGACAGTGGAGATGAAAAAGGAAGAAATCGTCCGAAATTCGAAATAGCGTACATCTCGACGAAGCGAAACGTATACCCGATGCACCGAAATTGCAGTTCGCGTAAGACTCTGGAAATACGGAAGCTCCGACATCCAGCCGATAAATCCCGGGATGGAGAAACTGCAGAAACTCGCTCGGGTCCGCCGTACGGTTTATCCGAACCGTGCGGGAGGTCCGAA
Source organism: Xiphydria camelus (assembly GCA_963678675.1). Classification (NCBI taxonomy): domain Eukaryota; kingdom Metazoa; phylum Arthropoda; class Insecta; order Hymenoptera; family Xiphydriidae; genus Xiphydria; species Xiphydria camelus. Next base: position 4,978,358 of record OY783199.1, read on the forward strand.
TTATTTTTGTCGAGTCACGGAAACGTCATATATAAAGGCAAGAGGGCATATCGTGTGTTCCGTTTGTCGCTGGCCACGTATTCCCTCTTCTTTTTCTTATTGGACGTCTTCCCCCGCTTGCATCGCGCTATTCGAGCGGATGCACGTCCGTGTATTATAAAACCCTCGGAGACGTCATAGCCTACGAGACATATAAAACGCCCGTTCGTCGCGGAGGACTCGAAATCATTCCGCTCGTCGATGCGATCTAGCGCCGGGCGACGCAACGCGAGATCCACGTCTGCCGTTCGAAAATGTCCCGTCTCGACTAGGGAAGCGTATACCGCAAATAGACGTGACGAGATGTCGCGTGCTCGAAATACACGCATGTCACCAACGAGACGTTTACAACCCCCCGCTAACATCTCAGTCCTCGAGTGGCGTCTCTTCTAGATTTAAACGATGTCCCACTTCCCCCTTCCCTCCCTCTTTACTCCGCCCACCGGTGAAACCACCGACGATAAATACGTACGCATCCGTCAGGAAAGTAGGTCGAGAAAAATCGGTACCCCCCCCCCCCCCCCCACGCACCTACTACACGTGTCCTTACTTCATTTCCGTGACACGCGATTTTCTGATATCTCCCGCGCTCCCGTGAAAGCTGATCGCGTGCGACGGGCGATTTTATTAAGTTTTTAATCGATAGATATAGGTACGAAAGGTGGTTTTGTTTTTTAGAAAAACTGACAGTAAACGAGTTTCGATAACATAGTTAATTGGAGAATTGATTTTATAATATATGAAAAAATAGAATAAACCTATTGTTTAATATTTTTATCGTCTACGTAAAATATTCAATATAGTAATAGAGAAAAAAATCAATTTACCACTCAGTGCTGCTGTCTTTCTGGTAAGAGTATGGGACAGGCATAACGTCATGTTTTCCTAATCCATTACAAATTCTCCATCCTCGATTTATTAATTAATTCTCAACTCCTTCAGTTTTCTCTAGAAAATTTAAATTCTTTGATAATTTCAAGTTTTATAAAATTCTCTAGAATAATATAAGGTAAGTGTAATATAGAAATACCAACTTACCATTCAATTTAGCTGTTATCGTTGTAAGACGATGGGGCAATTACGAGTAATCATATACATCAGAGACATTAAGTATAGAATCCTCTATCATCGTCTAATGTATCATATTGTGATTAATTATTCCAGATACCATCATCTCTTTGCCCAATTCAATAAAAATTTATCGCCGACTTTGCTGAAAACAAGGTGCTACCCTGAAACATTACAGCGGAACTGATGAGTCGAAAATGAACTGAACATGAACCAAGAACAATGTTTCTCGACGAACTAGCATCATCGAGCAAACGTTCGTTAATGGCTCTTTCGATTCAGTGTAGAAATACGCAGCCAGACTATAACAACCAACGTTTGTAATTTCTTTAAAGTGATATCGAGAAAAATCTGAAGATAAAATTTTCTAACATTTTCAAGTTTTCCTGTCTGAAATAGGTAATTACTTTTCTTTAAATCTCATGCAGAGTAGATCTGATATAGCATAACTGCTATTTTTGGAATCAACCCCTAGAAAATGTTTAATATAGGACGGCCGTGTGATCGATTTAAAGAATTGGATTCTTAGCAAAATCTCAAGTGGTATGGCAGAAGATTTTGTGAAAAATGAAATTCTTTATAAAGTTAATCACACACAAAATGACCACCTTACGACTATATATATTTAACACTATAACTAACTATGACAAACATTGAATATCTATAATAAAAGATCGAAAATCACGTTGATATGACGTATTACGTTGGCGCATTCTAATTACAAATAAATGCTACGTATTTCTTGATACAGACAAGAATCTCACGTATGAAAAATTATTTATATTCTCGTCAATTTAAATTAGATAGGTACAAAAATCAATGAAATGTGAAAGCCAATAATTATAGAAACGTTAACATCATAAATCACGACTTTAAATACTTAAACATTTGAACGTGGAATTCCTGGATACACAACATCGATATAAAATGGTATACGAATGACAATGTGCACGATGACGATACAAGAAATGCATATAAACAGGTTAATTATCCTCTTCGGCAAACCGCCTCTTCGAGCAAAGCTCCTGATGATGCATAGAATATATGTATTTACAGGCTCGAAGATTCCCTTTCAACGAAAACCTCAAAGAAATAAACAGCATCACCTCTTTCCACGTCATATTTAATCGAATCAACTCTCTAAACCTGAATTAATGAAAATCCGTCACTGATTTCCAGTTACGTATATACGACTGGATATTTCTCAGTCTTATAACTGAGAATCAGTGACTGTACAGCAATTAACCAATGACTCTCATTCATTCAGTTTTCGAGAGAGCGTTAATTCAAATGAGATGGAAATTGCTATTCATCCGTGTGACGTTTAAAATCGCTTTGACCCACCTTCGATCTGGATGAATATGTAGAAATTCACCAAGATCAAAAGGTAGACACCTTTCGAGGTTTTCTCGCGAGCTAAATAAGTGGCTAGCCCAAACGACGACCTGCGATTCACAGAATTGCAGTCCGTAAACGATTGTGCACATTTAATCGAATTTTCGAGCCTTGCATTCACTTAATCACTTCGGTATCTTAATTATTTCATATTCGAATCGCTTTGGTCCACCTTCAATTTAGATAAATCAGAAAAGATTCGTCGAGATCGAATGACGGACGCTTTTCGAGATTTCCTCGCGAGATAAATAAGTTCAAACCATGATTTGCCATTCGCAAAATCGCAACCCATAAACGTTTGTGCATATTTATTTCGAACTTTCGCGTTATCGCGTTCACTTCCACACTTTTCACGCACTTCGATATCTTAAATACTTCATTTTCGCGTGCGTCCGAGTCTAGAACCGCGGGCGCCATGTGTTCGAATCCGGCAATCGGATGAACTTTCGCATTATTTAGCGAAGGAACTCCCGCTCCGGCCCTTCCTACTTAAAACTAAATACACATTCGCTCCGAAAGACTAGCCTACCTCCCTATTTAAAAAATGCAACACATTCTCTCCAACACAATCATTCCACGAATCCGATTCGCTCCGCCCCGGTGCAAGGGCCTACACTAGGGATAACGTTCCGGGACGCATCCGTCACCGGAGCTTGATCTCATCTCAAAACACACCTGAGTATTATACACTTACTGTTCATATGAAGCTGAAAACATGTTACATGCGTGAGATTATTAGGTTAATTTATTGAGCGGGCTAAGGACTCGACTGATTGTTGATAAAAAGAATCAGAATAAGAGGCAACAAAGTAAAATTGAATACAATTAATTTGTACTGAATTATAAACTTGAATATTATATGTTCGATTAATTAGCGATGAAAACTATTATATTTGCTTTAAAAAAACCTAAGGTGTTCTCCGTGTGGAAGCAAAAACATTTAAAACTTCGCAAATTCGCGTGAAACATTCGCTTCGACTTGGAGAACGACCTGCCACGGAATCTCTCATCGCTCCTCGATAAAAGTCAATTGATCGCATGGCTCGAAGAAATAAAACGAATGAAAAATTGGTATCTATACGAGCGAAATCGGAGGGTCATCCGACTTCAAGGCTAATTACGCGAAAACTAAGAGAATCTATCGAACCACGAAGGAAACGATGAGAGCCTAACATGAAATGAAAACATGATAAGAAAATCACGTGTCGAAACCGATGAAGGCCTCGACTCGTGACCACCGTGCACATTGTCGACAAGTGAAAAATACAACCAGACCCCGTGCCGTTTCGGACCAATTGTCCTGCGGCATGATGAGGACCGGAGGAATCGAAAAACATGCAAACCCCTCTGCGTTCATCCCTTCGTCGAGGCGATGGCTGCTTACTGACGTCTTCTTGCACTGCCCCCGGAGATCCCTCCACATAGGCCTATTCCACAGCAATCGGCCAACCAAAAATGTTTAAATTAATAAATCGCATCCGTTACAAATCGCGGAAAACGGTTTGCCGATCCACTGCGAAATAAGCCTACTCTAGGAGACCGGTGGGTCTTACGGCGGCCTCTTCTTAGAAGTCATCTGCTTCGCCCTACATTTTACATCCCTCCATCCATCTCAAAAGGACTCTGCATTCTTCGGGGGCATTTTTGAAGATCTACTGTGTTTGGGCCTGTTGAAAGGACAAGTATCAGAATGTAGAGGACGCAGAGAGACGCGAATTTCTAATATTCCAGTGAAAAGGAAGTACATCGAATAAATGAAATGTAAACCGGTGTTATTAATGTGGAAAATATATATGTTATCAGCGATCCACAAAGTCGTATCGATAAAATGCCTATCCACGAGACACCCCGCGTTCTGCACACATTCGTATCATCGCCGTTACATCGTGTACGAATTGTATACATTCCCATGTAACTGTCAATGTTCCATGGACAGTTTTTTTCTGTATACGCGCAACGGAAAATGCGATTGGTAAAAACGTCAGCGATCTCGCGCTCGCGACGAACTCGAAGAAGAAACCTCTTCGAGTTATGGAAGCTCCTCGCTCCTTCTTTCGCGATTCCTCGGCCGTTACTTAGTGCTAATGCGGCAAACGTCCGATCGATACCGCACCGTATCTCCTAGCTGCACCTATCCTCTTCGCGTAACGTCTATGTAACGTCTACCTGGGCGTTAGGTGAGTATGTATATCACCGAGTGAAAAATATGGCCCAACCAACCGCGATTTAATTGGGAATTACGATGGGCCGTGGTAAATACCTTGGTTCGCTAGTCATTAAGTTCATCCAAGTATTTTTTCATATTCCACAAACACATGGAACGTACCTAATAAGTACCTACACTAAGAAAAAAATTTGGCTTGATTGAAATGAACGTATTTCTGGATACTGAAAGCACATTTATTCGATTCGAATAAATACCGATTTGATCAAAATATTATTCAATTAAATAAAAAATATTTATATATATTATATATACCCTGTCGATATTTATTCTAATCGAATAAATATTCTACACTTAGGTTTATTCAAAAACACGTTTAACCCAAATAGTACCACCGTCCTTTTAAAAGGACGTATAAGAAATGTCCATTTGTTAAACAGATAATCTAGGTACTCGTATCGAGATATAAAAGTATTTTTTTAAAAATAGTTTCGGGAGTATTTGGGTTAATTGAATCAAGTACATTTTTTTCTCAGTGTATACCGTGTTGATCTAAATAATATTCAATTAAATCAATAATATTTATATACGTCCGATCGATATTCACTCTAATCGAATAAATGTACTCTTAGGATCATTCAAAAATACGTTTAATCGACTCGAGTAAATTTTGTTCTCGTTGTATCAATGCTACCAGAGATATCCCTTACACAAATTATAAAATTACTAAAACTAAAACAGCCGGATTTCTCTCCCGCGTAACGCGCCACTCCAAGCTTCCCCCGCAAAAATCCGTCGCACGCAAATATCTTTATCTCGAATCTCGCATCGCTCCCGCCGCGCATCGTACACGCGGCAAATATCTCCCCGCGCGTTCAACGTGCGGCGGCCGCATCGAAGAGCCATTGTAGTATACGGATGCCCTCGCGTATATGCGCGCACGCTAACGGATTACAGCTGGTCGCCGAGCAAGTCAGTAGCCGCTGTCCGAGCGGCTGAAAAGTACGGGGCGCACTGCCGTTCGGTCTACGCCAACTCTAATCGAGGAATTAGATGAATATCTTACTTGGAAATTCAGAGCGAACTTAACTCAGCAGCCGCGGCGCGGAGTCGGCGAGTCCCGCTTCGTAATATAGTGGCCGAGCCTATCGCAATAATTTACTTTGAATAAATGAAACGCCGACCGCTCCGAACCAGAGTCGAGCAGTCCTTCAACGGGACAATGTTTAGCCGTACGACTGCAAATAAAGGACGACGTCGCGGCCTATCCTCCCGGCCCGTCGGACACGTCGTACCGGGAAGCTCCTAATGCGGCGTTTAGGAACCAAAGATTCTTGCGGTAGTCGCCGAGGCGGTTTAAAGTTATTTTGTTAGTTGGGAAAAGCGATACTGAGAAAAAAATGTAGTTGTTCCAATCAAATTGTTTGTGTCGAAGGTTAAATTTCGTTAAACTCTCCATTGTTTGTTTCATTGGACTGTATATAGTTGATATAACTGAATTGTTTCGTTTCATTCAACAAAATTCGTTTTGTTGCTATACATTTACCAATTCAACTCCACCGCTTTGTTAAATTAATCCGAGTTGGTTTATTTCAAGAAAAGTTTTTGTCAGACGAGCAGTGAAAAAGTATGGTGTTAACTATACGGAGCAAAAAAATTGTTTGATTGGCCAACTAAATACATAGTTATTTGTGTAAATATTAATTTGAAACAACTGAGTATCAAATTACCTCAACCAAATTTTAGTTTTTGTAATTACATATTTATTGAGATAACTGTATATTTAGTTGGTCGCCCCAAGAAATTGTGGTTAACATATTCCCCCCCCCCCCTTGACTTATCGTTGGAAAAATTTTGAGAAAAAATTGCCGAAATACGGAACAGGACGTAGAATAAATTTGCGCTCATTATCAAAAGAAGGATTAATTAGAATTTGAAATAATGATAAAATAGGTACCTAATAAATATCCCCGCATATCAGTCGACAGACTTGATAGATGACGATAATCGTCAATAAACTTGCACGTGCATATTTTGACAAAGGCATTTATTATTTCAATACTTCGAAAACGCCTCTATTTAATTCCCACCCCATAATGACATCAGCACCTGTATCCGCAAGTATGTTACATCCCTCGCATTCATCCAATCCTTTCTTCGATGCTCCGCGGAGGAGGAGACGTCCCTCGCGCGAATCTCCATTCCACCCCGGAGGTGTTATTAAATCAGCCTTCCTCGTAAATGAAGAGAAGCGGTCGATCCGCTTTATCCGCGCCCATATCTAGTCGCGTGGAGCGAGTCCCGCTCTCGTTCGTCTCGTCACTAATTATTTTAATTGGCCGGCGCGCATTCAAAGGAGCGAAACCCGCGAGGGGAGTCCCCATGGCGGCTTCGGAGAGCGCGTGGACTATAATACCGACGGCCGGACGATTGCCGAGCCACGAGCTCTCTTTTTTTCTACTGGTGACCGTTCGTTAGCATATTGATTGGCGATGACGCCGAGCGCACCGCGAGATCGTCCAGGCGAAATACAACGGGCACCGCGAGTCTCTCTCGCGATAAAGGACAAATGCCTACTGCGATTCGTACGTGGAAAATATCGTGGGAATGAGAAATGTTCGGGAAATGGAACTTGTTGCAATCTGGCTTGGAATAGAAGAACATATTAATTTCAAAGTGCCTACGCTGATAAAAAAGATGCAGTTGAATCGATCAAATATTGCCGACTGGCTCTCCTTCAGTTGAGTCGAATTATATTTTTATCGAATCCATCATCGCTTCGTCGATTCGACAAAAATATCGTTCGAGTCAAATAAGAGAGTCAGTTAGCGACATTTTTGGTTGATTCAACTACATTTGTTTACCAGTGTAACTGAACTGAGAAATAGGCGATGAATTTTTCAGAAGCATGTGACGACTCGATTTGATAGATCATACACCGAGAAAACAGTTTATTAACAGTTAATAGTTAAATGTAATTTTAAAAACAGCGAAATAAATATTTCATTAGCACAAGAAAATATGTGTTAATTATAGATGCTTATTTCATTAAAATGATTGCCTCGAAAGGTCAAATCGTGCCAAATAAATATCGTAACACTTAACAATTAATATTTACGATAAAATGTTTATTTTGCCATATTCAAACGAAAATTTATTAAATACAAATATTGTTTTCTCGGTGTAAGGATATGATTTAACTGTAGGTATAACGTACGCAACCTGGAGTCAATCGATCGACCCAGGTGGGCATCGAGATCAAAAAAAAAGAAGAAAAAGCCGAGGACGCTTACGTCGGACCGCGAGGAATTTTCCTCTTCGGACCGTTGCACGAGCGGTACGAGGAGGCGTAAACCGCACGCGGCGGACAAACCGCAGCCAGTCGATCGGAAAGGCTCGCGGAGTGCCGCGGGCCGACGGGCGAATTACTGTTATTAGCAGATGCAGGAATAGTTCCATTCTTGTTATTATCGGTCAATTTTACAGTAGTAAACTGAAATTAAAAGGAAACGTGTTATTTTGTTGAGTCCGAGATAGGGAGGCAGAGAAGAGACGGTCGCCCGGAGCGTTCGCGGCCATGTCCTCTTCGCAGGTGTCTCTCTTTCTCTCTCGTCAGTCGTTATACCACGGCTAAGGTATACCTTATGCCTCGTTCGAAATTTCTCCGTATAGCGGGCATCGTTATAAGTCATTAGAAGAGAGTGCAAAGCCAGTGCAAACGTTCGCCTCGGTTCGCTCCTCGCCGCGGAAAAATCGTGAGATCTCACCGGTCGATCTTCTATATCGCCGGCGACGCGAACGAAACGCCACCTCATATGTATTAAAGATACGTGTAAAGAGCGTTTCGTCCTCGACTCGGGAGTTCATCTATACACATGTCCTGAATGACTGACTGTTTCATCAACGCTGAGCCGAAACCGCTGAAGCTAATTACATGGAAATTGGAGAATAGGTTTCTTTTGTGACGTAAACACCCACTATAAGAAATTATTTTACGAAATTCTTCTTCTGAGGTGGTAAAACAGGGGATATACATTTGTACGAAAATACGTCATTTTTGAAGTTAGATCCACGAAAATTGGTATTTGACTTTTCGATTAGGAATTAAGAAAGACGTGTTTCAGGATTTTTGGAAATTTATCCTTTAAGGAGGTAAAGTAGGGGATGAAAATTTGCACGGGCATTTCTATTGTGCTTATTTCGAGATCAACGCGGATGAAGTCGCGGGCTAGAAAGAAAGGCTACCCGAAGAGTACCTACTCCAGCACCTAGCACAGCATCTCCCTCCCTCGAGGATCAACAGTCTCCCCCAAAATCTGCACAGGTTCCACGGGACCGCGTTAGTTCGCTTGCGGGTTACGTGGCGCGCACAGTGTAGCCTTTGTATATCGCATTCAATCTCATGCAAACGTCTCAACTCGTCGACGCATAAATCGTCCGTGGCGGGCCAAACGGCCCACGGGAGCGAAGCGAAACAATCGACGACGTGGGTGACGGAAGACGGTTGCCGGAGCTTGAGGCCAATGCGACGCGAGAGCGGCGAACAACGGCCCACAAAGCTCTCTCTCTCCGCGGCTCCGCCTCCGCCGCGGCTCTTCGCGTCCGTCTCTCGCGTCGCTTCTACCTTCGGCGGGTCCGATCGGGGAGAGATCCCTCTCCCGCCTCCTTCGGCCTCCCCTGGTTCATCCTGCTCGTACCTTGCTCGTGTCAATTAATGTCCCTCGCGTCGCTGCTATGTACGTATCTTCGCCCCGCGCGCGGCCTCGGCGTGATTGATGGATGGCCCGACTGCTCGCGATGAATTGACCACATTGCGCTGTATTTTTGGTAGCCCCTCTTCCTTGGGCGTAGTATTGTCTCCCGATGATCCCTCGCCCGTACCCCGCGCGCGCACAGACAGACAGACGCTCATCTCGTAGCCGCGATCTTTCCGGAGGACCGAAACGAGACGCGCGCGGATGCTGTGCCGCGCGAATGGGCCAAGCGGCGTGGATCGTCATGTTGGCTGGCATCCGTGAAAATATCCAGAAGGTATCCCGGGGATATCCACGAAATATGTATAAAATATCCATAATGAATAGCATATATAGAAACGTTATTAATATTTTGTAGAGATACCCATTCGTTAAATATTTTACGGATGCATCAGATGACGACAGATAGAAAGTGATAAGTTTTCTCCCTGCTCGTGTTTCCCTGATATATCATTTGATACCATTGGGCCGAATAAATACATATCGACTAGATTAATCAAGTATAACGAAAATAGGAAGTACTAGAGATGCTGCAAATGGACCAGCCGACAAATTGTTGTAGAATAAGTCGAGGATAATCGAATCACAGGGCGAATGGGATTATAGATTTATATTTCTTAAATCGTGGTGAGAATGAACATTTTGATTGTTCATGTTACTTCATTGGGGAGGAACGAAATAATACGAACGATCAGAATGCTCATTTTCAACACGATTTAGGAAATATAGATATATGATCCACACAATTCGCCTCGATCTACCCTGCATACTTGAAAGGAGTCGCGGTGCCGAAATAAACGGGAGCTAATGAGACAGTTTGGCTGCAGCGTCAGTGGCGGTTATATTTCTCTTTGACGCATCGAGAGGTTGTCGGCCGTCCGTCCACCCATCCGCCTCCCGTCCATCCGGTTTCGCGGTCGGGAAGGATCGGTCGCAGGCGGCGCGAGAGACGAGCCAGCGAGGAAGAGATTGACGTGGCACGCTGTTCCCGTTGACAAGAATGTGACAAGAACCAAACTGCAACCTTGCTCTCCCTCGCTTCTTCGGTGCCACCTACATTTCCAACCGGGCTACTGCTCGCTATTCATCGTTCTCCCATCGGCGAAGAAAAAAGATTCGATATCCACGTATACATATACGACGCCCTCCCACACGTGACTCGAACGGAAAGTTAATGTGGACGCCGAGGAAACTGTAAATCAGTTCGGCGAGAATACGAGAAATGGGCGCGAAAGAAAAGTGATCAGTATAAAAGATCGCTAATACACTGAGAAACATAATTAGCATAAAATGATAATACGCATCTATAATAGTTAAACACGTTTAGTTATTCTAATGACAATACTGATCAGTTGAACCGAATATCAAGTTATTCTAACTAAGTGTTTAGTTATTCCAACCAAACGTTTAGTTATTCTAACCAGAAAGTGGTCAGTTTAATGAAACACAGATGGAGGATTCATATTTCACCAAATGGTTTTGTCCTTATCTCCAAAATTTTCGTTACATTGATCAAGTAATTTTTCTCAGTGTAGACGTGTGAACCAACCATCGCACTCAGTATTAAACCTCAAAAGAAGAAGAGATACTCTGGTAACCCTTCATGGAGAAAAAGGATTAATAATTTTTTCAGTAAATCCCAGTAACAGAGCTCCTAGGGTGGTAAAACAGCGTACTTTTTACAGTTCGTCACAGTAAAAACATCAGTTTACACGGTAAAATTTACCAATCTCCCGTTGATATGTGTCGGGTGCATAACAAATTTGACTGTATAAACTGATGTTTATACTGTTACGAACTGTAAAAAGTACGCTGTTTCACCTTCCGAGGAGTCCCGTTACTGGAATTAACTGTAAAATTTACTAATCCTTTTTCTCCCTGTTGATCTTACCGCATTGAAATATTAGGTATTTCGTAAAAATATCTCACCAGCTTTTTTTTATAGATTAATCTAACATCACCATATTCACACGCGTAGAAATTAAATCGGCAGCAAAACGGTGCTCCCCCTTCAATCTTTCCACCCTCTCTGACATCGTTTATATCCTACACACGAGAGCTCGAACATCTTCATCGAGAATAATCCTGCCCACGCCTTAACGCGACCGGCAAACGCGTATAAGGAGCATACCTAATGTACGATATATACGCAGCGATCAGGTGAGCGCATCGAACGAAGCGAATAGCGAGCGAGCGGCGAGACATAGCCCGAGAAAAACCGTGTCTCGCTCGGGTAATACATACATCGGCGGTGGCCACCCGGTGGTGCGGACGAGGTGATCGTTTTGCCGGTTTTTCTCGGTTATTAAGAGACCATCAATCTTGGTTGCCGATCGGATCGGGCCGACACCGCGGGGTCCGCCGTTCGTCCGTTGCGTTTGCATTGCGTCCGCGTAGACACGCTGTCGGAAGCCAGAATAGGTCTTGTGTTTGATCCGTCCGACAAGCCGCCGGCTCGCCCGCCTTCGTTTCTCCTGCCCTGCGGCTTTCTCGTTGATCCTGGCCTTCGATGCGGAGCGGGCCAAGATCCGCGGGTTAATCGCTCCGAGGGGAATTACTATGGATGGTAAGCCCAGGTGACGGACGGACGGAAATTGTTGGTATGCTTATTTATATTTGTAGTATATGACAATCTCTGGTATCGATCACTCGACCACTTTATCTTGGGTATTTCTTCACGTTAATTACGGGAAGCTTGGTTATTAAATCGATATCTGAAAGGAAATATAAAATACCAGCGATTTTATGAACGACAATTTTTCTTCCTCCAGAAAACCATTGATATCTTGATGTTCCTTTGAAATGGCTTCGTTTTGATTATGAAAAGCACGGTTATTAGATCGATATCTCAAAGGAAATATAAAATACCAGCGATTTTATGGACGAGAATTTTTTTTCAATATTCCTTTGAGATTTCTAGAGTATATCCATGACTTTCGTAAACTGCGCGAAAAAATAAATCGGATAGGGTAGTCGAAAATTCAATTGTGCCCATAATTATGAAAGTGGTCTAAGTCAAAATTAAAAAAAAAATAAGTTTATCAGTTATTAATTTAGTTTAAAATAATGTGGTGTGAAATAACTAATAAACTCATTTTTTTTACATTTTGACAGACCACTTTCATAATTATGGGCACAATTCCAGAGAGGACGTTTGATTTCTTTTTTTATCTTCTAACAGAATTTTTCCACAGTATCAAAATTTCAGAAGAGAGAACAAGAGACTCATTAATAGATCATCCGTGTCTGATACGAGCAGAAATAAAACCACTGATCATTGTTACATCTGTATAACTATATCTAAAATAAAGAAAAGATGTGATTGAGGTTTCATATATGAGGATGCACATAGCACAGACCCCTATTACGATAAAGCAGACCATCCGTTTCGAACGAATAACCGATTTCGTATGTCGAACAAGACGGCTGCCACTTCGTATCACGTCATATTTCAAACGGTTCAGAAGCTCTCGCCGTTAGCTACTCATACCAGCGCAACTATACTACGTCGATTCCTGTAGTTCATTCTAAACCGGCGTTCCCTAACTTCAAATTGGATAAAAAAAATCAGGTAATCTAATAAAATGAATTTCTGTTGGACTTCGGACTTTTAAATAAGTAAGAGAAATAAAGAACTTAGCGACTCTGATTTGAAAAGGCACAAACCTACGACTAAATCCCAAATACAACTATATAATTATTCACCCAGAAATAAAGAAAAAAAATGCAGAACAAGTACGTCAGTACCGATATTCCCATCGACCATCATTTTGCGTTCTCACGGTAAAACACTCCGAAGACCCCGCGGTAAACCTAAACAAAAACGTACCACGACGCGTATAAATTGCACCCGATTTCGCCCAGCCACAAAACCGTCGACAATCGCCCGGTAAGTTGAGACATTGGAAATTTAGCAACAACTTAATACACCGCTCGGTCCGAAGGGAAATTTTTTCATCACATCCGTTACCAGACATAAATCGACCGTCCAACCGGACGCAAGGCGAGCCGAAGTAGAGGATTGGTGGCGTTTGCTAGCGCGTTCGAGACCGCCGCCCAATCCTGGTGCTCCCGAAGCGATTACCTTCCTCGTCCGATCGCTCATGCTAATTTCATAACAACTGCCCTCGCACCAATAGGCTCCCTCATAAGTGGGCGCCTCTCTATTTTTTCTCTGTCATAAAATGGAGAGCTCATCCGCGCCGGGCTGGCAGCTGACCAGCCTACCAGCCAACGAGAGAGCCATCCACGACCGTTCGACGATGACCGGTAAAACGACAGCCTGTATAATCTATGCCTACGGTGGTCTTTTAAAAAAGTATGCAGGTCGATCGCGGCTATACGAATGCACGACTTTGGTCCGCGGAGTGTACTCGTTATACCGCGTATCTCAGTCCTAACGAGCCACGGTGAGTAGGCGAGCAAAATAGGGATGCTGGACTTAAGTATTTATATACGATTCTTTCGGCGCCGTGCGCCTTTGAAGGAGATGGAAGTCATTATAGTTGCATACAGCGTTCGCAGCGTATGAGCTGGCGATGATACTTACACCGCGGAACGCAGTATATTATTTTACGATTTAACGAAAGACACATCGTAAATCTATTGGATTTTACGAGGTAAGGATGTCGATAAAAAAAAATCTAATGTTGCGAGGAGTGCGTGCGGCTATCTATGGCAAAGAAGGTGCATATATATGTATCTATTGGTGATACAAGTTGGAAATACGTTCTGACGTGGAAAGATAAATCTGAGATGTTTCATTGTACTTTTTTTTTTGGAAATAAAGGAATTAAATGATTAGATCGATGTAGTACACAGAGAGAAGTGTATATTAATCACTGTTATACTAAATAATAAATTTGTCATTGTGAGGAAAGTAGTACGTTCATTGCTTTACCGCATGACACTAATTGACATACGTTTAGTGAAGAAATGGGTAGCATAATTATATTACTTCTTAGTGTTACTGAACTACTCGTATTGAAATATTCTAAAGCTACTCTAATAAATAATACCGATGCAAGAATATCGCGATTGTCTTAGAACTCGACATAGGTATACCTCATGGGTAACGATGAAACGCGAATGGGCGTCAACGAGGAGTCCCCGAAGGGTCGAATAGCAATAACGTTTCGCGTCCCGCGACTTTTTGCGCTTCTAAAAGTTCCATCCGAAGCTCATCACCGAGTCCGCGGTGCCGGTGGCTTCGCTCAGCGCGTGGGTATTAATTCCGAAGGTAAAGGAACAAAACGACACGGAAGACCATCTATGAGATGAGAAAATAATAATAAAGTGGAAATGAGCGAGCCCGTCCATAAATTGCTCCGCTCCTTGTTAATGGTCCGGGGCCCCGGGCGACCTCGGCTAAACGTGGCCCGGTCTGACCCGGCATGGTCGGGCCCCGGTTGGATCTGGTCCGACGACCCGTTCGGGACGCGCTTGGAAGCCTCATTTCTGTATTTAATGGACGTCCAGAGATGGCCACCGAGTGGTCCCGCTTCTGCTCGCGCGCGGGGGATGAGAAACGATGAAACCATGGAGAAGTTACGCGGGATTCTCAACTACCGTGCTTACGCTGCTGTGTTTTCACGTCACACATGGGGTACACGGTGATGAGTATATTTAACGCGATACCCGGGAACCAAAGCTCGACATGAAGAATAAATATTGCAGTTATAGCGCTCAACTTTTTCTGACACCTCATTAAATGTTCTCTTCGTTTTTATTTAGCAAAAATATACCCAGAACCTTGCCCCTCTACACCGTTAGAAAATTTTTGAAATTTGAAATAAAAAATGTGTGAATTTTAAGAACTACGGTATTAAAGCTGAGAATCATATGAAATTTTTTGAAAATGAATATCTGTGTTGTATAACTCTAACAAATATTTGAATTTTGAGTTGAAGTGCGTATATTGATTTTCAAATACATGATGAAATTTGTAGCGTGAAATTGAATTTTCAAATAAACGTAAGAACTTGGTTTTGAAGTTTCAAATACCGTATTAAAGATTTACGGTTATGAAATGTAACAGTTCTTGAAAATTCATATGCGAATCGCTAAATTCGTTGCGCAGAAGTATCTACATATATACGTATATTGTAAGCATGACAAATTGTTTACGAAATTTCATACCATATTTGTAATGTAAGAACATTTGGTTCTGAAATTTAATGATCTACTTATTTGAATTTTAAAAACTATGTGTTCGAAATGTCATACACTTCTGCGGGTGAATATTATAATACACTTGTGCATATTTTAATTGCTGCTTCATACACATTAAATCATTTCTATTAAACATTTTTAACAGTGTATTTAATTCGGATAGTTTAATATTGGAGATTCATTTTAATGTAAATTGGGATTTGGTAATTTGGCTAGTAATTGAATTATGTAATTGTAAATCTGTGCATTGCGGTTCACAGGGAATAAGACACTTTTATATATATATTGCGCAGATTTCTATTTCTGGTGAGTTCTTGAAAATAGTAATATATTTAGAGTGTGTATAAATGGCTGATAACTACTAAGCAACGTTTAGCGAGGCTCAAGAGTCATTCGTATTTGCTCCCAGTTTTATGTTGAAACTTGAATTAGGGAAGGCAGTGATTTATGGGTTTTATGTGTGCGCTGATTAGATGGTACCTGTCGGTACCTCTATGTACTTTCCAGTGTAAATTTGCGGGATAAATATTAGCTGTACAAGAAAAATCACGGTACAGCTGATACCGAGGTTCATTTACTATAGAAGTTGACTTTACACTTTATTATTCTAGTCATTTCATCTCTGACAAGATAAATGTGGGGTCATTTTCTTTTAGGAGCTATTCAACTATTATGTAATCGAAATTTTGAAAGAGATGCCATATTTGAGTGGACTCAGGCACTTGCTACAGTGACCAGGGATCAGTTCAAATACATCATATATAGAATTAACGTTACATAATTGTAAGCTCATAATCCGAAATGTTCGAAGCTGCTCCAAAGTAACAACATTTGCAAGAACGAAGAAAAAGGTAAAATTCTGAAGGATTGAAATTCAAAGAGTTGTGCATCTCTTGCGAGAGGGAGACACCTCCTGGAGGAAGGTTCATTGCCATCTGTAAAGCTATACAGTAACTAAAGGAAGCGAGCGCTTACAGAATCTACCTACTTACCTACCTATTCGAATGAACGGTAAATTGAAATACTATTATTGAAATACTATTATTTCTTAGGAATAGGATGAAGCTTTTTATCCAATGATAAATTCTATATAAATAGATATTTTTATAGGTATAAAAAGATTTTAAAAGCTTTCAGCAGGCAACAAAGGTCTCTCTTAGTATGGATGTAGGTAAACGTTCTTTCGTACCTATACCATCGGTGAGAATAGGTAGGATCTGCAGTATCGGTATCGTCGAGAAGCAGTTTATTTTGATAAATTTTACAGTATTAGAAAAACTTGACAGACAATATAAAATAGGTGTATAAAAATGACACGTTTTAATTTGCGTACAAATGCTTCATTTATACATTTCTAGCGTATTTCTTTACAATGCTTCTATAAAAATCAAACACATACCCACTGGCGTCCTTGCATTTATTCACAGACTCTATCAATTGAGTTTCTGTAAAACGTCCAGTTGTATAACAAGAAACCATGTTTTTCGCGCTGCTTTCAAATATATAAGTAAACGTCGCTTTGGCATCCTGAAGAGAAAATACGTATCAACTACAAACTAAATGTACGCATCGAGCGAACTGATGTATTGTAAATACCTGCAGTTGAGAACTATCTGGATCGAGCACTATTTTCCCAGAGTTACCATCGATCATACAATTTACAGCAGCGAGCATACATTTCATAGAGAGGTTCGCATTTATCAAAGCTAAATACACTGCGTTTACCGCACATGCCAATAACTGGAAAGACATTCGAACATAGCGAAACGAGCAATGACAAATTTATTTTCAATAGAATTAAACTCTATTCGCGCGCAGCATTCCTTTCGAATACCAAGACTAGATTATTGTAAAATATCAAACATACCCCACCAGAGTCGTCTAATTCTTGGATATTGATATTAATAGCAGTGCTAGGATGCAACGCGGTAATAAGTGCAGTTTCGCAAGCTTCCTTTATAAGTTTTTCCTTCATTCTGTCGTCGATACCTTATGGAATGATTTTATCGTGAAGAAATATAGTAAAGAAATAGTATCGATGGGAACTGATTTTATAAAGTTCCAAAGTTAACTATCGCACTCACTCGGAGGACCCTTGGCAGGACTAAAAGAAACTTCAACAGTTGCTTTGTCGTACATTAATTTTTGTAGCCTTGCTTCGACTGGTCCATAAACTCCAGCTGCTACTGCGGTCTTTCCTATAACCACCCAGTTTTCTCCTTCGTAAATCTTATCGAAGTGCTCGCAGCTTACAAGAATATAACGAATCGATGGAGGAAATTAAGAGATTGAGATGGAAACGAGCTTCTCCGAAGCAGAGAAGTACAAATTATAAAACGTGATAAAAAGTGGTGAATTCAAGATTACTATTCGTTCATGTATTATATTCTTTGATCTATCTACTTGCCTTGCATAAACATCGACGAACCATCAGGCATCGTAAGCTGATTCAATTCGCAATTCATAGAACGTAAACTATTTTCGTCATCCGTCATTTTTACTTCTACTTCAGCGTGATACCGTTTACGATAGAAATTCTCTTGGCTTTCTCACATTAATACGACGTAAAACAATTAATCGAATAGACTGCTAGAGAGGTTATCGTTGTTTATATCTTAGCGATCTTAGCCATGTGGGGCCATGTGTTTGCATGTGCTCGAGAGCAAAAGAAGAACCCTCTTTCTCTCTCGCTGCGCCGGCAGCAGCCCGTTTTACACACTGTCGGCAGAGCAGTTCAACTGCACAGGGTACAGTACCATTTTTTAACCAATTCCCTAGTTTATCGATAGTCTCAGATGATTTTTCAAATGATTTTATTTATTTGAGCCATTTTATTCTACGAGAATGAATGAAATCGTCTATAAAATCATCGATAAACCAATAGACAATGTAGGGAATTTTCCAATGAATAATCTAATCGATTTTTAGTAAACGAAGTGTAAAACAATTCAATTTAACAAGTCTTCAGGCTTTCTCTTTTTAAATGAGGAGAATTTTCTCTTCGGATTACCAAAGCTGACGTTTACAAGCTTCTCCTTCCGCTTCTAAACTCTACTAATTGCATTCATCCAAAAGGAAATTGGACTCACCCTAAAACCGGCCACCGTGGCCATCTCAAAGGATGACGAACAGCATCGAAGGGTCTAATCTGCTTCCTTGCCATGTATCCGGTGCATCGAAAGGCCTCTTCATTTATTTACCGCACAAAGTCAAGAATACTTTCCACTTACGACAATACTAGCACGTACTTTACCGCGAAACAAGAGCTTGCGTGCGAAGTCGACCACGAGCAATAGCTATTCGGTTAGGAGCAACTTCGCGCCGAACGCGGTGCGAGTTCACTCGAGCGAACTATAGATATAGCCTATTCATATCGTATTTCGATCATACCGCGATGAATCTATTCGCCCCGGCACGTATTATCCTGATTACTGCCTACAAATGACTACCTCTCTACAAAGTCGGCGCACTGTACTACCGTAGTATTTTCTACATTTGACTGCCACTGCGAAATAACGACATTTTCACGAACGGCGGCGCTCGTTTTTGCGAGCGTGCACGGTGTGGCGAGAGGGAGCGTCACGCTGGTCACGCTGCTATCCCCTCGCGACGTAATCATTTGCGTTCGCATTCGTACTTACCGGTAGCACGAGATAGACGTGTTTGCTTCTCACGCAGAGCCTTTTCCAGTCTTTCCTAATATCGCGTAACTGCTTTTCAAGCGATTCTCGTTACAAACACGGGATCTAAGCGTAATGAGGGGAGCGGGGGACGGGGAATACAGAAGAGCGCGCTTGACCAATGGCATCGCTTATGTTTCGTTAAAACAGTTGACATGATTGGTCGAGACCACTGTTCTCGACTCCGTGTTCCTTTGCTCTGCCAATAATATTTTCGCACTCTTGCAAAATGAAATATGGCGCCAAAGCAAACTACTACTACTTACCGAGTAACGGTGATGCACAGATCGCGCGGATTCAGTGGAAAGGTCGCGCGTTCGAGTAAATGCATCGTATTTAACAGACGAAATGACGAGTAAAAAGGCTTGCGGAGGGTCGACAGAATAGAATTACCGTTCCCAACGTTAATCGCCTTTGTATAATGTATGGCAAGTACAATATTGTTGAGAGATACGACGAGGAAATGTGAAAATCTCGAGTTCCTTCTCTCGGGTCGCTTCGAATGCGCGGGGGAAGAGTCAAACAAGCGTGCCAACTCAAGCATACTCGCTTCCACTTTTCGAGGTTACGTTGCAGCTCGGCGGATACTTTGAAATGTAAGTGAATCTTCGTAATCGATCTGAAGGGTGCGGAACGTAACCTTCTTACTGTTAATCGGCCGTGCTAATCTGGGTCTTCTAATTTCCAAAGGAGAATCGAGCAGCTGTATAAGCGTGATTTTTCTCGCCACCTGCTATTCAGGACTTCGTCGTAAAAGCGAGAGAGCCAATTGCCATAGCAGCAGATTCATCGAAATGTAAGTCAATATTCGTGTTTCGATGTTCCATTTCCGTAATAAAAGACGTTTATATGCTCCATTTAAAGCCAGGCATAACCTTGTTCGAATCGAATAGAAACAAATGAAAATTTCGTATCCCTGTATTTGATTTGCGTGGGGAACATGGGATAATCATTTTATCGCAAAGCAATTTTATGATTCATCTTAACCACTTGTATAGTTTGAATCGAAAGGCTTTAAATTTCTTCCAAGATTTTCCAAGCTTTACCTTTCCTAATAATAATAATCCTTCGAATTCCATTGGCTCAGTCGCGAAGTGTTCTCGATAATTTTCCAAACGTATACATTTTTCAATTCCACATCTAATTAGAATCATACGGTCGTGTTGTCTTCGACGAATTTTCTTAGATAAATGTTTCGTCTTTCGACAACAACTTTGTTACTGTGATGTATAGCGGAAACAATTTACTCGAGATTTTATTGTGGAGAAACTAGAGGCAAATACAATTCTAGATATACATATCTAAGTTTCTTCATTTTTTTCGTGATTTTTTAATCGTCGTTTAGTCATAATCGTTCATCGATTGTCTGAATTATAATAAGAATTCAATCAAGATTTAATTATTGAAAAACTAAAGGCAAGTAAAGGTCTAGACATACCTAAGTTTCTTCATTTCTTTGCGTCAATTTTTTGATCGCCGTTTACTCATAATCATTCATCGATTGTCTGAATTATAATAAGAATTAAATCAAGATTTAATTATTGAGAAACTAGAGGCAAATAAAGCTTTAGAGACATATCTAAGTTTCTTCAATTTTTACATCTAATTTTTGATCGTCATTTACTCGTAATCATTCATCGACTGTCCGATTATAATAAGAAATACTGAATAACGTGAATGGGTCGAGATAAATGCAACTATGAAAAATATTACGTTTATTTTTTTATGTGTCCAGACCCACTTTAATATATGAGGATGTTCAATGGACCATTGCAGCAGATGGCGACGCTGGATCCTTGAGAGATCGCGCGCAATGCTTTCTCATAGAGTCAGTGTCGAGGTCGACGTCAGTGTTATTTCATCAATATTGGTCGATCAGCTTAGATTACGAAGTCATTTATAAATGCATCAGCCGCGCTTAGGGAATCACACCCGCGAGTGTGTACGCTGTTCGACCCTGAGCTTTTCCGGGCCGTGACGATAAAGTCAGTGAATTTCGTCGATGAATATTTTAATCGCCGGTCACGACTAACGACCGGTCGGCAGTTTTCCATCGAAAATGAGATCGCGCGCGTTCTTCCGGCGTACTCGCGTGTACGTCCGCGTGCTGACCGGTCCCCTCTTGCTGCTCGAAGCGGTTTTAAAGCCAGTGGTACATTTTTTTTCTGAAAATTAAAGCAGCAGTATAAAGTAGAGTCACGGTATTTTTGCTCGTAAATATTATTCGATAGAGTCACCTCAAGACAATCAGGCATGCTGCAGACGACGACGCTGGACTGAAGAAAGAAGCCATCAATGAAAGGCCGACATAAGTCCTACGGTCTGCTTAATGATCGATTTTCGTGCATCGTTGATTACAATTTAACAATTTTAATGAATAATTTGAAAATCGTGATTGATGGGAGGGATCTCCGAGGCAGTCAAGAAGATAAGGGTATGCAGCCATCGCCTCGTCGAAGGGATGAACGCAGAGGGGTTTGCATGTTTTTCGATCCCTCCGGTCCCCATCATGTTGCAGGACGATTGGTCCGAAACAACACGAGGACTGGTTGTAATTTTTATGTACCAACGTGGCATAGTGACGACAAGTCGACTTTAACTGTGTCGACTTGTCAGTGACCAGGTTTTATATATGTGTATCATGTTAATTTAGCATGTCAGGATTGTGTACAGGGTACCCTTGTCGACTTCTCAAAATTCTATATCTTTTCTCATCGTAAAAATGACTGATTCGCGTTCATTTTGAAGTCGGATAACCCTCCGATTTCACTACTGTTAATCTTAATACATCAGTTGAGGTATTCCGCGAATTTTGTTGTATGACTTACGAGTAATCTGAAGCGATAAGGGATTTCGCGACGGGACGGTTCCCAAGTCGAAGTGGACTTTTAAAATATTTTTCGAAAACTATACTATATCTACTTCTACGGGGGAAACGCCCGAGGGCTTTTTTAATTAAATTGTTCAATTCCGAACGAAATCTTCAAACTAATCTTCCTTATAAATATTATACGTTTCAATGTTTACTGATTTCATATTATATACATATTTAAAAATGTATAAACACATTCTCTATTAGAAAAAGTAATTTCAAATAATGATTTCATTTTTATAACCACGTCTTTCATTCGAACCACTTGTAGACCGCTTAGAACACTATTATACTAAAGAAGCATTATAGGATGTTTTCAGCAAATGTAAAGTAAGTAAATTTACTTCACCGCATTTAGAATGTGTTGATGAAAAGTGATTTAAGCTCGGGTGACGGATGCGTTCCGGAACGTTATCCCTAGTGTAGGCCTTTGCACCCGGGCGGAGTGAATATGAACCGTGGAGTGTGTTGATGTATTTTTGGAATGATTGAGTTTGCAATTTTTAAATATAGCTATAGGTAGGCTAAACTTCTGGAATGAAAGGTAATTAAATAGGTAGGGCCAGAGGGGAATATCCACTCCGAAATTCAGCGAGGGGATGTTCTCGAATCTGAATTTAGTCAATAAGTTATTTCGCTGCTCGCGTTCCACAAAAGGACGAGCAGTGACGATCAATGAACGCTCGCGATTCTAGACCCGGACGTACGCGAAAATGAAGTATATACAGTGGTGAAGTGGAATAAATCGGACTCGGAATTCGTATAAATGTGTCCAGACGTACGGACTGCG
The DNA here is from genome assembly GCA_963678675.1 of Xiphydria camelus. Taxonomy (NCBI): domain Eukaryota; kingdom Metazoa; phylum Arthropoda; class Insecta; order Hymenoptera; family Xiphydriidae; genus Xiphydria; species Xiphydria camelus. Next base: position 5,001,291 of record OY783199.1, read on the forward strand.
ATTTCTTAAATCGGAGGTCGTCGTTTGAACTAGCCACTTATTTAGCTACGTGACTTTTTTTCCAATAACGTGAAACAGGAAAGTTACTTCCCTTGCAGGATTTTTCAGTCGAATCGAAACGTCTTCTTGTTCGTATAAAATTTTGAACAAAGTTGGTTCGATAGCTTTTTTGCAGACGATTCAATTCCATCCTCAAAAAGCTTCCCAGCAATTTTAGTTTACTCTATTTGGAAGGTGGAAGGCATTTCGAATCAAATGATCAGCCCTACAGTGAAGTTACTCCGTTTTGCCCGTTAAAAATCAGGGAATCGCCGAGTCTGTAGTGTAGTGAACTTGAAGAGCTCCTGGGGTATTACCCGAAGAGGCGGTCAGCCGAAGAGGATTTAAAAGAATGGCATTTCGTATACGACGAAGTGCCACTCTTTGCATTCTGTGCTTTGTTCTTTGTCACGTTGTCACTATGCTCGTTTCGTTTTGCCATGTATACATGTACTGAAAAAATACGTAGAATTTTACTGTGAATTTCCAATTTACATTTTAATTTAATTGACAAATAGATGTCATGTCCTCGAATCACGTGATCCTTTTGATTTTAATGTTTAATCAATTTTCAATCCCCTGTGTGGAATGGATATTTTAAATTTTGACTTTTCTCTTTCAACGGCGTAATCTTTTCTCCATAACTACGTATTTTTTACCTAAAAGAACCATCGACGTGCATTTCTCGATCGATGCTAGTTCGTCGAGGAACGTCGTTTGTGGTTCCTCAATATTTCTAACTTATCTAACCTTTTCTGCTGCATTGTTTCAGGAGTAGCACCTTATTTTCAGAAAGACTATTACATAAGTCTATGATACCAAAATATAAGAGATAAACCAGCTGGACGAAGTGTCTGATTAAATTAAAGGACACGAAGGAGGAAAATTTTAAATGATGATGATCCGGATTAACTGGCACCAATTTCTATCGAAATGGCAATATGCTGAGGATACAATTTTTATGGTAAATAGAGAATATTTTTTAAATAATAAATATATATTCCTTTTAAACTCTGTGCATATATATTTATACCATGAAACTATGCAAAAGCTTCTTTTACTTTTACATATTATGATGAAAAAATTCTGTCAAGTTCCAAAAATAGAAAGTACTAAAATGTTATTACAATCATTTTATTATTTAAAATATATTTAATTGTTATATAATAGAAGGATATGACACAGTACGAGGAATAGTAATGATTATATATACATTTTTAGATGCATCCAAAGGCGAATATCTTGGTTGCGCCTACAAGGCGATAATAGAGATTACAGTTCCGTAGTGAGAGTAGTCTGCACTCTGGCGTTAAGCCTGTTGTACAATACATAATAGTGAAAGGAAAAGAGGAATAAGAATATAGTTTCAATTGAACGAAGAAGAAGATTTTCATGAACATAAACTTTACTAATTGAAAATTAAATTTCATGCATTTTGAAATGAAATAAAATTATTTGCAATCAAACTATTTAAGGAATAGTACAAAATATTTCGCTGAAATTTTAAGTCATCCTCTGAGCGGAAATTTCTCAATAATATTTTCAATTAAGATAAAATGCAGCACTATTTCAGATATCTAAATCCCTTTGAAGCTGTTGCATTCAGTTTCTGTGTCTATCAATTTAAACCTAATGTAAGAAAAAGTCACATAAAGGAAACGAATTATGGAAAACGATGATATTATTCCAATCTATCTTCGTACGCCAAAGTGTGTGTGTACGTCAGTAATCTAGTTACGCCCCCATATCAATTCTCCCCATTCGTAATAAAAAAGAAATTAAATTAAGTTGTACAGGAGTATAGCAGTGAGAAATTCTTTAAATACTTTTCAAGATTAAATAGGCTTTTAATCAGCCATTTTTTTAACATTCATTAATCTTCCTCATCATCTTCTTCTTCTTGCAAATCCTCTTCTCCTGGTAACTCTTCTTCCTCTCCTGTGATACGTGTTAAAAAAATGCATTACGATACCATCCCCTTTCCCCCGCTCCTTTGTCCTCGTTTCTAACATATTTAGTACTTACCCTCGGGTATCTCTTTGGGGATAGGTAAGTGGGCAATGCGATAAGCTTCTTCCTCCTCGAATGTAGGATCTCGAATTTCCATAATCTCAGGTCCGATTTGATATTGATCTTGTACAGGAGGCATTGCGGGTGGACTATAATTATACGCCGTGTACTTGTGACCCCAGCCTATGTATACGTTTCCAAATTGTCTGCAAAAAATGTAACGTTGTACTGCCGAACGTAATTAAAAAGGAAAATAGTAATATTTGAAATCTTAAATGCGAGAAGGTCAAAAGTCGATTATAACTTGATCCCTGGCAGGTATAAAAAATAAAATACTAAACTTTTATCATAATTTTAAAATACACATACGTACTTGCCAATGGCAAATGCGTAAGCGCCTGGCCATATATTCGACCGGACGAGCGCAACTGCGGTATCCAATTGGATTAGCGATGATTGTCTGGCGGTCCAAGGTGGCACGGTATCCAACGATGCATCTTCCGATAACGGTGTTAGCAGTGGTGGTCCCACTTCCTTTTTCACGTCCAAGTTCACCTCGTCCTCAGGCTCTTCCTCTTCCTCACCTAACTCTTCCTATCATACCCATGAAATTAAAATAAGAAGCGGTAGTTTGATACATATTTTGCCGAGCCTACTAGATGTTAACTTTTTGAGTATACTGCAGTAGAATGCATCATTAGTATTACGTAGAATGAAGTTTAATGTCATGTAAGTGGACTGAATAACGTCAGTTTACGTGACGCTGAACTCCAGCATCCACTGATAAGCAAAATTGCACAGATTGTGTTTTAGGAAACGCCCGAGCTTATCGTAGAATTTTACATACATCAGCTTCCTCCTTTCCTTGAGGGTTCCACCATACGGTTCGTCCCTGTTTTAGTATGTATTGACCATGGTGGCACCAGTTAGCCATTGACGGATCTATTAGATCTTTGATCGGTAGAGGGTCGTAGTGAGGATTTTCTGATATATTCCCACCTAAAATCATTTTAGTAATTCGATTAATTGCGTTCCACTTCAAAAAATTTTTTAAATTCTTCATGGAGAATATGTACAAACAATAATAGTGAGTTTACTATCTCACCCTCTTCCTCCTCTTCTCCAATCTCCTCTTCCTCTTCGCCACCGCCGAAAGTGAAATATCCAATTGGTGAAACGAGAGTTGCCGCGCTGATACGCGCGATCTGAGCGCGTAAATAATTCTTCTCGGTTCCGGGAAATGGTGGAAATGAAAATATCTGTTGAAACCGTTAAGTTAATCTATTATAAATGCATTGTAGTATGTGCTGATGATTTTTCCAAAAATCGAAATCTCTGGAATCGATCGCTTCACTGGCCTATCTTATGTGATTTTTCGGGTTGATTACGAAAAGCACGGTTGTTAAGTCGATATCTCAAAGGAAATGTAAGATATCATCTATTTTATGTACGATTAAATTATTTCTCCCTACACAAAATGACCGATATCGTGGCATTCCATTGAGTCTTCAATAAATTTGAAGTTTTTAGAATTAATATAAATATAAATAAATTAGTGTGTGAAGTGATCATCCGAATAATATTAAAGATTTTGGTTTTCTCGAAAATGTTAAAGACATTCTCCTATCGATATCGTATACATCAATTGCTAGTCACTCGCAGAAATTTACTTTTTGTGATATCTTCTTCAATGAAGCTTAGGTCATATCTATATAAAAATGCATATACAATATTACCGAAGTCTCTAGGCTTCCGGTGCAGCATCGAACCATCTGTCGAGCAGCGATTATCTGTTGCGGTGTGACCAGTGGTAATTCCACCCAGTCATCCAATCCCGGGGAATTGCACACGAAATAAACCTGTGGTTTACGATAACACAGAACATTGGAATAATACAAAACGACTGACGTAACTCCCTGATGCGATTTAATTCACATGCGAAATGAAACATTGACCTTCTTGTTAGCACCCGTTCCAATCGGTTCTGCCGGCACTTCAGGGGGTGGTTTCCAAAGACTCGTCGGTAAGGGGGGAAATAAAAGCTCCAAATGTTTTTCCTCTTCGGGAATCTCTTCACCGCCAATTTCTGTCGCCAGTGCAACTTCAGCGGCTCTCTTGTTGTTCTCTTCCATCTCTTCCTTCTCTGCAGCTTCCTTTTCAATGGTTTTTAAAGCTTCCTCGGCTTCCGCCTCTTCCTTCTCTCTTTTCATTTGCTCTTCGGTCTCCAATTGCTACGCATCGCGTGATGCCAGAGATGATAAACTTAAAGTCTGAATATTTCCCTCAAGAATTCTTTATTTAGTTCACCTCCATCCTCCGATTAAGCTCCTCTTCCTGAAGCTCTGCCTCCACTACATAATAATTCACTGGATTACCCAAGATCTTACCCCAAAATCTGTTTGAAAAAAATATATAAAAATCATGTTATGATAAAAGTAAATAATAAAACCATTCAAAACTTTTAGAAACAGTTTTTTCAATCTCCCAGATGATATTTATCAATAAATTGAATTTCAAGAAGGCAACAAACGAGAAAATCATACTATCGTAAATACTTTACCGCACGTTTTCAATCGGTTTTGCGGCCATGAGCTTCCGGATGGTCAAATTTAAAAGCACCATTTCGGAACGTGGTAAACCTACGCCAGTTTGTTCGAAATAGAACATGAGGTCGAACAAGTTCGGCTTCCTTCTTTTCGCTTCGTCATCCCTATCATCATCCTCCTCTCCTCTTTCATCGTCTCTCTCGTTCGTAGAGCTTGCAATCTTGAGATTAAAAGAATCCTTGAATCTGTCTTTATTAACGCCTATACTCGTTGAAACCATTTGTTACTATTTCACACTCTCGTATATTCAGGCTATATCCTTTCACGCTCACCTGAAAGAGTTTCATCAACTTCCTCGCCTCTTCGTACTGTGCAGGAGGCACGTAGAGATCGCGAAGATAATCCGTCTTAGTTTTGAACCTCTCCTCCTTCAACTTTCTGCTATACTCCTCGAAGACATCCACTGCATTCTTGGGACGTTCCGCGAGAATCTTATTCAGCACATCCGTCAAGTGATCGTACCTATATCCGAGTTGGCAAATCCCTTACTTTTCGCCGAGTAGAGCTCCAATTGTGGATAATTTATCCGAGGTAAATCGCGAAAATGACACGTAGATATACACACAGACTGTCACCGGATTCCGGGCTATGCTTCTGCAGGAATTTCTTTGCCCGACGAATGTCGTGCTCCACGCAGGGTAGTTCCGGGGGTGGCACTTCCTCGATATTGTAACTGAATGCCATTTGAACGAATCGATCCGCTATTTCGAGGTGTTACCGCTTGCTGTACATTATGCAGTAAAATCCCGCTGGCTGTTTTATCGAGAGACCGAAGGTGTTATTTTTATGTCGACGAAAAATTAACGAACGATGCGTGGACATTGACACATTTGACGTAAAGGGTCTTTGCCGCAGCTGTATTGGTTCGTCCGAATTTTTGACTGTCAATTGGCGCGAAATGGTATACTGAACAGTCTCAGCTGGCAGAGGATCTTGTTTCTGTGACAGTATCAGACTCTCTTTTAGAATCGTACTTCTTTTATTTCTCCATTGGCACAATAAAAACGTTCTTTCTCATACAAATGAAATCTAAATAAGTACCTATAGGTACTACCACCTACCTGCATAATATACATACATTTATCTGGATTAATTTTATGAATAAAGAAAAATTCTAGGTCGTTTTCTTTTTTATCAAAATCTGATTATATATCAAAATTCTAGATAAATCTTCATGTAGGTATGATCTATCCTTATTTCAGATATATTTTAATGTGGAATTTGTATTTAATTAAAATTTAATTCAGAAATTAGCTTCTCAACTACCCGTGGTAATCAACGCTCAGGGGTAATTAATATTCAATTGAATAAAAATTATAATTAAAATAAATTAATTAACATACTCAATTGAGTAATTCTTATTAAATTTAGTCTGCAATTTTTATTCTATCTGCTTCAATGCAGATAGAATCAATTTTCGCGGCTATTTCTACGTTTTTGTAGAATAATCTATTACTCTACCATGAATTCGTCTTTTAAAAGGACAAAGATTTTGTCAGAGGATAACTAGCTCACTTGAAGTCAATGGATAAGAACGTTTGTGAACGCTTTTCTATACGTGCTCTTTTGCAAGTGCCGCCTGTTCGTGACACGTGAAAACCGTTATCTAACGACCCAATTATTATAACGAGCTAGTGAAAACGTGGCTCTAATGACAAAGTTAAAATTAACGTGCACGATAGTGATAAGTCGTGTCGACTCGGCTTCCTGTCCGAGGGACGGATCCATCCTGATTTCATTGGCGTTGCGTGATAGGAAGACAAAATTGCGGCTACAAATAACATTATCTTTCCTTTTTAAATGATACGGAGACTATAACTATGTAGCACTCAAATCATAGATTAGTTTATTACTCCACCCTTTCCTTACCTTCAATGAAATTTTCGGGTAAAAAAAACGAGTAGAATTTTACCGAATTATTCATTTTCTCTTGCATAATTGAGGGCCTTAGAATAAAAGGAATCCAAGTAACTTTTCTTATATATGGACTTAAGTGCAGATTTAGGTATCTTATGTGCCAATTTATTTAGTATAAAAAGGTTTCCTGCTTTGAGCTCCATCTATCACATGAGATCACATGCATAGATCCTGAATTTTTTAAATCCAAATAACCTAAATCTGCACTTAAGTACATATATAAGAAAAGTCATTTGGTTCCCTTTTATTCCAAGGCCCTCAATTGTATCATGCAATCCAAATAACGGCATTTTGGCAGAGCAGATATGATCATTTTATAATACAGTGGCTCATCGTGCTCTCATTCGAAGCCATTGATTCCCCAATATATCAAGTGATGAATAAATAACTCAAAAGAATACCACCAAAAAAATCAATTATTCCTTCAAGTTTTTGCTGCTTTCTTTGATAAAGAAATTATATTGTTCTTACATTCGAACGCGGAAATATTTATAGATCGATTTGAAGTAAATATTTTACCCTATATCCCCCCTATAACATATTTAATTTAAGATCAATGTTCTAAAAGAAAATGATTAGAAATTAATATTCTAATTAATAAAAATTCTCGATTACTTTCTATTCAGTTCCCATTCAGTTTTATGAGATTTAAAATTTAATCTTGAACTTTTATTCGATTAGAGAGCTTAGTTATATAATTGAGAAATAAATTTCTCCGTGAAGAGTATCCACGTTCGTGGGCGTGTCGATTCATATTTAGAATACAAATTCGAATGGGCATGTTTGCTGAATGAAGTCGGGTCGCACGCGCGCATCCTATCAGCTCGCATCCTGGCACACGACTATCATCTATCGGGTGGCCCAATTACGTACGACGCTTCGAGGTCGCTTGCCATTTCCTCCGACGCCCACCCCTTGCTCCGCAAAACAATTCTGCCCTTCCCAATGATAGTTTTGACTTGATAGAGAAATTTGTGAGTGTTCTATCGCAAGATATTTTGGAATTAATATCCTGTACATTTTTCGCTCTCATTTCAAGAACCATAGCTATTGAATCCAAATCTCAAAAGAAATATAACTACTAATTTTACGTACATACGAGATGTTTGATCATGAACATAATATAACTTTCGGGTAATAAGAAGGTGTCTATGGAACGAGTGCTCCTGTGCATGGAGTAATTGCTCCATAGTGACCTGCACTCCTAATACAGGGCAACCCCGCTTTGCAGCCCTGCGTGTTGCGCTATCTTCGAAATAACAAGCACTTTTCTTACTGACCAGATACCTATTTTTACAAGCGTAACTATATGCTAAATACTACTCTACCATTATTTAATTAATGAAATGGCATTTTAATTCGTAGTTAAAAAGATCGGTGATATCAGGTGTTACAGTAGATCACCGGGTGTTGATTATCCGGCTGTCTGAAACAGAATAATCCTCCCGTACATTTGACGTACATTGTTCGCGACGTAGATTAATTAGTAAACAGGAATTAACGCTACTCGGACACGAATATGCATGTAATACGTATTTAGGCATGTAACTACCTACCTTATGTGTGTATTATACCGATCAATAGCTGCTTTAAACGAAAAAGCCACGTCTTTGTTAAAATTCCAGTCGATTGTCTCCTTTGTAAAATGTATCCATTCTCTTTATGATAGAAAAGTACATATAAATACCACCTATCAAACAAACGAAAAAAAAATTATGTTATTTAATAATTATTACCGTAGACCCTGCGTAAATGAATCATCATAAACTAATTGCTTCGAGTGTAATTACAAAGACAGTTTAAGCCCAGCACAAGGGTACTCACCTCTCGTAGAGTCCATCGTTTCCGAAAGCGCCGAAGAGCGGCGGCGTTGGAGGTTGCAGCGACGACGGGAGGCTGCGGTTTGCGGGGGCGTACGGCTATGAATGAGAGAGATTTCCCCTCCACGCTCTTCCTTCGTACCCTCTCCCCGCCACTTCTCTCTCTCACCACTTCGGTATCCATCGGGGGTCGCTTCTCTCTTCGTGCTCCCTGCATCTTTCGTTTAGTTTCCCGTGAGTTGCCGCGCGCGTGTTTGGGCCGTCTCACGGTCTCTCATCTCACGGTACGCTTCTTCTCGCTTCGAGGATTCGTCATTAACTGCGAAAGGATATACGACTCGTTGCCAAGGATATTCCGTCGGTGCGGATAACCGTCGTTCAAGATGCGCCTTCGATCTATCCGGTCAGTTTAGTCAATGCTAATTATTCGTATCGCTTCATTGTACGTCCCTTTTCAACTCGCGCATATACATAAGTATAGATCTCCCTATTTCCCTTCGCCGAACGGTCCAGTCACGGCGCTTAATAAGCAATCATCTATCGAGATGTAGAATGAAGAGGTCCAGAGGTATCTCGGCGCTTCCGCGTATCACGTGATTCGAAATTATTTAACGACGTTGAAAATTGTGTGAGTACCCATTGTTGTGCTTGCGCAGTGATCATTGTACGTACACAGTGCTGCGAAATGAAATTCTACACAACTCCGAAATAATAATTGGGTAGGAAGACCATCGACTTTCGGGTCAATTATGTTCCTTGAACCTGAAATTCTTTCAAGGCAAAATATTTCTTCGAAGAGTTACATTTAATTTGGTCCAGAGGAGCTTGAACTCCATTTAATCGTAAAAATAGCCAACGAACTTCTTAGATTGTGAAACTGCTGAACGGGTTCATCTTTTAAACTCCGTTTAGGGAACGAAACCTTAGTATTCAGTCGATTGTACCTTCGCCAATCATCTCGTACATCTCGCAGCATCCCGCCCTTCATCTCGACGGAATCCCGCGCGCTCGTGTGTTACCTCGTATAATATCTTATCACAACCGAGGTGTGCGCGACTCGCGCTGTGTTCGACTTGCAGGTAAATCGGCGCTTGTTCCTTATGTCAAAAGGCCCGCACCTCGCTTCTGGTCACCGACCGAGCGCGCGCCTCTGCTGCAGCCTCCTAGATTCGGAGAATCAGAGTCTCGCGCTCAGTCAGTGCCCGACTCCCGTCCGTGGCGGTGGTGCGTGTGCCCTGTCTTATCACCAGTGTCAAGGGTTCCGGTTTCGGCGCCGGTGGCTGATCCATCGGGAAATATGCCTGTCAAAAGCACGTGGTCAGTTAACGAACATGTCTTTACTGTCTATCATAACGCGTTTCGCGCTGGAAAGCATATATTGTGAGAAAGGTACGATTAAATCGGACCAATTAAATCGGTAGTCGGACATAAGTCGTTATCAGTAATTTCCTTAATGAAATACTCCAATAAAAGCAATTATTATCACCTCGTTTTTAATTGTAATCTTGCCGATTACAACGTGTATATGTCAGAATTTCTTTCACTGTACTTTTCTCACGATATATAAATTGGCGACGGAGTGAGAGAGGCAGGAGAAGAGCAGAGAATACGAATCGGACCCGACTTTGGCGGGAAGAGGTGCCGTGATTTACATAAACGGCGCGCATTTGCGATCCTCGGATCGTGGGTGGCTGCCAAGAAACTTGGCGCGAACTCGGCAAATTTTTTCTTGACCTCTCCTCGAATGATTCTCCTTTTTGCTCCGTGTCACGCGAAGATAATTTATCTTGATGCTGTGCACGCTACGCGACGAATGGTAGAATTACGATCGCGGAGTATTTAAAATGATTCTCCGCGGGGCAGATATTGCTCCGTAAAAAAGGAGACGTGTAAAACAGTATTCTACGGTTTTCGCGGTAAATGAGGAACACTCTGGGTTCGCGAAATGCCGTAAGATCAACAGGAAATACTATTTGCGCATGGTTCGACTGAAATGTAGTTGGGTGCTACGCTCAGCCGGACCTCGAGGCCCTTGAGAGTTCTTCGGGGTGCAAATGCTTGGGTAACACGTGTTTCTCGGTCTGGGTCATCTGTCAAAACAGCCTGGCGGTCGGAAAATTGCTCCGTCCGGTCTGCGTTCTTTGGAACATGCGCGCACGTACGTGGATATGCTGTGCCTATAGATTTAGGCCTATCCTGGGATGTTCGATGGGACCGGAAGGTAATTTTGAATGGTACATAGGGTCAGTAGTGAACCAGTATCGAATATATCGGCCGCAGTTAGTTTGATATTGAGTCGATCCAGGCTCGATATCAAAGCGATACTAGTGTCATAATTCTAAATAAATACTGTGATGTAATCTAGTATTCACATATACTAAGATAAATAATTGCTTGTGTCAAAAAAGTGTTTTCTTCAATCGAAAACATGATATAATTTCAGGATCATGCCATGGCTTTCTTGTGCAAGAAAATATTTGACAGGCTCCAGTAATTGTTTTTGTTTGCCTGGAAAGAATTTCTTGTCCTCGCGATTGCATTCATGTGTGTGTGAATCGAGAATATATATTTCTCTATCACACACACAAGGATCTGTATTTTTAAAAATCTGTAAGATCATTATGTTCGTCATTCAAGAAACGTTCCTTGACACTAGCAATCATTTTTCTTAGTGCAGTGTTGAAATTCAAGTAAAACTTTTACATGGGGAACGTGCTCGTACTCTGAACAATTTTGATATTTGGGTGTATCCCTCTTCTATTCCTATACGTAAACCTCGCTACGTGGACACGTAATGTCTATATCCCTGCCCTTCGATTTACAGTTGTAACTGTACATTTTATCCGTGTGGGATAAAGGGTTATTGTTATACGTGTTCTGTGCTCACCGTACCTACCTTCCTGTGTCAGTAGCCTATCGGCTTGGCAGGACAATGGCTCGTGCGTTAATTCGCCGGAGCTCTACGCAGATCTTATCGTGCTTCTGGTCGCTACTACGAGAGCTCCACCGAACCTCGCGCAGTGACAAGAAATTCGAATCGACTCTCGCGGTCGACGACTGCGAATAAAATCTTCACGCTAACATTGGTCGATTGTCGTAACATCTCCGGAAACATTTATCGTCGATAGTTATCCTCTTGTGGTCGTGAATTTTGCCTGTGATTGCAGGGGATGGGATAATTATACCCAAGTGGATTCTATCGAGTTTAGATATAAATATAGTCTTAAGTGGTCATTAGCTGATGGGCCTTGCAAAGTGAATTAGTAAACACTTCCCATCCGATATTAAATGTTTAATATGACGAATCAATATCCATTGAAGGCTCTTTAATTGAATATGATTATATATTCTATTTTATGTCGTATTCCACTGGTCTTCTTTTTTTTCTGTCTTACCTGTTCTTTTTCTATTTCAGTCTATTGATTCTTCACTTCATGTATTATTTTTCTTTTTTTTTTTCGAAACAACTCCCATTCCAGATTAAAATAAAACCCCATTCCATTCTATTTCTCGACGAGAAGAGACACGAAGAAGGATGTCACAAAAACAAAAGATCAATCCCTGTCTCGCTGTCGCGCACCGACTTCGAACGAACGTGCTTCCTGCTGCAGTCTTTCCGGAGCGGCTTGAAAGACGCATTTATAGGTACCACCGCGGTACACATGCGAGTATTTACGTACGTCACGTTCGGTGGTCGTCGGTCGTCGTTCCCTAATTGGTCGTACTCGACTCGTCATGCACTTCGGGAGAGAGGAAAAAAATAATTTCTAGTTATTTCAAGCAGCAACGACACGACAGCTTCGAAACAATGGTCAATTTATCAATTATAATTATTCCCATGTATCGTTTGTGCCCTTTGCCCTCCGGCTTCATTTCCCTCGCGTTCCTCTTCGTCAGTCGAAGTAAGAGTCGTTAATAAACTGAATGCACTGAAGCTAAATGCGCCAGTCACAAATTACAGGTAGATTAGAGAGCGTACGATGAATCGTCATCGTCGTAATGACATTATAACGCAGGGGTGAATGAGAGGGTACCTAGACGCTACCCAACTACGGTGCAGATGCAATACATGTGCGAGACTGCTCGGGGTTATTTCAACTTCTGGCGGAAGCTGTTATTTCTGTTCCACAAGTTAATACTCGAGGCACCTCCTCTCTCATCTCGCTAGTTGTTCTCTCCTCCGGTACTCTCCCGCGTTTATATAGGGTGTTTGAGTGAATGATGGAGTGGGTACTCGCAACTAATGGGTGTAATCATAATGTGCACACGTACTATTATTTCTATGCCTTGGAACATCGAGAATCGACGTCAAAACCGACGACTACTTCAGATACGATTATCTCGTTACTCGTGCGTTTTTGACGGAAGTTGGTGTAATACTTTTTTAAAGGTTTTCTTTCGCTCTGCGAAAAAGTTTAATAGCAGTGTAGGTGAATAGTCAATAGAGAACGAGATTATTGCGATTGAAGGGGACGTTCTTGTTCTGTTATCGTTACTGGAAGGCTCACGTCGTTAAACAAGTTTTCATTTAATTCGATATAGCGTAGGATGAAGTGGAATAGAAAAAGGCATTTTTGAAAAAATTTGAACACTCCTTATATTTAATTCAGAGGAGTAATTCATTTTTTTAGAAATACAAGACATTTTCAAAGGATAAAAAAGAGGCTCGAATTTATAAAATGATGAAAAGTCACAAGCTGAATAGTAATTATAATATCACAATGACAAATGCCTAAAATCCCGCGTATGAGTACCACTGATTCTGAGAGGGTTGACGATTAGCATGCGTTAATAAGAGAGAGACTGTTCGTCGGCTGCCTCTTTGATGGAGCCGACAAACGTTCAGAGGTCCTCTCGGCCCACTCTTTCGCCAACCACTGTCCACGTCCACGCAATCAGAACACGTATGCCTCTGCACTCTATTGAGTACACGTACCCAGTCTCGTCGACGCAAGGTTAAAGAACAATTATTATCACTTTTCTCTGCTTCACGCGGAATTCATTATACAGATGCATCACATCAGCCTGCAATTCGTTATGCATTAACAGGCTGCAGCGCGATGTGCACGACACATTTGTCGGAAGAAGCCCCGTCGAATTACTCCGAATTCTCGGTTAACGGTTCGCGAACTCTTGCGTACGTATAGATATGCTCATGTACGAATCGTTTGTGGACACATGGCGGCGCGGCGTGAGATTTCGCCGAAGGAAGGTCGGCTCGGAGAATCTGCCATCCTACGTGGGTTTGCGGACCGTCTTGAAATGTATCGACTTTCAAGATTTCACGGAAAGAACTCGACGACATATTCTGCGGTCTTTCTTATGAAACTGGGGTTAGTGCGGTGCGATATATTGAATTTGATTTCAAAATGAAGCCTTCATTCGTGGGATTTTTATCTCTAACTCTGAAATAATCGGACGGTCGATGGTGAATTTCTAAAGTAACGCGGAAAAAAATTAATTAGAGCATTTTTGCAAATATTTTGGTAAATTTCAAGACACACTGAGAAAAACGGTCTAGTTGAATACGAACCTATAATAGAAAAATTTATTTCAGGTAAATAGGAATTTACTTACATCGAACAAAAGTCTATTTGAATTACATAAATGCTTTACGTATCTTTTCAATCAAGTACGAAACTGCCAAAACATTTATTTAATTAAAATAGATTTTTAAATCGTTATAACCAAATTATTTAATTCAAGTAACTTGATCGGCATTCCCCCACTCATGACCGACAATGTACTCAAATCTACTATTTTTTTCTCTGTGGACGATTAATTTTGTTTCCACGAAGAGACACCAAAATGGAATGAACTTTAACTCCGTTTGTATCCTTATCTATCGAGTAACTGCAGTAGAGCCCCATATTATAATAAATCATTAGATCGTCATTATCTGCAAAGAAACGCTCCGCCTGTACATCCTAAAGTAGGTATTACATAGATACGATCTCGGGCTCGCGAGTCACCTGAAATAATTGCATCATCGGAGTCATCGCACGACTGAGAGGGATTCTCGCTTGGCTCCGAAACCTGTTCCCGTTCATGACTGGGGCTCGGCCCGAACCACTTTGCTTTCTACCGATAACCCTATAAAATCTCTCTCTCTCTCTCTCTCTCTCTCTCTCTCTCTCTCTCTCTCTCTCTCTCTCTCTCTCTCTCTCTCTCTCTCTCTCTCTCTCTCTCTCTCTCTCTCTCTCTCTCTCTCTCTCTCTCTCTCTCTCTCTCTCTCTCTCTCTCTCTCTCTCTCTCTCTCTCTCTCTCTCTCTCTGTCTCGGATCTGGGGGGGTCAAATATATCACATATGAATGTCGATGACTTTGGTCTCCGTAGAGAATCGACTGTGATACATCCGTCGGACCGAAGCGTCACCATGTCGTATAAATATTATGTCAAGCATACACAATGACGTAACACCGATGAAGTCACTCGACGAAATGATGTGGAGTATCGCGATAGAATTTTAAGGATCCGAATTCTGGCAAAATCTGTCACCCCGATTATGTTACGTCATCGGAAACAAATATCCCATCGAGGAGATATGTCCCAATGCCGCTTCTGTAAACGAACGCGTGATCGGAATTACTCTGGCGCGATAGAACATTGACGTTTAATGCGGTACTCGCTAATCCTTGCTGAAAAGTTTAGCTTCGACCGGCTCTCACGACGAGTAATCGGTTTGCCTTCGCACTTGACGATCGTAACAGCCCCACCGAACAATGCAACGTTTAATCCGAATCGCTCGTGGTGATTGTTCTACATTTAATACCGATCGATCACGGGAGCGTTGAGGTGTATCTCTCGATAAAACGAGAAATAGAACTCATATTCGCTTGGCGTTTCAAAGCGAGGCTGTTTCTTTCTTTCTCTCTCTCGTCCAGATTTTTGGTTCGGGATCATTGATCTCGGGGAGTGCAGATATACGTGTATAAAAAAATTGAGGTATATATAGGTACCCCCTTAAATCGCTCAACCGTGAACGTTTTCGATCGTTCGGCAGAGGCAATGCCATGGAGATACACGGATCTCACTTGTAGCACCGCGGATAAGAGTAAGAAACTATCGCATCCTTCGACTTTACGATCGCGTATGATGC
Source organism: Xiphydria camelus (assembly GCA_963678675.1). Lineage (NCBI taxonomy): Eukaryota > Metazoa > Arthropoda > Insecta > Hymenoptera > Xiphydriidae > Xiphydria > Xiphydria camelus. Next base: position 5,016,782 of record OY783199.1, read on the forward strand.
TCGCCGCCGACGTCGTAGCCGCGCTGCGTCGGTGAGTTAAATATGATTTATACGACGCTGTTTCGAAAATAACCGCGTGCAAGGGAGCTCGTCCTGAGAGAGAAACGTGTCGATTCATTGTGTCTAAACGCCATAAGAAGAATGTACGAATGCATTTTTGGAATTAATTTTTTCATTTAAGTGCTGACGAAATATTGAGCAAAAAATAATTGTGCTTTCTTTAATCAGTGCGAAAAATATACATTAGAGTTGCAATCGATTCTACACACACACAAGTCCCGATTTTTTGCCAAATATTAACGAATACTCCTTGAAATTCTTTTAATCTCTCGCGAAAATTGAAATCTTTGAATTGACCTCTCGAACATACTATCCGATGTATGTTTTCATGCTGATTCCAAAAATAACCGATTTATCAATGAAATCTCAAAGAAATACCAAAATATCGATAATTTTATGGGAAGAAATGATTGTTTTCGCACATAAAATAGCTGAAAACTTATATTTCTTTTGGGATATGAACCTTATAACCATGCTTTTCGTAATCAGCGTGAAAATAAACGCATAAGATAATTTCAGAGATTTCGAATTTCGAAGTGTGTCTTTGATTTTGTATTTCAAGTGTTTAATATAATCAGATACCCTATTAGCAAACCATATTTTACGTCGAAGCTCCAATTCTAAGTAATTACATAACGCGATCTCCCGAAATTAAGACGTCCGATTTCTGTCATCTCCTCACACATCCCTACGCAAACTAGTATCCACATATCGTGCCTTGAGAAAGCTCGGTTTCACGACGACACTCGGATAACATCTATCGGGGATGCATCCCCTGCGAGGGTCGGCCCCTTACAACCTGTTGCTCCGACTTTCCTCCTCCTCTTTCCATTTCATATCGGGCACCCCCCGCGTCACCTTTCGCGTCCGTCACTCTTACTCGCCCGAGACTCTCTCGGCGTTTCCCTCGGTCCCTCCTTTACGCGTCTCTCCTCCGCATTCGAGTCGCGACGGCTGCGAGCATGATGCTCTCCTGGTGCCGCGAAGGCCTCGAACGTTGCACTCTGTTGCTCCGTTCTTCTCGCCTCCTCGCGTCGCTTCTCGTTCGAGGAGGAGAGCCCGCTGCGGTTTCCCCTAGCGCAGCTTTCGTCCAGTCGATCGTGCCGCGCTTCAGTCACAGCGCGGCTCTTTCCTCTTCCGTCCCTCGGCTTTCCTTTTCTCGCGCGCTAAGACGCGAGTCCTCTTCCCTCGTTTCGTCGAGATGGATCGAGCCTCCACCGGCTACTGCTCTCTTGATCCGCGCTTCGATTCGATAGAAGAGCGCGGTCACGGAATTTCTTGTCTTTCGTTTGTTCTGCCGTGAGGGGTCTTTCTCTCTCGTTCTCCCTTCCTCTTTGTCGAGTCTTTCCGACGAAAGGGTTCGTCCGCCAGACGAGATTCGCATTGTTGTCTGCGACTGAAATCCCCCCTGGCGTCGTCTACTCGATCTGAGCGGGAGAGGCTGGCCTAGTCCCAGTGAGAGCGTGTCCCAGTGATCTCCGCTCCGATTCTGGACCAAGGTGCCTCGAAAAGAGTGGCGAAATTCGGAGCACCGTCTTTGATCTCGATTATCTCGTTATCCGCGATCCCTCGATAGATTTGGTATTGAACTAATTTGTAGATCAAAGTATGATCTGCAAAAAAGCTTTGTACGAATTTCAATCAAAAGTGCACACGTTACGACATAATCGCGATTGAACATTCTTCGAGGTGTCCAGGTTTAGAGACGAGGCCTCTGATCCTCCCTGTTGAGTACCTACGCGGTAAATTGCCTTTTGAGTTGCCTTTTCTTCGCAATTTCATGAAGAAAAAGCCCTCTAAAAACCCTTGCCGGCACTCGACTTCAGCCATCCGTCCAAAGGTGGGCCAACCTCCCACAACGTCGCTATAATGACAGCTGGGCACATCACGTGAGATTATAATGCTTTGCGGCCGGACCGGCGGTCTGATTTTGCGGTTTGGAAACCGCGGAACACCCAGACGCAACCTTTCGTTGGATTATCTCGTCGCAATCTCTCTCGTCGACAGAACTATACGCGCCGACCATTTCTTCGTTCACCAGACGAGACGATGTTCGTTGAGACGCGGTGAATCCGTCGTCCGACTGGTCGGTTTAGAAAAACTGGATCGCGGGAGGAAGGAGTGCATTATACCTAGCCGAGCGCGTATAATAGATTGAGACTCGATGATGGGACGCGAGAATGCGAATTCATTTCTGACAGACGCGCGACTTCTTCGGTAACCTTGAAATCGCGGTGGAGAGAAACATTTCGTGAGGCATTTCCCGATTCTTCCTCGTGACAAAATTAACTTCCACGCGGCAATGCGCTGTTCACCTTGCAATGCGGACATTCGACGTAAGATGAGAACCTAGCAGACTGGAACCCTCCGGGCGCCTCATCGGTAGACATTACGCGCCCTTCTCAAGGTTCGACTCGATCACTCTTCGTTTCTTAGGAGCGGCTGGAGCGCGATGCAGCGGGGAATTTAAATTCGAACATTTTTTATGCGCGGCTCCACCGCGCCGGATGGGGTATTAAACCTCCTTCACGAATGCTTAATTAAAATATGTGGACCTGAATTTTTACGGATCCATGTGCCTTTCTCTTTTTCTTCTCTTTATCCGAAAAATTATTTAACCAGATAGTCTGGAACTCGAGACACGAAGATTCTCTTAAATTTTCCTTCTTCCAAAATTATTATCATCTGTGTGATTTAAAAAATTAGATATTGTATATCATACCAAATTTGAACTGAAATTAAATTAGCAAAGATAATAATCAGAAGACTTTCTAGGGATGAATCAAAATAACGAAAGAAGAGTCGATCAGCTGCTATCGGAAACCCCTGCGAATTCCAGCGTTATCCATAGATCTCGTAGTCGTTCGCGATGAAGAAGAATATCCCATTTTTTCGTCTTCGCTCTCGCTTCATCAACGAGAGTATTCCCGAGTAAGCACACCGAATAATTACTTAACCGGATACTCAAATAAGTGATACCAAGATTTTTTTTAATTTCCTTCATTCAAAATTATTATAATCTGTTCGAATCGGATTTTAAAAATTACATGTCATGCAAAAACATTAACTAAAATAAAATTAACAAAGATAACAATCAGGAGACTTTATAGCGATGAATCAAAATAACGGAAGAAGAGTCGATCAGCTGCTATCAGAAACCCCTGCGACTTCTAGCGTTATCAATAGATCTCGTAGTCATTCGCGATGAAAGAAGAACATCCCATTTTTTCGTCTTCGCTCGCATTTTATCAACGAGAGTACTCCCGAGCAAACACACCTCAGCGTCCGTAACGGCGTCTAGGCAAACGTCGCGCGCATGGTAGTGACTTACACTGTGGCACTACAGCACGTGCGTGACGTTGCGCAATCTTTTATCGCGTATAATTTTATCGGTGTACTCGCCGTAGCTGCGCGTGTGGAAACGTCGAATTCGAAATTCGAGCTCAAACCTCGACGAGATCCACACGGGAGTACACCTATGGTATACTTTGTGCCCGGACGGGTCTCCGCATCTCTCGTAATATATGCATGGATATACCTATACATATACGTATGTATACCCGAGCGTGTACGTCTACCTATATTCCGTCCTCACGAGTCGTCGAACGACGTTACTATACCCCGAATGAAGAATTACGAGCGGTCCGAGAGCTATGGACGCGATAAACCCCGTCATCCGTGTACATGGGTGTAGGAGAACGCTCTTCTCACCCGCACCAGAGGAATCCATCCGAAAGGGTTCTCTCTACGCGATGGTTATAAGTGGTCCGCCGATATAACGTGACGATTGGGTTTCAACCCAGTGACTCTCAATCGCGATTGATATGTAATCGAAGGTACAGTTAATCGAATATTTCAAACTATCAGATCGAAAGTATTTTTTATTCCATCTCATGGCTGTGAGCTCTTCTTTAAACATGCATGTATATTTGCTTGGATACTCACGCAGATATGTACATATTTATCATATGAGGCTAAACTTACTCGTCACGAAATAAACTTCAATCGCTATTATCTCAATATTTATGAACTTTTAGCCTGTATCGATATAAGACTTTATTCTAGATAAAAATGTAATCTTCAAGAAAGTATCATACAAATACGATCCAAAGGTCATGGGTAATGAGATAATAGTAATTGAAGTTTATTTCCTGGTGAGTAAGTTTAGCCTCATATGGTACAATAACACAGATATGTGATATTCTCGTAATACTAATATTGCAATATATTGCAACATTATTATAACAATCTACACCTGAATTTCAATTATTCTACTTACTCAAATGGAGTTCGGAGAATCGACTGCACCAGACCGAATATTCCATTATTATCAGATAACCGAGACGAAACGCATACGCCCGGTTATACCAACTAATTGTGCAGCCACTTACGGAGCATCTTAAGATCGCTGTACGGTACATGACGCAAAGCGTGAAGAGCTGCCGATCAACGTGTAATTGCCTTCGGGAGGGAGAGAGCGATTACCTGCTTGTAAATATTAATATCGACGCGTTACTCGCAATCAACCACTCGGCCCCTACTCTCCGCTTGCACCATTTCGGGGGCGCGTGGATCTCCTTTTTTTCCGAACGTGCCACGCGTGAAGGATGCATTTTTAACGGCTGATTCACGAATGACCCGTGCGTGAAAATGCGGAGATTTTTCGAGAGTTCAGTGTGAAAGAAACACGAGATAGGGGCGCGTCATCCCCCCGATTTTATGCTCCCTTGAAGAGTAGGCGAGGACTGCAGTAGGACCTGTTCGTTGAGGAATGCTAAAGATCCCATTATAGTAATCCCTCGCGTGTCGTGTATTCATACCCCCCTTTGCCCTTCTCGCGCTCGACCAACCCTCCTTGATCCATTGTGCCGGTTATTATTGTTATTATTCCGAGGGATCGTCCTGTAGTGCGCTGATGGGGATGCAACGGGGTGATCTATTATACCTACACTGCACTTCTATGCGCTTACCTGCTCGAATGAGTTACTGTAGGATGGTTCAAATTTAATTTATTCTTTAAGTCGCTTCAGAATTAAAATTATTTCCATTCGTTTTTCGTCGAAAATAATTTAAAATTATTGCAGTTACGTAATTTATTTTTTGATGTACCTTATTTCCTTATTAATTTCAAATATTTTTAGTTCCCCTTCCTTGGGAGTAATTAAAATTTTCGTTTAGGAAATAAGGACATGGTGTAGAATATTGAAAAATATTTTATTTCGCTCCACAGAAAGGGTTATTAATTACTCCATTTATCCAATTTACGCATAACTCTTCAATCTCGAAATTATAAGATTTCATAATGGCATTCTTAATTAACTCCCGAAGAAAAAAAGTTAGGAAATAAATGAGAATTATAACAAAGTCAATTTTATTACCGATACGTCTTCCTCTTTATCTTTCAACCGTCTTCTTCCACTGCTTTATTCATTATGGCGAACAGCCGGATTCCTTGAATTTTTTCTGATAACAAGAATTTGCCCCAAAACCCTCCTACGATCTATCAACGTCAGTGGCTATCGGGATGGCTGTTTCGAGATTGCGAAATTAATTCTCCAGCTTCTCCGAACACATTGAATTGTTTATGCCTCCCGATCGGAAGAGCACGTTGATCGAAGATCTCTCCGTCAATATTTCTTAAGCAGAAGATATCAATTGATTCTCTCACAAAATCTGTAGAGCAGCCTATATCCATGATTATTAGTTCTATCATTTTTTTCAAACCAGAAAAAGTTTATTATTTTCCTCGCACGGAGTTTGATCGTCACTGGTACCACGCTGAGGTTTCGAGCGATTTTGGCCGTTAACTGGGGCCTCCAGTTTCAGCTCCTAGTTCACAGAATCCCGCAGTTTGTAGTAGATTCCTGGCTTGATTGCTCTCTAATCTGTAATGGAATCGCTTCGCTCGCGTCGCAGATGAGAGAGCATCCACGGAGAGAATGTCATAGGTTGGACGCCGTAGGTTATAGGTGGATTGAAAAGGGTATATCGCAACCGCCGTGCTCCGTATAGCCAGGAGTTTACTACTGCAATTTTCCAGGACAAAGTCGTCGATCGAACCCGTTAATTATTTCGTATTTTCACAAAAATCGTTCCGTCGGAAAGTGCTCTTCTACCACAGATGCGTTTCTGCGATTCTCTCCAAATAAATTTCATCGCGTGGGTCCCAAAAATCGCGCACGCAGAAGCATAATAAAATTAACAGTATTCCAAATAAAAACATTCAACGAACCCATTAAAGGCCGGGCGAACACAAAAGGAGGCGTAGCAAAGGAGCGAGCGAAACGATCAGATCTGCAATTCGGATGCCGACGTGCACGAACCGACCCCGCCGTTAATCGCACCTTCGATTACCTTAATTAGAGATCCTTTTTTAAGGAGATCGTTACACAATTACTTTTTCAAAGAATTCTCACGCACTGCCTTCGGTTAGCAACAACCTTGTCACATTCTGAATCATTCTCTCGGGCTCATTGTGCCCCTATACATATATCGGCGCTTTTTTTTTTCTTCGAAACTGTCAGCAGTTGCATAAGAACGCAACCGGTTGTGCGCTCTAATATCGCGCGGTTTTTGCTCTTTCCTCGCTCCTTTCCGACCGCGCCCTCGACCCGAAAGCGTGACTAGGTGGAAGAACAAACGAGTCGTGTTTCGGCGATGACCTCTCGCGCTGCACTTGGCAAATATATCAATTTATATGCGCACCTGCGAATTACTCCAGAAAGTAAATTTGAACGAACGCTTGTTTCTACGAAATTAGTTTCTCGCGTACATTTCTCGAAATATGCGGAGAAAATTGTGAAATGTACGATAAAGTGACGGGTCTGACATGATTGAGGTCCGTGTTATCCCCGGGGCGTTAACCGTGTACGTACGGTACATACGTAGTATATTCCGCACTGTGCGGCGATACGTCGTGTTTCGCCGTTCCGAGCGCACGTGGTTCAGTTGGTTGTTTGCATTTCCGCTCGGAGCAATTAGAGTGGTCGATACACCGCGGCTGCTGCACAGCCACCTTTGTAGTATACTCCTAACGGTGCATGGCAGAAGCGCTAAGTCGTCTTGCGTGCTCTTCCCGTAGGAATTCGTAAGCCACGGCCATTAACTCGGATTTACATACCACCAAGCGCGTTGCATCATGCCACGGCCACCTGTGAATCTTTAGAGAGAGAGAGTGACCAATAGAGTTAGAAAAAGACGGAGAGTAGGTAACGAGATTTGTGGTTTTTTAGAAACCACATTACCGCTGCCACTGAGTTTATGGGTTGGGTTAACAGTAGCCACGGGACCGCCCGTGATCGAGGTTCTCCGATGCCCCGGGTTATGAGGTACGGAGATTTACGTATTTACATAAATTGAGGGCGTTGCACCAGAAGACCGAGTATCAATATTTAAGTGCCTAAGAATTGATATGGATCTTATCTTCGTTTTCTTAAAAAAAAAATATCTGACATTTTTTTGTTCATATGTCGTGAAAATTTATTTAACGAAATTATATTACATTAAATTAGAAGTCGTGAAACAGTCCTTGAAAAAAATATATATCTCACGTACAATTGATATGTGCTGAATCTTCGTTTCCTTGAAAGAAAATCAAATATTTCATATTTTTTAACATAAATCATGAAAATTTAATTCACGAAATTATATTAAATTAAATTTGAAGTCGTGAAACAGCCCTTGAAAAAAAATGTCTCACGTGCAATTGATGTGCGCCGAATTGTTGTTTCTCTGAACAAAAATCTGATATCTGATATTTTTTAATATAAGAGTCGTGATTTATGTGACGAAATAATATTTAATTAAATTTAAAGTCATGAAACAGTCCTTGACAAAAAAATGTTTCACGCGCACGCGCGAAGTATTCCCCTTCTTGCGACTAATCGCCCATGCAGACTCCGATGGTCCAGACGTGCGACCGCATCTCGTTGTGTACCACAGGTCGCGCCGCCGACCCGGAAGAACCGTTACGCGGGGCGTCTCGCGTGCGCACCTGTCACGCAGCGCGACAGGTTCGTCGCTTCGACTATCGAACGACGATTTCAGGAAGTCGAACCGCGTGAATGGTGCGGCTCACTTGCTTGAATGAAGACCGAGAAACGAGCGGTTTACAGAAGAACCGCGGGAAAAAAGGGGCGGGGTGAAGAAGGCGAGAAAGAGGCTGTGACAGCCAAACACGTTGAAGACACACGTTTAATGGGGCAATTTGTCATACTCTCCCGTCGCGGCTGAGCGCGTCCACCTTGTGACTCCGCGAGGCTGGCATCGAACTGGCGCTTGACTTTTCGATAGTGATATTTTTAATGGGAAGGCTTATCGAGTCGTCCCATTCGCATGCTAAGATACTTTGGGTGCTCTCGAACGGCCTTCGACCCTTTTTCGTGTGAATTTCATGTGGGGTGGACGTGCTATCGTCTTTGGCACGCTATTAAATAGATGAAATTATGCTGTACAGAATTTTAATAAATTCACTACACATTCATTACACAAAAGTATCGTAAATTTACAAATTTGACGCGGCAGACACAATACAAACAATTATGAATTTTACAAATATTTGTTTGAAGAAAACTTAACCGTTTATTAAATTTACTAAACTTGTATAGTAATATTAATGCCGAAATTTAAATATATGCTAGACATTATATTATTATGCATTATATAGATATATTATTATAGATATATATTTCGCTGATTTAAAAAATCAGAATAACGCTTTTCTATAAATTTCCCAATAGGAACAATCAGAAATGTTTAGCACCGCTCCAAAGAATTCGTCCGTTTCGAGTGGAAATTGCTTTCTAATTAAACGGATCGATATGTCGTCCGGCATATGTACCACGCGATGGGAAACACGAAACGCGTTCGCAGGTGTACACGACAGTCGCGCATGAATGGTGTGGTGCTTCTATCTTCATTAATTAGCATCAACTCACGTTCCCTCTCCCTTCCGTCTCTCCTGACCTACGGCGATGTTAAACTAACGAGACAGTGCGTGCAGTGATGAGGCCTCCAGTTGAATTGAAAGATCTGCACATCCGGTGTGGTTATTAGCCACATATCGACAGCAGCCACGTCGCGGTGCATTATCAAAAATATCTGACAGTGCGAAAAATTTGTGACAGTCACAAAATAGTTATTTTCGTTATTAGGGCGTGAAGCGCTGTTTCTAACGAGTGTGAAGTTTGCCGCACGAGCGAAGCGAGTACGGCAATCACACTCGTTAGAACGGCGCGAAACAACCGAATAACGAATTCTATTTTTTGTCACTAAGTGTCAAATACGAGGTTGACGATTTCACGCACTGCGCAGGTTATTTCACGCACTGCGCAACTTTTCACGAATTGATGTGTGAAAGATGATTTCACATGCGTCGAGGACGCCCATGAAACCGAGTATTTGACACTGAGTGACAAAAAGTCAATTGACACACTAAGAAAAAGGATGTTTCAAAATATAATAATCAATCCCGGAAAGTATGGGGGAAAAACTCCAGGTAAGAAATGTAGTGATGCGACAATTATGAATTTGGTTAGATACTATACTATGTAAGACTTATATTTACGACTGTGATAGAATTAAATTTTATTTTCCGAGTATTAATCGGAATTCATAACTGCATTGTCACTGGATTTTTTACCTGAAGCTTTTTCCCCATACAATGCATTTCGGAGTCGAGATTTTGACTGATGAGGAGAACAAAAAAGCTGAGAATAAGAAAGAAGCCATATGAGGCTAAACCTACTCGCTAGGAAAGAAACTTCGATCGCTATTATCTCATTATTTGTGAATTTTTGGCCTACATCGATATAAGACTTTGTTATAGATAAAAATGTAATCTTCAAAAAAGTATTAGGTATATAAATATCAGCCTAAAGTTCATAGATAATGACATAAGACTGATCGAATTTTTTTCCCGGTGAGTAAGTTTAGTCTCATATGATGTGTTCTGTATAGGATTTAAATTCACGTCTGACACAGAAGTTAATTTTATACAGTATGGTATTTAACCGAATTTATAACTGTCCTATCACTAAATTTCTCTCTTACCTGGAGTTTTTTCTCCGTACTTTTGAGGATTAATCGCTACATTTTGAAACATCACTTTTCTCAATGATCGATCCGAGAATAACGAACGAATAGTGATACCACGCGTGATCATATGGACCATTGGAGTCTTCTCCAACTTCAACCGCAGTTTGCTTTTTGCACGAACGCAAATGAATACCCGTTTCCTATCAACACTCGTGTTCTTCACTCGCCTGCTTTTTCCGCACCACCCGCTGCAGTTGAGAACGCTACGGCTTTATAGACGTCCAGTTGATGAACGACCCGAAGCGGCCGTGCAGTCTGCTCGTGAAATTATGCGTCGGCATCTCACTGTTTGCATTAGCAATTTTACGTACGAAACACAAGCGAGTGAAACGTACCACACCATCTCGACTCTCCCTCTTCTTTCTTTCTCTTTCTCCCTTTCACATCCTGCCGTCAGTGATGAATGGCCGCTGCGCTTTGCTCGCGCAGTTCAGTCGTTATATCTGTATTGCCGCTATCTCGTATCTATATAAGAAATGCTCATTAGTGGCACACGTAAAATTGCCTTTCCCAGAAGTCCTCGTGATTTTTGCACGCAGGTACCTTCAGCACTTTTTCTCGTCGCGATGCTTTACGAGCGAATTCATACGTATAGATATATCGTAGGTACGGTACGTACTTCCGTCGTCAGAGTTTCGACACGGAAACCATCGAGCCGTAGCGTGTACCTTGACGCCTGACGCAAGGATTGCCTGGTACTCTCACTCGACAATAATGCGCTCGATTGTTTGCCCTCGAGAGGCTTGCATTTCACCGAGTCATCCGTTCGATCGACACGTCGATGAATCGCAGTTGAATGCACTCTCGGCGTCGGAGGTCTTGACATTTGCCCAACGCAGGTGACTCTCGCCGTGTACCTGTATCTAATTCTTTCGAACCTCGGCGCATCCTCCGCTCCGAGTTCAATTAGAGACCATTAAAGCGTTATGTAAGAATCATTTAAACGTTACCCTCCAGAATCGATTGCAACGATGACCGCACAGCATTCCATATTGGGAAGCTGCAATTCAAAACTCGGTGTCTCCCGAAATTTGGTGATTATGACTTGTGATTGCATCGCCTCATCCGATGACACAATTCGCGACGACACGCGCTGGTCGTTATGCCGAGTAATCGTAACGAGGTTGCGGGATGAAAGTAAGCAGGCGAGGCTTATGGTGATCGTTGGGCCTGCTTTTTTGGCAAATAGCAGCGGGTTAAAAAGAAACGAGGCTGTATGCGTTGGCGTGGTTTGCAAAGTGAGTTCAATGTGCTCGACTGCTGGAAGGTGTCAACTGATGCATATCTACATGTAACTTATCGTTATGATGTAGGCATCGTTACTTGTGCAACGTTAACATCAGTGAAAGTGTGTGTACCAAATGAATTTTCATCTCAGTCCAGTTCAATTTCGAGCCTCTCACACATGGCACATATGAGTATACGACTAGATGAAGATGTAGATACAGCCGAGATCGTGACCGTACGCGGTTACCAGGGCAAACACGAGTCACGGTGTGACTTATGGCTGACCGCTCTTACACCGACACCGCCAGCATTTCTCGCCGCAGTGTGATCACGCGATATTCAAAATATACGGGTGGTAAACCTTAATAAAAAGTCGGTACTCGACGACCCTTGCGGCTGTATCGCAGACGCATAACGAATCGAGCGAAAAGGGTCGAGGTGAGAGGAGCTGCGAAAAATCTCCGAAATTAGGGAACGTGTAATTTTCGGTGGGGCGAACGCTCCGTGTCGTCGTACTCGTTGATTCAAAAATTCCTTTCAGAATAGGTGGTGAATTAATGTATCGTTGTAAACCTAAATTTGCACTAATCTGCAGGTGGCAAACTTTAGTAATTAATTTCGTAAAAAATATTATAATTACAGTAACAAACAATTGCTCATTTTATTCCATTTAATAAAGAATAGAAATGACTATTTATTAAAATTTTGAAAATATTAAGCAGGCAGAGGTTATTTCTCTTCCAGGACTTTCAATCGTAATTATCTCCTTAATCATAAACTTTCAACCGTTGATGCTGTAACACTTTTTGAACATAAAATTATGATTTTCAATAAAGTCTTATAAAATAATTACCTAAAATTTATTGGTAAGAAGATATAATCGCGATTTAACCGGAAGTCTCTCTGAAGAAAAATATACACACGTTGTCTTTCGTCTACACTGATATTTAAATGCAGAACAAAAATTACCGCACCTTGCACATCGCACGTAGTGCTGTTTCTTTCACAATTTGAACTTTCGACGACTTTCTTCGTCACCTCCGTGTGTGGCCGTAAACCCACCGTACGGGACTCAATCCAGGGCCACAAGTGGGCATTGTTGCCGCGTTATCAACGCCGTTATACAGCGTGCATTCAGCGTACGGTCACGGTGCAATTGACTCGGGATGTCTGGCGGGAAAGGGACCGCGATAACTCCGTGCTCGATGCCGCCTCTTCGTGTTAGAATCGTCAATGAATCGAACGTTTCTCGGTAGAGGATTTCGACAAACTCGCAGTCTTTCCGTGTCCGAGCGAAAATATCGCGAGAAAGAGAATGGTCAAGTCGTAGGCAGAATGGATACACCCCTCGAGGAAGACTTATGTTAATGGCAGCAAATACGATGAATCCATTTGAGAGCTTCGGGAACCTAAACCGTACAAGTAAAACACACACGGAAACCGACTCCTACTGTACAATAGGTCTCGCTCTGCCCCCCCCCTTGCCCCCTGACATTTTCGAAACACAGAAGATGAAGTGATTCATAACGTACCTAGTTAGACACTAGGTTTAAACCGCGCGTGACTAAAAATAGTGGTTACATGCGCGATGCGCGCGGGCTACGATGAAACCAGCTGGCTAATTTGCTGCTTATTTTTTCGGGGCCCAAGCAAAATATCGAGAAGCATATACGATCTTTCTATCCCGGCGAAGAGTTCGTGGGCGAAGTTTTGAAAATTCCTTGCTAAAAGTGCCCTCGTACTTTCGCAAGGAGGAAAGTGGGTTTAAACTGTCGGTCTTACGCTCAGACCGAAGCGAGTTTATCTCGAAGGTTGATATACATTCTCCAAAAAACGTTAGAGAATTTGAATCCTATAGGTGATTTATATATAATAAATCTATAACATAGATAATATTAATAGATTTTATATACATTTATAAATAATAAGAACATTCGAAGTGTTTTTCCGGTAAACTGCACCTGCATTTTTTTGTGAAACGCACAATTAAATAGGCAAACATCAGAATTTTTACACTCATTTTATGACTGCAAGATTAACATTTTTTAGCTTGCAATAAATTTGAATAATGAATATTTCCAACCACTTATATAAGGAATCTAAACATTGAAAAAGTAATCACTGTGCTAGAATTAGTAACGATTCGAATGTTACGCGAAAGTAAATAGCCATAACTCACCTTTTATATTAATACGTGTAATTGATATCAGAAGGTCGTAGGAAATTATTCCTCATCTGCAAATCGTTGGATATCCGCGTGGCACGCAAACGTGCGTTTCTAAACCAACTAACACTTCGATGAAATAAATTCATCGTAAACATTAGACCTCCGGAGTGCAATTAAGTATTTGTTTAGAATTAGTCTCTCTGGAGTCCAGTGTTCATCTATTTCTCGACGTTCGTACCGAGTGAAATTTGTTGTAACGGCATACGAATGTGCCATAAAATCTCCGCTTCAAAATATTCCAAATATTTAATACGTTCCGCATCGCGTGCGTTCGATACATCTATAGACGCAGTTTAATCATTATCTAATCGTTAACGCCCTTTCAACGATCCCCGGTTATTCCCACCGAAAGTAGGTCACCATTTCATTTATAGAAGAGCACAGAGTCGGGACGTTTATATTTCACAGCTTAAACAGACCTCGTTACCTTTCCTCGGACTTCGACCTGTTTTTAACTCGCACCCCTTTTTTTCCATCCGCGCGTGCGCGCCTTCCAGGCATTTCAATCGCTTTCGTAATGAGCGATGCCCGCTAGGACTTACCTACCTTAACTACCGCTCGACTACCGCGGATTTTAATCCTTAAAGGCGAAGGACTCGAGAGAGAGTCGCGGAAAAGGGGAAGAACAGATTTTTATTTCCGTTCCTCTGTTCTCCTCTCTTCGCTCTCCTCGTATATAATACTTCAAACGAACGTTTTACGACATTCCCGTTCGTCCTGAAAAGAGAAGGAAACATATCCGAAATATAAATCGCAGGTACATAACGTAACACGTGTATGGGTACTTCGACGGAGGCTCGTTAAATGCGCCGCGGAACTGTACTCGTATAATATCCGACTGTGTTATGTCCGTAACCCGAGAATCCAACGCGGCGAATTTATAGAAATTTATTCAGGAACCTCTCTCAAATGCCACACACATGCACACGGTATTTGCTACACGAGCGAGTACCTACTATTCGTCGGATGATGTATAAGTACCTGTATACATATGAGCACGCACGCGATAGATAACCGATGTGAACGGTCTGCCGTATTCGGTGTTCGTTAGGAACTATTTATATACTGCTACACTATTTATATGCTGCGTCGAAGGTGTCGGTGATACAAATTAAATTTCTTGAACTATTGAAACTATTTATTTTAAATTCAAATCAAGATTTTTTTCAAATTAATTCACTGGCATTCGTGATAATAATTAATAGGGATTAATTGAATGGGCTTCTTAGGGTTCTAAAGCATTTCTTCGTTATATACTAAATAAATTAATTCTATATTCCTAGAAGTAGGAGGAAAAAATATATGTCCTATATATAGAAGCTGTCAATAGGCCTGCAGCAAATGGCGATAATTTGCCGAACGTTATACACATTTAATCCGCAGTAATTTTTTCCTGGGGCGAATTTTGCCTGCGAAACGAAGAGTGGCGAATTAAAATATCCCAAATCGCCAATGACTGACGAATTCTGTTACGCCCCATCATTTCTTCGGGGCCAAAGTTTGTTTTCCTACAAATCCAAAATTCGACGGCTCGCCGGGTGCTTGCCCTCATTGCGAGAGAAAGGTCATCGAATTTGAACCTACGAAACGTTCCACGTGCGGCGAACGTATACATTATATTTGCTCGACTTGACACTTGGCGTGCGAAGGAAGCGCAGGTATATATAGAGGCCTGCTGGCGAAAGTCGTTTATTGATGTAGTCAATTTTATATCACGCGTTCTAAACAGTTTCTCAACATAAAACGGCATTTCTATGTATAGGTACACATGCGAAATTCGAAGAAACGAACGACCAGCGAAGGAATTCTATAACTCATTGATAAATAGGGAAAATCGTCTCAATAATAGTCACGGAATCCCCGTGCGCGAGAATAGAGAGGAAATTTTTGTTGGCAGAACCATTTTTCTTATACAATATCTAACAAAAGGTATACCCTTGTAATTGTAATAAATGACCATTTTAACCTACAGAAAATATTGATAAGTATACTGAGAAAAATAATTAGGTTAAAATAACAAAACGCATCTAGTTTGACGCGTTTAGTTATTCTAACCAAAATACTGGACAGTTGGACCAAGCATTTAAATATTCTGACCAAATATTTAATTATTCTAACCAAGGAGTGGTCAGTTTAACTAAACACAGATGGAGAGAATCCATATTTCACCAAACAGTTTGGTCATCATCTCCAAGATTTTGGTTCAATTGACCAAATTTGTTCCTCATTGCATCATGATGCACTCGGTATACTATCTCGTTTTCTTCTCTTCTCATAAAGTACTAGTAGATATATCTACGTACTTACTCAACTCCCAGGAATGCATATATGTATATATATGGTCGAATGAAACATTTCAACGCGAGGCGAAAGTATAGAAAAGACTTTTCCTAACAGGAAATAGCACTATCCTTAAATCGTGCTTCTATCAGATCAGAAGACGTGTGTGTCGATAAGATTTAAAGGTACAGATCGAAATGTTGCTTCCTTCGCGTGTGCTCGGAAGCAAATCTGACGATGAGAAATAAGGAGAAGGAAAAGGTACAAATCGAAAGGGGATGGCGGAAAGGCACGTCGCTGCTACGTGTGCATTTGGCTGGCGGTGCAGATGCGGTACGTTCGAGCTGCAGGTGGACGCACGTGTGGGTCGTTGGCGCCCTTATTCCGCGCGTGCATAAATCGCATGTGTACATAGGTATACCGAGTGTACGAGCACGCGCTGGCTACAGAGCAGACAGCGCGGCGCTGTGATCTCGCGACCAGAACTTTCGCAATGTGCATCCTTCGAAGCGGGTTTACTGCACCGGAGTCGGGCCTCGGGATTATTCGTGGCTGTTTTACCTTCGCTTCGCGGCAGCCTACGGCGTTGCATATCTTCTTACGCTTTAAGAAACGCGATGCTGTGCGACGGAATTAAATTAAGGTGCCGATAAAGAAACGGAAAAAGAATATTTGCAGGGGATACGGCAATACTTTAAGTTGTAATCATAATAATTAAAAATATGGCAGCACTGAGAAAAATAATTAAATTAAAATGATAAAACGCATCTAGTTTGACGCGTGTAGTTATTCTAATCAAAATACTGGCCAGAGTTAAATCAAATATCTAGTTATTCTAACCAAATTTTTTAGTTATTCCTACCAAACGTTTAATTTTTCTAACCAAAAATTAGTCAATTTAACCGAACAGGCGGAAAATTCATATCTCACCAAATGGTTTAGTCATCATTTTCAGAATTTTGGTTAAATTGACCAAATTATTTTTCTCAAAGTGAAGTAAATAATCATATTGCTTGCACAGCATCCGTTAAATATTTCTTTAATATACAAGAATACAGGTGCAGGGGTCAACTTTTAGTGCCAACGTCTCTCCTGAAATGTCGTGACGTGGTATTTGAAATGGCCACTCACTCCATATTAAAAAATTAGGAATAAGAGTCGTTGTGTGTGGTCTTGATCGTTTCGCCTGATCGGAAACGCTGCAGCGGCGTCATCTATCACTCTCGTGCACTATTCGCGTTTTGTTTTAATCGAATTCTCAACGACCACCGCGGAAACGTGAGCCACGTGCAGCGAGTCCCGGCTAGGCGACAAGGTCGCCGCTTCTTGGCTGTTCCGCTTCTAATTGGCGTGCCGATGGAGTAATGTATCTATTTTCAGCACTCGCAGCGTGGTTCGTTCGCCTAAAAAAGGCGCTCCTTTCTTTCTAGCAGCTCCGTCGCGCTGACTTTTTTTCTTACGCGATAAGATCAATTGAAGTCGCGTTCCACTTGCGACGCCGCTTTGAGCTCCGGTGTCGTGACGGAGATTTATATGCCATTACAGCGGATTTTGAAACCATTTTTTCGTTGATTTCATATCGCGAAATTGATCAATGCGGACGGGCCGTTATAGGTGTTACATGTATCCATTCGCAAGTATTACATATGTACCTACCTAATTATTATGACCTCGCGTGTGTACCAAAGTCCGTCAAGGTTCAGCTGCAGGGTCCTTGCTCCTACTGAGTCACGTTCCGGCGAGAAATCAGTTTTAAACTCTCGTTGCTGGCTTAATATTTCTTTCGCGATTGAATCTTTGTTTAATTTAATTTTAAATCCAACTTACTCTCTGGAGATTACAGCCAGAGAAGATATTTGTTAAAAGTACGCGTATAATTCTTCATATCTACAGTAACAGTGACATAGAAACAACGGTTAACTAACGAGCACCGTGTTCCTAATTAAAACGCAGCCTTCTAACGGTTCAAAAATTTCCTTATTATCTTCAAGCGAGCCAACGTTGTAAGTACGTACATCTACAAATAAGTGGGTGCGCCTTGTTCGTCCATACGTGGAGCGCGATACCAAAAAGATGAGAAGAAAATCGAGAGAGATGTATAGTCAAAGCACGCTTAATTAATTTCTTATGCACAGGCCCGATATTAGAGCTGCAGCGGGTCGCTCCACTGTCCGATCGCTTCTGGTCGCAGCCCTATTGACATGTCCAGAGAGTGTGATAATTATACCAGCAGCACTTCCGATCGGATGTGTGTGTGAGCCCGATATATATTAATTACTAACCGAAATGCAATGGGTGAAGCAACCCTCGTTACCTTCTTACACGTATTAAATTAGGACCACGTTGAAATTTCTTTGTAATACCCGAAAAACCCTTGATAGGGAAAAAAAGTAGATGTATTGATGAAATCTTAAAGGAATGCCGAAACGTTAATTATTTTATGGGGAAAATAATGTTCTCATACATGAAATCGCTGGTATCTTATTTTTTTTAGATATAAACTTAATAACCGTACTTTTCGTAATCAGCACAAAAAAATACACAAGATAGGGTGGTCTAGAGGTTTCCATTTTTGGCAAAATGACAAGAAACAAAAATGTACCCCTTGAAATTTTTCAATTTTTCACAAAAATCGAAGTCTTTGAAATCAAATTGCTGATAGCCTTATCTTATGTATTTTTTCACGCTAATTCCGAGAATCACGAATTTAATTGACGAAATCTCAAAGAAGCGCCAAGATATCACCAATTTTCTGGAGAAAATCATAATAAATCGACAATAATTCTACCGCTTTTGAATTTCCCTGAACTATACGTTTTTGATTTTGGATTATATAGTACCTACTTATCACATTCGCGTTCATATGCGGTGCCCGATTATGTTTAGCGTGGGCACATGACACACGGGACAATTTCCAACGAGACACTCAATCGCGAAGACGTAGTTTCCGTCCAAAAAAGTAAAACAACCATCATCCCCTCGTCGATTAATAATGCCATGGACACCTCCGCGTGACACACCGAACGCACTTAAAAATGCACCGCCACCATCGTGATATCCAGGAATCAACACGGAGTCGCAGTTCTCCGCCTCTCGAGCCTTTAATAATTCTCCGCATTCCTTGTTTTTGTCATTTTTTTTCTGTGGACCAGGTCCTCGTCAGCGCACGTACCCTCCATACTGAAATATGCACATACGCGAATGACGCGATCACCATACGGTACCACGGCGCACCGCCCCACACCATTTCTCGGCTCTCGCATACTTTCCCAAACGAATACACGAGCGTATACCCGCATACATACCGAGATGCAATATTCAGCAGGTTCGCGTTGCTGTTACCCCGTTGCCGCGGTTTCACGGCTACAATGCCGTAGCCTCATCGCTGGAGCACGAACGAAATGAACCGCAAACGAGCGTGCGTACCCACGAAACTGAATCACGGCCAGTAATAGCTGTATACATATGTATAAATGGCCATATAATCGACACAGCGAAATAAAAATAATTGGACGGGCGATTACCGGATGGCGGGGTAAACTAGTTAGACGAGGGGTGGGTTTCCCGGAGGGTTCCTTCGAAATTAAAACTATGGGCCTCTAGCTCTCATCAGACACGTGCGGTAAACGATGTACCGCAGACGTAATAGTCGGATCTTGAATGCGCTGTGATTGATGCCCATCGTTCTTTCTGTTTGGGCCTTTCAACGAGCCTCGAGCAAAAACTCATTGAATTGGGTCTTCGAGTTTTTTTTTTCTTCACCTTGCGAAACCTTTTAAGGGGCTAAGATGTGAGTATGAGCTGGTATTCGTTGATGTAGATGTGGTCCATATGCTTGCATATGTGCAGAGATATTTTAGAACCGTCCAGCTGACGACAGACCGTGAAATTGATATGGAACTGGACTCTGAAATAAATTTGGCGCCGTAAATCTAGCGCTACTTCTATACGCGGTTTCTGTGCGCGCGTTCTACTTCGATTTTTATGCTCTGACAAATGAAATATAATACGCGACGTTATACACTGAGAGAAATAATTGCTAGTATCAAAAAAAAATGCTCTCTTCAATCAAAAACATGATATAATTGCAGGATCAATACATGGTTTCCTTCGTGAAAACAAATATTTGTTAGGCTCAAGTAACTGTTTTTTTCGCGCAGGAAAAATTTCTCATCTCAACGAAGGTGTTCTTGAATCAAGACTACCGAATGTCGCACGGAAAACCGATCAGGTGGGGGTCTTCTGAATTTCTTAATGAATCAATCGAGCATCGTCCAAGCAGTGCCGAGTTCAAATTCATAAAGCCCCCACCTGATCGGTTTCCCATGCGACACATTCGGTATATATTATTCAACCAAGAATCAGCATTCTTAACAATTTGTATATTAAGATCATAATATGTTCCTGGTTTAAGAAATATTTCTTTGACACCAGCAATTATTTCTCTCAGTGTAGTGACATTACAACGTGTTGGTTTTCTCGGGCACTAATTGTCTAGATTCTCCGAGTGTCGAAGTAGCTCTAGTTTACGGCACACCGAAAGAGCCTCTTATAGCTACATATTTCCAGCCCAACATGGAAGTCACAGCTATAAGTACATATTTTCTAGTCCTTTATCTCCCCACTCCTTCGCGCTTTCTCAGTCTCTCTCTCCCTTTCCCTCCCTCCTTCCTACGCGGTAGTACATTTTTTCTATAGTTCTCACCAGTCTTCCGAGTTATCGCGTTGGGGGCAAGACAGGCTGGCACGCCGATTAACAACCCTTCAGATTACTCGCTCCTCCCTTTCCTTGTCAGCATCCCGTGGCCGGCACGTTCTTCCTTTCTCTCTTGAACGTATAATTGGTTACAACCACTTACAGCTCAGCTCCGACTGAGAGAGAGATACGAGCGAATCTTAATATTCAGGGTGTCCTGCTTCGATCGGTGATAACCTCTTGAATACCTGAATACCGGCACGAGGAATGTCGGAGAATTACGTGGGATAGCGATAACTAATGAGATTTATCGCTCCGATCGGGTCTAACCTTTCATTGGCAATTAACAAATCAGCTAAGTGATTTAATTTAACGAGATGTTTCCTTCAGCTATTCAGTTTACGGTTATTTGCTACGTCAAGAAGGTACATTGAAACCATGATAACTTTAAAAAAAATAATTTATAGCTATGAATCGGTTGAATAAAAATTTTCATTGAAATTGATTTGAAATATCTCTACTAAAGCGGATATTTTTGATTCCATTTAATCCGGAATTGTGTAACGCACTTGGCTAATAATTGAAAATTGAAACGATAGCCACACTACGGATTAATACCTTATTCTATTATCATCGTTCATTATAATTCCCGTCAGAGTCGATCTCGCACTCCAAAAGGTCAAGTCGTTAGAAATAACATCCGCCGCGAGGATGAGAGCCACCGTTTTTCGAAACGATCCCACTAATTTCCCGGTTCCCTTTATACAATCGGCCCGGGGAACCGAGAGAGTCGCCAGGCATCCATCCGAGCCGAGATAATCTTCCGGGACCCTCGAGATGCCATCATCCTTACCTCTCTGTCGCCTCGAGTACGCCTGGACGAAACGAGGAGCACAAACTGTCAGCCACTCCGAAAGTGTCGTAACTCAGTGTGGTCTCGAGTCCGTTATATTCTTTGGACTCCTCCTGTGCCCTTTCTTCAACTCCGTCTCTTTCTCTCTCTTTCTCTCTCTCGACACCTCTTAACATGGCGATATCGCAGCCTCCGGATCTTCGATCCTTGACACTCTCTCTTTCTTCTCGGTTTTGAATTTCCTCGAGTTTTTTGGAGTCAACAGTGGGCGGTACTCGAAGTACATCCTGCTATCTCGCCGGTCCATACCTTTCCCTTCGAACCGAGAAGCGAAAGGGGGAAGATGCTGCGGAGTCGAAAGGCTGCAACGGATCATTTGTTCGTTCGTTCAAGTGCCAGCGACATAACACTCGAGCTTTGTTTATGCTTCCGATGTTTATTTGCCCGTTGACACGTGTTCTCTACCTGGAATATTCCAGCTAATAATCGAATAGGAAGTTTATTTTTCTTTGCAGCAATCGACGCCAAGAAAATAGCTGCAGCTACTGTGCAGACTCATCTATTCATCGCACTTGGGAATTTATTCTATTGGATTTATAATTTTACTTGCTCAATGACACTATGAATTAAATAAAAGATGAATCTTAACTATTCAGTTACGATGTACTGGTCAATATATGTGTCCACTCTACAGCCTGTGCTCTATATTCTCTTCTGTACTCCGTCACCGAAGAATTATAGCTGCAGCTATGACAGAAGGGGCGGCAGATGGTATCTCAGAGAGATGCAACGTGACGATTATCGTCAAACGTTTCATCGCCCTGGAATGAAACGCCCCAGTGCCACGAAGCGCCGATCCGTATAATGCGTAGGCTTTAAAAATTATAGGATGCACTTTGTCGTCCTCGAGTGCGTAAATTACCTGCATTCATTGGATTTCACGCGCTAACCTTTACAGTGGTCGCGAACGATCTCGAATTGAATTTCCGCTGTCCCGATGCCAGTGGCTTTGACCGTCCTTTCCAGTTGCGATGCGTTAATCATCGCGGAGGATCGTATGACCCGCGTAAACGAGACGCGTCCGTTATGCATCGGGGACGAGCGCCTGCATAAGCTGAATCTCGCATTGCAATAAAAACATCTGTTATTGGCCTCGACGGGGAAGTGCAATTACACGTCCGGTCGGCCTGACCTGGAATCGTTTGGTTCCATTAAAGCCAGGGAAATGCTTGCATTTCCTCGTTGCACGGAAGTGCAAGGATATTAATAGCCGGCACTCTTGGCGATACAAGAACATTGCAACATATCAGACTTTCTGGAATAATTTCAGATATGGATTGCGCTCTACGGAGTTCGTGTAAAATAATTCGCTGTATATTTTTTCTAACGGACAGAATTCCCGTCTAATGTCTTCTGTGAAAAAGAAAGTAAACGCCCCCACATTCCGAGTATATCCTACTACCTAAGCAGTAATATAGTTAAGCCGATCCCAGGACCATGACGACGACACAAAAATAGACTGAGGGCGGGAGAGAATTTTTTGCATTTAATCTATAATTAGCAGACGGGCTCAAGTCAGTCTGGAGAAAATGCCGGATACGCGCGAACGGAGATAATCTAAACATTTTCGTAATCGAATTTATGCTGTTCGAGACTGCGTGCGAGATTTTTGAGGATATCCTTTTCACGTTTGACTGATCCCTAACTGTTTGAAGAAGCATTTCGGAGTCGGAGCGAAGCAATTTTTTTTATAGGGGAGGCCAGGACAGGTTAGAACTAACTTTTTGCGCTAATTAAACTTCATATCATGCCTGGCTCTCTTTATCTTACCAACAAGTGCAAAATTAATATAAATCAAGTATTAAATTGATGAAAAATAGTAAGAGTAAAAATATCATCACAACTTCCAGAAAACCCATTTAGAGAATTAAAATAAACTTCAGTTATAATTTTGTAAAAGACTGGCAGGGCTTAGAACGACTAATCAATTCTACAAAAAATCTTTACTTTCTCATAAGATCATGACCAAATACACCAAAAAAGAAGAGCTCTGTAAATCTCCTCGGTCCTCCGCTACATCCTACCCCTTATTAACTACAGCAAAATTGTCCTACCCGCCTCAGTTCATCTAACGCATTCATCAGAGTCGTAAGATTCCTGTATACGCACTCCCTCCGACGCATCCCTTGCTTTGTCAAGCCTCTCCGACTTTTCTCGTTGTCAACAGTATTACACATACGTAGAAAGATCCCGAAAGATTCCTATCTCGCGCAACAGCGGTTCCATTGTCCCTCGCGTGAATCCTCCGTCCTCGACAGACCCTTCTAGACATTCACCTGAACGCGCGCGCGTGCTCGCCGAACAAAGGTTGAGGACAAATTGCAATGGGGGGTTAACGATTTTCAACGCGCGCTACACGAGTCATTGCGCCCGCTCAATGAAGATAACATCCCCGCGTGGAAAAAATGACATCGGCCGTACAATCACTTTATTGAGCTTAGCGGAGCATCACTCTATCAGCATACCATTAGAGGATCAAAGCCCTCCCGTACCCCGTGACCGAACTATCTGGAGCGGCGTGCTATAATAGGCTTCTGTTTATTTATCGGGCGTACTAAGAGTACCCCACTGACGGGAAGACACGGAAGCCGGACATATCTTTCGATAGTCTCGCTCTGCTGAAGAGAGACCACTGCGCAAAATCTTTTGTTGCGTAATTTTCTTTTAATTATGGCAGCTTTTTTATAATCTTCCTTTATACTTGCTGCACCAGAGTGACCAGATTGTTAAATAATAGCCGCATGAACAACATCCGTTCAATTTAGACCGATAAATTATGGAATATTCTTCGAACATTGTAGAATATTGAGTCACCGTATTTACGTAAGAAATAAAATAATGACGTATTAAAAAAACGATCGTGAATAGGTATGTGAATGCGTAAAAAATGAGATGCTTAACTAAAAGTGTCATAACTTCTTTAGTTTTAGAGTTTTCTTAATAAAGTCTACGGATGATTCTTATAAGATATGGTACTTTGAAACAATAATAGTTCTATAGTGCACGTTTTAAAAACGATTTTTTCCGATGTTCGAAGAAGGTTCGTAGTACGAGTTTTAAGAAGGAGCTATTTATTCCGAAATCTGACGAGGGTCTAGTTATAATTGTAGAAAAAAGAAATGCAGTCAGTTTCAAAATTGAAGCCTGGGTCAAGTGGACTCTTGATGACCGCAAAGGGTTAAACCAACGATGATGCAGAACGAAACTAGGGAAACTGCAGTCTAATAGAATTTAGTAAAAGAGATTTGCCATGTAGAAACTCCTTGACCACCCCTCATATTTCCAAATTAAATGATTGGAAACATCATAATTTATGCACAATTAAAAATCGATGGAAGGATAATCTGCATCGTTCTTTCGGATTTGGCGTCATCATATATGCGAACATTCGCTATTCCGTCCTTATAAACACAGACAATGACGATGACAACGATGTGGTTATTGCAACGGAAACTCCACGTCTCGGCTAGTTGCCCTGGCTAATGCTCTCATTGATATTCGCAACACTGATTGAATCGCCTATACACTCTGCCTAATCTTGTGCATAGCTAATTTCATACACGAACGTGCACAATGCGGCACGGCTCGTCCTTCGAGATGTGACCGAGCTTGCTTCTAGCGGACGAAAGGAGTGCCTCTCCTTCGTAAAAAGAATCAGCAGGACAAATTCTGCTCCAGAATGTTTGTTCCTTTGCTCGCTGCACCTGTGACTTTTTAGGTCATACACATTCGAGATTCTGTAGTAATTTTGACATGCCAACGACAACATTTACACGCGTAGAGAAAAATTAATCGTTATAATACACCGAGAAAAATAGTGTAGAAATCTCTCCCGGTACGAGAAACTACCCAATATTCCCCGGACTTTGAGAAGCAAAATTTGGTCAATTTAACCAAAATCTTGGAGACGATGACCAAACTGTTTGGTGAAATGTGGATCCTCCATCTGTGTGGTTAGACTAACCACTTTTTAGTTAGAATAACTAAACGTTTAGTTTGAATAATTAAACATGGTTAGAATTTCTAGATATGCGGTTCAACTGATCAGTATTTTGGTTAGAATAACTAAACGTGTTATACTAGATGCATTTAGTCATTTTAACCTAATTATTTTTCTTAATGTAAAAGCATTTTCTGGTAGCAAATACGAAGCTAGAATTTCGTACACCTACTTCCCGCTTCTCATGTTGCCATTAAAGTCAGAGGGGCTCGACAATAATTAATTGTAGCAGGTATGGTACACTCGTATCCACTTCCACGTGACAAAAGCTACGGGGGCGTCTCGCGAGGACAGGAATCTAGTCGAGCAGAGCCAATGCGCTCGACGATGACATCAGTATAGATTCATCTGCATACATTGAACGTGTGACATAACATGGCGCGCTGTACAACATAACAATCGTTCTTGCCATCGCAGTCGACACTATCAATAATTCATTCAACTCGCTCCCGATCGTGAGTCAGACTCGATCATCGCATATGCATAGGCGACTTTGCGATATAATAAAGTCGTTAGCATTCCATTGATAACGAAGGACGATGACGGCTCTTTCTGACCCTGCAGCAATTATCAGGAATATGTATGGTGTGTCGACCTGCCTAGATCGATTGATCCTGGAAAGGCACCATCGGTCGTAAAATGAATAATAAATTTCATTCATAAAAGTATTCGGATAAGGACAAAGGGAAATGTTATTATTATTATTGCAATTGAAGTGTATTTGGATATGCCAAGGAAACAGATTATCATCGAAGAAATCGACGGAAAGAGAAATCTACAATTCGCGAATAATAATCGAATCAGTTGCTTCTAAAAAGATCTACAAAATCACTGTTTAAAATAGATCTTCCAGAGAAGAAGAGAAAGCCTAGTTAATAACGTCAGATTTTAAATTAGTCGGCTTTTTAAACTTGAAGAATATTCACAGATTCTTTTTTTCACGTAAATCAAGAAGTCCTGCAAAAGTGCTACATATCTGAGTGCACTCGATGCTCAACGTACCTATATACTCGTAATCGGCTGCTTCTGTATTCTCCAGTTTCTATTCAGTCAATCCAAGCTGCCTCCTTCGCGCGAAGCGTCTAATAATTTTCCGCGATAATTGAACCGTGAGAACTTCATTGTATCTCTGACTGTAATATGTTACAGATACATCCCATAGAAATTTATAGGATAGACAGTTTCAACCGATCCTACCGCGTGGAAATTTTGCCCTCGCTCTCTCGAAGATCTACGATAAATTATTATCGTACCTATATAACAAAGAGCAAGTATAGCGCGGTTACGTCAGTGGGGCGGTATTATTATTATTACGGTTAGTCGTTACGAGCTTAATGTATTCCAATAGATATAGTTGACTGGTGTCAAATAAGCGCTCCTGTACGGCGGTGTGGAGGGGAGAGAGATGGTTCGAATGCGTAACGCTCTGCCATTAAAACCCCGGAATAAATATGAGCGTGCGCGGGTGGTCTTCGACTTTGACGAACCGGGCTTGTTATATCAAATTAAATATTATTATTATCGCAAGCCAACCACAAGACGATCGACTGAACCGTGGATCTCACCCACGACACCTTTCTCTTCTCCGAATTCCATGAATCATTGATCGAGTTCTCGGAAAGGATGTAATATTGCTTTTCAGAGAATTTTGGAAAGATCGTGAAACTGGGAGTAACCAAAAGCCATGCTATAATTATTCAAAATATTTATTTCTCTCGCGATATCTTCACGCATACAATTATTATTGGTGCACGGAAAGAGTTGACAGATATTTCTTTTGGGAATGATTTATAATATTTATGAGTACGTAGATGCTTTGGGCAAATTTTTTGCGCCAAATTTCAGATCATTTCTGAAAGTATACAGACGATTACCTTAATTATAATTTACTTCTTATGGAACCAGTCATATCAATTCTAGTGGTTTGATAATTCGAGCTGTATTATTCGGCAATTAATTAATCAACCTACCTGGCGTCCAATTTCTCCTTGTAAAAAATAGAGACAATAAGTTAATTCGAATACAATGACCGCTCCAATTCAATTACTTCGTATGATGAGTTCTTGGATACTCAATATTACATTAGCATCCTTTGCTAAGCTTCATCGATAGAATTATCCATGATTGTTCGAATCCAGTTGTATGAGTGCCGAAATTAAAGCCATTTTATGATCGCCATAGTCGAAACCGCAAGAGAATGTCGCTTTAAAGTTTAACGGTACGATAGAAACTTCTCCGATTCCTCATTTTCTGATATTTCTATTTCATTCGCAATTTTTGAAAACCCTCACTTCCTCTAACCTGACGAATCTATAAATTCATTGAGCAAGTACATTACGCCTATAGGTATTTGCCGGTCATTGCGTAGGTGCATTGATAAAGACTTGTGTCCGTTCAGATAGGACCCACATCCCGGATGTGCTGGGGAGATAGTTTCTCTTCCCCCGCATTTCCTTACATCCTTCGGCTTCGGCAGCGCGTACCTACACGCTTTCTGTAAAGAATCCGCATTGACGATCGGAAATGACGAACTCCGCGGCGAATTCGCGACAAAATCTTCCGCCGCGGTCGCAGCAGCGTCCGCAACGGGGGAAGTCGTGAGATCGCTTTTATTGCAAATCAAACGTCGCGTTTTGCAGCGGGCTGACAGCGCATTGCGGCGAACTTTTAACTGGGAGTGCCTTCACCGAGGGGCTGGAAGCAAGTTTCCCGTGAAGTTAACAATGTTACGCCTAGTTGAGTTTGTTGTTTACGATGCCGTCCGCTCTGCAGACGTTGCACCGGATAGCGGTGGAGTGTAGTAAGGATGCTGTGAAGATTTTACAGGTCAGCTGACCAAATGCAGCGTGCAATACTGGTTGCGCATCGAGCGCACGACTGTTTCACGTACGAAGGCACTTGAAAGGGGAATCAACGGTTGGCAATTTTTAACCCCGTCAATAATCGTGCTCTCGCCAATTGCTTAACGCGGTTCCCCGATAAATTAATAATACCCGGTGATTACGCATCGTCATAAACCGATCATTAAACGTTCGTTGAGTTTGATATGATAATGACAAACTGTTTCGAAGAAGGTCTTGTCTGGCCGCTTAAAAATGAATGCGATTTTTTTCCCACGCTGTGAACCAATGCATACATACGTGATGGAACTTCATCGTTGCTCGGAAACGTGCAACGAAGACGCCATTAACGGGGGAACTCGGTCGCGCTTCGTATCTTCTCTCGTACTTGAATTCTTCTCATTCATCACAAGCTAATATTCGCTTTATTTGTACATATATACAAAAGAACGATATTTCTGAGTAGCGTTTATTACAAATCCCAAGTCCTTCGTCACGTCGCGCAGTCGACGACAAGCCGCGATTGTCAGTAACAAGGTCTTCTCGCCGTCGAGCTTGCGTGCTTATTCCACTTTGCGTTGTAGCCGTGGAAACGGCTGAGTTAACTATGCGTGATAATCGGTGTGCCGGTGACAGGTCGCAGG
Source organism: Xiphydria camelus (assembly GCA_963678675.1). Classification (NCBI taxonomy): domain Eukaryota; kingdom Metazoa; phylum Arthropoda; class Insecta; order Hymenoptera; family Xiphydriidae; genus Xiphydria; species Xiphydria camelus. Next base: position 5,045,764 of record OY783199.1, read on the forward strand.
AGCAAATGCACCGTTGATAGCGGATTAGTCGGATGACGGTGCACTGAAATTGATGGGCCGTTAACAAATTCAACGGAAATTCCTCAAAGCCAAATTCGGTTCCACGAGAATACCTATATATAGCGAGTCCGCGATTTCAGCGGCGAGTGCATCTTTCTTTTTCCTGCACTCGCGCCGACCCAACACAATTTCCTGGCCATTTTAGTGCACCCACAAAAAATGAGGATGCAATTTTTTACAAGGGGGACTATAATACGCGGGGAAGAGTAAACGAAGCGCGCGGATGGATCTACCCATTACACACATGTATACACGGACGTACACATATATTGCCTACCTGCGATACGACGACGAAGGGACTGGGGTTCTGGTCAATTAGTTCGCGTTCGAGAATCAAAGGTATCCGCCGACGTTTTTACGCCGAAAGCACTGGTCATGATGGATTTCTCATTCGTCTCCTCTCGCGTCTGGTGCGGGAATCTCAGAGATTCCCTTATTCTCACGCGAAACTGCAGACTTGCACACTCTGAAAGAAATTGTATAGATTATACGGAAATGCTAGTAGTTTATTAATATAAGAATACGTTTTCTGTTTAGCTTGGCAATACGTATTTCTATTTTACCAAAACACCGAGAGAACAGTTTATTAACGGTTAATAAATGTAATTTTAAATACGGCGAAATAAATGTTTCATTAGGACAAGAAAATAGATGTTAATTATTTGAATGTTTATTTCATTCAAATAGTTGCCTCAAAGGATTAAAATGTATCGAATAAATATCGTAATAGTTAATAAATATTGACTAGATTCAATAAAATGTTTATTTTGCCATATTCTAGCACACATTTATTAATCACAAGTACATTATTATATTTTCTCGGTGGATGAATAGCTATTTAAACTATACGTGTAGTCATTTCAGTAATGCATATTGTTCTTGTCATATTTGGTATTGCTATATTACTTATACTGTCCAGTTAACCTGTCGCTTAGCCTTAAAGTATAACCATCAGAGCTATATTAGTTGCTGTGCGTCCTAAATATTTTTCTCAGTGCACGGTAGCACCGATGAGATCAAATAAACCTTCGTACTTTCGGTTCGAGATGCGAAATTCTAAGTAGATGGTAAATCTCAAATTTTGCAAGGACACCGCTGTCCCTCGACTGTCTACCGGTGCAAGCTTAGCCTGGGAAACTAAAATCGCTTTCGTCAGCCTATCGCGGTGTCTTTGGTTCAGGCCACCCTCGACCGAGCTAATCTCGGTCGACCAGTGCTCAGCTACCGGAACTAAACGTTCCTCTTCACGGTTTACAACTCGTGTCATAACGTAATTTCGAACGATCCTCACATCCTTCTCGCGATGTGGAACACCTCCCACGGTGACTTATCCGACGTATAAGCCAGTCGAGGTGGGCCCGTTAATTCTTTTTACCAAAAGTGTTTTACTATTTTTAAACGCATACACATACAGAGAAAGAAATCTTCTATTTGCATAAACAATAATTAAAATAGTACTTAATGCACTTTAATTCAACTTATAAGCGATTGTAATAAATTAATTTCCCTCCGCGTTATTCATCGATACATAAAATTATTTTTACAAATTATATCGATATTTATTAGAATTAATTTAAACTATTATAAAAATATTACGCGATCGCGGCTCCCGTAATCAATATTTATTTTCGTCAGAAATACAAAATATACGTGTATATTAAAACGTTTTACAGAAAAAACGTTTATTCCAATCAAATAAATTTGCTCGCAATGCAAGTACTTCAAGCACACACGTGCATCTCACCTTGCACTGCAGTGCTTTGCTGCAGATTCCCTGAGCAAAAACTCAGCCGAGCGTTTAATTAGCCCTTTCGTCCCCGCGACGTCTCTTGCCCCCTCGTAATCCGAGGTGAAGGAAAAAGGAGCGAGCGAACGCTGCGGCACTCGGAGAAGATGATATCTTCTTTAGCCGGGAGAAATGTCTCGTCCTGCGGTGCGTTGTACACGGAGTCTCACGTCATCCACGACCGTAGGGTTTCTTCGGCGCGCTTTTGTCCGCGATTGTTCTTCGAGCGAGCAGCGCGGGCTTTCAATTAATGCGAGTCGCAATAATACGGCGGAGCATAACTGAAATTAATACCCTTTTCAATTAATTGAATAGAGGCGAGGATGTATGGTGCTCTTGGAACACAGATTTCTCAACAGTTCGGCGAGGTGTGCCGCGCTGAAATGGGTGATTAATATTTTTTCTAAATATTATTCAAACGCTTCCTCGTGCATTGTATTAAATAGATATGCAAAAAATATTAATGATACTGACCCTTTGCTAAGATTTTTTCTCGGTACTACGAAGCAATTATTATTTTCGTGCAGTTTATCGCATGGAATGCAATTAATAATTAGGTTCTTCCGTTGAGAACTGGTCGATTCATCTTCCAGTCACTCTGATTGGCCAGTAGAAAGTTCATTAAGGCGAAGGTAAATTTTTTAGCGAGGGCAACACTTTTCAACGATTTACTTATTTCATACTATAAACCTGAATTTCAGAAAAATGCTGGGCTCAGATTTGGAAAATATATCGAGCAACTTCTCGATAATAAATGAATTTCTCCGCATAAAAGCAATGATCTAGAACTTTCTTTCGTAATTGCACAAAGCCTTCAAATCAGTCATTTCAAGAATGCCACACTGGCTGCATTTTATCGCGCTACACTTCGAATTCTGTTCGCACCCCCAACGCCCCCGCCGAGCCCAACCCCTTGATAATTCAACAGGTGCATCGGCATCAGCTCGAGGGGGGAAGCTCTAACCGCGCGAGAATCCCGGTTCATCCGCCGTATCATCAACTATTCCACCGATAAATCTAGGACACTCGTCGAGTCGTTCTAACGAACCGACCGCGAGTCTCCGGAAAATTAGCGTAAAATTTAACATCAGCCCCGCTGGATTTATTCCACTACGACGGCGTTAGACACCCGTGCGCGCATGTGGGTGCTCTAAATTATCCGTGACAGCTTAAACGGCGGGAGGGTATAAATCTGAATCTATGAAAATCAGTCTCGCGGCCGTAAATCGTCGGCGCGCAAAGAGGGCTTTCTCTTCCTCCGCGCGGCGGCCGTTTCACGCGGCGGAGGAGAGAGGGTGCGGAGATTCTCGTATAGGTGAAACCAATTTTGACAGTGTCAAGACTCCGTGCGAGCGAGAACGTACATAAATCTCCATCTTTACGCGAGGATTATCCGGTGGGGCGACGTATCTCCCTACGGATGATGTCCGGAGGGTCCTCCCGGTCGCGCTTGACCTGTTCCCGCGTCTCCAGGGTACGTTTACTTCCGCGTAATCGCGGGGATTTATTGAGGATGTTGTGAACACTCGAATGCGCGGTGTGTAGCTGCAGCCACGTATACGGTTACATCGCGGTAAGTTTCATTATTTTACGAGCGCGGCAATAATCTCGCGGAGAGGCAGGGAAACGCTCGCTTATCTCACTCTGGATGAAAGTAGAACGGAAAATGGATAATTTCCGTTCTCCCTGCGCGGGGTCACAGTTCGGGTCGCTTTCGACCCTACGGGAATTGGTATCCGTATTTTTCTTGCCCTTTGCGACGCTTCGAAAAGGAAATGTGGATCTTGCGACGCTTGGGTGATGCTTTTGCAACTGCTGCTGATCTTATAAATATTTTTTTCACACGCACCAGAAAAAAATGTGGACGTTGCACTGAGAAAAATATCGTTTGTTTTAACTAAATTTTGAGATTTCGGATGGCCAATTAAATATATAATCATATAAAAAATATTTAATTGAAGCAGCTAAGTATTTGGTTACTTCGACTAAATTTTAGTTAATTTAACTACATATTTGTTGAGATAACTGTATATTTAGTTGGCCGCCCGTATCTTCAAAATTCAGTTAAATCGAACAATTCTTTTTCCTAGTATGTAAGAACAAAGACGAGACTTAAGAATAACGTACAATAATAATGATCCCAAGAACGATCCAGTGTACCGCGAAATGGAATTGAAGAAATTCCATCGGTTTCATTAACATTCCGAATTTTTTAAAACGGTTTATTTCGTATCCTCGTCTCGCTTTCACCTACAAAGACTTGAACACCGATGCAAAGGATTGTCGTAACTTTGTAGTATCGATAAAAATATATGAACGCGAGAATTTGATACCGGCACAGCGAAGCCTTTCTTCCATCGTTCCGCGCGAGATAACTCGAACGGGCCACTCGAAGGGCATCGCACCGGTAATGATTTAAACGCGGCCATTTATTTTTCAGACGATAGTAATTGAACCGACACGCCGAGACACACCTCCTGTCCATTGTACCGACGTACTTATATATCGAAGGGGAGGTCCGTTCTCCTCTCCTGCCAATTTCACCGTATACAGCCGGATACCTATATATTTCGGAACGGATAATATTCGTGATCAAAAACGCAGATAAACATCTACAGCCGAACCACGTCGGTTCCTCGCCTCGACCGACACTTTAATTATGAGATTTGTCTGAACTGAGAACATTTTTAATTCCCGCCTAGCTGATCATCTCGCTTTAATTGAAGATCTCACAATGTTTCTACTCCGATCTTTTATCCCTCTCGAAACTTCAAGAACGATAACGAAATCGATAATAACTCTGCGCAGCGATTTGAATGCACGTCGTTAATAGTTCGTTAAGAGAGAGTAATGAAAATTTATAATTAATTGATCGGCGGGGGCGCCTCAGCGCGGAAGTCGGAGTTAATTGGCTCTTGAATATTTGTAACGAGTTAAACGGCGCTGGCTCTTCTCGTTGAAGGAACCTAAAAAGCACTCGCGATAAACGACCGTTGATCTTTTCGCGTATCTTGCACTTTTCTCGGGTCTATGTGCGACGTCTTCGTTTAAAGATGCTAAGTACCTACTTGTAAGCTAACTAGATAATTATCCGCGGTAGTGAAGATGACGTAAGTCGACGTCGCGTTGACCCTTGACGAAACCTACTTCCTACGTTAATCCGGGGCCAAATTAAAACAGATTCGAGTCCATCTCGCGGCAATTTTCACAATTCAATTCTGTAACGATTTCTTCATAATTCGAAGTGTGGGAAGCAATGGTCAAACCTTCGAGATATGACTATACGGGTCCTAAAAATGTACCTACATGAATATCAGTTCACTGTACGTACCACAAACAGCGATACTCAGTATCCGATAGCGTTATAACATTATTAATATAACCGATATTCCAATTACAATGTTATCGAGTTACACCGCAGTTTATCTCTGAAGGTAGGTAACGCGAAGGCTATGTAGTTTCCTAACCATAATCAGATAGGAGGAACACCCTCCAGGCGCTTTCGACCGTGCTCCATTCCGCGTGCCTATTCGGCACACCTGCAGTGTGCAGATATCCCTGCACCTAGATATGCACAGGTATATAATTATAATTTACAACTTCAGTTCTCATAGCCGTGCATTCGAGTGGAAATGTTAACGAGCATCGATATCAGCTATGCATTATTACTTCAGCGGAAAGATCAATAATGGGGCGATTTTGTTCGCTTCACTCTTTGATCGTGATTATCTCGTTATCTAGCGGCTTTTCGTTAGTATTGTTATAAAACTTTTTTATAGACAGAAAGATGATCTTCATTAAAGGTCTGTATTAATTTCGACCTAAAATTGGTGGGTAATGAGATAATTACATTTAAAGCGGATGCGTTTCGCGTCAAGATAATTTTGAGTTTTCTCATCTGTATCATTATTAAGAAAAAAGGGTATTTTTGTGGGGATTTTTTACGTTCATTCTCTCTTTTCTTTTTCCTTTTCTCCTATACCATTTCAACGATGCGCTTTATTACTGTTCATTCCACACATTCTCGAGTATCGTCAGCCATCTGTCGTCATTCGTCTTCTTTTTGCGAGTGCATAGGTACCAAAAAACGAAGCAGAAAGCACAACGAATATCTACGCTGCGATATAAGTGCGCTTCAACGACGCGGGAGAGCTATGGTCCGGACACTCCGTGAGCTTTGCTCTCGCGCGCGATCCGCCGCGGTGGTTCCCCATGTGTGTAATTAGATGCGAAGCTGAAACTGGCTTCTAAGCGGCCTTACGTTCTGATCTGACCCGATCCGAGAACCAAAGTCCCGGTCGGTCTAACGAACGTGCTCGCGGGGGATCTACGTTAGATATACGCTCCGTAAATGCAAGCCTCTCTCTCTCGACCATTCGGAGATCTACATATTCATGCCGTCGCTGCAGCTACTGCAGTTGTCGAGAGCAAGGCCTATATACCGTTAATATTTGATTCGGTAAGAAAGAAGATGACATATGAAATGCAGTATCTACTCCTTCAAAGGAGCTTTCATATTAACAAAATTTCACGTGCTCGTACGTATTCTAAAATCAGAATTCTTTCAGTGAACCACAATAATAGGGTAAATCAACTAAACAGCAGAAAAGTTATTTAATTTTACTTTGATTTATTTTTTAATACGCCTGATATAATCACAAGGGAAGATAAAATACACCCGAAATTATACTTGGAGGAATTTCAGAGCGTCTCGCTGATTAATCTCGGATTAATTCTACGTCAAATAAAGAAAGGCCGATCGTGCGAGATAATCGATATGCCCATCATTTTTCAACGAATCTATAAAACATCCGAGCTCGAGTCTAGGGTTATCATGAGACGCCTTAGTGGGTCGAGGTGTAGGGTCCTCTCCAGCATCGGGCATCGATCCAAACCTGAATGACGCCCACGCCGACCCACACGACTCGCGTTCCAATGCACTCCAAGAAGACTCATTCACGGTCACGTCGCTCCTTAAGAGAGTAGTGCGTCGTAGACTATATTTACCCTTGGCCTAGACCCTAGCATCGGCCGTGATCTCGCGATGGTATCTTTATACCGCTGTATATACATAACACGTTCATCGCACTTTCCCAATGAAAACCTGACTCAAGGTATACTATAAGCTAAGCGTTGATATCCAAGAAGGTGTTCGACTCGTTCCAACCTCGTGGAAACCCTTAGCGAGATAATAAGATTTAATCACATGGTATCCAGTGGTCGAGGAATTCTGGAGAGGCTGAAATCGTTGGGGAACCTACCGGGTTATTTTTCAACAGTTTCAAATCGATTATCACCCTTCCAGCGTAGAAATAGGGCTAATAACCAGGTACGCGATCGACGTAGCCACTGAACTTCGCGGTAGGAACGCCAAAGAAATTACAATTTGACATACCGAGTTAACCGGGTGGACGGGTACGTACACCCAGAACGCGATCGTGACTCGGTGACCCATTGCCTCGTTCCCCTTATACACATATCCACCGCGTCGCTTTCATCGGCTCCAAGAACGTACCCAGCCATGCACGTAACATGTAACTGTCTACCAAGCCTGACGTAACGACCCGTGGGACCACTTCCGAGTCGAACTCGTCTTGCCATAAGAAGCTGCATCGATAAGAACCCACGCAGAAGCCTGGGTCAGTGCTTCGCACACGCCTTCGGAATCTCTGTCACTTGCAAGGTCGTCGCACTCAGGGCACAGATGCGTTTGTTGCTCTCCGCCATGAGAAATGGCGTTAATCGCGATTTCGTCTACCGGTTGATAAGATTTTAAGGTACAACTTGTGAGTCAGTAGTGCTTTGCATGTTTTATCGAATTCTGTGAGCCCGCTGCTACATTCAGAACACAAGTGCATAGGGTGCGTTTCGTCATCGTAACTAATGTTGATTAAGCTTCGTCACGCTGATATATAAAGATCGATAAAACAACACATATCTACACAGATGATACAGGTAGCTCGCCTACTAGTCGTTAGTAACAGATATTTTGAAAATAGATGCATTATTTGTAAGCAACTTATCGGATGAAAATAGAAAAAGCAAAATGCGCCATATGTTGCACATACTGAAGAGACTCACGAACGAAAAACTTTTGAATCCTTTTTAAATATTCTACTTTAAAAAATAGATAGTAGAATTTATTGGATTGCATTACTTGTCTGCTACAATTTGCCTACTTTCTCACTACTGTAAAACGTTACTGAAGAGAAAAATTCCACCTTACAGGCTGATAGGATCAATGTTCATTTTACTGTATTCTGACATTTAGGACCTGTAAATTACTTTGGATACCCAGGAAAACAGTCTAATTAAATGCGAGTCTAACAGCAAAATTTATTTGAGATGAATAAGAATTTATTCACATCGAACAAAAAGTCTATTTGAATTAAATAAATGCTCTATTAGGTTCGTACACGATTAAGCAGAAATACAAAACATTTATAAAATTCAAAAAGACTTTTTTTCGATGTAAATAAATTCTTATTTATCTCAAATAAATTTTTCTATCAGGTTCATATTCAACCAGACCTTTTCTCTCTGTGTAAGCTAGTTTCTATAGACATACATATCAGTAGGACAAATGTAGAAATATAATAGTTCACTTGCAATGCTATCTGGATCATAGGCATCCATACCAAGACCTCAATTAATTTCTCCCATACAAATTACTGACGTACTAAGTGCATGCTCCCCAATCAGAAATAAAGCTTCCCACGATTAACCACGTACATTGGCACTCACCTTTCGACTGTAAACTAATATCCGGCACACAGTCTGCGTCGCTCATTCGAGATAAAGGGGATCGAGTGGAGGGCGAGAGAGATCTCGCGCTCCGGCGGCTGAGCTGATATTGCCAGTCCACCGTGCCGCTCGATCGAGCAAACGATCGCTGGCTGCAATCGCAAACTTTCAGGTTGATCACTCCCGCCAATAATCTTCGGCACGTGTCGCAATAATTGCTCTCCCTCTTTTTGTTCCAGGTCGTTGGTGCTCCTCGTATTCGTCACGGCCCACGTTACGGACATCTCGGCGAAACACGTGAGTACACCAGAATTCCTCGGCACGCTTGTATACCGCGGTATAAGTGGAGCCAGTATCCGCGCGCGTTGAAGAGGAGACGCGCAAAAGGCTTCGCGGCACACACGACCTTGGGGGATAGGTGCACAACTCGTATATAGAGGGAGTCTCGAATGAAACGAGCCCTGGGGCAGCATTCCTCCGCCAGCTAGCTTTTATTGCCGACCCGCTTCGACGTTGGTTCGGGTTTCGACGCACCCGTCTCGGCTGGACCGCACATCTCCGTTCAATTTGCCTCTCGGGAGCGTCTCGAAGACGGGCTGGAATGTCGACGTCGTGTTTTCGACCCGACCGGGATCATCCGCGATGTCCCCAAGACTCTCGCGGGGTCGCGTTATCGATAGCTCGTGGGAAAATCCTTGTCCTGGACGAAAATCGATCCAAGTTGGATAAATTCGAAGGAATACGAAGGGACTTTTAGTTTGATCGATATTATCTCCGTTGCTATGAGCTTTTTGAGAATTTTTGTAAGGAACTTTTTTGTAGATCAGGATATGGTCTATAAAAAAGTATTATATCGACTTCTACTTAAAGTTCATGGTTATGGAGATAATCGAAGTTTAAGTGCACTCCAATGCTTTCGATTTTTCCGTTCAATTGGCTCTAGCCGTTCGGAAGAGATCGAGACCGAATCACTAGTTCACATAAGTGCATGAAGAACGATCAAATAGAGCAGGAAATCTATCCGCAATGGCAATCCTTTCCGCATAGCCCACACGAAAGTGAAAGCAGTATCGCGTACCGAAAGAAGTCGATCGCGCGAGAAGCGAGAAGACTCCTTCGAAACACCATAGTGATTGGCACACAAGAGGCGATAGTCTCAAACGCAAAATGCAGCCTCTCGACTCCCTAACCGCAGTAATCTTGTTGCATGCACTTAGCCGCACACACTCCACCTGTAGGTACGCCAAGAGGAATAACTTCGGATCGTGTTACCCGCGCGTGTTCTTAGGTTAGCCAGCCGCGAAGCGTATGTAGCCTCGAAGAGACCTTGAACTTCTCCTATGTACACTATTCGAATAGCCAAGATAGCCGTGACTCGCCGATCGCAATGCAACGAGATATCCGACCCCGCGAGGCGGCTGTTATATCACGAGAAAAAAAAAAGCGACTTGCGACTGGCTCTTTGCTCTCATTAGCGACCGTGCTTACCGCGGGCTCAGTTAGCCGCGGCTGATCTACCTTAAGTGTGCGCGTTACGGACGATGGAGTCGAGAAATTTGCCGGGAGGTTTTGCGGTTAGATGTAGCGCTGGCTATGAAGACCTTGCTGCAGAGGGGAATCTCGCCTATATTCAATTATCGCGGTTGGTCGTGCGCTGCGATGGAAAGAAGCTGTTAAAGTTACCGAGGTGAAAGTGTTCTTCTTCGTGCGGAGGCACTGAGAAAGGAGCATTGATGACGTCCCGAGGTGATTTCAAATCACAGGGTAGCTTCGTATATTGATACTTTGCATCATTCTATGAAATAGAGTCATCGATGGTAGCAAAATTTTATCAGAATTACGACTTCGATATAGTTTAATTTTGAGCTCCGCTCATTTCGTACACTGTAAACAATTCTGCAGTGTAGACCTACATGTATAGACCACATTTGGTGTTAGATAACAATGTTATAAGACTGAATAACACCAGATGTGTGGTACATATCGATCCACACCGGTGAAAAATGGTGTTAAAAATTGACACCACTTTTGCACTGTGTCCAACTCTTAAAGTGCATCAGACGAGGTGGTGCAATCACTTCAAGGTGGTCCTATACGTGGTAAATGATCTCGAAATTTGACCGCGATCGAACCGAGACCGGGGAACACTTTTTCGAGACCGGACTCTCGGGTACCGTGGGTGCAGGGGGTCAAACGGCAACGGTGTGGCAATTATAAAGCAGGCGAGCAGGGGCTACGGCCCTCCGTCATTCACGGTTCATCGGTTGACCCCTCGTATCGAAATGCTCTTTCTTCGAATCGACTAACGAAGTGCGCGTGGTGCAATCTCGCGGGCTCTTTCTTCCGATTATTTAATCGGATGTACTTTGTAGATCTTCATGAATTATAGAAGCGTCGTTCTCAGGAGAAATTAACTATGAAATTAAATGACAAACCTATTACGAACCGTTGCATCGATAGCGCAATCGCAATCGAGGAAACGATAGTTTCTCGCCTCGTTGGTTCAACTGGTCGTCAATAGGTATCCGTTTAATTCACTTTCCTCGCGCGATTATGCTACTCTTCACAAAGAGAGCCAACTCCGCACATGACTCACTCGATCTGATATACGGAAGCTGGTCGCGGCGCGCGGCCACCGTTCGTTGCCCCGAGCGTTAGATTGCATTCTGCCGTTATAGCATCATTTACGATTCGTTCCTTGGACGTTGTGACGTCGTAAAATTGTTGCCGCGCCGAGATGGTGCATCGAAGTGCAGCATTTCATTGCTCGCGCTTCCTAATTGATAATCGATCACCTACTTTCCTCGTCTAGTATGATTATCTCGTTACCTGTTGACTTTTGACAGATTTTCATATAAAACTTTTTGTAGATTGAAATGTCAGCTACAAAAAAGTATTGTATTGATTTTACCAAAAACTTAATAGATAACGAGATAATCTTAATTAAAGTATGAATAAGCGAGGCAGCTGCATTCTGTCGTAAAATCAGGAGAGATACTGCACTTGCATCGGCCCCCGGCTCCCACTCCTGACTGTAGTGAACAGGGGTCAACTGGAGTGCAGTATCTTTCATACCGCTATACGCATGCTCGGCTCAATTATTATGTATGATCGCAACCGAGAAGCTGCATCTCGTGCATGATATACCTAACCACGCTCGAGTAATTAGGTCTGGTGTATGACACAGTAGAAAGTGCGATGTCTGGAGGGCTTAAAAATAACTGATATTACGTATGCGGCTCCCACTCTCCTTTCATGCCAGATGCGCTTTCGTTCTCGCATAGACTCGGAGATTAGTCCAAACGGCTCGTTAGTCATCGTTTAACGCAATCGGATGATTTATCTCAAACTCCAGCGATTACTTATTATTGTGGGAATACAAACGGGTCTCGGTTTTTGGTTGTACATCAGAGATAGGGCACTGCGCTGCTAATGCACCGCATAGACGAGAAGCTAGCAATAGCGAGGGAGGGAAAAAAGAAGTAAAGGCGTGTTAGCCTTCCGGAGCGATGACGCGACAGCGCGAATAAAAATCATCGGGTTAATTAATTTATCGCTCGCGGAGAACGTCTCTGGGTCGCGATGACTCTTAAACGCGGTACATCGTCTATAATAAAAGATAACGAGTTCGCATTGGCGGCTACTTCACAAAGCGAATATATCTCGTGTTTCGAGTGTCAAAACGTTCTTGTTTTATTTTTGCCCGGTAAAGTTTCGAAAAACGATCATATACATTTTTTATTTTAAAATGTACCTATTTCATTTTTTTGTATTGCAGAAATTATTCGAAAATATATATCTGAAATCTCCGAATAAATTTTTTTTATTAACGAGTGCAAGCAATATACATCTGGCAACACGGATACACTAAGCGGTTCAACTTTACTCGTTCAATTTAAAGACAGTTTCATTACGCGGAAATGAACACGAGCTCACACTTAAGCACACACTTTGATAATTCCTCTGCTCTCCCACGCTCAATCGAAATCACCACAGCTGTCATACGACACGATGCACTGCGCAGTACGGGGGACATTTGCATCTCTCTCTTTCCTCGCTATGTCTTCTTCAAAAAAACCTTCTTCGAGTCTCGATTAATCCTGTTGTTACTGCTGCTGTTGCTTCTTCTAGTACTTTTATGTAATTATACATCTGCTGCACACTCGACCACCTTACGTAAATTGGTTTTTGCTAACTCGAGTCACTGTCGCTTATTCAGGAAGTGTTTGCTGACGAATAGAGATTGTGCATTTTGATATTTGATATTTTTGCAAAAATCGAAATCTCTGGAACCGAGTTCTCGAGTGAATATCTTGTGCATTTTTTCACGCTAATTACGAGAAGCGCATTTGAAAGATCGTTGTCTTAAAAGAAATATAGAATATCACCCATTTTAAGAAAAGAAAGTTATCTTTTTGGCAGAAAATTATTGATATCTCAATTTTCCCTTGAGATTTCCTCAATAAATCAGTTATTTTCGTAATCAGCGTGAAAAATACATTAAATAGGATAGTGTAGAAATCGATTCCAGAAATTTCAATATTTTTCCAATATTTTCTTGATTTTTCACAAGAAACGAAACATTTTGAATCGAACTCTCGGCTACCCTATTCGACGTATTTTTTTACGCTAATTCCAAAAATCATAAATTTATCGAGGACGTCTCAATGGAACATCGAGATATCGGCAATTTTTTAAGGGAGACCATACGCTTTGATCTCTCCTCCCCTTTAATTCCTCTTCTTCTCTCAAGAGGCGTTACCCTGATTGATGGTACAGATTGGCCGCGACTGCACTGTCACGCACAGCGCATCGCGTGTCGACATGCGGTGTAACGAACGAATGCAAGTAACGCGATTGAAAGAAACAGTGCATCGGACTACAGGGTTTGCGTTAACGAACCCGCAATTACGCTGCACTCGTAAGAGTTGGCACGCGCGTTCATTCATTGCACCGGAGTAATTTATCGCTCGCGTAATTATCATGAGTAACAAACGAGTGTTGCACTGTATATAGATATATCACGATTTATAGCGTTCAGTGAATTATAGAAAACCTGGAATTGTCAACGATTTTATATGCAAAAACATTTTCCTTCCAAAAAAATCATCGATATCTCGGTATTTCTTCGAAATTTCCTCGATGATACGATACATCGAATAGTCTCCCGATCAATGCTAAAAATTTCGATTTTGCCAAAAATATCAAGGAATATCTCATATGCATTCATCCTAATATTTCCACATGCACTCCACAATAGGCAAATGGTCCAAAATTGCTAAGGAACCACCTGCATACCTACCGGCATAGTTCGCCGCGAGTATTCGAATCCTCCCCTTCGTGCGACTGTTAATATCCGATTTAGGGATGGTCATTAGCCAGCGTGGAACGTTTCCCGCAGTCCGATCCTCCGCGAGGCGATAATTTTATCGAGAAAGCGAGCTCGCACTTTACCACCGCCGAATGCAAACTGCTCTGGACACGTGCCAGAAGGACCTGGCCATTGAAATGTTATATGGGCACGGAGACTCCGGGCACTCGACTGGCGCTCCATTTACTCTGGAATTAGTTTTAAGATGGTCCTTCTTCAGGAAACCGCGGGGCATTTACGCGCTGTAATTTTCTCGAGATCTGTTGTGGTTCCGCGCAGTTAAAGGAACGCTCCTCGCTCTTCCTCTTCTCATTGCCAGTCGGTCAGGGCCGACGGAGATAAAAGCTGCACTGCGGGAAACGTCCGTTTGATCGAACGTCCGTTCGGCTCTTTCTTCCTCCGCCCTATAATCAAGTTTATCCCTCTTTCCGTTGCAGCATCACATCAAATTCAGACACGGCAGACACAGACGACAACACGGGGAAAGCTACCTTCCCGTGAGCTTTGTGCTAGACACCGACGAGTCGGAAAACGGGATATGGGGACCCTGGTCGACTCCCAGCTCCTGTTCGCGTTCCTGCGGCGGCGGTGTCGCGCATCAGACCAGACAGTGTTTGGACGTGAGGTAAGCCGATCCCTGCACAAGCGCGGTTCATCGATCGGTTATTCGCTCGTATTTTAATCAAGCATACACTGTTCAAAGATTCATTTGAAAATTCAAGTGAGAACAACTGAAGCAATTATCAACTATTATACATTTGTATTTAAAAAGTCATACAAAATAATAAATCGTCACGTCTATAATGTCCTTTTATTTTGAATTTTAGTTAAAAAAATGAACAATGAGACACAGTATAATAAGTATTAAAGTACTACTAAAAATTCAAATTCTTTCGCTTCTTAAGTTTCGAACCATTTTTAACAGTGTATATATACTTGTAGTGTACAGTGCGCTACGATTTTTGATAGCACCTATTTTTCAACTGCACTGAGAACAAAAGTAGCCAACAAAATAATTCTGTTGAGTAAATTTGATAACCTAGAAAAGTATTTGTTGGATTATCCAGATGTTTAGCTCTGCCGTCAAAGTTTTCGTGAAATCAACTAGAGAATTTAACGATTCCGAATAACGTTTTGTCGGCTCGTATTCATTAAAAATATTTTATTAGCCCAACCAAGAGTTCTTTCAGTGTGTTGTGGAGTTTTTATTATACCGCCAGTCTTCATCGTAAAAGATTGGACTGCGCGTGTCATTGTATCTATTAATTCTTTTCGCGCGATTACCACGTTCTAATCAATAATCACACTGTCTCATCGATGAAACGAACTTGGACCGCTATGCGAGGCATTCACATAGTCGTCCGTGCAATGGTGAGAAAAACAGCACGCGCGGGAAATTGTTAACCGATAATCGAAGTTTCGTAATGACTGGTGGGTCGATTCCGAGTAATGATATGGTGTACTTTGTGGAAAGCGGAGTAATCGTAAACGCGTACGTGAACGACCTAAAGTGCATTGATCGGGACTCTATACGAGGAGCATATTGGCGCGCGGTAGTGAGAATTTGCAATTTAATGCGATAGACCAAATTTCGCGTCCAGATATTACACCCAGGGAAAAGGTCTAGTTGAATACAAACCTATAACAGAAAAATTTATTTGAGATGAATAGGAATTTATTCACATTTACTAATATTCTATTTGAATTAAATAAATGTTCTATTAATGTTCATACTCGATTAAACAGATATGCAAAATATTTGTTTAATTTAAATAGACTTTTGTTCAATGTGAATTAATTTCTATTTATCTCAAATAAATGTTTCTATTGGGTTCGTATTCAATTAGAACTTTTCCCTCAGTATACAGTAATAGACTCCTTTGGGCGAGTAATTTTGAATATTAAATCTTAATGAAAGTTCAAACGAATAAAAATACTGGATATAACTATACACGGATAAAAATATTCTGGTTCTTCCAATAAGCTCTGAATTATAAACTATTTTTTAAATGCATCCATAAATGATCTACGATCGTGAGTCGTTATACGATAAGTCTACGAGAAATTAAAAGTCACGTCGTCGTTTTCTCTTTCTCGCCATTTTCGCTTAGCGGAAGAATGTAAATATTCGTATAGGTGGAACGGTATCAAAAAGAAATGCGCTCCACTCATCACACGGCTTGCAATCGCGGAGAATACTGCAGTTAAAGCGAGGTTACCGAGTGAAATGGGTTAACGGACTGTAAGAGCCGATTAGAGATAACTCGATGTTACCGCGTATAAGGCGGAGACGCTCCGCAATCGAGATCTTAATCGCTTGTACTGCTAACGCCAACCTGCAATCACTACGGACACGTTCTTCGCGATAGATCGTCGGAATATCCCCTAAAGAAGATATAGCCTTTCGCCATGCGATATTAAAATTACCCTACACTTTCGGGCCCTCTCTGTTGCAGTGACGATGGTGTGGAAAGGTGTTCCGGTGCCAGGAAGAGGTTCTTCTCGTGCAACGTTCAAGTGAGTACTTAGAGCGTTACTGTTCCGATAACTTCGAACGCTATTATCTCGTTACCTATGAACTTTTCGACTAAATTGTTATAATGCTTTCTTGAAGATCATATTTCGATCTACAAAAAAGTATAATACCAATATATGTAAAAAGTGCATAGATAACGAGAAAATTGCGGCGGAAGCCAATCGAAATAATACCACTCCATCCTAGACTTCAAATCTGGCTTTCAGATACACGCACACACGTTTGCGATGTTCCCTTATCCACTACCCCAGTCTGTGTTTATAAAGTAGAACCCATCTACTGTAGCAACTGGTTTACCTAGACCTCCTGTTGTCATACCTCTAATCTAGTTACGTTGAACCGGTTACACACAGTGATGGGAACTAGAGTTGCGATGACAACACTATCAAACGAGTGTTATATTCCGATCATTCGTTCACCAACCGCGCTGTCAGACGGAACGTGTGCTGAGTAGTTTTCTCACAATGGTGCTCAGTGCTAATAGACTTTATTACATAAATAGATAAATGTTAATATCCACATCCAGTGTACTATAATTTTATAATCTATTATAAAGTGGATTTGTCTGATTTATAAGTCTCATAATTTATTAATTGAAAAGTGGAATTGTTGAAGTGCTTAATAATACTTCATTTCCAAAAATCCAAACAAATCGCTGCTTTTTCGGATACTTTCAAAACTTGCCATCCTTTTAACACTTGTGCTCCTCAATTTTATCCGGTAGCTAAAAATCGTACGCTCGTGCCGTTGACGCGTCGAATGTCAGCTGCCTTTACGACTGTGTCGGCGTGGCAGATGCGTTACAACTCCAGTATTCTCTCTCCCTTTCCAATCTCTTTCCCTCTCTATCCTGTGGTCGATTTTTTGTCATTACGGCGTCGTTTGTCCGCGCCTGGAATCCTCTTTGCCCGCGTCCGAACCGCCTTTGATGCCAGGGTGAAAACGTCGTAAACCTTAATCCGGCGGTTAATGCGTTTCACCTACTGCCGTATAACAGGGATATTAACATCCGTAGTCGCGTCCCCGTAACGAGTAGATGCTGATGAAAAACGCGATTACATCTGTGGCACGCGATTTCGTTCCTCCCGTTTGAAATATTATAAATCTTCTCCATCCCGCGCTTTCATGCATTTTTCAAAGTACCGTTCTTCGCGTTCGAGTGCTCAAAAAGGAAACATTTCATCCAAGCCCCTTTCCGCGTAGCTCAATCCCCTGGCCTCTCGCGTACCATTTCATCCGCCAGATATCCTTTGCCATAAATCCTGACGTATCCTCGAGAGCCACGATACCGCGGGCTCCGGTACAGGATCCCCTCTTCCCGTTCTACCTACATACGTATGTCCGGCTCGATTTATCGGCGTTACCAACGCGCCTTATCGAACGACCCGTCGCGGCGACCGCGCTTGATTTTTGACCATTACCTGGCCTGGGAACAACGCGAAGCGACGAAACGGGAGTGGCGCGGTCCACGCGGCACGGGGGAGGGCATCTAGAGAGGTCCCGAAGAGAGGTCGCACGTCGAACTCCGTACGCCATATAGAGCCGCGAGAAACAAGTTAATCCAAAGGAGCATCGCACACCCACGCTCTTCGTGCCGGGTTAATTCGAAGTGCATAGCCATCGCGAGCGGCGCGCTAGATGCACGCTAGCCGATGAACGTTCTTAAATGTTTATCTCACGACAAGAGAATTGCTTCGGTCTATGGGTTTTTCATTCGATGGATGCGATAAGTTTTGCGCGCCTCGATGTGGCTCGTACACTGAGAAAAGACAACTGGTTAAAAGAACCATAATTTAACTAGGAATCAGGATTGATTTTGGCGCCAACCACGATTGCATAATTCTTCTAAACAGTGAAGTTCTGATTATGGTGAAAAAAGATTACAATTGCTGCAACCAGATCAACCTGCGGTATAGTCAATTGATATTTCCAATCATTTTTATATAGTTGACATTACCATGCAATAATATTATCGATCTACTTTTCTGGTTAATTTAACCATGGTGCATCGTTATCATATAGTACAATCTCATTGTTACTGTAACCACATAACAAATCTGTCTTAGCAGAACTAAATTCGCTGAAAACTTGTTCCTGTCATGGTGAAAATATTATCTGTGACAGCGAAAAATATGTCCAATAATGGTAAATGTGATTGCAATCACAGTGAAACTTTCTTCGGTAAAATCGTTTGCTACCCCGGCAAACATGTTTACCTCTATTAAACATATCTTTTACTACCACAGATAATATTTTGATCATGATAACAAAAAGTTCTCAGCAAAGCCTAGTTTTGCTAAGATCGCAAAATCATTTTGTAATGTGTTCGTGGTCTGTTTACTTGTAAATATGGCACCAGCAACAAGGAAAATCAAACTTTGCGATTCTGGTTGATTTTACCACCCACTTTTCTCTCAGTGTATCTCCTTGTAATTTCTGAGACAACCTTTCGCACCTTTTCCGCGCTTGACTAAGAGCATCGTACGTTGCAATTCTTCTCACATCCACGTCGAGACTTACAATCGTCCTTTCTAAGATAAATGCAACTACGGTCGTATTATTTTTTCAGGGATATCTCATTTTTATACCACTTCACCACGCGCACGTGCGCGGGCAGCCCGAAATGTCTCCACTCCATCTTCAGCTGCTAAGAGAAGAGCTGTAGGGTTGTAGCCACCGAATATCGTCCGCGGATCCGAGAGGCGCGTTCGTACCGCTCGCCCTTTCCCATTTCGCGTCGTTTCTCTCTCGACGGGCTGCCTCCCCCGAGGCTCCGCGAGCAAACGGGTTGTGCGAACTACGCGCATCTATTTCGGGATGACGACAGCCAGAAGCGCGTGAAGTGCGAAAAAATGAAGAGCATAAATATGCAACGAAGCGAACTCGCGTCGGTACTTTCCTTTCGCTTTCGTGCCTTCGTAATTTTTTTTTCCTCCCTCTCCATTTCCTCTCTCCCTCTGGTTTCTTCTATCGCGACGGTTCCGCTCCAATTATCGCTCTACGGAGTTCGCGGAAAAGTGAGGGTCGCGGACGTGTGTGCTGACTGTCCCTCATTTTATTTATGCATGCGTATATTTTGGTGTCTGTGAACGCATTGCAATTTATGAGTTTTTCCTTAATCTTGTACTTCCGCAGGAATGTCCAGAAGATTCGCTGGACTTCAGGGCGGAACAGTGCGCCGAATATAACAGCGTGCCGTTCGAGGGGGTGCACTATGAGTAAGTTAAGAAATATTGCACTCACTTAAATCCTACGAAAAATACACATTTACAAGATATGCATATACCCCGTGTTTGGTTTAATACACGTCAGTGCAAAGGGTTGCATATCGGTTGGTGCACCCCGTCCGCTGTGATTTCCATACCGAGGGAAAAGGTCTAGTTGAATACGAATCTATAATAGACAAATTTATTTGAAATAAATAGGAATTTATTCACATTGAACCTAGTAGAATATTTATTTAATTCAAATACATTTTTGTTCGATGTGAATAAATTCCTGTTCATCTCAAATAAATTTTTCTATTAGGTTCGTATCCAACTAAACCTTTTCCTTAGGTGCAGTCATTCGGTGGTAATACCGATAACCAAGATCCGAAGCAAATGACACTACTTCCGTTTATTTTCTTGATTATTCGAAAAAACGCAAACGAGTATCGAAACTATTTATATCGGAGCGTCTGTCACTCTAACTATTATTGAGATGACCGATGTTTCTCAGACTGATATTTCTATTTAGTTCGGATCTTGGCTATCGGTATTATCACTGAATTACAAGAAACCTCAGTAGATGGGATGCACCAACCGATATGCAACCCGTTGCATTGGCGTGTATTAAACTAAACATAGGGTAGGGTTTCGTGCAGCTTTATGACGCTATTTTCTACAAATTTAAGCTCTATAAAGTGCTATATTTTATAAAATTACATAGTTTTCTTATGCAACTTTATAGAAAGCCCTTTATAGGGTTTATAGTTTTTGTTTAATGGAATAGTACTATTACACCAAGAAAGCAATTTATTATTGTAATATTTAATAAGTGTCATTTTAAATACGGCGAAATAAATACTTCGTTAAGAAAAGGAAATATATGTTAATTATATTTGAATGTTTATTTCAGTCAAATGGTTGCCTCAAAGGATTCAATTATGCCAGATAAATATTATAATAGTTAACGAGTATTTACTTGGTCCAACAAAATTTTCGTTTCATCACATTGAAACAAATATTTATTAATTACAAATAAACTGTTTTCTCGGTGTAGAAAAATGAATCCCGATCTGTTCTAACAAAATTCAAGAATTTTGTAGACCTTTACTATAACAGATAAACTTTAATTTCAAAAATCACTGTGAAAATCTCTTCTATCTCGAATCAAATAGTTGCCCAAGATTATACATCTTATGCCTAGAGGTACCCCAATCCAGATTTATATCCGGGGTAAACTCTCCGATTGCACCCTCGCGTTAAATCCACTCCCCTCGCCCCCCATCCTGATAAACGTACCCGCAGGTATACGCGAGCGCCTAGATTATTCGCCGCAAAATGGATAACGCTACCCCGCACTTCCTGTGATAAAGCAAGCCGTAAAGGAGCACATGCCCCGATTCCATATTCCTCGCACGGAGGACCCGCTGCAAATTTTAGGCGCGAAGAAACGAAGGTCTCCCGCCGTTAGCGCGTGGTGGCATTTACCCGTAGCATTGCATGCATGACGCGAAGAACGCTCCTCCTTTCCACAGCTGGATTCCCTACACCGGAGGGTCCAACAAGTGCGAGCTGAACTGCATGCCTCGCGGAGAACGCTTCTTCTACAGACACAAGCTCAGCGTGACCGACGGCACGCCATGTGACTTGGAGAAGAACGATGTCTGCGTCGAAGGCAAATGCAGGGTGAGTGATAAAGGGAGTCTTTTAGTCCATCGATTGCTGCTCGGATCTGCTGGAAGATATTATTTGATGGAATGTATTCTTATTGGTGGCAAATAATCGTTATCGCTGGCTCGCAACATTATTTTTCTGGATGTGCGAGTAAAATAAAAACGTAAGAATTATTCGTATCGCTCCTCGTCAGCCGGTCGGATGCGACATGATGCTGGGCAGCGACGCCAAGGAGGACGCCTGCAGAGAATGCGGTGGTGACGGATCGGAGTGCAACACGGTCGAAGGGCTCTTCGACTCGGATGACCTGCAAGTCGGTACGTCGCTCGTCCAGCGGTGTCTTTTTTATTCGCGTTCGGGTCATATCGGCCGAGACGAACGGGGAAGATCTGACCCCGACGATATCGCGCTCTGTTCCAGGGTACATCGACATTCTGCTGATCCCCGAAGGTGCCACGAATATCGTCGTCAAGGAGATCCATCCGTCGAATAATTATTTAGGTCAGTCGCTCGTCCGCCTCGGTGAATAATTTCTGATTTGAATGTGTTTTTTTGTGTGTCTTCTTCACGCGTGCTTCTCAATTTTTTCCCCAGCCATTCGAAATACCACCGGGCATTATTATTTGAACGGCAATTGGAGAATCGACTTCCCTCGCAGCTTGCGATTCGCCAACACGATATTCCACTACTCTAGAGTCCCTCAGGGCTTCTCCGCGCCGGACACCATCACCGCTTTGGGACCCACGAGCGAAGCAATTTATATCGTTGTACGTGGCACTATAAATAATAATAATTAAAATTGTGATAGTAATAACAACTTCGTCGATGCCATACGAGAGAAAAACTGTTTCGCATAAAAAAATCCAATCTAATACTAATTCTTGCGAACTAATACACCGAGAAAACGGTTTATCAGTAGTTAATAAATATAATTTCCAATACGGCGAAATAAATTATCATTGGAAGAGGGAAATATATCTTAATTGTTGGAGTGTTTATTTCATTCAAACGGTTGCCTCGAAGAATTTCATTGTACTAAATAAATATCGTAATAGTTAACGAGTATTTACTTGGTCCAACAAAATGTTCATTTCGCCATATTTAAACAAACGTTTGTTAACTACGAATAAACTGTTTTCACGGTGTAAGCATAAACAATTATTTAATAAGGACACTAACTTCTCGCGGCGAAAAAGCTGACGGGAGAAAATTCCTACCATATCCACCCGCTATCTTCTTTTTTACTTCAGTTGCTCTACCAAGACAGAAACGTAGGCGTACACTACGAGTACAGCATCCCAAAGAAATTCTCCCAGCAATCCGATCCCGACAGCTACACCTGGACGGCGGACGAGTTCTCGAGCTGCAGCACGACCTGCGGCGGAGGTAGGATAAATCGAGCTTACACGGCCGAACGCGTAGGATTTTCACGCATCGATGGTACACGTATGTATGTAGAACCTATATAACTCGACGCATCAGGTTACCGATCCAGAAGAGTCCTCTGCGTGCGACGACGCGACAACGAGCCGGTCGACAGCAATCTCTGCGATCCGCAACTGGAACCAGCCGCAACGGAGGAGTGCAGCGACGAGCCGTGCCCGCCGGAGTGGGTGGAACGCGACTGGGGTCCCTGCAGCAAGCAATGCGGCGAGGGTGGCCAGCAAATCAGGGAAATCAACTGCGAGCAGCTCGCCGGGGGTATCCCGACCCTGGTACCCGATTTCCGGTGCGTGGAAACGGTGGGACCGAAGGCCGAGACCACGCGGGAATGCAACACGAATGTCGATTGTCCGCAGTGGCATCTGGGACCGTGGAAACCGGTAAATATACGCATTCTATCGAATTCAATCGGGCTGGAATTATAAGAGGTGGATCGTACCGCGATGAGAGAGAAAGAGAGAGAGAGAGAGAGAGAGAGAGAGAGAGAGAGAGAAAGGCCGCTGCGCTGGTATCTATGATATCCAGAATATATTCTTATTTTTAAACCTGGGAAACTCAGAATGTTTCTATTCTGAATCGTCCTGTAAAAGCAACGAGTACCCAAGGAAAGTTTCTATAATTGTAATAAAAATCTCTTTATGAAATAGCATCTCATAGTTTTTTTGATTTGAGTGAATATTAATTTGATTTTAATGAAAGTTGATTTATTTCAACCGAATATAAAACGATCGCTGGAAGTCTCTCGATTTATTTTCTGGCTTTCTAGTGCGATCACTTGTGCGGTAAGGGCAAACAGACGAGAAAAGTGACTTGCTACAAGAAGACAAACAATAGGATCGAAGTCCTGGATGATTCAGCTTGCTCAGGGGAAGTTCCCGAAAATGAAAAGCCTTGCGAGATTAGACCCTGCATCGGCCTTGATTGGGTCGCATCCGATTGGAGTGGTGTAAGTTGATCATCTGACTGTATATCTATAGGTTTTATATTCTTCCACGTATATTATTAAGAGTTACGCTCTAATTTCTCTTTAATTACGTCCACCGGAAACCATTAATCGCGGTTTTTTTTGTTGATGGAACAGAAACCTAACAATAAACGATTCCTATGTTAACATTATCCTCTCCTCGATCCTTTTCTTCATCATAACATAGTGAACCTCCGGTAACCGACGAGCATTTCTCTTATAGTGCAGTGACAAATGCGGCCTCACTCAAGAAACCAGAACGGTGCATTGCGCCACTCAGGATGGCGAAGTGTATCCGGACGATAAGTGCAATTCCGAGTCGAAGCCGAACTTGACGAGAGAGTGCGACAACTCGCAAAACTGCCAATATCAGTGGTACGCCGCTCAATGGAGCGAGGTAGGCTCGATAATAATTTTCTTCCGCATTTTAAATATATAAATCCAGTGCGACTTGAACGCTTCGTTGCGTTTATTGCTCCCCACAGTGCTCCGCGAAATGCGGCTCGGGAATTCAGACGCGCAAAGTCTTCTGCGCCACTTTCTTGGAGGACGAAACGATGAAAAAGGTTCCCGATAACAAGTGCAAAGAAGAGAATAGATACGAAGATACTCAGAATTGCACCGCCGAGGTTGATGAATGCAAGGGCGAATGGTTTGCCGGACCCTGGAGCAAAGTAGGTGAAATTTACTCTATATAGAATATTTTTTGAAACTCAAATATTCTTCCGAATGTCGACGAACTTCTAGGGATCGACGATTTCATGTCGGCTTTAATTTCGATCGGAGATGAAGCTTTCGGCCCTCGATTAATTGGTAATCTAATAACTATATTAATTGCTCGCAGTGTTCCAAAACTTGCGGCGGTGGTGATACGTTCAGAAAAGTAGTCTGCCTAAAGGACAACGCTACCGTTTCATCCGACAATTGTGATGTGAACACAATAATGTTTGCGATGGAAACATGTAACGAACAGCCCTGCGGCGATGGTAATTATCATTCGTCCAGGAATAAAACTTAAATTTCCAGAAACGAAAGTTAAATCTCAAATACTACTTCGAATCTAGACGAAATTATACCAGTCGAACCGAGTCAGGCGAAGGTCCCCGTTGACGACAAGGAGGAGGAATGTGAAGAATACGAGGAGGACGACTTTGTTACATTCAATCCTAGCTTAGAAACCAGCGTAAGTAGAAAAGGATTGATTAAATCGACGCTTTTCGCTCGACGCTTAAACATAGAATACTGAAGAAATATACATTTTTATTCATTTACAAACTTTTTCTAATATATATCGATTCATTGATAAATAATTCTTCGCGCCTCTTATATAACTATATCTACATATTATGTATACATATGAGGCTCATGTCACACCCAACCCCTAATTACAAACAGGGAGAGACGGACGACGACGAAACCGGAATCACAGAAGCCTCTCCGCTGATCTCGCCTTTGAGCTCGAGTACTGTCGAAAGTACCGACGGCAGTACCGAGACCTCCTTCACGCAGGGCAGTAGCATCGACGATATGATGTTCAGCGACGCTAGTTACACCAGCGAAGACGACGCGCTTTCAACGGATTCCGGCAGTGGTACTTCCAGTGGCGACGATGAACTGTCCTCGCTCTTCAGCGAATTCTCTACTGACATTCCCTTCACCTACGAGTCCACGTTGGAAGGTAGCGGTACTTCGCCGGATGATTTTAGCAGCAGCAGCGGCGTAACGGAAGAAGAAGTCTCGGAGGCTACCGATGTATCCGGCGGAAGTACCTCTTCCGGTGAGACGGGATCCGATGGTATGTGTATTTATCTTTCCTGAAAGAAATCACGATAACAGAGTTAATATTGCCTTCGTGGCCAACTTGTGCTATTTTACGGGAATAGCACAGAGCACCGTAAGAAGAGAAATATATTTCTTCCGGTTGGTCCTTGATACCTCCCACTGAGCGTAGCTCACGCTGCCCTGTTTCCACCCTCAGGAATGACCGAGGGATCTACGGAATCATCGTTAGGTTCTAGTCCCTGGACGGACTCTGCGGCTACGGACGAATCGAGCTCCGCTGGTACCGAGAATACGGAGGATACTTCTGGCAGTGAAACCACTGATGGTAGTACAGATACGACGTTAGATTCGGTAACGGATTCGAGCGTTAGTGCGAGTTCTGAGGACGCAACAGAATCGACGGACTCGACGCAGACCGAAACAACCGAATCTACGCCATCGAGTTCTACGGAAGAGACGGAAACAGTCACCATTGAAACGGACACAACGGAAGAGACAGGTTCCACCGATGGCTCCACCATGAGCTCCGAAACGTCTGAGTCTTCCGGTAAGTAAAACGTTATAAAATTAGAAGCAATTTCAATTTATATACTTATCTATAATTATATAATCTATATTTATATAATTCCTCTACACAGAAGGAAGTTAAGTGAAAGAATTTCTTTTGCTAACAAGAACTCGATCAGTTGTTCGCCATTTTTTTATTACCGAAAAGATTTTTTAAATTTCTAAGCAGCATCCACCGAGTCAAGTACCATCGAAGCTACTGGAGAAACTGACACTACAGACGAGACGGGAAGTACGACGGAATTAAGCAGCTCTGGAGAAACGACCGAAATAAGTGGCTCTACAGATTCCTCAGTGTCGACCAGCGAAAATGAGCTTTCCACGGAAATCTCGCCATCGGTAGATTCAAGCGCTTCTACTGATACATCCGGCGGAACGTCAGAATCAGGTGAAACGACAGAAGCCGGCCTCTCGACCGAATCCGGCGCAACCGCCGAGTCTGGCGAAACTGCGGAGTCCACGGAGTCCAGCGTCACGGCGGAATCTATATCTACCATCTTCGAAGAGACATCGGAATCTGAAATGACCACCGAAACGGGCGAGACGATTGTATCCGGTGGTTCTGACGTCACTACTGATGCAAGTGGAAGCACCGACGAGATGACGGAGTCGGGTGTCACCGAGTCGACCGATGAGGACGGCCTCACCGGCAGAACTCACAGTGAGTTATTTATTTTCCTACGAGAAATATGAGAAGAGAAATCGTTCCTCATAAATTTCCCATCGGCCAGACAAAGTAGACGATCGCTTCTCCGAATAAACTGATAAAATAAAAACTTTTCTTCGCGATACTTCCTAGTCTCAGAATTCTGGACGACCATCAGCCCCGTCCAAGCAGCGATCACTAAAGAGCACACGCTCAAGAAATGCAAGCTAAAGAAGAAGAAGAAGAAGAGCTGCAGAGACACCGAGTTCAATTGTTGCTATGACGGAATCACGGCGGCTGAAGGTCCCTTCGGCAAGGGTTGCCCGACACCCGAAACATGTAAAGAAACGGAATACGGTTGCTGTCCTGATGGGGTATCTCCGGCTGCTGGACCTAACAACGAAGATTGTCCAGATACGCACTGCGACGAATCTCTCTTCGGCTGCTGCCCTGATGGAATCACCGCCGCAGAAGGCAACGATTTGGAGGGATGCACGAAGCCTTGCAATGAAACAGAGTAAGTACTCCTTTGAAAGTATAAGCTTTATTTTTAATTAGAAATTTTTTCCGAGCAAAATCATTTACTTTACATGGCAATATACTTTATTTGTCTCTTTAGATTCGGTTGTTGTCCGGATGGCGAAACACCAGCAACTGATAAGAATAATATGGGTTGTTGCAATGTCACGGAACACGGATGCTGTCCCGACGGTATTAAACCAGCTTCAGGTCCAGACGGAAAAGGTGTATATTATTTTCTTTATCATTTATGTCCGAGAAATTTGTATAAATGTATGTATACGCGTGTCATTGCCCCGTTCTAAAATTATCTTCAAACGTTCGACCTTTTTACAATTGATAAGGTTGTGAGGAAGAAGAAGCTACTTCCATCTCGCCTTCGACTGAAGAAATGGAGGTTATGGAAACCACTCCCGTACCGGAAGAATCGGAGAACTGCTCCAACTCGACCTTCGGCTGTTGTCCGGATGGCGAGAAAACAGCTACAGGAACTAACTTCGAAGGCTGTGGTGTCATCGACACCGAGAACTGCACCGCTTCCTACTTCGGATGTTGCCCCGATGGTGTTTCCGCAGGTATGCTTCAGAGAATCAAGGAAAATATAATATAATAATTACCAAAAAAAGAATTTCTTCATCTAAATATTCTTCGTAATAACAGCTCATATAAGCACTTCTTTATTTGTACATTTTACATCAGTTAGAGTGGTCGATTGATCGACTCTAGACATTTTAATTCTAATTCTACGAAATATCTCGAATTCCCTTGCGATTTCCTTGGTAAATGTCCAATTTTTCACGTCATTCCCCATCTCCCCCTCCAGCTCTCGGCCCGGATAACTATGGTTGTCGCATGCCTTGCGAGAACTCCACGTACGGCTGCTGTGACGACAACTCGACGCCGGCTCACGGCCCGAACAAGGAAGGCTGTTGCTTATCCACCCCGTACAAGTGTTGCCCCGACAACATCCTGCCGGCTCGCGGTCCAGACTTCTACGGCTGCGGCTGCCAGTACTCGAGATTCGGATGCTGCCCCGACAACGCAACTACTGCTCGAGGACCCAACAACGAGGGCTGCGGATGCCAGTACACCGCCCACGGCTGCTGCCCCAACAGATTCACCCCGGCTGGCGGACCGAACTTCGAAGGCTGTCCTTGCTACACCTATCAGTTTGGATGTTGCTCCGATGGCGTCACCATCGCCAAAGGACCTCACGGACAAGGTAAATACAATGAATTATTCCCGTCTCGATTATTTCCAAGCCGGAAGCACGTCGACCACGTTCATTTTCGTGAAGGCTGCGGATGCGAGAACACGGAATTCAAGTGCTGCTCCGATGAGAGAACGCCGGCGAAAGGACCGAACTTTGCGGGCTGCACTTGCGACACCTCAAAGTACGGCTGCTGTCCAGACGGCGTTGAAGAAGCCCAGGGAGAAAACTTCGAAGGCTGTCTCACAGTTCCATCGACTCCGGGTGCCGCTTGCGGTTTGGAACGGGACAGAGGACCCTGCCGCGACTTCACCGTCAAGTGGTTCTTCGATACGGAGTACGGAGGCTGCTCTCGTTTCTGGTACGGCGGCTGCGAGGGAAATGATAATCGCTTCAAGACCCAGGAAGATTGCAAAGAAGTCTGCGTTCAGCCCAAGGGACGCGGTAAGTGTGCTAATGATGAACTGTCGACTCGAATTATGATATTCAACGGTGTGGAATAGCGATTCACGGAAACTCATTTGTGCATACTGCAGATGCCTGCTACCTTCCAAAGATCGCTGGACCTTGCGAAGGTTACTACCCGACCTGGTACTTCGATTCTGGTAGAAAGCAGTGCGGTCAATTCGTCTACGGTGGATGTCTTGGAAACTCTAACAAATTTAAGACTCGAGAAGAATGCGAGGAACTGTGCGTGGTATCCGATGACGCTGGTGAGCGGGATTTTAATATGATTTATTCGTTATATTTTCTGTTCGTTGCTTTAATTCGCGATCTTAAATAGATGTTGGTAAGTCAGATTTTAATACGATTGACTCATATTTTCCATTCATTGCTTTAATCCATAATCTCAAATAGAAATATGAAGAGAAGAGAGATCTCCTGCTAATCGTGGAGATATTAATACCTGAGATTCTAATCAGTATTTGTCTCATTTTGTTCCACACAGATTCTTGCGACCAACCCAAAGAACCTGGTCTCTGCCAGGGTAACTTCACCAGATGGTATTTCAACAAGGATACTCAAATGTGCGAAAGATTTAATTACGGTGGTTGCAAGGGTAACAACAACAATTATCCGACCGAAGTTGCTTGCCATCAACAATGCCTACAGCCGGGTCGTCACCGCGGTAAGTTTTTATTACCACGTCAGCTCAAATATACGATTGTGGTGCATTTGAATTTTATCAAAACGGAGGATTGCTGCGAACTCGTAGTATCGCATGCACTTAAGTGCATTCTTTCTTTCGAAGCACACTTAAGTTTTGGGAAGGAAAATGGAATGCAATGATGTACAATACGTGTCGAGAGAGATATATTTTCTCCTTGGAAATTAATTGCGCGTACAATGCGCGAAATTTTCAGTAGATAAATATTGCAAGTCGGTGCGTGGTTTAAAAATTATAGAACTTGGTTGGGAAATAACAGGTACGGAAATAGTTGAGAACAATTAATCAAACGAAATAACCTGCTCGATTCTGGCTGGTTTCATCAAACTTTAGCACATTTCGCACCTCAAAATGTAGCTTCGGTAAGGCAAACATTAATTAACATTTATAGATCCACTTAAAGTGTAATAACTTGAAACAACATTAATAATAAATAGAGTAAAAGTAATCCGAACTCATCACAGTCCGAAGATTGATGAAACCAGCTCTATCTTTATTTTTCTCGTCCTTAGTTCAGATGATGGGATCTCATTTTAAATTAGAATTAGGTTCTCAATGAAATAACACGCAGAAATAATGTATTAAGGCCTTATAACGTTAACTATAAACCGATACTCAGAACTCTAACAGGGTTGCGGAGATAGGCTGGACTATCCTAATCGATGCTTTTTCAGTAATACAGGATGTGTGCGCCCTGGAGAAAGAGCCCGGGCCATGCCCCGGCTCTTTGCTGCGCTGGTATTACGACGCGAAGCGTCAGTCTTGTAGGCAATTTGTTTACGGCGGTTGTAAAGGCAACGGCAATAAATTCCGAACGCGCGCTGCCTGCGAGCAGCGTTGTCCAGTTAGAGGTACAAAAAATCTGAAATTGAAGTTGTCGAAATTGTTGGTGTTGGCAACTCTAACTGATCATCGGCGTCATTGATAACTGTTTACTTCAAATGGTGTTGGCTCAGTACGCAAATTGCATAGCTCACCGTCGCTCGATTATTTTGCGGCGTTTCATTCTAAATTCCAGAATGGGACACTGGAAAATAATGACTAACTTTATCGATGTACATCGCCATTATTCTTATCGCCGTCGCTGCTTTACACGTGTCTTGCCGTAAATGTGTTACTTATCCGTTGCCTTTCTCGCAGTTTTATATTGGCATTTATTTCTTCAACGCACATATCGAAAAAAACTCATTCATTTAGATATCATTAGGTTCATAGAAATGAAGAAAAACTGGCTTATTACGCTCTCAGAAGACTTTTACTTTAAATGCAATTATCTCGTTAACCGTAAAATGTTTTTCACGATACTCAGTAGAATTTCGTGGCAAATATATCGCACGAAACAGCCTGGAGTTAGATATCGACACTCTCTTAGTCTCCAATAACAGTATTGCTACAATTAATCAGTCATTAATGAACATTTTGTGGGAGAAGGTGCACTAAAAATAAGTTAGACGCACGCTAGAGTAATAATTTCTCATAATCGTATTTTGGTATTTAATTTAACTCTGCATGGTAACCATTAACGCGCAAACAGATTTTTGCACGCTGCCACGGACCGAGGGTAACTGCACAGAGAAGCACTCACGATGGTACTTTGATCAGTCGGAAAATCGCTGCATGCCATTCTATTACACCGGCTGCGGTGGTAATAGAAATAACTTTGACTCTAGGGAAGCATGCGAGACTGATTGCCCAACTAAAATCGGTAAGCTTCTAAATTTAAAGCAATATAACCAGTATGAGTAGTTTAATTTGAGAGAAAAATATATTGAAACCTGATCGATTGCGTTTAAGGTGATGAAAAATTATGAAACTCCTTTCCACGATCTTTATATTTTTGCTCTTACGAAAATCACGCATTTCTACACTTTCTTGTTGTATCGTTTCCTGTGTTTTGCGCAATTGTTGATAATGGAACATAAATAACACGTTTGAACGCGTCTGGCAATAAGTTCCGTTTATCTAAAATTATTTTGAGAAGATACTTATTCCGTATTATTCGAGAATTATATACTCTCAAGATTAATTTAGGAAATAGTCGATTAGTCCCAAATACCTTAACGGTTCCTAATTCCTATTCTCGGCAGAAGTCATGAGAGTTTTCGGGGCCATCCGACTTTCCCCTAGATAAACGAAGTTTATTCCATCATCGTATGACTCCAGAATTTCGTTACTTCACAGCCAGTTCTTATTTTCAAAATAAATAACGACTGTTTAGTACCGAAATCGCGAACTGAAGCAAAACGGGTTCATCGAAAACTGTTATTATTCTGAAAAACAGAGCAAGACATCTGTCTCCTTCCCGCACTGTTGGGCGAGTGCCACAATTACACCCAACGCTGGTACTACGATTCCTACGAGCAGCATTGCAGGCAATTTTACTACGGTGGTTGCGGTGGCAACGAGAACAACTTTGTCAGCGAACACGATTGCATCAACAGATGCAAGAACACCCTCAGTACAGCAGCTCCCAGTGAACTGGACTTCAAGACTGGTAAAGCATCCCTTTATCATTTATCGCTGCCGTTACATAGATCATTTATATCACCTGCGACAGAGTAGTTCACACAACGCTTGCTGCACTTTGCAGAATACTGCTTCTTGCCCGATGACCACGGACCCTGTTCCGAAAACACCGTCAAGTGGTTCTACGATAGCAGGGATGGTATCTGCAAGCAGTTCAGTTACGGAGGCTGCCAGAGCAACGGCAACAAATTCAATTCCAGAGAAGAGTGCGAGTACCGTTGCGGCGAAGTGCAAAGTGAGCCGCAACTCCGATGCCTCTCGATATCATTCGATGACTATAAATATCCATGAGTCCCGCTCGAAATCGGCATTCATTACTTCCAGATCTCTGCAACCTTCCGAAGGTCGTTGGTCCTTGCAACGGCTCAGTCGATCAGTATTACTACGACAAACAATCGGACTCCTGCTACGAATTCGACTACAGCGGTTGCCAGGGCAATAGAAATCGCTTCCCGGACAGAGACTCCTGCGAGAGACAGTGCAAAATAGGACCACGAAGCGACCCTCTGTTCAGAGAGGTCAACGAAACGCAACGAACTACTCAGCCAGTCGTACAGCCGACGGAGGTCATTCCTAGTAGCCCAATTTGTTCGGCACCCGTCGACGCTGGACCGTGCAACGGCGACGTCACTGCTTATTACTACGACGTCGTCTCGCATTCTTGCCAGGCGTTCATCTATGGCGGCTGCGAAGGAAACGCGAACAGATTCCAGACGGAGGAGCAGTGCCAGAGGCTCTGCGGAACATTCCGAGGACAAGGTATGCGCGAGATGATTCTATAATTTAATTTACAGTCCTGATCAAGAGCCTTCAATAGAGGCTCGCCGTCAAGAACAAAAAAATCGAGCCGAAAGAGAGACTATATTTACTCCGCGTAATTTGTACGTACAAAGCGGTTTAATTTTACACGAAAAAAAGATCCTTAACCCTTATTGAACTCTGCATTGAACCATTTCATAAGATATCTGATAGCAGGTATATAATTTACCAAGATTATAACGATATCCTGTCTAATTTTCAAACAGTCATTAATAGCGATCGCGTTCGCGTTGCTTTCAGACGTGTGCAATCTGCCAATGGATAGCGGTATATGTCGAGGAGCTTTCCCCAAATTCTTCTATGACTCGGGCATTCGTGCCTGCCGCGAATTCAGCTACAGCGGTTGCGATGGCAACGCCAACAGATTTAGCACGATATCCGAATGCGAATCGGTCTGCATACACCACGAGGAACCTGCACCCAGTGGAAATGACACCGCGCTATCGCACCTGGGTGAGACATTGTTAATTAATCATTGTTTTTACTAATCATTTAATTAGTCCAACGATTGAACTTAGAAAAATACCATCCCATATGAGGCTAAACTTACTCGTTAGGAAAGAAACTTCAATCGCCATTATCTCATTATTTATGAACCTTTGGCGTGCATCGATATAAAACTTTGTTGTAGATAAAAATGTAATCTTCAAAAAAGTATTATAGAAAATAAGCCAAAAGCCCATAATAATAATAATGATAATAAGATAAAGTGATTGAAGTTTCTTTCCTGGTGAGTGAATTTAGCCTCATAAAATATCAGGCATAAGAGTATTTCCGAGAATTTTTGTGCGTTGTCCCCGGTTACTTATCCGATTCGATCTCAGTCATAATGCCTGCGATAACAATGTCTTATGGTGTTGGTTTAGAAATCTGTAAAGAACCGGTGGATATTGGATCGTGCACGACCGGAAATTACAGGCGATTCTACTTCGACGACGATCGCCAGACATGCATGCCGTTTGTTTACACCGGTTGTGGTGGCAATCGTAACAGATTCAAGACCTTTGAGTCTTGCATTAATACTTGCTTTAGGAGTAAGTTAATTGGGATTGAAAGAAAATCTCATATGTGACTATTGCTCTCAAGTGAACTAATATCGTGCTTAAACTGTATAGGCTTGTCTCGTTTAAACATCGTTTTTACAGGTATCTCACGACCGGCTTCCGGTAACCGTGTAAATACTACACAGTAAAATCGTTCATACGTATATGAGGCATTCTACGCCAATTCGGCCTCAAAATAATTCTTATGATATTTTTCACCTAAATAGAAATTGAGCCTCCTCGTAAAAAAATATTTATATTCTTAATATATATTTCAATGTGTACTCTCGGTACACATATTTAATACCAAGCGAAGAAGAAGACGTCCGAAAAAATAATTATCCGCAAAGTTATAAGCGCGTTTCTCTCTACAACGTTGTGACGTCATTGAAATGCAAGAGAGACGCACTTATGGCAAGTAACGAGTACGAGAGAATCAGACTTACAACACGATGACGTAGCTGCATTTTATAATGTTCCCAGGCTCAAATAAGGGCGAAAATGAAAAATGAAAAAATACAAAGTGAATTATTTTACCTAAATTTTTCGAATTTACAATAAACAAAATGTTTGAGAACCGAATTCGGCTAGGAATTCGTAAGCATTTACTTGGTGGCCGAATTAGGATGGAATGACTCATTATGTATGCCATGAAAATCATCTTATGAATTAGTATGCCATGAAAATCATCACGACATGCATCATCAAGAAAGTCACAGTTTTATAAAACACACCTTTTATTTGATACAAAAAAATTTCTCTCATAGATTCTCTTTGAAACGAACCATTCATCATGCGTGTACATAATCATTATTTCGCTGTGTATATTCGCAAAAACACCTAAGTCACATGTACATATATTTATTTCTCCATTCGTACCCGTATTTCTTAATCATTATTCACGCTCTATTTTAAATCTAACGAGTATTTGAACATCTTTTCATTATTCATCCATTCCTACAGCGAGCAACGAAATAGACGTGGGTTCCGGACACGAGCCAAGGGATCCTTGCGCCGAGGCTCGCGAGGAGTGCAAGATCATCCGTTGCCCTTACGGAACGGAAGCCTTCGTCGACAGTCAGGATTGTGAGCGCTGCAGATGCGTCGATCCCTGCAGGACGACAGTCTGTCCCGAAGGTACCATGTGCGCCATTACCCTGGTGGCTAGCGGGGAGAGTACCCAATACAGGGGCGTTTGCAGATCGAGTAAGTTGCGGCGTGTAAAATTGTAATCCACGAATGTAATTTACTCCGATATTATAATACCGCGACATACGTTATTTTCTTCAGAAAATTCAATTTCTTACTGCAAGAAAAAGAGAGCTATACTCTTATTACTCTTATTAACTGGTATAACTGTACTGTAAATAAATAATAACGCGATCCCTCTCGACGCAGCTACCAAACCCGGTCGCTGTCCAGTCGTCTCGAACAGTACGAGGTGCGAACAGGAGTGCAGCACGGATGCCGACTGCAGCGGCGAGTGGAAGTGTTGCAGCAACGGCTGCGGGACGTCGTGCCTCGAGCCCGCACCGGAAGAGCCCCTGATCACGCCGCCTCCTTTCGTCGTTGTCACTGCACCGCAATACGGTATCGAGCCTGCGGCCGTCGAACAGCCGGAACAACCAGTTGTCAGGGCCGAGGAGGGCAACTTCGTCTCATTTAAATGCGTGGCAACCGGAAATCCACGACCTACGATTTTGTGGCGAAAGGATACCTCCGTGGTAAGTTTCACCAGTTAATTCGAACCAACGAGAAGCTTATGTCCGAAGCTACATCTTTGCCCCTGACATTAATTCCAACAGATCAATCCATCGGAGAAGAGACGTCGCATATTGCCGGATGGCTCGCTTCAGATCATCAATCTTTACACTTACGACAGAGGAACGTACAGTTGCACTGTAGACAACGGCTTGGGTACACCTTCCAGGATAGAGTATCAACTGGAAATCACTGGTACGTATAGCTTGTTATGTATGACTGATAACTAATGAATTGCAGAGCATGCACAAATTACAAACGTCATGAGTAGTTTATGCACGTTCCCTCAGTAATCTTATCTGTGAAAACAGTACAGAGAAATGTTTGGATTGAAACTCGAGTGAAATATGTCTTGTTTTGGTGATACATTCTTCCACTCGTTAGATAACGAATTAACATAGCACGTCTATTAGCGTGACAATAATTGTGTGTCGTTAATATCGACCACGAACTATTGCTGATATTAATATTCTTCAGTCCTTTCCATGGCGCGTCATCTAAGAAAATCGAAAGCAAAACACTCGTTTCGATTATACATTACATTAAATTCGAATGGAAAGTGATTAACGCTTTTCTAGAGTAGAACTATATCACTGAGGTGGTGGTCCATCCTGTAATACTCTTTATGCTATGAAATTGTATCGTGTAACTATTTCTATGCATCTTTCGCATGCCATTCCTCTCTCGCGCACTGTAGACCCGCAAGATCGTCACGCCGACATCGTCGGAGATCCGAACGAATCCGTGACGGTGACGTTGAACTCGCCGACCGTCCTCCACTGCTACGCCATGGGCTGGCCACGGCCCTCTGTCACCTGGTGGCGCGGGGACCGCATTCTGCCAATGTCTTCCGAAATTTACGAACAAGGCTCCGACTATAACTTATTAATCCGATCGGTAACACTGACCACACTCGGCGTCTACACCTGCCAAGCCTATAACGGCATCGATCGGCCCGCATCTTGGTCCGTCACCTTGCAAGCGATTGGACCAATTTATAATCTGAAACCCGAGCAGCAGGAGTACGCAAAGTACCTCGTTCAGCCTCCCAAACGTCCCGACAGACCCGCTGCTCCAGAAAAGCCTCAGTATCCTTACAGACCCCAGAGACCCGAATATAATCAGACTTACGTACCTCCCGTTCCCACCGAGCCACCATACATTCCAGTCGCCGTTCCTCCTGTCGAGATCCCACGCGGTGTATCCCGAGGTGAGGCGAACACCTTACACTAATTTTTGTTCTTTTTTTACGATTCCGTTTCTTCTTCGCATGCACTTTAAGAATATGGCAGTCAGTCGGACTAAATCACGTTCTTACGTTGATCCGACATTAATTATTTTACTTAACAGAGCTTGATATTAATTGCGCTTGCTATGAGATTTGCGAAATTAATATTTACAGGCGACAAGAACGCTTTGGTTTGCTGATATCAATGAAATTATGCTTGCTCTGCGATATGATGCTTGTAAGACAAATCTACGGCTTTAATTCTTTTTATTGTCTTTATTTCTTATCAGGTTGTTACATCAATTTCTAATTTGATAGTCTCTGATATCATATGTGAATTAATCTCTTTCCCAGTGCCAATAAGCGTTAACGTATCGGCGCCACAAAATGCATTCCCGGAGGGTAGCAACGTCAATATCGTCTGCACCGTGAACGGATATCCAACCCCGCGAATCCTTTGGTATAAGGACAACGAAATCATTGAAACGAACGAACGCGTCAAAATCTCTGGTTAGTCTATGAGTGTAAATTAATTATTTACGCACGGTAGACTCGATCGATGCATCCTTCCACACGTTTCATTTACAGAAGCCAACAGGCTACTGATTTCCGATGCGAACAAAAACGACACCGGTCGATATCGGTGCGAGGCAACGAACGAGTATCAATCTGATTCCGATAGTGTGGACATTCGCGTCGCCGGTATGTACTCTGCTATTCGTAGAGATAAAAAATTTTGCAGATTCCACGAAGACATTTATTTCAACGATATTGAATCACTAATTCATTTTTCAAAACAATCTTTTATCAGAATTCAAAAAATTGTCCTCTGTATATCGCTTTAGCTTCGTATCGTCCTCATTTGGAACAAATAAAAATATTTGCTCCCCTTCCCTCCTTATAGGAATCTTCATCGATCCAAATTGTCAAGACAACACGTTCTTGGCCAACTGCAAGCTCATCGTGACGGCTAATTACTGTCACCACAAGTACTACGCTAAGTTCTGCTGCCGTTCCTGCACGGAAGCTGGGCAGCTACCGGCGAGAGGACCACATATCGACAAAGCGAGAAGAAGGAGGTCGATCTTCTCCCTCTTTTAAAGATCTAAATTGACTTTTCAACCGTTCCGGTAAGCGGTTTCGCGTACACGTATGTCGCGGGATTACGTGTCGATGATTCGTCGGTTGTATAAATTCGTAGATATACGTAGAGCGACGGGAAGCAAGTCCGTTGACCTTGTGTGAGGAGATATTAGC
This sequence comes from Xiphydria camelus, assembly GCA_963678675.1. NCBI lineage: Eukaryota > Metazoa > Arthropoda > Insecta > Hymenoptera > Xiphydriidae > Xiphydria > Xiphydria camelus. Next base: position 5,084,074 of record OY783199.1, read on the forward strand.
AATACGAAGGACGATCATCGCACCCGTAATCGTAATTCCTACCTTGTGTGCGAGAACTTTTCCGTTTTTCTTCTCCGTCTCTTTAAAAGAAAGTAACTAACTGATCGAGATCGGTACACCTGTACAGCTGTACGTGCAATTGCGAGTATCGTCCGACCGCAATACGGTTCGACCCTGAATACCGGATACGCGTCTTGAAAAATCGAATTTCGTTCACTGCCAAAGCCTTGGAACGTTTATACATAGATACAGTAAATTTATATTAAAATTCATTTGAGCGGTACAATATTCGAGAATAACGAACGCTCGGAAAATTAAAGCGTCGTGCGCACACTTCAACGGCGCCGCCAAATAACGCGCGCCTCGAAGGACTATCCATGTATACACGATCTGATGCTGAATCCTAGTCCGATGGAGCCATAACGGGCAGAGCGTCCCAACGGGGCAATCGTCATGCTGTCCTGAGAATGGAAAATCGCAAGTTCGTATGAACCTCAGGAGGTGTATATATATTGATATATATGTCGCCTTGATTATATGTTAGTGACGCTTGCTAATAGGTAGATTCAGTTTAAGGTAGCGTGCGACAAACTACCGATCCAACGACGCGTTAACTACGTAGATATATATATATATAGTACGAGTCTCTTTCTTTCTCAATATAGAGTCCAGGTGCAGAGGAAACGATGATGAGTGCTATGCTATGATCTGCGCGACTTACCCGTATTCTGATTACTCTGTAATTTATTATTCGTCATTATTATTCACAATTTAGAGGATCGATAGGGACGAGTCTGCGGAAAGTTGTCACGATCGTGTTTCAAAATTCCGATGAAGCGAGACACACTCCCAGGAAGACTATCGAGGTAAATTTTAAGCCAGGAATGAAATTTAATGTTAAATAAAATTATTGGGTTTTATTCTTGACTGGGAACTCACTGATAGCCTAACAAAATTCACAGCACGCGGTGGTCATTGAACGATCGTGCGCTTGTAAAGATATATTGTACTTAAAGTATTTTACAGCAAAGCCATCACACGTTGCATAATAAGAAATTGTATCGTATATTAAGTATCCACAGGTTATATTGTAATATATAAATATTAGGTAAATATTATACTATAGAGAATACTCCACGATTCATATATCCTTGGCATGGTGGTCATGTATCTCTTACGAATATTTGAATATTAATTAGAATGAAGTGGACTAATAATGAGAGAATGATAAACATAAGTCACACATTTTTCTTCATAATATCTATTTTATCTACGTCGTTCTCTAATATTAGCTAAACCTGAGCCGCTTGTGATTCAATTTCAATGTCTTCGTTGAAACTTGGTTCCTTTTCCTTACGAAATTCAATATCAAATGCCTCATTTTTATTAAGAAATTTCTCGCCTTTATTTTCCTTTCACCCTAATACGATAAATCGTCACCAAATAAAAATGAACTATTCCCGCAATTGGTGCAATCACGCGCCCCATCTTAATTGCGACGATACAACGTGAAATCATACCCATCGGCAGATGTTGAAGGAGGAATAAAATAGCTGACATTGAGTTAGAAGAAATGTGTTTGTATTTTTGACTTTTCTACTACATCGCACGTGTACAGATGTGTTATAATAATTACGCAGACCAATTGTTTCTAATATAAAAGTATCGTCCCTAGGCAAAGATCTTCAACCAATGCGTTGCATTTATATTTGTTCCTGAATTATTAACCATAAAACAAACTATGTATAATATACTGAAACTCGCTAGTATCGCTGCACACACACTGCATACTTATAATGATTATATTATAAACTACATAGAGAGAATTGTATAAGGAGTACCAAAAGCATTTATATTCTTTAAGACAGAATTGTAATTATGGGGGAGGAGGATCGAACTCTTTCTCTTTCAGCTCGATTGGCAATTGTATTGCCCCACGTTATCAGATCATTCGAAGCGAGACACATAGTGCCTTATTAGATGCGATTCGCCGACGGAGTTTTAAGGAGGACGCAGTTATATCTACATAAAATGAAAAGATCCATTTGGCAACGAGACGTAAATTATCAACAGCATAAACTAACGTAGCTCTCAGAAACTAAAAGTCCCCAATATTGTACAGCTTCTATCATGTGATAGTAGTTAATACTCTCCTCAATCCAGATACTCTGTCGGATGGATCTTTATAGGAAAATATACACGACATGGAAATGTCGAAAAAGAGAAATGTGGTCTCATTACCAATTGACATTATCTGAAATAGATAGAGAGAAAATATATCCTCGTGCTCCAATAATAACAGTACATAATATTAGAGGAAATGTATATGATAATAACCGTATACAGATATCACACAGGTGCATAATCATTTTAAATAGACACATTTATTTTCCCTTTACCACACTGCCATTAGTATTATAAATTTGAATCTCCTCAAGTTACTGCAGGTGTATTCGTTGAACAAACGTTAAATATCCTAATAAATTCCACTATGTGCTACGTATCAAAAAAATACTTCAGTACACTACTGCAATATACATATATGTGACACCCGAATACTAACGCCCGCGCTTTAGCACGTTCAAATGTAACTATAAGATATATAACTTAGGTAATAAATAATATATTGTATGTAATTGTATAATGAAAGCGTACTGACGAATACCATTATATGAATAATGTATGGACAATAATACTATTTAAGGTCCATAAATGTATAATTATATGATATAATAATTACTTTTACATACGATATATATAATACACTATCAATGTTACATTATTTCTAAATTAATATCGCGACGAATAAATTTTATTACAGATTCGAACATGTATGTAAAATGTGAATCAAAGCGAGGACTCTATATGGGCAAAGGCTTGGAACTAAGCGACTTCATCAGAGGCTGCTAAGAAGGCTGGTTAGTAGAGTAGGAAGTATAAAACTATTACAATTACATGAAACACACCGGAGAAATTGTTACCTATTTGTTGTTACATGCGTAATTGCTACTATTTCATGCCATAATATAGAAAATCAATCGATATATCAGAAACAATTAGGAGTCATGCAGACGCACAACTTACACTCATTGGCTATGTAAGCTTTGCCTTCAATTTACACGAGGATCAGTCCACTATAAAAACTCCAATCGTTTGTCTCTGCAAATATCCCTCAGTATTTTATAAATTCTAATTTTCCCTCAAGAAGTACAAACTCTCAGTTACACAGACGTACTCGCACGAGCTATATAAGGAGCGCTCGGCGAGGCCATCCCTCCAGTTTATGGCCGACTGTTGACCAGTCAGAATCGGTAAGAATCATATGTTCCCATCTATTAGAATACCTCCTTTAAAAATACCAATACATGAGTTATCTCTAATCCTTCGTCTACCAATGTCCCTTGTACCTTATAAATTCTAGTTTTTCCTCAAAGAGTAAAAACTCTGAGGCTCACAGACGTACGACCTACTCGGTCGAGCTACAGCTATAACGAGTGTCCGCCGAGAAGCCCCACTTTTTGAATTTCCCTGACATTTAACTTCGGTAGTGGTTGGGTCGGTGCTCTAGTCCTGATAGGCCTGATAGTTAGAGTTGGCGTATCAGGACTAGAGCGCCGACCCAACCACTACCGAAGCCAAATGTCAGGGAAATTCAAAAAGTGGGGCTTCTCGGCGGACACTCGGTATAACAATACCTCTACCGGCTCTACTTTCAGTACAGCTTCGACTCTCATCTCGTAAGGATCGTTAAAAATAAGTTATAGACTTCTATCTTGAACTCTAGTAGCCCGTCGCGTTTGGCAGTATTAAAATGTCAAATACCTTTTCAAAAGTACCTACAAAATTTGAAGCACGCAGACGCGCAGCATTCTCGTACGGGCTATATAGGAGCACTCTCGACTCGGCTCTACCAGTTTAAAGCCTTCACTCATTACGGAAAAATTTTATTCCTGCTCCGGATTTCGGTGAAACTTAGCCTATGGTCTTTTATTCAATGCGATCCCCTCACCTGCACGGAGAAAAAGTATTAGTTGGAACTACTAAAAATTAATTTTAGAGACGCACAAGTAATTATTTATTTAGCTCAATTTGATGTTTCTTCATATTAGTGAAATATTTCTTCCTTGTATAGTTACATTCTATTTCGCATGATCGCGAGGAAGAGAATCGTTGTCGTGCGCTCGATTTTTAATAATCGTGTTCATCGATGTCACTTGAGGATTAAAACGTATAATCTAGCTCTTACTGGAATTACATAAGTTATATGAAAATACAGAGTACTTCACTCATGACGGAAAAATTGTATTGCTGCTCCGGATTTCGGTGAAACTGAGCCTATGGTCTTTGTGGTGATTTTCGAGGCGCTTAAACGACTCGCCGGGTATAATATATAAAGACATAATAAATATAATATATTATACCCGGCGAGTCGTTTAAGCGCCTCGAAAACCATGAGGCACCAACCCCTGGTGGAACATAGGGCGCTCGCCCTATGGATGAGTTTCGCTCACCGCGAGAATCTACTGTGGCATGATTCGGCTCGCCTCGCCATCACTCGTTTCATATCGGCTCGCAACGAGGTAAGCGATACCGAAGCGAGGCAGGTGACGTCACAGGTGTCTCGCGGCGAGCGTGGAGACGGTATGGGTGAGCCAGCCCGGGCGGCCGCGCAGGCAAGCGCCCTATGCTCCACCAGGAGTTGGTGCCTCATGGTTTTCGAGGCGCTTAAACGACTCGCCGGGTATAATATATTATATTTATTATGTCTTTATATATTATACCCGGCGAGTCGTTTAAGCGCCTCGAAAATCATACCAAAGATCATAGGCTGAGTTTCACCGAAATCCGGAGCAGGAATAAAATTTTTCCATAACGAGTGAAGCACTTTGTATTTCTATATAATTTACGTAATTCCAGTGGAAGCTAGATTATACCTTTTAACTCTCTTAACTGACGTCGTACAATTTGTATAACGTAGACGATCGTTTGAATTACGATCTCAGGGATTCCACGACGCCAATCGAAGGTGAAGCTCCTTAGTCAATACATCGCGACTTTATTTTACTGCATTTTTCCGCGATGACTATTAGAACCAGCAAACTGAGATATTTTAATCAGAGAATCCAATGAGATTAACTTAACTCCGACTTATCGCTCTAAATTATACAAAGCGACCCTCAACTGTACGGAGAAAGAGCATTAGTTGGATCTACTAAAAATTAATTTTAGAGTCGCACAAGTAATTATTTATTTAGCTCAATTTGATGTTTCTTCATATTAGTGAAATGTTTCTTCCTTATATAGTTACATTCTATTTCGCATGATCGCGAGGAAGAGAATCGTTGTCGTGCGCTCGATTTTTAATAATCGTGTTCATCGATGTCACTTGAGGATTAAAACGTATAATCAAGCTCTTACTGGAATTACATAAGTTATATGAAAATACAGAGTACTTCACTCATGACGGAAAAATTGTATTGCTGCTCCGGATTTCGGTGAAACTTAGCCTATGGTCTTTGTGGTGATTTTCGAGGCGCTTAAACGACTCGCCGGGTATAATATATTATATTTATTATGTCTTTATATATTATACCCGGCGAGTCGTTTAAGCGCCTCGAAAACCATGAGGCACCAACCCCTGGTGGAACATAGGGCGCTCGCCCTATGGATGAGTTTCGCTCACCGCGAGAATCTACTGTGGCATGATTCGGATCGCCTCGCCATCACTCGTTTCATATCGGCTCGCAACGAGGTAAGCGATACCGAAGCGAGGCAGGTGACGTCACAGGTGTCTCGCGGCGAGCGTGGAGACGGTATGGGGTGAGCCAGCCCGGGCGGCCGCGCAGGCAAGCGCCCTATGCTCCACCAGGAGTTGGTGCCTCATTGTTTTCGAGGCGCTTAAACGACTCGCCGGGTATAATATATTATATTTATTATGTCTTTATATATTATACCCGGCGAGTCGTTTAAGCGCCTCGAAAATCATACCAAAGATCATAGGCTGAGTTTCACCGAAATCCGGAGCAGGAATAAAATTTTTCCATAACGAGTGAAGCACTTTGTATTTCTATATGATTTACGTAATTCCAGTGGAAGCTAGATTATACCTTTTAACTCTCTTAACTGACGTCGTACAATTTGTATAACGTAGACGATCGTTTGAATTACGATCTCAGGGATTCCACGACGCCAATCGAAGGTGAAGCTCCTTAGTCAATACATCGCGACTTTATTTTACTGCATTATTCCGCGACGACTATTAGAACCAGCAAACTGAGATATTTTAATCAGAGAATCCAATGAGATTAACTTAACTCCGACTTATCGCTCTAAATTATACAAAGCGACCCTCAGCTGTACGGAGAAAGAGCATTAGTTGGATCTACTAAAAATTAATTTTAGAGTCGCACAAGTAATTATTTATTTAGCTCAATTTGATGTTTCTTCATATTAGTGAAATATTTCTTCCTTGTATAGTTACATTCTATTTCGCATGATCGCGAGGAAGAGAATCGTTGTCGTGCGCTCGATTTTTAATAATCGTGTTCATCGATGTCACTTGAGGATTAAAACGTATAATCTAGCTCTTACTGGAATTACATAAGTTATATGAAAATACAGAGTACTTCACTCATGACGGAAAAATTGTATTGCTGCTCCGGATTTCGGTGAAACTGAGCCTATGGTCTTTGTGGTGATTTTCGAGGCGCTTAAACGACTCGCCGGGTATAATATATAAAGACATAATAAATATAATATATTATACCCGGCGAGTCGTTTAAGCGCCTCGAAAACCATGAGGCACCAACCCCTGGTGGAACATAGGGCGCTCGCCCTATGGATGAGTTTCGCTCACCGCGAGAATCTACTGTGGCATGATTCGGCTCGCCTCGCCATCACTCGTTTCATATCGGCTCGCAACGAGGTAAGCGATACCGAAGCGAGGCAGGTGACGTCACAGGTGTCTCGCGGCGAGCGTGGAGACGGTATGGGGTGAGCCAGCCCGGGCGGCCGCGCAGGCAAGCGCCCTATGCTCCACCAGGAGTTGGTGCCTCATTGTTTTCGAGGCGCTTAAACGACTCGCCGGGTATAATATATTATATTTATTATGTCTTTATATATTATACCCGGCGAGTCGTTTAAGCGCCTCGAAAATCATACCAAAGATCATAGGCTGAGTTTCACCGAAATCCGGAGCAGGAATAAAATTTTTCCATAGCGAGTGAAATACTCTGTATTTCTATATGTATAGTACGCGTACTGTGAGATTGTGTATACTCACGGATGGTTCCTATATGCTATATAACAATACCTTTCCCCGGCTCTACTTTCAGTACAGCTTCGACTCTCGTCTCGCGCGTAAGGATCGTTAAGAATAAGTTATAGTCTTCTATCTTGAACTCTAGTAGCCCATCGCGTTTGGCAGTACTCTCTCTGTATTAAAATGTCAAATACCTTTTCAAAAGCACCTACAGAATTTGAAGCGCGCAGACGCGCAGCATTCTCGTACGGTCTATAAGTATATAAGGACGATCCATCTAGACCATTCCCTCATATTCCGTCCGACTGTCGATCAGTAAGGATCGATAAGAATCGCACAATGTCATCCATTTTTAATATACTGGCCACCAACGATGCTCCTCAGAAAATTTGCTTTCTTCTTATAGGCCTTGTATGCCACTGCTCCTCATTTCACGATCCTACTGTAGGATCTTCTCCAGTCCCCAGAATTAAGTTTCCTATTCCATATATATGTATATATACTAATTAGCATCCAGCCATTCTATTTACTAAGTCTTCATTTCTATATAAGATTTCATTCCCATGTACACCTCATTTAGTTTTAAGTTTCTATTCCCATTTATTGTAAGTACTGCAACTCATGAATTAGCAGTTTTAATACTTAGGATATTGTAATGAAAACTTAGGCCTAAGATGGGTATGGGGATGAAATCTTGAAAGTATAGGAATGGAGAAGACTTAGGGTCAGTTGTACAACATGCCGATATACCAACTGCCCGATAGTTATCTCTATCGGGCAGTATATCGGCAGTGTTGTACAACCGGCCCTTAGGAAACAGAAGGACTGGATATTAATACTATGGGGTAGGGAGCTTAATTCTGTAGGGATGGGGAATAAGTCTTACGTGGATATCGGAGGTGAGTATTGTGGAAGGAGGAATTAATACATGGGATGTAGAATTCGCAATTGGGACTCTCTAAAAAGAGGAAATTCGAGCTACTACCTGAGAATCATCGAGTCAATTCCACAGTAGCCTACAAGGCCTAAAAGGAGAAAAGGAAGTTTCACGGGGAACATCGAGTTGCTTCCACAGTACCCAATAGAGAGTATTAAATTGGGGATATGATATATTCGTGACGATCTGCAAAGAATCTTCCTACCTGGGCGCCTTCGAGTTGAGGCCACAGTGGCACGCGGTATTAAACTGCGGCCTGCAAAAGAGCAAGTTTCCTGGGAAGCTTCAAGTCGCTACCACAGTACCCGCTAAGGGTTACAGCTAGATTGCGAATTCGTTCTAGTGAGAACGACCGAAAGGGGAACTCTACGCGATAATCTACACAGCTTTAAAGGCTACTGAAAATGAGCAGGCGTCGGTAAATCGATAATGCTTGGGAATTAATATCATAGATTTTGCAGGCCAAAACACCACTTGAACGTCCCTACTCTTGGTGGACCATACATTAGATGAAAATATAGGTATAATTCTCACCGATCCATACGATTCCAAAGTTAGACACAGAATGAAGACAGGGCTGCCCAGACTTGCCTTATATAGCCCACATGTGTATGTGCCGTGCTTCGGCAAACTTTATATTTTGCACATTTCTAGAAATTTTGGGCATTTTAAAACACAGAGATTGTATACTGCCCTAGATAACAGGCTAAAGTTCAAGATAGACAAATATACGTGGTTATTCCTGACCCTCACTCATCGACAGTCAGCTGCAGGCTGAAGGGATGGCGTGGTCGAGTGCTGTTTAAAACCCACGCGAATGTATCATGCGTTTGCGTATCTCAGAGTTCGTACCTTTTGCGCATCTCAAATTCTGTACTTTTCAAGAAAATACTAAAATTTTCCAATTACTTTGAAAACAATGATGGTCCATTTCAATGCCTTTATCCGTCAGTTGTTTCAATAATGTGGTATTGTAGTGTTGGCGTGTTAATTGTGGATGAGTATACCTGCGTGATTAATCGTAGAATATTTATAAGCATTAATTATCAGTGTATTACATTTTGTGGGATGATTATAATTTATTTAAATAACGAGATATGAAATTATTTTAGCAACAGAGATTCCCGCCCTCCTCCCCCTCATGCCTAGTGGATAGGATAAGTTATTAAATAAGACAAACACATCTGTTGGTATTGAAACTGTTCAACTTAGGTATGGTATATCCGCCGTATGGAAACTTATGCACTGCATAACCAACGCTTGGCTATTTATTTACTGTAGATAAAGTCGGGCTAACGTGAATGGACTCTAGACTTCACCCAACGAGCGTTGGATGACGGCACTATTTATTCTCTCGAGTTATTTGGTTTGAACGGTGTTGCATGCTATATAACAAGACTATATTAATTAGCTAAATGAATAATGTGGGCACGTATGTATGTGGATCTAATAATGACCTTAATTATAAACCTATAGCCTTCGCTTATAATTCGACGATTAAAGAGTCTTTATTGTATATTTATATTAAATAAAATATAAGCTGATATACTCGTAGTAGTTCTTAATCCGTAGTGTATTGATTGTATGATTCTTTAAATTACTTTACCATTTTCAATGACTCTCTCTCTCTATGAGGTAAAGTTATTTTAAACTAGAGCAAGAGACCACGTCATAGTCATGGGCGATATGTATCGAAAATTGAGAAAGTTAAATTAAAGCGGCTCTAATAGTTCCAATAGCAGAAGCGATGTCACGCACTAAGAAAATTGTAGTATCTATAATATTAAATTTAGAGACAATTTTTTATTATGGTAAGGCCAATATGGAAGGATGTCATTTAATCATGATTTAATATATTATAGATACTACAATTTCCATAAACTACCAATTTTTTATCTTTTGTACATAAATATGTTACGAAGAAATAAAAGCACCTGAATGTATTATATATTTTCTCATTTAAAACAAACCCTTCCCTTACGGATTGCGGATTCGAAAATTTGCAGTTTATATCTCAACGATTTATAATACAACAATTATTAGCAATTTCCCCGTTTACCAATAAATTAATGCACCACCAACCTTCCTTGTTTCAAAATAACGGAAAGGTACCGCAAACCACACCGATCTGCAACAGTGATTTGAATTTCTGGTAATACACGTCCCCAAATTTGTCAAACGACTCAAATTTCATGTTTCCTGATAAAGCGTCAAGTGAGTTCTGGCGAGGTGGTAGAAATCTAACTTCATATTCGAGGGACGGCCCAACACCGAGTGGAATATAATGAATACCTGTCCGTAGACGTTCCGCTAATTACGCGCTAATTGCAATAGACGCTTACGCGCGTTCAAGCGGTATTTAAAATAGCATTATAATGGTTAGCGCGATGCTCTCTTTCTCCCCTTTTAACTCTCATTACGTCCCTCTCGTTTCATTTAACTCGCTAGGATTAGCTGTCTATCCATCAGGGTGGACGCAAGGAGGGTCACGGGACAAGTCAAATGTGTATAAGTACGTATAATCAAATGGAAGAAGTAACGAATGATAATTCGACATCGTTACACTTCTCGTATATGCACACTTATTACCGTCTTTGTCGCGCCAGGACACGTGTACGTTTAATATTTACGGTGACTGCGTATTGTCGTTATATCGCGTTTAAATACAGCTTAAGAATAATTGGCGTTGCGGTATAAGTAAGTGGATATAAATACACGCGTGACATGGTTCGCTTCTACCGGTAGAAGCTTCTGTGGCCTTTAAGAGATGCTTCTGAAGCGAGAAATTCAAAGTCGTTGATAAACGTATGCTATAATTTATCCTATTTCATTGTTCTAAAACTCAGCGGTGATAGGGTACATCGTCATGTTTACTACGCACTTCTCTTTGCGTAATGTACGAAACAAATTACGAGCCGCGTACGCAGAGTATGATAGATCGTGGAGTGAACGCTCGAGGAGGGTAAAGTAATTTTAATGATACACGATTATTCATGTTTCCTGAGTTTTTGGGTAATATCTTTTAAATTATCCTTCGTGCACACCGGAGAACTGCTTTAAGAGCGTCCTGCTGCTGGGCTGGTATCTCTCCCGGAAATGCACTCTTCGCTTCAACCACGGAACGGTAGGCACATACATCATACGGTTTCGTCGATTACCACTTTCCAGGAATCATTCTTCTCCTCTTACAATTATCAAGCGGTAGTCGTTTGGGAGATGAATTTTGGTCAATATCCCGCACCGAGGGAAAAATTCTAGTTGAATACCCAAATAGCACGAGTAATCAGTAAGAATTCTAAAACAATTCAATTTGCAGGCTTCTTAAGGAATTCGTTACTTATATTATATTATATTCGTAAAGAATTGAAAGAGAATTATATTTTAAAATGCAGAGAGATTATGACATAAGAATTATTTTAGCCGACTTTTTGAATACCTTGCAATTATTTCGTGAACACTTTTTGGCTTCATTTGATTTATTAACGTGGCTTCATTTTAGGACTTAAAATAAACCCACATTTGGTGACATAAAAGTGAGTTCTCTCATTAACCCTTTCGCTGCTCCAGGCGTGTAAATACGTCTCAGTCCAGGCTGTTCTAGGCGTACATGTACGTCTGTAGCAGCGAAAGGATTAAGCAATATGAATACATTTTCGACTGATTTGATGCATGTAAAGAAACACATTTTAAAATACAAGAATTGAAAAGAAACACTTTCAGAATTCTCTGTGTTATCTCGCTACGAACCTAGTAGAAAGATTTACATGAGATAAATAGGAATTTATTCGCATCGAACAAAAGTCTATTTAAATTTGATAAATGTTTTGCATATCTTTTTAATCGAGTGCGAACCTAGTAAAACATTTATTTCATTTCATTAGATTTTTTCAATGTGAATAGATTTTTATCCATCTCAAACAAATTTTTCTATTAGGTTCGTATTTAACTAAATAGACCTTTTCCTTGGGTGCGGGCGGACTCACCGTCTGATCCAAACTACAAATTGACTACTTATATGTTGAAAATGATTCCTCTCTTAAAACGACTTTCGCGCGAATAACTCGAACCTCGATCTCCGAAGAAAAGAGAGCTCAAAATCCCGGTCGAGCCTCTGCAACGTAATCCCTTATCGCGTGCAGTGTCGGTTCCCCGTCTGCACAATAACGCAGACGCAAGAATTCACGAAATACACGAAGGGGTGTCACGGTGGGTGACGATATGGTACGCCGCTCGTTTCGCATTCATTTCAGTGCGTCTCTTTCTGTTTTTCTTTTTTTGCACCGCTCTCCTCGGTTCTCGTTTCGTTTGTCGTTCAACATCGCGTGAGAAAAGACTCCGCGGACCGTAAGAAAGAGAGACCGTCAGTTCGGACTCGTTTCCGCCACGCTTAAAGTTCGTAATACCTGTGTGCGGCGCGGGCTCACGTGTAACTTTAATTGCGACCTAAATGCCTCCTTGTTGCTGCATCGTAATGAGGACTAAAGGGAGCGCGATAAAAAGTTCGGCTGTTTTAACGTCCGGAAAGAGTTACGGGTCGCTTTGCTTGCTCGCCTTTATTTCAACGATTGTATTATCACGCGGAATTTAATGATATGGGTGAAATTACGCTGGATGTGTTGTCGCGTCAATTCTGGGTGATAGGGTGAACGGGTGGTACCTGCAGCGCGACGAGAAGAACGTCGACGAGCGCGCGAGTAATAATTCTCCCGTCGAAATTGCCAAGTCATCGCGATACGTCGATTCATTCTATTGTACATCGCCGTCAAATCGCGGTAATATCGCTCGTTATTCCTTCCGCTGAATTTCTACGGTCCGCGTCCGCTTCCTCGTTAATCCCGAGTCAGGTGAAATTGTTGACGGGAAAAGAAGCGTAATATTATATCGGTCGACCTATTTACGCTTATCGCATTGGATTGCATGATTCACCGTCCGACGCTGACTGGTAAAAAAGACCATTAAAACGAGTGCCTGAGTCAACCGAACGTAACTCAACAACCTGGAACGAGAAGCGCGAGAGGATAATGCAGCGTTCACACTGGCGATACGGTCGAGCGAGCGTCTTTGGAAAATTAGATGCGAGCCCGGCTCGCTATGGAATTAGGGGGGAAATAAATGACGGTGGCTCATTCCATTTTATACGCGTCAGTCGTTCCGCGATATCAGGAGGCACGCTCGATTCCATCGAATCGTCGGGTACCACGAAGCCTTTCGCTATACTTATCCGCTATATTTCCTTATGTCGACTGACTAAATGAACGGGTATATGAACCACACGCACGTGAAGGCTTTTACAATTTTCCCCCGTGTAGCACTTTCATCGCAGCCCCTTGTTGGCACAAGTTGTACGCATCGTATCGCGGTTGTCATTTATATTAACGGTCGGTAGCATTAACTAGAGTGGCTCGAAGAATCAAATTGAATTTTCCATGAACCGCCAACCCGGCGCGTGCCGCCGTACTACGTGCAATCAAATAAATGCGTGTGGATGTATGGCTCACGAAAAGAATTGCGCCTGGAGAGCTGCAACCCTCAAAGCACCTGGAGAGCCGCAACCCGAGCGTCATCTATGTAAACCGAGTAGCTCACACCGAGCATCTCAGGGGTTGGTCGAGAGTGTGGAAGACACTCCGCGTGTGAAGACAACTTAACGCGCGTGTGTTTGCGCCGTGTAGAATCGAGGCTATGAGAAATACGTAGGTAGAGAGAATATTGTCGAGAAGAGAAAGAACGAGAGAGACGGAATATCTTACTCGTCGGAAAGGAATTCATGATAGAATGCGCTCGACAAATTTGTACAGCGCATTCTCGATGTCTAACGCTCTCACACTCAGATTAATGTCCAAATGGAGAGGGTGGAAAAAAAGAAGCTATTTATACCAAGGATGTTTAATGAGACCGCAGGTATCCGTGCGCGAGATCCACGAGTAGTGAGAGATCGTTTCGTCTCTCGATGCGGTATAATATTTTCAAACGTAATCTCTCGTAGATCCTGCGAGAATACGAGACGCTCGGCTCGCGAGACCTTTTTTTACTACCTCTCAAAACTCCACGTCGAGTTCCACCGAGGAGTCTGAAGAGGGCTCGACGCGAAAACTCCAAACCCTTCGAGAATTCTCTGAAGCAGATTTTCCACCCTCGGCTTCACCCGAATAGAAAATCCGGAGTCGGAGTAACGCTCGAGCGTGAATTTCCGAGCCCCGCTCAAAGAAGATATACGACATCGAATTGCAGCATCTCCTCCCGATCCTCGGACAAAAAGAAAAGTGTCAAGCGAGTGGTCTCAAAATTATAGTATTCCAGTAACGATTGAATCTATTGCAAATTACCACTAGAACGAGTATACCGATTGTTCATACTTATTTCCTAACAATTGCCACTCGATTAAGTAATGACTCCCCGAGACAGAAATTGTCCAGATTACCCCAACATGATTCCCATAATAAATTTCCTAATGGAGCTTCACCACCGATGATAAATGTTTGATGTAATTTACAAAACGACTCCCAAACCATTTGATTTACGTTTTTATTTACCTTTTTTAAAAGCATATACATAGTTACTACTGCTAGAACAATCATTACTGAACATAGATGTTCATTTCTCTTACAAAACGAACCGCTTCGGGATTTTAAAACGAACATGCATATATATAGGCAGGCTGTATCTATTATACATGGCCAAGTGCATAGTTACCTTCCTGCGTTTGTGCTGACGCACCTCGTTCGTTCGGATTTGGAAGGATGGAAAAAAAGAAACATTCGTCGAGCGATGATCGATCGACCGATCGATCCTTTTCCATCCGACTAATACCACCTCGTGGTCGTCACACCACTGAGATCAGAGTCGGAACGGATGTCGAGGCGAAACGAGAGGAAAGAAAGCTGCTGCGCGTCGGGCGCGGTAGCAAATTGCACCCTCGGCTATTTTGACTTTCGCCACTGTCACGCCCGCGGTTGAGCGATTGCAAATGCACACGCGAAGGAAGGCGAGGCCCTCTCGCTCTCTTCGCTCGACGGCGGTGCCTCGCTTGCACTCGGAGGGGCCCTCCTCCGAGGGTGACTTCGCAGCTCGCGGTGAAAAATGATCCCAGGAATCGTCGTTACCCGTGAAAAATGATCACCCGGTAGAGGTACAGCTCCGAGGTGCAGGGACCGTACGGCTTACGTCCCCGAACATTTTCCCGGCGGATGATTACGAATAAAGCGTCCTAATGGATCGACTCGACGACGCTACATAACCCGTAACTATTTAGGATATGAGCACTCGACTGCGCTCCAAGCGGATGCTCATCTGGAGCGGCGAAGTACTCGGGCCGGTATAATAGGTACGTAATAGCTAATAGACTCGAAAGAGATTCCGCCTTGGCGTCCGTATAGATGTCGACGTGTGCCGTCCGAACGCTGCACCTGTATAGGGCGTTTTAAAGCCTGGGAAGGCTGCTACTTCCGCCCCTCGCCTCTTCCTGTACTGGAACTCTTGAGCCGAGAAGAATCTCCTCTCACTCCTGCTCCCGTATTCTGTTAATATATTTTTGCAGGGAAGAAACTTGAATCACTGTTATCTCATTATCTATGAGCTTTTGGCTCATGTGTTTGTATAATACTTTTTTGAAAATTATATTTTATCTACGACAAAGCCTTATATCGATGTAGGCCTGAAATTCATAAATAATGAGATACTAGTGATTGAAATTTCTTTCCTGCACGGAGAAAAAGAATTAGATCTATTGAAAATTACTTGTGGGATCGCAAGTAATTATTTATTCATATCAATGAAATGTTTTAATACACATCAGTTAGATTTCTCTTCCTTACTATCATTAGGAATAATATGTGATTGCAAGGCAGAAATATCAAATTAATATGAAAAAAGATGTAATTAATATATTGTAAACAAATAATTACTAGCGACCCCGCAAATAATTTTTAGTAGATCCAATTACAATAGAACTCCAATTATCCGAACTCCGACTATTCGAATCGCTGATATCCGAATCGCTTTCAGAAAAAAAAATGTAAGACGGAAATGCAAGCAAAATAATGTACAGCACTTGTAAGTACGCTATACAGACTGTCCCCCGCTATACACGCCAGCGTGGCGGGTTGCATATCGGTTGACGCCTCCGATCCGCTGCAGGGGCCATGCGCCTGTGTCTGGTGCCAGGCGGATAACCGATATGCAACCCGCCACGCTGGCGTGTATAACGGGGGACAGTCTGTATAACATGTAAAAGTGTTGCCTTTTCATTTAATTAATTAAAAATGCATACAAATCCGAAAGTAAGCTCTTTTTCATTGAAATACATATATGTCCCCTTTTTTGGGGAAAAGTCCATTTATCCGAATTTTTTATTATCCGAATGGGGTCCGGTCCCAATTGATTCGGATAATTGGAGTTCTACTGTAATTCCTTTTCTCTGTGTGTGTAGCGAGTAAGTTTAGTCTCATATGGTATACGTATCTATTATATTCTATGGCATATAATAGCTAAAATACACGATCTGTTCGAAAGACCCAACGCTGCAATTTCGTCAGGGATTTCCGCTATACGAGCATCCACCTCTACACTCATTTAAGTATCCAGAGTCTAGACCGGGCGTGATGCAACGAAAAAATCAAGCGCCTTTCCTCGCGAGAAAAACCATTTTTCCCCGAGCGAAGCGAGAAGAACACTTCGCACAATCCCACCCCGACTAGCGCGACGACGAAGGTTTAACGATCTCTTACCGCGCGCGCGCGCGCGCGGGCACGACGTCTTCCCGTCGTTAGAATTCTTCGGCGCGCGTGTAGGTGCGTTCACTCGCGCCGCACGCCCCGGGGGACAAGTATTGGCAGCGTCAAGTACGCGAATCGCGCGGCGCCGCGCGACTCTCGACGATATTCCGCGACAGCCTCACCGCCGGAAGTCGGCAGCCGTCCCCGCGTGTGGACGCGCCTTGCACACGCGGCGGAGCCGGGGGTCCTACAACACGAAGGCGGTGTCCGCGGATGAGCCACGCGCGGACTACACCTCGCGCATTCGGGAACGAAGCGCGCGGGCCCACGGCCGATCCCGAAGAGAGGAGAAGAGAGACGCGACGGGGTTCATTAGTATGTCGGGCCCGATCTTCGTGTTCCTACGTGGAGTGCGAGGCCCACGCGACCCCTTCCCCTCTTTTTCCTCCTCTTCTCCCGCGCGCGCGAGTCCCTCTCGCGTTTCCTCCCTCCCTTGAAAGTACTGCGCGGGTGGAGTTTTGCTCCGTTCCCGAGCGATTCGTAATATAATAAAACATTCACGAGAGTCGCGGTAGTAGCGTTTGCGCCGAGTCTCGATTCGCTGAAAACTAAATGCTTATTTAATTTTCCCCTGTACCTAATTCACCCTGATTAATCTCTGAAACGTGTGGCGCGTATAATATCGCGTGTACCTTAGCATATATCTATGTATATGGTTGCATGATTGAAGGGGCAAGTTGATGAGTACATTTTTAGTTCGCTATTCGTTTTTGTTTTGTTGAACTGTTGTAAAGGTATTGCCCCTTCGATCTCATGTAACCACTAAGGGCCCCCTATTAATATTATTGCGATTGGCAGTATTAAACAAAATTCGCGAAAAGTTCTCAGTTAATTTCTAATGATTTTCTCGCAGCGAAATAATTTGGAAACCACTCGGTATGATCTTTCACAGATCGGAAGTAGGTTTGCATAAAGTATTACGACTAAAAATGTATTAATTGATTATTTAAATCAGAGCCGATAGGTGTCATGACTGAGAATGCTTGAAATCGATTTGACAGACATCAAAACTTTTAGCTACGAGTAAATTGGACGTTTTATGTATTTACAGAGAATGCGAAGTAATTTCCGACCTGCGGTTCGCTTCACAATCAATTGATTCCAATACATATATTTCACTGCGATGCCTTGTTATTAGGTACATAGCGTTATTATTCAGGGCGTGGTAAATACGAGAGCAGACCTTTTTTCTGATATTTAGTGAATATTTTGTTTTTAACCTTTCGCGCGAGTGCTACATATCACTCATATACGTAACGATCAATTTTTTCTCTGATTTGAATAACCATAATATATCCGAGAATGATGTACTCTTCAGCATTAACTATGCCAATGAGTTCCGTTATTTTACCAACAACGAGATTATTCTCAAATGTCGCACGAGAAGTTTCTTCTACGGATTTTCAAAGTCCCTGGAACTAACAGAGTACCCTCTCAATACATAAACGTATGCCAAGGGTCATTTTGTATAGACATGAACCGAAGAGATAAATCTTCAATCATTGCGCATAACTCGAGTGAGCGAGTTCTTTAGCTACCGGATCGACCAGTGCATATACATGCATTATATACCCCGCAGCAGTAACCTATATCAAAGCTCGTGGAGTTAGGGGTGGAACGGTCTTAAGAAGGTTATAGGTAACCTAACGGGGGGAGCCGGAGAGAGAATCCTATTTGCTCCAAGGGCTGGTGAACGCTTCGGGCTCGAACCTCCGGTAAGCTTGATGGAAATTAGCAGGGTCTCTCTCTCCCATCCCCCTCTCACCGATAGATTCGCGCGTAGCCTCGTATAAAAGGTACTTATGGACGCACTGTAGCTTTGACGTAGCCGGGGCAGATGGGACGGATTCGCCTCTGATCGACTCCCTTATGCGCGCGCTGCCGATATAGATATACAAGGGGGGAATAAAATAAACAGGATCGGGTAGAAAGGAGACTGGAAAATGTTTCGCGGAAAGCCCCGTCATGTCAGTCGGCCGGAGCGAGGAGGAAAATAAATTGAAAAATAGAGGGCGTAGGTGGGTATAGCTCGGTCGGAGAAAACCGCGAAAACAAATCGATCGGACGTGCACTTGCTTACGTATACCATCGCCGATGTTCCGACGCGGTAGATCGTCCTTCGCTTCTATTCCTTTCGTCCCCGCGATCACGTCTCGGTGGTGTTTCTCCTTGGGATGACGTCTCCAAGGCCGAATTTCCTTATGCTGGCGCGCTGGAAAAGCGACAGTGAAGCTACTGGGTCAGTCATCCGAACCTTAGGAATCCTGGAAGCTAGGCTCAAACTCGACTGCGTCCCTTTAACGGGAATCGAAGATGGATGGACGTTAAACGAGGCGTTTCTAATTACGAACATTATTTTCTAGACTTTCTATGGTGTGCTTGATAAAAGAGATTGAATGTTATCGAAGAGCCATACATTATAACCCATCCTTCAAAATGCTAGAACTCGAACAAATAATAGGAGAGAGAGAGAGAGAGAGAGAGAGAGAGAGAGAGAGGGAGAGAGGAGAGATTATCATCGAACTAATCGTCGAACGAGGATCGTTCCGCCGATGAGTCGCTCGATCGAGGACGCCGGGGATAGTTGTGTATCTACTTCTACAGCAACGTCGCTCTACGGTTCAGCTTTTTGTCCGGCGCGACATCGTCGTTCGCTCCCCATGCTCCGATTCGGCCGTGAAGAATCGTAAGCCGAAGAGAATCAACCGCAGGTATGCGGTGGTCCGACTGACCCGGGTTCGAGTCCGGACTGACTCACTCACGTGACTCATATTCCTGCGCATACGTATATAAATACATATAGCGTACGTGTATATTCGCGTGTATCGTACGAGCATACGTATACGGTGCGAGGACACGTGTACCGGTCGACTTCTCTCGCACGTAATTAGACGTCCGACCGTATAGTTTGCGAGCGTGCATATGAGGTTGCGCGATGACTAATTTTCTGATAGCGTCATTAGGGCTTATCGCGACACAATGATAAATGCGCAAGGATGCGTATGTGCGCATCGCTCTCGAGCTTCGAATGATAATTGGAATAAATGTGCAAACGTGAGGTGCATAAAAGCGCAATTTCCCTAGTTTTATATATATAAAAGTCAAGTTAACGCGAACCGAGGGCAACGCACGACGCGCGTGCAGTGGCGCGCAGGAGATACGGCGTGCGGGAAGGTGGGAAGAAATTTTTTTTCGAACCTGCACCAAGAAGAGCCTTCGAAAGCCCGCAGGAAGGCTCTATCGGGGCACCCGCACTCGCGTATCAGCTTGCTCGCTCCGCAACGGCGCGCTCTCTTCGAGGTCCTTCGCGTCTGGACGGCCGCGTCGTAACGTAAGACGAAATACGGGCACCTCGAGTGCTTCGCGAAGGAGCTGCACTCTGAGAGTGTACCAGGCGCGCTTGGAGGAGCGATTACGACGGGATGCAGGAGCGGAGAAGTACGTGCTCTCCCAAAAAATATGTATTTCGCGTCACTATACACCGAGAAAAATAAGTTCAAATGACAAAATGCATCTGGTTAAACGAATTGTTATTTTAAACAAAATTTTAGTAAGTTTAACCAAATATTTGGTTACTCTAACTACATGTTTAATTACTCTAACTACATGTCAAGTTATTCTAACCAGAAAATGATCAGTTTAACCAAACAGATGGAGGATCCATATTTCATCAAACGGTTTGGTTATGGTCCCCAGAATTTTAATTATATTGACTAAATTATTTTTCTCAGTGCGCCGGCTTTTCTGCACGTGTGCTTTAATAAATAAATCGATCAATTAGATCTATAGTTCAATCGCGTGCCAATCTATTCCCTCGATTAAATACCCCTTCCTCTTTATACACAATTATTACGAAATGAATTACTCACTCCATATCAGCGTACGACGATTAGGTACGAAAACCAACCGAAGGACTCGCGTGCGACCTGGGCGGGGGGAGGAGGGGGGGGGAGAAAGTTATCGGGTAGCGATCAGAACCGCGACCGTGCCAGGTAAGAGGAAATTCCACGTGAGTGGCGTGTAGGCGAACGCCTCACCTGTATGCTCTCGTTTTTAGGGCAAAAAAATTACGAGACACCTTGCGAAGCGTTCAGGTGAGCCGTGCGCGCGGATAGCATCGTCGGCGCCGTCGGTCGCCGCCACCAGAATACGCGCCTGAGAAGCGGCGAGGAGGAGGGACGAGCTCGAGGAAGAAGGGGATTATTAGCATAGGCGGTATTTTAATTATCAGCTCGTGTTTAGGATGTTCACGCACACGCGTAGACGCGCACGCGCAGGATATGACGTCAGGGTGCGTGTGGTCTCCGGAGATGCGTGCGATAGGCGTTTGTTTTTCTGCGTCGGAGAGCCGCGCGGCGCGTTGCACACGCGGCGGGCGGAGGCGCCTAAGTCCTCGTGTGTCCGGCGTCTTTCCCTCTCCCTCCCTCCCGCCCTCTCTTCGTCTCTGTCGGCGAAAGAGTTTCATCGATTGTCCGAATGAATCGTTAATCACCCCTCGCGCCGAGCGCATGCAGTCGCTGGCTGCCGAAGCGACGCGCGTGACGATCGCGTGACGGAGCGAGTCGTCATGGATCTTTAACAGACTTCGAAGCCCGTATCGCGTTGCGGAAGAAAGTATCGGATCGATGCAATTGTAATGCGGTGGGTATGCGAAAAAATTAAACAGCTCCACACACACATCGTGATTTTGCTGTTTTCGTCCCGTGCAAAGAAATCGTTACTTCATTCGCGAGCAAGTCACTTCTCCGAATGCACCTCGCGCGGTGCCTCTTTGACGGTCTGTTTAAAAAAGAAAGAATCGCGGTCCTCTCGCGATGAAAGAGCAAGTAAACGCGCAAACGAGCCGCGCGTATGCGAAGGACAAGCAACGAGCGCGTCCGACAATATTTTGCAGCCGGCTGAATCGCGCGGAAACGATCGAACGGTGGGCGGAGACGTTTTTCAGAACGTCGAGCACGTGCGCCTGTCGATCGCGGAGCGCCGGAGATATTCGAGGATCCAAGAAAGCAATCGCGCGAGGAGACGCTCTCTAATTTCGACATTTCGACGAATCCTTTCGATCCGAGAGAGCGAGAGAGTCTCGAATCAACTGCGCGTCGCGACGTGTAAGCAGCAATTTCTACGAACAGTTTATTTTCGCCGCCGGAAAGCTGGAAGCCGCATCTCGATGCAACGTATGTAGTAGCGCATCGCGGCTCGTCGTCGGCGATCGCGGTCTCTCTGTGCTATCTCTCCCTCTCCCTATCTCTCCCTCTCCCTCTCTCTCCCTCTCCCTCTCTCTCCCTCTCCCTCTCTCTCCCTCTCCCTCTCTCTCTATGTATCTCTGGGTGCAATTTGGAAACCGGCGTGGAGCTCATCAATCCTGCGGTTTCTCGAATCCACGCGTGTTTCTCTGGCGGTCCGGATTGATTGGTGTTTGCTGCGCATTGCGCCGGGCCTTGACCGATGTTCGTCGGCTATGCATAGGTGTGGGTGCATGACTGGGCGTACGTGAGATTCGAGTGCATATGCATGCACTGCCAAAAGAATAAGGGAGATTGAGTGATTTTTGTATTGCAGTTAAAGGGTTAAAGAGGTTCCGGGTTGATACGTGGATTAGAAAACAAGATAGACTTGTACGATCGTCAGCACGTTCATACAAAGTACAATAATTGATTGTTCTAAAGTCAACGTTTATTTTGCCACGTGGGTTTAAAAAAATAATGGTTCTTTAAAGAATTGTTAAATTTACATCATAATGTGATTCAAATTAATCACTGTATTAATTTTAGAAACACATTTTCGAGAAATTTACGATTGAATAAATGTCTAGCATTTTATTTGTACTAATTTGAAATTATTTAATGACACAAATATGCTTGCTTAATGATGACTCATTGAGTAAATAACCTTGATGCATCTGACGAGCTGATACTACCAAAAGTCGCTGGACAATTTACGTACACTAGTCTATCTAGGAACCGTATCGGTAAACGGATTAAAAATAAATGAATGCACAATATCAATTTAATTCTCTCACTAATTTCTTTATTGTATATTTGAAAAATTTGGATAAAATATTGATCTCGTACTCTTTCATTATTTATTTTCGGTCTTATTTATGTTGGAAAACAATATTTAAAAATGCATTACACGTCATAATTACTGTAAGCTTATCTCTCTTGCACTCGTTGCTTGGCACAAGTGTGTCTCTCATGGCTCTTCGATGACGTTATAACTCGGTAGAGAGAAACGCACTTATAATTTTGCAGAAATTTTCTCCTTCGTGAAATATTTAACATAAATACGGATTACACACTGGATTTAAAAGTATATGAATATTTTTTTACGAGAAGACCGAATTCTTCGCTCCAGAAAAATTCTCTCTTTGCAGAGCCTTACCCGAATTTCTCCTCCCGTAAAACGATTAATTATAAACCGAGGAGCGCTAACAGTTCCGCGTTTGATCGCGCGGGAGATCCTTTCCGGGATAACGTTTATAGGGCATCCCCTGCGTCACAGGACGTGTTTTTATAGGCTCACCTCGAGGCTCGATACCTTGAGCGCGTCGACAGCGGAAAATTGGTCCGATACATCCTCGTATTGAGAGGTAGAGCTACGGTGGCAGAACTAGCGGCAGCGGGACGTGGTAATGCGCGCAGGTGCACCTGCAGGTCGCACCTGTCCCGGAGTGGACGACGACGGCGTTGAGCGCGCCGTTCCAAGGTGTACCGAAACCTTCTTCCCGAAAGGATCTCGAGGGCCGCGCACGTCCTTGACGTTTCCCTATCGACATTCTGAAAGCGATTATTTTCGTACAGTTATTCCCAAATTCCTGATTCCCGTAAGCACCGACATTCATCGATATCCTTGGAAGTTGGGAATGTTTAATGGAACTCCTTCTACGGCATGGACGATTCACGAGTAACTGCGGTTTACAAATTCCCGAAGCGGCAGCTCGAGTTCGCAGAACAACCTCTCGAAAGAGTTTACCGCACCGCGGGGAAACGACGCGATGACGCGTCGCGTCGAAGCGTAAACGAGCGATCGATCGGATCCGCGAAGCGCCGATTTGGCAGGATATTATAAATGCGTATAAACTGAGAGGAGAGGGCGAGACATCGATACCTACACATATGTATAGGTACGTGTAACCGTAAAGAGAAAGGGTGTATCATCGCGCACACGTTTCTACGTCAGGACGATGCATTATTCAGTCGCTTTACGAAGCGCAGGGAGGGGCAGCGAGCTTTGCGTACTATACGTACGGGTAAAGTATTCCTTGTATTATTTTTTTCGACGTACGAAGAGGTACGGTTAAATACGATATCAGCTACAGGTATACGTAATACGCAGACGAGACGAGGGAGAGATATAACCGATGATGCGGGGGATCCCATGACACTACCTGAAGATATTACGACCCGCGACGGGGATCGTATACTTTTATAGCCGGTGGCGGTAGATTAATTCAACAACCGCATCGACAAGTCAAAGGGGCAACTTTGACAAAGTCCCTGGAGTCGTTTCTCGCAATAATATCGTCACTCGTTCATATTCAGCGGGTAGAAGCAAAAGAAGCCCGTGAACTGAAGCGGGTGTGTTTTGCTACTGGTACCCGATCGCTCGGTGCAGTTTTTCCAAAGCTGACGCGATTACCGTTGACCTCGTGAGCTATGACAGCTACAATTTTAGTGAAAATTATAGTAAAACTTGTAGAAGTCGCAAGCGTTTGCTGTAATTTTGACTAAAATTGTGGTCATCGAAACAATAAATTGGCCTTGTCCCGCATTTCACCACAAACTTTGTGTAAATGTTACAATATATTTTTCCGTGCGGAGATTAGCATAGGGCATGTGACGTCATCATAAATTGAATGTGACAAATACTTTAAGATGACTGCGTTCAATGAAACCCAGCAGACGACTTTAGTGGCGCGCAGTTGGATGGGAGGGGATGGGAGGGGAATGGACACCCTCATTGATATTCTGTATTGATATCCGCCAATAAAGAAATATAAAATTTCAAGTTCCACGCGGACGGAATCGTAGATAACAGCTAGTAGGAAATCAATTCCATTATACCCCACGTAGGACTCCACGAGATGCACATGCAATTGACCGGATATACATCCATTCGCGAGAGACAAGAAGAGAGAGAACGCGCGCGCGTAACGTCTGCGAGACGTTTCGGTCGCATTAAAAATGACGAGTGAGAAGATAAATCATATCATGCGCCGAGACGTTGACGTCGCGTCGTTCGCAACGAAAAGAGGAAAGGCCGGGGGAGAGCTCGAGTCGGCGAGCGTTCTACCGGCGAAATTTGTATAACGATTAATCTCTCGTCTGAAAATCAGGGAGAAAGAGAAAGCAGAGCACCACTTCGGCCCGCGGCGGCGCCGCGCTTCTTTTCTCGGCACGTATATACCGCGTACACCGTAAATCCCTCGCCCCGACAGCATCCCCGACAAACGTTCTTTCCTCATTTTTCTCGCAAAGCGTTTCGCGTTATTGCGGCTGAGGCGGACGACAAGTTGATGTGTTTGCGACGTCGCTTATATACGTGTAAGGGGGACGTCTCAAAAGCGGGAGGTGCGAGGAGGTCAGATGCCGAAATAAGTTGGCAAGACCTCGCTCCATCTCACCTTCTCTTTTGAATATCTCTACGAGTATAACTATCTGTAACAAATTCTCCTCAACTTTTCGAAATATAAAAGTTTTTAGAAATTGAGTTGAGCAAAGCCGAGTAGGATTGAGATCGGATTTTAAACATAGCAGTGTAAACGTCGGATTAATCGCATGTTAGTGTAAAATGTCCAGTCACAGTCACGCGGAATCATATGACAAATTTTGAGAAAATGTGTAAACTCACATGCACAGGTATACGCGATTCCTGCCGATCCTTCGTCCCGGGGCCCATTGAAATCCCCCGAGTGCAAATCTCCGATTTTTCTTCCCCCGAGCGTCGAGCAACCCGGCAATACCTCCTACTCTTCTCGCTTTGGAGCACCTGGCACCTGTCTACGTTCGATTATCTTCGACGAGAAACCGGGTTTCCGTTCTTCTCGAAAGGCCAGCTCTCTACCTGTGCGTGGAAGACTCTCCCGGTCTTCTTGGAGGTGATACGCCTGCAGGATAAACGAGTCGAGGAAAATGAAAATTTCCATTATCTTGCGATGTCTGTAATTATTGTACGCAACGTCCCACGTCGGGCTAACAGTTGAAGCAAATAAAAATTCCTTTCGACTCAAATTTTCATCTAAGGAATCCTATCCAATCAATTTCGAATATATAAAGAGCGCAGTTTTATATAATGAAACGAACAAGCATCGTACACTGGGAGAAATAATTGCTAGCGTAAAAAAATGTTTCTTGAATCAAATTCATATCTACACGGAAAAAATTGAATAGTAACGATTACCAGCCAGACTAGTAAATAGGTAACAGCTTCAACAATATCGTGTTGAATAATCTGCAGAATAGTAATCATCACTATTCGAATGGTAATCGTTACTATACTGCAGATTATTCAACATGATGTTGTCGAAACTGTCACCTGTAATATATTTACGATTCTGGCTGGTAATCATTACTATTCAATTTTCTCCATGTATGATCTCTTACGAATTTTTAATAATACAAATTCTCGATCGAAAAATATGTACATATTTTTCATTCAAGAGTACCGTCGTACACTGAGAACAAAATGGTATATTCAATTAAATATTTACGGGTGGGGGAATGCAGAATTAGTTGCTCCGACTAATCAATTTGGTTATAACGATTAACGGCTATTTGAAGGATACGGGCTGTAGTCCATTCGAGTCAATTGTTAGTCCAAGTACTAAATCTGCATTCCTGCACTCATAATTATCGATTTCGTCAAATCTATTACATTTTTCTCTCGGTGTAGAAACAAGAAATTCTTTCTGCGCAAGAAGAAACAATTACTCGAGAGTCTGTCAAATATAATATTTTCTCGCGCGAAGAAAACCATGGTTTGATCCCAAAATGATATGGTGTTTTTGATTAAAGAAAACATTTCCTTCACACCAGCAATTAATTTTCTCAGTGTACCGTACGATAAATAAAATTAAACGTGTCTCTATCTAAAAGACTGTCTAACGATACGGCACCACTGCCAGCCACTACCGTTTCATCCGTCCGCCTATATAATCCCACGGGATTCACTGGTTTTATTTCTTGGTCGTACCTACTACGTTGCAGGTAGGTAGGTAGGTAGGTAGTTCAGACGAAGCGGGCAGGTAGGCAGGGTCGGGGCAGAGCGAGGATTTGTGTGAGAGGATGTTTGCGAAGGGATTAAACCAGCGAAACCCGCATTTCCAAACGGATCGACGAATAGGTGATGGTAGCGCGGCAGTGCGATCGCTTTTTCTTTATGTGCATCCCTATTCGCACGTCCCACGGCTTATCTGCAGCCTACCACCCGCGGAGCTCCCCCGGTTACTATTCGCAGAAGAATATAATACTCACGAAACGAATTTGCTCGCCGGAGTTTATCGCCCCCGTTGAGCTTCTTCGTTAAAATGAAAATAACGGGGAGACCGCGGTGGGTCGATAAGCGTCTTACACCATGTCAATTTTCGGAAAGCCAATTTTCGATCGACCTCCGAACACGGTACTTGAGAATTAGAAGCAAATAGACGTCCGATAGCGGTGCTTGAGAATTCGAAAGAAACGGAAACATATTCAAAAGGGGTACAATGGGAAAATTCGGGCAACGCGGAAAATAGACAAGAAGTTGAGTAGGCGGGAGGTTGCTGCGGGGAGATTTAAAAGTTTGGATTTCAAGGTGCGGCCCTTCTCGAGCCGCTACGTTATATGCAGACTCGAAGGAGCCTGACAGACCAGGTCGGTCTGCAGCTGTCGTGGTAAATCTCGATATTTCTTACCTCGCAGCGAAGTATACCGAAGGTGAGGTTCCTTCGGGTTTCGGTAGGTATAAAATTCACGCGGCCATCCGAGACCGCGAACGGGGAAGCACCGGAGGTGCGGCGACGATTCGGATACAAGGCGTGGTACCCCGAATTACGTCGCGGTGGAAGCCAGAGCCCCCGAAGAGTAGCGGATTTCCTACGCCGCCGGAATCCACGTCAGTGGCGCGACGCCGCCGTCGCCTCGGCGGATTCTGGTCACGATCGTTTCATCGTCCCGAAACGCCATCGGAATACATCCCCTGCCGAACGAGAAAGAGTACCCAAATCAAAGAGGGAGTCTCTCACCCCTCCGAGAAGATGCAATCTAGGTAGACGCGTCCGGGAAAGCCTCGGCCCATCGCGAGAATTCTTCGGGAAATTTTCCGAAATCGTGCCTCCCCGCGCGGTCGACCTTCGACGCTTTCAAACGAGAGTCCCTCGCGCGGTCGTTTTCCCTCCGCTTCGGGTCCTGCCGCTCGGCGGAAAGACGAAACGTCTACCGCGGAGGGGAGAGCGAGAGAGGGCCCCACGAGGGTCAGGTCCGACCTGCCGGGTCCTCTCCTATCCCTGAAGGCCGCGAGCACATTCGAGACACCTCCATAGTACCATTTCTACAGACCTTCCCGAGTCATGACCTCCTTTTTTTTTCCTATAGAAACCTCGCTAAGCTCCGTCGAGAGAGCGCGCTTGACGTGGTTCTTACGGGCCCTTTTCAGGCCCCGAGACTCACCTTTGTTATCGCGCGACTGACGCCGCACAATGGGTATCCTGAGTTTTAAATTGGTAAATTAGATGGAAGGGGCGAGCGGGCGAGGTGCGGGAGGGGTCCGCGCCACTTCGGACGTGCGTGCAGTGCGCGACGGTGTTTGACGGATGCGATCCACGGATAGATATCGCCGAGGCGATAGAGGCTAGGCGGAGTCCTATCTCTATTCGAGGCGGTGAATGGTGAGCGACTCGGATGAACAGGGTGAATCATCCGTAACTCTCCTGCGCCCCTCACGGGTGGAGACCTCCTTCTGCGAGCGGTGTAGTACATTCGGAGGCGTAACAGTCGTCGTCGGCCTTCACCAACATACGAAAGCTCGGTGCCCTCTCTTACGAGACGGCAAACTTCTTGCGCTCTCGACAAACGCTCGTACGACTCGAAGTACCGATGCACTGGATCACCTCAAGTGGTCGGATGCTGCGCGCGCGCGTCGGCAGACGGAAAATTGCGAGGAAGCTGGACCAGCAAGGAGTAATTTTCCCGACAGCTTCGGCCAGCGGTAGTCCGGTTGTACTCATTTTGCGAAGATTGCAACGCGCCGCCGAAGAGTCCATTCCCCACGACTAAACGCGTTGTGAGTCCAGCTCGCTCGTCTCATCCCGCGCGTCTATCAACCTACACACGTCCGCGCACCTACACGGTATTATCCCTGAGATCGGACACATGACGATAAAAGGGATAGGCTATACGATTGTCTACATACCGGAAAGTGCACTGAGAAAAATAATTAGGTTAAAATGACAAAAGGCATCTGGTTAAACGTCTAAATTAATCTAACCAAAATACTGGTCAGTTGAATCAAATATCAAGTTATTCTAACCAAAAAGTAGTCAGTTTAACCTTTATTAACTATAAATTAAACTGTTTTCTCGCACGGAAAAAATTAATTTTAGCATTTACAAAGTTTGTGGTAAATTTCAGTAAAGGCCAATTTATTGTTATGATAACAACAATTTTAGTAAAATTTGTAGAAGTTGCAAGCGTTGCTATAATTTTTACTAAGATTGTAATTATCGTAACAATAAATCGGCCTTGTCCAGAAATTGACCACAGACTTTGCTGATGCTACGATTTATTTTTTTCCGTGCAGTGTTCGATCGACACTTTCCGGAATGGGACCAATCGCACAGCCTATCCCTTTACTGCACATCATCCCACGTCCGGTCTCAAGGATACCCTGTATACCCTCGTCCGTATACACCGCGCGGCGGACCAACTCTAGCGATCCGCGGATCGTACAGTCGGGGTTATTTTAAGCCGTGCGAGTCGAGCGTGAAGCTTCGTTTACTTTCGTTCGGCATAGGGAGGACGAGAGTAGGTACCGGTACGTATATAGGTATATACAGCTGGTGTGTAGAATGTGGAAGAGATACACGCGAGTACATATACGCGGCACGCGGGAGTGGCAACGCGGACGATCGAATGGACGGTCGGGATGACGAGCCCGCTGTATAGCGCGCGCGCATTCGGAGGATGAAAGCAAACACGATTTTATTACCTTCCATTCGGCGCACAAAGCCAGGATTATCCCTGGCTGCATTTTATACACGCGGGATTTAAACCGTTACCGGGTGAGCGCGCGTGTGCGTACGCCTCGTCCCGAGGCGAACACACGTGAGCGCGTATCTGTACTCGACGCGGCGGAAGAGATATGTACCTACTTGTGTGCACGAGATACACGGGACGCGTGTACGATGGTTGGTTTATGTCGAGCAGCTTAGGAAGAGTTTGCCAACGCCGAACGTGTGACCCAGTATCAGCGGATGAGCCAGACTGTAGAGCGTCAGCAGAAGCGCGGTACTGATGTGACCATCTCGTTCATACCGAGCCAATGCTGACAGATTCCAGGGCTCAATCGGCACTGCATCATTGGCGATGATTCTTGCTCGGCCGGCACTCGATTCATCAAGTTTTCTGCGTAATAAATTTCCCACGCTATAATTTCTCCCTTTCTTAGTTTCGACTCGATATTATTCATAAACCGGTTACGAGGAAAAATACAAAAATTCGAGTATTTATTAATACGAAAAACTACACATCCAGGAAAAAAATTCAGTCGAACACAAACCTAATACAAACATTTATTTGAGATGAACAGGAATTTCTTCGCATCGAACAAAAATCGATTTCAATACGGAGAAAAAGAATTCATTGGATCTACTAATGTCGCAAGTAATTATTTATTTACGTCAATCAGATCTTTTTTCATATTAATTAATATTTCTCTCCTTGCAATCATATACTATTTCACATGATTGTAAGAAAGAGATCTAATTAATATATTAAAAGATCTAATTGATGTAAATAAATAATTACTTGCCATCCCGCAAATAATTTTCAGTAGTTCCAACTAATTCTTCTTCTCTGTGCATGAATAGGTACTCGCGTAAATGTTCTGCATATACATATCTTTTTAATTGAGTGCGCACCTAGTGCAACATTTATTTAATTCACACAGACTTTTGTTCAATGTAAATAAATTCCTGTACATCTCAAATAAATTTTTCTATCAGGTTCGTATTCACAACTAGACATTTTCCCTCAGTGTGTACGAGCCACCAATCTAATATCCACAGATATTACACGCTATACTAAATTTAGTCTCAGCCTGGCGAATATCAAGGGATTTGATGACCGCGTTTCATCGGACACCCCGATCAAGGTTCACCTGGACTACCGGTCGCTCGCATAAACGCGGCCGCATATATCTCGGCTATATATGCACACGACGACTGGCCGACGACGAATTGCGACGCTATGGGTCTCGCTATCAATCTTAAACCATAAACAGAGAGATACGACCATTTATCATTCACGGTTATATATCGTATAAACATAGATACGCGGTAAATACGTGAGTGCACGCGGGCGGGTATTGGTGCGCACGTGGGATGGGAGAGGGAATAATGTATCTGTACATACGCAACCGTCCCCGTCATCGCTCTCGCACCGCGGACGTCAATGGGGTTCTCTGTGCCCGCGCTAATGTCGATGGATTCCTGATTTATTCCACACGGCACGATTTTATCGTTGTAACCTATTCCCCCCGCGCTCTGTTTGCACGTCGTTCCTCCTAGGCGTCGGGAAGAGAAGAGAGCACGAATCGGCGTTGATGTATTTATCGACGTACACACATAGTGAGTCGCATATGTAAGTATTCGTACCTTCCTGGCATTTCCGTTTATACAATGAAGGTTCCATTTATGTTCTGTCGAATTATTATCCTCTCTATACATTATGTATCAAGTTAAAGCTTAATCGATACAAAACGTTTTCGTATAAATGTCGTTTTATCAGCATTTCTTTTAAACAAGCAATAATTGTTTGACATCGAATGCTAAGACGAAACAAATACTTATGTGACTCAGTGTAGCTTATCGTAAGAATCAAAAATGCATGACAGAAATGCCTTACCTCCAACGCGCGGTGCAGTTCGTCGCTGTGACAACCTACCCCCGCGTTCTCTCGTCAAATGTATACCACCCCTCGCACTCGATTCCCACCCCGAAACACCGACCGAAGTTAATGACGTTCAAACAAATAGCCGCGCGTAAATCCCCGTTCCGCCTGCACGCGCGCCATACGGATTCCGCCAGGACCGACTGCCACCGATCACCCTTTACGATTTCCAAACACAAGCCCGAATACTAACATAGCTTCGCGCGTTCCTCCGGCTGTGCGCCGGCGTTTACGTACAGCGCACCGCGGTGCGGCATGCGCGGGCAGCCGAGTGCATTCGGTATGTGGGACACGATATTCTTTTTTATCTCCCGGTATCGACAGAGAGAGGGTCCGTCCGCGCTGCTCGGACGCGTATAAATCAGCCGACACCCCTGCGTAATAAGATGCACGCTCGCGGGCGCCAATCGGAACCGGCGAGAATTCCTTAACAGGAACCGTCACGCGAGGGCGAGCTTAACTGTATCGTCGCGCGACCCCGTGCGCGCCGAGATCGAAATCGGAGCGATCCCCTCCGCACACATGCTCCCGCGCCTTATACCTGCGCTACTATACGTGGACGAGAATGAACGAAACTAGCTAAGTACGCGGATGAATGCTATCAGCGATATAACGGGACGAAAATCTCGTTAAATGAAAACGAAATTAATTACTACGCGAACGAATGATTATCGTGCTACGAATTAATGTTTCGACGAATTCATATTTCCCAGCGTACCGTGGCGAATGTTGATTAAGATTCGTTTCGAATATCTAGGTATAGTTACGGCACCGACATTCGAGGGATTAGCAGTGAAATCAACCCTCGGCGTGAGATGAAAAAGTAAAAATTTTCGATGAGGGTTGTTTTTATCATGAACTCCACGAATGGTCGGCCGAAGACCGAGCGTAATTGAGTGAAATTCCTTAAGACGGTCCCGATCGATAGCGATAACAGGACGAAAATCTCGTTAAATGAAAATGAAATTAAGTACTACACGGTAAAAAAAGTGGTGTTAATTCTTAACACTATTTCACTGATTTGGATCTATATATGTACACCGTATCTGGTATCATTCAGTCTTATGAACTTGTTATCAGATCTAACACCAAAAGTGGTCCACATCATGGAATCTTTTACGGTGTACGCGAACGAATGATTACCACACATGCCACAAATTAATGTTTCAACGAATTCATATTTTCCAGCATACCGTGCAGAATTTTAATCGGGATTCGCGCTCCTAATATCTACCTATAGTTACAGTACCGACATTCGAGGGGTTAGCAGCGAAATCAACCCTCGTCGTGGGATGAAAAAGTAAAAATT
The DNA here is from genome assembly GCA_963678675.1 of Xiphydria camelus. NCBI lineage: Eukaryota > Metazoa > Arthropoda > Insecta > Hymenoptera > Xiphydriidae > Xiphydria > Xiphydria camelus. The sequence goes on from OY783199.1 coordinate 5,117,498, forward strand.
TTCGACGAGGGTTGTTTTTATTATGAGCCCCACGAATGATCCGCCGAAGGCCGACCGTAATCGAGCGAAATTCCTCAAGGCGGTCCCCACCGACGTGTGTTAGGGCGAGTAGGTTCCCTCGAACGAAAAAGGGAGCGAGCATCGTACGTGGTAGACGACGTTGTCGTATAAATAATTGAGAAGGTACACAGCGTAAAAATGTCACTGGAACGACCCGGGGTATAGGAGATAGCGGGTGTAGGATAAGTACACGGTATAGCTATATACGGTGTACGCGACGTGTACCCGTCGTCGAAGCTAACTTCGCGAGGCGAAGTCTCCTCTCGGATATACTTCTGTAGCAAATTTTCTCGTTATCGGCTCCGAGCGGTTTTTATGACCGCCGCGGGAATATCGTTCGATGACTCGGTCAACAGCGAGCGATTAAAGCGTTTTCATCGTCATCCCCCATCGATGAGGATCGCTTCTTCGTCTTCTTTTATACTTTATCGAGAGACGCGAAGCTCTTTCGTGCCGGGAATAGATATTTTATCACTCGTGCGGAAAACTTCACACTCGTTAAAAACGGCGCTTCACGCCCTTATAACGAATTCTATTTGTTGTCACTAAGTGTCAAATACGAGGTTGACGGGGTTGAGGACGCCCGTGAAACCGAGTTTTAGTTTTACGCACTCTGAGTGACGAAAAAATTATTTCGCGCAGCGGTACGACGTCACGGAGTGAGAAAAGTTCAAAGGCAACAAAATAATCGAGAATAAAGTTGACACGCTCGCGATTGCGGTGTTCGTGCGTCATTCCCATCGCCCACCAACGTGCATTTTCAAAAGTGTCGCATACCCTGCGACTTGGACGGCTTTCCGAGCGATCCAGCTGAGCTATAAAATACGGAGAGACGCAACAGACACGCGGCCTGAGAAGAGTTTCATTTTCGACACTAGGCAGCAGAGAGCGAGACTCCTCTCTTCCTCTGATTTCAATCTTTTCCCTCCGCGCGAAGGTTTCGAGAGGCGAGTTTGAGTGCGCAATAACGCATTTCAATTGGGTAGAAGCGTGGAGGGGCCGGAGGACGCGAGTCGGAACGATGAGAAGCGGGACGGGATGGCTGCGTTTCTGGCTGAAGTTTGTTTGTGCTTTTTGTCACAGACCATTCGAAAAGGAAGGACGAGGAGACCTGTTTAGTTTCACTCTGCGCTCACTAATTCGTAAATCGTATCTGGGTGACGGATATTTGAGACTTCTCTCGTTAACAATGCACCGCCTTAGCGGCGGCGATGGAAATGGTTTCGTCTCCCTCGATTGGACGACGTTTGTGCGCAGCGGAGGAAAGTGAATGCTTACTATGCTCGCACCATCTCCATCACGGCGTATTATACATTGGTCTCCGAAGACGCTGCGCGAAGGCTAAAGAGGTTTCGGTCTGGCAGGTTCGGGTACTAGAACCTTTAATTTATACAGAGCTTCTAGGCGATGATTTTATGACAAAATAATAATTCGATCGTACATAAAATCGCTGACATTTTATATCTTCTTTAAGATATCGAGATCTTTGATTTTTTGCAAAAATTTAAATTTCTGAAATCAAACTCTCGGCTACCCTAGGTGCACTGAGAGAGAAATGTTTAAGTTATACAGCAAACAGAAACTTATTCTTATATTAATAAACTACTAGAATTACCGTACAATCTATAAAATGACTCTCAGTGTATCTGATTTATTTCTTCGTTCTCTGATTTCGAAAATCACAGACTTGTTGGGGAAGTCTCAAAGAAAGTGAAGGTGAAGAAATATCGATGATTTTATATGAAGTGAAGTAATTTTTCATATATAAAATCACTAATAACTTATATGTATATCCTTTGAAATATCGACCTATTAACCGTGCTTTTCATAATCATCGCAAAAAAGTACATAAGAAGGAGTGGTCAAACGATCGATTCTAAAGATTTTGATTTCTGGCAAAACGTCAAGGGGTGTGTAAGGATTGGATATTTCATTGAATTAAGCATTTCCAGTTTGTATCTTTCAACTACGTCAGCTATTTAACTACATCAAACATTTATCTGATAGCCGATGATCGTAGCATTCTATAGAATAAAATAATTCTTTTTGAATCAACCCAATTTTCCTAACTGTGTAAACACGAATATTCGTTAGAAGTCGATAGAGTAAAGTGGATGTGGTAAGAAGTCGACAATACCCGGTATTAACTTTGCGGTAACGAGCTTCGCGTGATCAAAAAGTCGGAGAGCGAAAAAGGAAGAAAGGAGCCAAAGTATCAGAAGAGTGAGAGAAAAATTCATTACCTATAACGTCAGTTACTGCATACAAAGATGTGTTTTTCACCGTGTCCGAATTTCTTCATCGGAGAGCAGTAAACACAGAGGTCAGCCTTCCATCAAAAATCGAGTCAGTCGATATAATGGAAAATTGTCTGTACACTCCTCTTTGTCGATTTTAACACTTGACATTAGTCTCTAACTACCCCCGAAAAATCACGCACGCTCGAATCCAGCATTACGTCGAATTACGTCAAAATCCCATTAATGCGTGTAAAATATCATTATTCGGGTCTCTGTAATACGCGAAATTTATGCGCCAGTAGCAAAGCACATTTAACAGAGAACATCAGAACACCGGGGAGGGGCCGGAGGAGGACGAGCCTCGCGAGCACGTAATTTTAATCTTCGGCAGATTACTTCGAAAGTTAAACAAAGTCGCCCCGATAGGCTCGTTCCCTTGGACACGATCGTCGTCCACGCGGCTTACGCGGATTAATCTCCTCGCGAAAACGAGCGGCATGATTCCCGCTATCTGCTCTTATAAACGTGTCGTTCGATGCGTCTCGTAATTTTTATAACTCGCGAACCGAGGCGCGTTCGTGCTGAGGCAGCGAATAATTACATATTTCATTACGTCCACCGTCGCAGAGAAAATAGACGATCACCGCATTCTAGATTAATTCAGATGAACCAAATAGTTGATAATAATTAATCGTTTCTACTCGTCGCTGGCGTAAGAATTTTTAACGACAGCGCGATCAGCGGAACGAAAGATATCGGTAGTTCTTTATTATACATATTTATGCACCTAGCACTCGATATCACTGCCACGATGTTAATTACGGGCACCGGCTCTCGGAAATAATGGCTTTACAAAGGAACGCGGAATTTCGAATACTGTCAGCCGTCCCGTCTTATCGCCTCGCGTATACTGAGCAGAGTGAGAGTTAAGTGGCGCGACCGGATAGCCGGTGTTTCTAAGCAGGTACTAAACGTCGCGATTACGCCGAGTGTATATAAACAAGCGCGAGCGAATTACCGGTTTACGGCCGAAGTACAATTTCTTCGGTGTAACTGCTCGAAATTCGAAATCGACCTCACGATGCGTGGGCCGGCGTAACCGATGTTTAATTTCTCGGAAGATACGGAGGAGCGACAATCGCGGTCGTTATCGGGTGGTGCGCGGGGGGCGAGATTAATCGGAAGCAATCGGAGAAACATTCGATAACGCGTCGCGCGGCTATAGCCCGTCGCTTCCGGAGTGTGCTGAAGCGTAGAAAGAGAGAGACAGTGGGGGAGAAAAAAGAGCCGCCTTACTCGCAGTGCGATATTCGATTTCGCGTTTATCACGAACGCTCAACGTCGCGCGAAAACAGTTTAACGACAAAAACCGACCGCGCGCCCGCGCACCCAACGACGAATCGCGTGTCGCGAGCGCGCAACATCGCCGAGAAATTACACGGCGGTGGGTTGTAAAATCTCGATGGTTATTCGAGAAAAAGAAGGAAACTTAACGAGCGAGCCAGCCATCCGCGCGCCGTGGTTCTCCGATCGATATCGGCGACTGTTGTTTTGCGCGACGAGGATCTCTCGCGTTGCAGCGCGACGCAAAAAAAAGGCCGAACGCGTTACGGTTTCGGGATGACGATCGTTTCGTTCACCTCTCTCATTGTACCTCCGTGCGTGGTGAATGCGACAATGGCGGAGGGCGCGTCGCTGTGAGCGAAATAACAAATTTTTCCCAACTCCCGCGAAAATGTGTCGACTGCGAGTAAAAAAAAAGTGCCCCGACAAAGAGACCATTATTTGGCAGCGTGAGGAATTCTCGGCCGGGACCCGGCGCGCGAGATCCTTTGAGACCGAGAGAGGCCGAATTTTTCTGAGCGCGAAACGGCACCGGGGAGATCGTCGGATAAAATCTCGGGTTCGATCACGGCGAACACCGGAGCGAAATCGAGTGGGGCCCCCGATTTGCATATTAACATTTATCCCGCTTCTGAAAAGAGGCTATATACACGCGCGGCGCAACCCTTTCCTCTTTCCACGGACTCTCGCGCCACGACCAAATACGTCCGTCCGCGCGCGCACGGGCACACGCAACGACCGGCAGCAGGTGAAGCTCACAGCTGCTGGACAGCTGGACCGATATCTGCTCGCAGCTACATTCCAACGTGCGTCGATGATAAGGCGAGGCGCGTTCGCGTTGCGTAGACCGCGCGTGCGATCGGTTGCGAAAGGATATTTTTCTCGAAATCGTTGAGAAAAATAGAGAATAGATCGAATTTGTAACGTCAGCTGTATGTGTGTGATTTGGATTGATAAATAAAATGATTATTCTCTCTTACCGACGAATTCGCGGTAATTTGTTTCAATCTTCCCAGCGTCGTCCTAATTATACAGCATTCTCGTTTACCTCTTCCGAGTATTTTGATTTCGGTTCTAGTCGTCTCATACCTATTATTACGGCGAGAGATAATTATAGAAGTGCCGTCAGCGAACAACAATAGGAGTCACGAACTGATTAAGCGATAAATTCGTTTCCGTTCTTATCGCCGATGGGTACACGTGGCAGGTATGTAAAATACACTGTGAACGTTATCTGCGTTAGCAACCCTAATGGACTGACATCGCGAGAGAGAGAGAGAGAGAGAGAGAGAGAGTGTCGCGATATCGTTACATTTTTCCTATCGCGAGTCATCGAGAACGAAATCAATTTAGCGACGCTGCATCGCGCGGAGGGGGTTTTGGATTCCGATGAACTCGCGCGTATTTGCCAACTACCTACACCGAGAAAAAATGCAGTAGATTAACTAGATCGGCGGTTACGAGTTAGTTGGACTAATAATAATTGACTGGAATGGACTACAGCTTGTTTCCTTTAAATAGCCGTTGATCACTATAATCAAATTTATTAGTCGAAGCAAATAATTCTGCATTCTCCTACTCGTAAACAGCGATTTAAATGAATTGTTTATACCATTTTTTTCTCAGTGTATTAATAATCATATACACTGAGAGAAAAAAGTGGGTAGTAAAATCAACCACAACCGTAAGGTTGAATTTTCCTGGTTACTAGTACCATAATTATGATTAAAGAGATCATGGATACAGTCGAAATAATTTTTGTTGCATGGTTGTAACAACGAGGTTGTAGTTTGAGATAGCCATGCACTATGATTGAATTAATCACAAAAGTACAGCAATAATATTACTACATGGTGATATCTAATATATAAAAAAAGTTGAGGACATCTATCGACCGTGCTGCAAGTTGACTTGTTACTACTATAACCAGAATCTCACTGCTTAGAACAACTACAGAATTATAGTTGGCGCCAAAATCGACTGTGATTTCAAATATATTGTGATATTGTGATAACAAATATTTATTTCACCTCTTTAATTTGATAAATTCCTCATCGATTTAACGCTCTATCACTATACGGCTTCCACGTTTCCGCATACCTTCTCGGAGCGGAACTCGCACACCACATATCCCACGTGCACCGCGATCTTCAGGGTGTGCGGACACGTGGTATCGATTTACATCGAGGGAAGAAAGAAGAAAGAGAGAAAAGGAGGAAGCTGACGAAAGTGGAAGCGTTTAACTAATTTCCCACCGTGTGTCGCATAATATCGACGCGATATCGTCACCTGCCCTCGTCTATCTCCTCGCGCGACCACATCCTTCCTGCCCTGTAGCACCACCAAAGCACTACCACGCGCGCGCGAGAATGCGTACGGACGTCGCTGTGTAGCCGTTGCGGTACCAGCTTGCGTGTATGTCCAGAGCCTCCAATCTTGGATCACCTTTCATACGGTTCTCACAGGACCCGGAGCTCAGGGGTGATGACCTTGCGGGGCCTTTAAACGTACGGGTTTCGTCCCATGTACGTGCTGCGCGGTGGACCCGGCAATTATGCTTTTGGAAACGAGCTATAGACGAGATTTTTTTCTGCGGTATCTTTAAACAGGATCGTGACGAGGGTTGAGTGCGTATGGCGGTGTACCGCAGCGAGTTCTAAATCGATGAAATCATCAAACGTCATACGTCTCGTTATCCCTCTTATTCTGTATACCCAAGCGATGCACCCCCGTATCCAGGAATCAGATGCCCGAAACGAGAAAGGGGAAGAAGCGAAGAATGATATACGATTCCCACTGTAGAGTGTGATCGCCTGCGACGCAGCGATGCGTGCGACGCGTGGATATTCGATTATACACTCAAGTCCGTCTGTTCGGATTAATTAAACACTGATAAGTGATAACGGTATTGGAGACGCGCTAAGGGGAAAATGCACGCGCCTTATCAGCCCCAATGGAATGGCACGTGGTTGTACTAAAGCGCAGAGAGAGAGAGAAAGAGAGAGAGAGAGAGAGAGAGAGAGAGAGAGAGAGAGAGAGAGAGAGAGAGAGAGAGAGAGAATGAGCACGTGATCAATCAGAATTTCCTGAATCAGCCCCTCCGCTATATACACGAGCGGTTCTCGCTTCGTGTATCGGAAGAAGCGTTATATAGGTATCCTCCTCGAATGGTCCAGAGCGATGCTGTGGCGCAACGAAGATTCCGAGAATCGTTTGCCGACTCGAAAGAGAAGAATTAAATTATCGCCCTCTCGCATGCGAACGCGAGGGAGTCATTATACTTTATCAATCGATGATAACTGTTGCAGTCTCGACACGATACTCGCTCCGCGACCGATATTCGACGCCCCGCGTATCGAACGGGACCGAAGACGATCCCTGCGCGCAGGGCGGAAACCCAGCCACGTTTCACGCATTCCACGAACGCACGAGCGCGTCTTCCGGCGCGCGGGGAAAACGCGAAACGACGACCCGTCTCGAATTTCGCGGCGCACGGAGGATGTGGGTTGAGCCTCGAGGGGCGATCTCGCCTGCGGGTCGGCCGCATGCGGTCGTCTTCGTCGCCGGTATCTCGGCGTCACGCAACGGGCGCCGCGCGTCGGAGAGGTGGCACGCCGTACCTCCCCGCCGATAATCGGAAAGCTGACAACGGCGAGTTCCGAGAGACGGCCGATCGCAATTGCGAAATAGAGGACGCTCGCGGTCCATCGTCGGAAGCGACAACGCGAAACGGGACTGAGGCGCGCGATACGAGCTGTCGATCACGCGCGTTTTTACCGTTCTTCGTGGGGGGATTCGCGAGGGGCCGTAAGACGCGCAGCTGCATCGGTACACACGCCGATAATCGAATATTTTCTAGGCAATGACGAAGACTAATACCCGACGTATCCTCGTTACCGGCCTGCGCGCAATTAATCATAACATTCAACTTCATCGACGCCTCTGTTCTCCCTCATGCCGTGGTAATAACCGGTTATTAACGGCTTGAAAGCTTCGCGATTGAAACCTCGCGCCTCCGAATGGCACTCTGCTGAGGTCTCGGCGGTAACGAGGGAAAATGAAGACGGCGAATTGCCACGGGCGTACGCACTGAAAAAAAAAACAAATTTGCTTCATTCAACAATCGGTGGAGTTGAATACGGCGAACCTCACGATGCAATTGTTTCGATGCCATAAGAGTGCAAGGAAAGATAAATAGAGTTGAAGCAACCAAATTAAAGTTGAAACAAGTGAACATCTAGGGTAAGTGATAGAGTTATCGACACCTTAAGCTAATGAAGTTTTCAGTCATCGACATACCTCTATCTCTTTCTATCTAATGCATTTGTTATCGGATGGTGTCAATAACTGTCGAGTGCCAACAACCGTACCATTTACCCTGCTTGAAACAATAACACCGTGAGATTCGCCGTATTCAACCTCACTGATGGTTGAATGAAGTAAATTTTTGTTTTCAGTGCAGATGTAGCGATATTAATCTAAACCTGGTTCCTTTGTAGATCGAGAGAACATATCTTCTTAACCCTTATGTGCACACCCAACTTTTACCACATCGTTACACACCCGGGGTACCCGGGTGCCCACCACTGGTTTTTCTCGATTTCTGAATTTTCACATAAACGGAATCGTTTGGAATCAATTTACTTCATTAAATAAACATTAATAGAAACTATTTAAGCCATTTCCAAGTTCCCTAGCCCACTACAACTCCCATGAAAAGAAATAGAGGTAGGGTCTCCGAGCGCTACACAGGTAGCACGCGGTCAATTTTGCCCAAGAAGAACAAAACTATCGACAATGCACTCTGATGCTGCTGTGAATGACGATAGAAAGAGAAAACCTCACATGATCTCTTATTATAATAGATATAAAACTGATGTAGATATTATGGATCAAATGGTTACTCGATACATCATGCACAGGCGCACTCAGAGATGGCCGCTTGCTATGTTTTTCAATATCCTAGACGTAGGCGCTCTTGCTTCGTATATAATATATTATGAGAACAACAAGATGATTCGAAAGAAAAGTAATCAGCGACGTATACAGACTGTTCCCCTCTATACACGCAAGCGTAGCACATTGCATATCGGTTGGCGCTATCGAATCCAAGATGGTTCCCTAAAATTCGGTGACAATACCGACAGCCCAGACACGAACCAAATAGATATTTCAGTCCGAAAAACATCGGTCATCTCAATAGTGGTGAATGTGATAGACGTTCCGATAGATAGCTTGATAATCGTTTGGATTTTTTTTCGAATAATCAAGATAGTGAACAGAAGCAGTGCCATTTTTCTCTGGTTGCTTGTGCATAAAGAGCAGGAAAAGAGACATCAGTATCTCAGAAGAAGTGCCATCAGATAAGTTACTTCCTAACTCACCGTATTAACCTCATTTTGATAACGTATGAAGGACAAATATCTTTGTGGTTATCAAAATGAGGTTAAGACGGTCCGTTAGAAAGTAACTTATCTGATGGCACTTCTTCTGAGATTCTGATGTCTCCTTTCCTACTCTTTATGCACAAGCAACCAGAGAAAAATGACACTGCTTCCGTTCACTATTTTGATTATTCGAAAAAAAATCCAAACGATTATTAAGTTATCTTTCAGAGCGTCTGTCACATTCACCATTATTGAGATGACCGATGTTTTTCGGACCGAAACGTCTATTTGGTTCGTGTCTGGGCTGTCGGCATTGTCACCGAATTTTAGGAAACCATCTTGGATCCGATAGCGCCAACCGATATGCAATGTACTACGCTGGCGTGTATAGAGGGGAATAATCTGTATTCTCTTGCGTCAACTGGGCGAAGAACTAGGAAACCCTTTATTGAGGATCGTTCTGCGAATGGCCAAATAATGCGCAACTTCAACACGAAAATTGCGATTGAAAGCGTGATCGAGGCATAGGCTGGTCCTTCCACTATTCCTGAAAGGCAAGCTCAACCTCGAGACAGTACAGGCAGGAAGAAAATTATAGGTTCTTGTCATATATGCTACAAAGAAACGATCAAAAGACGCCGGAAAACACGAAAATCTTGTTCGGTTTGCGAGAAACCTGTTTGCGATGAGCATTGTTCATCGACAATCAGATGTATCGATTGCGCTGGAGGAATGTAAATATACTCTAATATACCTTGAAAATTATTGTAATTATTTATTCATTAACCCCTGTTACCTCAATGAAAGATTCATCGATGATATTAATTTATTCCCGACTCGAAATGCCATTTTTCATCTAGTGGGTACCCGGGTACCCGGGTGTGTCCGCTAAGCACATGAACTTCAACGCCGTTTATTTATATTTCAAAAAATTTGAAAAAAATTTACGATTGTGTTTTTATCTTCAAAAAGAGTCAAATAATGGGGATCTTGAGGCCCAGGCCGGTATTTCAATTTTTCTCCGAGTTATGGGCAAAAATATGACAAGGTGGACACCCGGGTATCCGGGTGTGCACATAAGGGTTAAACAAATTTAGTTGGGCGTTTCTATAAATAATACGCTATATAGGCAAGTATACATCGAGTATACCACTGTATTCTCACCCCGAACCCTCTCCATTGTCAGCTGCAAAATATATAAGTATATACCTTCGAGGGACGCCCGGCGGAATTCAACGCTCTATCTTCAGCGAGCTCGACACGACGTTTCGTTCGCTATCTGCAAAATTTATCTCTTCGGCGTAGGTACTCTAAAAGTTGCTCAAATATTGGCAGAGGATGGTGGGTAGGGTTATATGCCAACGGGGGCGAAAGAGAGGAGGGAATTTGGATGAGAAGAGAGGGAGTTAGGCAGCGCGAAGGACCCTGGCCGAACGAATAAAGATAGAGGTAGTTACGCGGAAGGGGTATAGCCTACGTAAAGAGGGAGATACGAGATCGTTTGAATAATTAACACGGAGCACGTATACGGAGAAAAATAGTTGTGTTAAAATGACAAAATGCATCCAATTAATCTGGTTAGATATTCTAACCAAGATACTCCTCAGAGTTGAACCAAATATTTAGTCGTTCTAATCAAATATTTAATTATTCTAACCGAAAAGCGACCAGTTTAATCAAATAAATGGAGGATTCATACATCACCAAATTTTGGTTAAATTAACCAATTATTTTTTGAGTCTACCAACGTTAATTCTCCATAGAGACGAAATTTCAATTTCTACGTCAGCCACGCGTACTTGCCTCCCTTCGCCGGTAGTAATTATTTATTGGAAAGCGATTCATCCACGCGTGTAACATCGCGATACTCGCCCGCGCTCCACCGATCGCACCGGACGAGGTTTTTTCTCGAAAAAAAAAAGCAGCAGACGCGCGAGATACCTACGCAGGTAGGTACGAAGAGGGGGCGGCCATCCCGTAACGATATCCCGGAGGAAAAAGAGGAGAAAAAAGAGGGAAGAGAGGAGGAAGCAGTTCGAGAGCCGACGAAACGATGGTTTCCGCTCCCATGCGGTTGCGGGGCCCTCTTCTTGGCCGTCATTCGGACCAAATTACACGTCGCTTGCCGCGCGATGCAGGCTCTCTCTCTCTCCCGTCGAACTTTACGCGTCGCTGTATGCGCGCGACGCGCATCGCCGAGAGTGCATGCACGCCTCGCGCTACCGGTTCGTCACTGTTAACCGCACACGGCGGAAGTGCAGAAAGCACGCGACCGGACGCGATTTTTGGCCGGTCGATGTGGATCATTATCGTGAAACTCGATTTTGGGGTCTTTTGTGTATCGCGATCTCGTGCGGAGATGTTTCAAATGAATCGGGTCGCCGAAAAGACGATTCGAATTAATGCATGCACTGAGAAGAAAATACAGTAGATTTAACTAAATTGGTGGTTACGAGCGGGGAAATGCAGATTCAGTTACTTGAACGAATGATTGACTTGAACGGACTACAGCCTATTTCCTTCAAATAGCCGTTAATCGCTATAATCAAATTTATTAGTTGACGCAAGTAATTCTGTATTCTCCCATCCGTAAACGCAGATTTAATTAAATATAGGAGAAAAGATATCACATGTTCAAATTACCATGTCGACGATAATTCTTTTCCCTGCAGCGACAAGAACGTCTAGAATATTTCGATGCGGATTAGAACTTTATTCCTACGGCCGAAGGTTGCGAGCCTTTCGTCGTTGCCTCGACCCGGGACACGTGTGTGCCAAATGCCTCTCGACGACTCTCGAAATGAAGTGCTACATGCTGTATAGGTATACAGCCTGCCTACCAGGGTAGACGCATGACTATACCCGTACGTGATTGTAAAACGGTCGCGCTTTTACAGTCCACAAAATGTCGAGGCAGCGAGGACTAACGGCTGACAGAGGGCGACATAAGAGGATATAACGTCCCCGTAAATGAGGGTAAACTCTTTTTTAAATTCTCCACGCACGAATTCGTCGTCCCGACGACACGACTATAGAGAGAGAGAGAGAGAGAGAGAGAGAGCTGGGGGATAATTTCTTTCGGCGGGAAGCAATCGAATGCGCACTGAGAAAAATAACCTGGTCAATTTAACCAAAATCCTAGAGAACCGTTGGGTAAAATATGGGTCCTCCATCTGTTTGATTAAATTGACCATTTCCTGGTAAGAATTACCAACCATGTAGTTAGAATAACTAAATATTTGGTTCAACTTACCAGTATTTTGATTAGAATAACTAGTTTTGTCATTTTGACCAAGTTATTTTTCTCGTTGCGCAATCAAGCGGGGAACGATTGAAACGTGGAAATACGCACCGAACACGTGGATACGCACTTGGGGGAAAATTGGTTAATCTCGTTTTCGAGTACCTATGGGTATTCTTATCCAAAGTGCGTCGTTCAGCTTGCACGGAAAATACATTAGCTCGCCCTACCATCCCTCCGACGTCCTCCTGGGACACGATTTACAGGTATACGCAATGCTAACAAAGCGGGAGAGAGGAGTCATCTCCAAAGGAGGGTTCAACATTATTTGTCCTGGTGTAGCACCTGTCGACCTTCGAGGAGAACCGCGATATTTCTCGCTTCCGTCGTCGGGACGTCGATAGCCGTCGAAGACACCCCAATGAAGAACCGCCCTGCGATTGCCAAACCTCGTCGCGACTGCAGCTTTCAGCATAACGTACTCGTACCTTTCTCCCGTTCCTCCTCCAACTATACATCATCCGCGCGTATGTGCACACATCGAGAGCTTCTCGGAAGCCGCGCGACCGTTGCTTCGTAAATTGGGTCGACGTAGACCAGAGTTCCCGAGCTAGCGTCGCGATGCCTCTCGTCCCGATCCCTCCCCGCCCGCCTCTCTTGACGCCGTAATTTTTGTCCGCGACACAAGTGCACGGAAGAGAGGCTCTCCCACGAAACGAGAGACACCCACGGGGAGCCGACGCCGAGAGCGTATCGAGCGGAAACTCGGGCGACGGTGTTTCGCGATAGGGGGGCATTTCGAATATCGCGTCGCGCCATTCCCCTTTTGCCAATTGACGACGGCTGCAGCAGCGGCACGCGGAACACCCGTGGGACGTGCAGAGGAACGAACGACACCGGCGTTCCACGGACAATTAACCTCCCGCGCCAGCTATCCCAACCACCTATGGTTCTCCCCGCAGGGGGAAAAAAGAGAAATATCACCTCGCGCACGACGAAACAGTCGCCTCCTGATTCGCGTCGCTTCATCCCCGTCGTCGGCTCTGCTCCTCTCGACAATATTGCTCCTCGCAAATAGACTACCGGTCGCCGTGCAGCTTGCGAGAGAGACCGAAACTACTCGACCAACTCGATATCGAGTTTCATTGGCAATTAACATTCTACATCCTGAACTAAGACCGTGGACGACGGCGCGGAAGGACCGGTCCGTCGGTTGGTCCGTCGGGGCTGTCGCTGTTAGTTGTTTCAGGGTGTGCCGTACCAGCCCAACCAGCCAGCCAGCCAGCCAGCCAGCCAGCCAGCCAGCCAGCCAACCAGTCATCTAGCCTCGCAGGCCGCACAGCTGATGTTTTCGCGTGTTCCTCGACAGATGCCCGGCCACCAACACCCTCGTAAACCAAACGCTTACGCTGCTCGGGTTAGGCGGGGTTCACAACGTCGGTGTGGAACCGGGGAGGGCCTCCGTGGGACACCTGCGCGCCTCGCTCGACACCTTGGACGAGACGAAGATGTCGGGACGACGAGCGACGCCTCGAAGAGCCGTTCGAGCGTTGTCGCGGCGTTATCAGTCGTCAGGCGACATGGGACAGGTGAGAAGAAAGCTGCGGAGTAGATTTTATCCGTTCATCGGCCGCGTTTCGAGCAGCTTTGACATGAGCGAATGACATCGGGGGTTGGACGCTCACTTTTTTCATTTTCAATGATCGATTTGATATTTTCTAGACACCGACCGTGCGGAGGGATGCGGAAGAATGGAAGAACCGAGCCGGGGGTCTTTCAGATCTCCCTCTCGCATCCCTCGGCGCGCTGCGCGGTAAATTCTCGGTGTGGATTCGGCTTCAACGCCTTCAGGTACACCGCGTCGAATAGGTTTGAGTGTGTTCGCGAGAGCGCTAGGTTGTGTAAGAGGCCTCGCAGCAGGACCGGCATATGGCGCACGGTGAAACAGGACCGCACCGGGGCGGTTCACAGACGCACACCGCGAAAAACGTTTTATGGAGTGTTACCCACACGCGCGCACAAACGGGCTCTCGACCAAAACAACGTGGACCGTGTAATTATGTGTTTCGAAAAGGAAGGAAGCGCCGTGAGTATCGGCGCTATCCGTATACTAAATCGGTGCTTCTCTCGTACGTAGGTATGCATTATCGTATCTGCCGCAGGTACGCCAAGAAGATTCGCGAGAGCCTTGGGAAGGAGATAGGCATCGATGTGTGTTGCATCGAGTTTGTCAAAGGAAAAAGAAAGGAATTTTCCAAAACGACGCAGGGAACTTTGAAGAGTGAACGCTCTTATGTTGCTGTATATCGTGATTGACTAGTCGCAGAAGAAAATGCTCCTCGTATAAATTAAAGAGCTATCCAAATCGCACAATTTTTATAGGAAAATTTTTTTCCTCCGACTTATCGATCGCGAGATATGGCCGTCCTTAGCATTTCCCTCCACATCTCTAATATAAATATCTATCCCCCAGGCAATTCTTGAAGTCTAATTAAGAGCTCAATCAAAAGCTAATACGAAGAGAATTTAGCTTTTTCATGTCTGGTCAATCTCGTTGCCCTCCCTTTCGCGCTCCTCGTACCTCGCATATAAGCGTGTTCGGGATGCGCGACGAGGTCCCAGAGAGACCATGCCGTGCCATTTTCCGCCGTGCTGCAAGGAACAACGCACAATCCAACCCCGGAGCGAGAGCGAGAGCGCCCGACGGAATTGGAAAATCTCTATTTGTAACGGCAGGAACGACGGTCGTCGCGCGTTTATTATACATGTCCTGCAGGGGTTTCCTGGGCGCTGGTATTGTCCCGCGGACGGCCATTCAGATGTCAAAGCCTCTAAACGTTGTTAAATTTTTATTTTCGAATCCCGACCCGGAATATTTTCACTACATAAACCCCATTCAGTCGGGTTACCGTACGGTGGTCCCCCCGGAGGTCCCACCGACCTCCTCCCCCTCTCGGCACAACCAATCGGTTTATGGTATCGTGAGCCGCGCGAGAACTGGAGCGAAGGAATTTAATATCCTTCGACGAGAGTTCAGCCTGTTTATTTTTTCTCCGTTTGAACGCCCTCGAATCGGTATACGCAACGCGGTGGGTACTGAATTTTGAAAGGCGAATTCCCTGACTGTTCCACGAATTTAAAAAAAAAACACCCCGACCTCCAGACTGGCAGTGGGAATAATGAAACGACTCGACGACAAAAAAATGATCTTCCTTAAAATTATCATTAGGATATAAGTGAAAATATAAGCTAGGTAGAATGGTACTATAATTCTGATCAGCTTCAACCACGACTATCTCGTTACCTACGGTCGTTTCGCCTACGTCCGAACCTTCTCTCCGTCACCGGGAGGAGAAATTCCAGACCGTGCAGGTCCTCGTGGGATGAAAGAGTACCCTCGGAAAGAATCCCCTCTCTGGACGGGAATGGTCCATTTGTCGACGTTATTTTATCGGGAATTTTTACACGATCGAATCTCCTCCCACGCAGCGAGGGCGTTGCGAGCCAGAGAAGTAATTTCTTGTTGTAACGTCGACGAAAACAATTCTCAAACTCGAAAGATATCTCATCCCCCCACCCCATTAGCCAAATTGTTTATTCGATTCGAAGGGAAATATATTTAGTAGGTAACAGGACGGAATAGATGTTTGTTCGAGCCGAAGAATTATTCTTCTCGGCGAAGAGATAGAGAGTAGAAAATCAACAGGGGTGCGGATATATCTGGCCTTGTAACGTATCGCGCAAAGTTGTCCCTTCGCGCTTGCGCCCCGCTCGTCGAATAGGTTTTTGCGTCGCAACGATATTACATCGGCATCGCGCGCGCCCCTTTCCCTTTCGATAAAGCAGTTTCTCTCGCTCGTGAGCCGGCCCTAGGCCGTCACCCAGCCCTCCGTCCGATTTCGGCGTAAACAGGATGTAGGGAAATATTGCCGATGCGAGCGCGTTTCTTGCGCGAAGGAGGCGGAGTGAGAAATGGGATCTCCTCGCTCGGAACTTTTCCTATTGGGATCTGACATGTCTCGATACGCCGTCTGGTGGCGAGAAGTAAAACTATTCCTAGTATACCGTTTAGTGGGTTTAGCGAGTGACTAGCATTGGATTAATATACACAAGCCAGTATTATTAATATTAATATTAAGCGGTACAAGGGCGGTTTTTTTCCAATTCATGATACGAAAAGAAAGTTCCGAGAAAGTGGAAGAGTAAAAACGTGAGAAAAACTCTGGGGAGACGCGCGGATACGTCGACGTCCCGTGATGCGGTCAAGGGACAGGCGTATGCGCGCCTCGAAGGCTGAATTTATGGAAGGTCAACCATGGAAGATAGCGGAGGGCAAAGAGTGCCCATGTCCTCCTGCGAGTCTGGTGAAAGTTGGGAAGGGTTCGCGAAGCCCTGCGCGTGTCGAAACAATAAATAATAATTAAATAATAACTACACTCCCACATACACTCTATGTTGGTAGAGTATACTGATTTCGGCCATATTGAACTTTTCGAAGTAAGCTCCTCCCCCATGTCAGTTCGTTGCGGTTACCGCGCGCCGTCGCCGCCGCTACGTGCATCGCGCGACCCTGGGCGATATCGCTCGCGTCGTCACGCGTACGATTTCTCAGTTCGCGAGGAACCGGAAGTCGGCGATAAGGAATAGCGACGATAATCGATCGACCGCGAGCAGGGACGTATCCGACGAGTAATGAGACGTCTCGATGCCCCGATCGGTTCGATAACGATCTCGTCGCAAGTGGATTCGTCGGGAATGCTTTTTTCCCGAACGCGGAGAATCCGCGCGCGGCGATATAGCGACGCGGCGGACAAACAAACGTGCCGTAAACAAAAAAACACGAAGGGCGTCACCGGGCCGTGACAAAGGATATCGGAAGATACGTGCAATCGCGAATATACGTCCAGGGGATCGAGAATGGTCGCGTCGAGAGACTTTCCCCCGTCGGCGGCTACATCTAATCGGTGAAATCTCAATCGCGATTAGACTGCGCGGTTTTGTCGTCTACGTTATCGACGACCTCTGTCGACAAGGACGGCGCGGAATCTCTATCAATCGTCGAAAACTTTTAATTACACATTTCAGTGCTGATCCACACGAAAAAAACTAATTTTGTCTTAGTAACAAAATCAAAAATCAGTTATTACAGCATCATTTTTTGTTACGGTAACAAAAATGGTTTGCTGTTGGGAAGAAAATGTTTGATAGATTTCCTTGGTTGCGATGAAAATCATAGCTTTTCCTTCTTGTTTTTTCGTTGCCACGACAAATCGATTTGTTATGGTAACAAATCAATTTGTTATCACTATTATAACTCAAATATTTGCCAGCGTAACTTGAATAGTGTTATACTGACAAATTATTTCTTTCCGTGCAGGGGCAAAAATCAGAGTAGAATCCGACAACGCGATAACGGGGACCGAAGTAGACCGGATGGGGAACGGATATTTCGCGTAAACTCGCGATAGTAGGTACGTCGATAAAGGGGAAAAAAAAGGAGGAAACAGAGAGTGCGAGCGTCACGGACAACCGGTGCACCCGCATTTTCCACATACTCGTCGCACGGCTCGCTCTCGTCACTCGCGCTCGCATGAGGGCTGTGATATGTTCAAGGCCAAGGACGTTGGCTCGACGTGTGATACATACTCGAGTGCGATCGCGCCGCGCGCTTCTCTTTGGTCGCCGCGCGACGACGAAAGAAAGAGATATACGCGGCTCTCTGTGCGCGACGTTCAACGTGAAATTTTACGGGCTTTGTCGCGCCGTATATAAAAGTCCGAGAGCGCGATACATAGTAATGGAGCGCGTATAGCATGCGCGGCTCGGCTCACGGCACTCCGAAACGATAGCTGGGCTCGTTTAACGTTCGTTAATTGCTCTTTTCCTCTTTGTTCGCACGCGCGCGGGCAAAAGATGACGGGGGAGGGAAGAAAAAAAGACGAGAGGCCGACGGATGTGCACTTTGCACGTGGCGAGGATAACGCGTCGTTTCACCGACGCGCTTAGAGGATGCAGGCAGCCGATGCCGCGGTGTGGGTACACCCGCCGCGGCACGTTCTACGGCCGGGCGATAAGACGTGCGAAAAATCGAGCGAAATTGAGTCACGCGGATCGGGGCCCGTCGACTTTGAGCGGTTGCGCGAGCGCGGTCGGAGATTATCCTTAGGGCAGCGGGGGCGATAAAATTGGGTTCGCGCGCGGGAAGATTCATCGTGACGTATGCGTGCGTGCGTTCGCGGTTCCTCGCCAAGAAATTGTCTCGCGATCCGGCGGCGAGCGATGAATGTACACTGAGAAGAATAACTAGGTTAAAATGACAAAACGCGACTGGTTAAACGAGTTTAGTTATTCTACAAAGAGAAAAAGTATTAGTTGGAACTACTGACGATTACTTGCAGGGTCGCAAGTAATTGTTTATTTACATCAATTTGATCTTTTTTCATATTATATTAATTAGATATTTCTTCCTTGCAATCTCACATGCCATTCCACATGATTGTAAGGAAGAGATATTAATAAAAGATTTCATTAATATAAATAAATTATTATTTGCGACTCCGCAAGTAATTTTCAGTAGATCCAACTTATTCCTTTTCTCTGTGTAAACAAAATACTACTAAGTTGAGCCAAATATTTAATTATTCTAACTACATGGTTAGTTGTTCCAACTATATGTCTGGTTATTCTAACCAGAAAATGGTCCATTTAACCAGACAGATGGAGAGAGAGAGAGAGGATCCATATTTCACTAAACGGTTTCATTATGGTCTCTAGGATTTTAGTTAAATTGATCAGGTTATTTTTCTCAGTGTAGGCGAGTATTCGGTGTGCGAGCGGCTTAAAGTCGATCGTTCAACGTATACGCGGTGAAACGACGTACTGGTCACTCGCGCGCAAGACTGGCGTCGTCTAGTCTGGCCAGCTCGCGAGCTAAGTGACGCAATTCGCCGTACGCCTTTGCGAGCTATACGTATGCGCGCGTACTACCACACGCGGGCACAAATAATAGGATTTGAGGGAGAGAGAGAGAGAAAGGGCGCGTGCGCGGATTTCCGGGCGAGAGGAGCGCGCATACGCTAGGGGGAATATATGTTAAAAATTGATACCCTCTCTCCTATGGTGGCCACATCGACTACGCTGTAGTATGAAAATTGCTCCTACGTTTACGAGTAATCCTTTAAATGCTCGCTGCAGAATTACAAACGAATATAAGAACACTGGAAAAAATAACCTAGTCAATTTAACCAAAATCCTGAAGACCATAACCAAACCATTTGGTGAAATATGGATCCTCCATCTGTGTTTGATTAAACTTACCATTTTCTGATTAGAATAACTGTAGGCATGTAGTTAAAATCACTAAACTTGTAGTTAGAATAACTAAATATTTGATTCAACTTACTAGTCTTTTTAGTTAGAATGACTAAACTCATTTAATCAGATGCGGTTTGTCATTTTAACTATGTTATTTTTCTCAGAGAACGATCGTCACGGTGCAACTATCGCTTCACCACAAATATCTCCCACGAGAGAACATACAGCATCCGTTGAGAAATTCTTTTCCGATCCTGAAATGAAACAATCTCATCCAACATCTCGACCACAATTATCACGGTAATGCAGCTTAATTAGCAGTTATGCGGAGTGGTAATAATTGAAAAATATTTTCCTAGAGGAAGAGAGAGAGAGAGAGATAGAGGGGTCAGTCGGTGTTAGGCGAAGGTCCAGCTCCAGACGAAAATGGATCGCGCGCGATACCGATCTTTCTCCTTTCTACCGCGGTTAAACGCTGGTTTAACGGCGGATTTTATGGAGGTCGGTTAACAGCGGCGTAACACGTATATGTCTATATGGCACGCATTTCTGAGGAAGGAACGGTGTTTAGAGCGCTCGGAGACCGCGGCTGAACGATTTCCTGCTTCGACTCATTCGTATTCCCAAGTATTTACTTGCCGTATACGCACTAGTATAATGCACATGGCTACACGCGCGCTACATATGCTCGCGTACGATTTGTGGGCAGCTGCCTGCGAGTCTAACGAAATCGGGGAGTCACGTGTCACGCATTGAATCCTTCGGCATCGCGCGTGTGACGATATCTGCTCGCTGATGGACGCTCGATCTCTATCTCGCGACCAATGAAGAGAGGGAAAGACGTTCGCGTCACACGGGATCACGAAACATGTGATTTCAGCAACTCGGTATTTCTTCGCACCGTTTATAAAATGCGTATCGCGATCGATAACGATCTCGATCTTCGTTCGAGACAATTCGCGCCGTCGGAAATTCTCGAAATCACTTGATAACGCGGCGTCGAATTGCGCTTTCGCACAATTCTTTCGCCATAACATTATCTGCAGCTATTCACACATATCTCACCCCATACAGACAATGAAAAAATGTAGTAGATTTGGTTCAATTGGCGGTTATGAGCACGGAAACGCTAATTTAGTTACTTAAGTTTAATAATTTGGTTATAATGATTGACGACTGTTTGATAAAAACAAGCGATAATCAGTTCTATCAAATTATTAATTCAAGTAATTAAATCTGCATTCCCCTGCCCGTGACCGTTAATTTAGTCAAATCTACTACACTTTTTTTCAGTATAGTACACATGTACGTCGTGTATGCAAGACTTTACCGTAACGAATCTCGCATGGAGAAAAACAAATCGTAGCATTTTTTTACAAAGTTTGTAGTCAATTTCGAGGCAAGGTCAATTTAGTATTACGATAATTACAATTTTAGTAAAAATTACAGCAACGCTTGCGCAACTCCTACAAATTCTACTATAATTTTTACGAAAATTGTAGTTATCATAACAATAAATTGACCTTGTCCCGAAATTTTCCACAAATTTTGCAAATGCTACGATTTATTTTTTTTCCGTGCTCCTGTAAAAACTGTACAAACTTTTATCAAGCAAATAAAAGAACGATAAAGATAATCGCACGCTTCGAATGACGTGTCTCCGATTTCCCGTTCCCATCCTATCGAAGCCGCGCGCGCGACTGTCTTTGATCGTTCGATCCAAGCCGCGGAAAGGAGAGTCAATCGACACACGCGGATGCCCTTCGCCACCGCAATTACGCGGCCGAGGATGTAACCGACAATGAGACTACTCAAACAATCCCGCGATTGCATTCGCCTTACTCGAAATTGCGAACGCGTCGTTTCCTCGAGCGGCATCCGCCATATCGCGGATACATTATATATTCGCGTGATTCGCGCACATACATTATAGACATCAAAGCGGCGCACCACGCCGGGCACCGCGAGCGTTCTAGGAAGGAGCTCGAGAGGTTACGCGATTACGACCGCGCGTATAATTCGAACGTTGGAACAGGGAATTTCCTGCCGCTCCGCGGAACACCTTGATTCGCGTACTATACGGGGAATGAGAGCTTTGGCGGAAGGGTGACGCAAGATTTGGCGCGATTTCGAACTTCGGCGTAGGTACAACGAGGTAAGTAATTGCTAGTGTCAAAAAAAGATGTTTTGAATCGAGAACACGTGATCTCATAAATTTGTAAGAATACAGATTCTTGGTCGAAGAATATATTTCTTGATACAAGAGTATCTTTATTGGAGCGAGAAATTCTTTTCGCGTGAAAAAAAAAACAATTACACTCGAGCCTATAAAATATTTTCTTCAAGGAAGAAAACCATGACTTGATCCTGGAATTATGTTATGTTTTAGATTGAAAAGCAAAAAAAAAACATTTTTTTGACACCAGCTACTATTTCTCTGAGTGTAGGGCTTCTTGATATCCGCAGAACCGATCGATTCGAATATCAATTTGATCGCTGCGAGACCGATGGAAGGTCATTTACCGAAGCTGCGATAAAATAAATCGTATTACTTAGGGTCAATTTCCATATTGCCTCGTTTCCTATAATTTCCCAAAAATCGGGTAGCCGCCGCGACGCACGAGGAGCCCGATTGTTCCCGAGATTATCGGAACAATCTTCTATCAATATTGACTCGCGTATACGGAACGAGCTTTGTACACGCAGACGTTTAAGCGGCTCCCCGTGCGCGCAATAAGGCGGAAACAGAAAGCCCGGGCGTCGTTACGTTGGTCGCCGTTTACGTCGAATTTGGGCTCTGCCCCAATTTCTCATCCACGTGCACGCGTCTTTTTGATCGGAAGCATATCACGGGCGAGCCAATCTGTATACGTGCGTGCGCGATACGTAGTAACCGATCGGGGACGGCTTATCGCTGTGCTTCGCCGATAGAAGCCACCGTCTCACCCCCCCTCGTTCTCTTCCGCATTGACGAATGACGTCATTAAGCTCAATTTAGCTTCATTTTATATACGATGCGCAATCGGAAGGAACGCGGAAAGAAGTGACTTCCAGAAGTACGAAGATATCGAGAGCGCGACAATTCTCGCTCTCTACCCACTCGTCGCATTTCCTTCCTTCCCCCCGATTGGACCCGTACTGCGGAATTACGACGCGCGAGACGCTGCACCGCGTAGGAGTAGTTATTAATCTCAGTTTAGAGTCGGAGGTTACACGCGACGTTTTGTTCGAACCCTCGAGACCTCGGCACGGTCGCGTAGACTAATAAGGGCCTTTTTTTTTTTAGCGTTAGACACGACGTTTGTCTCGGGAATGACTAATGATCCCAGGGCCCGCGCGGGTTCGTCTTCCCGTCCCTGTCTCCGAGATTACTCGCGGCGATGGGATTGGCTGTAAACCGGTATAAACGTTCGAAGGCATTTGAGACCTCTTCGTCCTTGTTCCGCGCGTAGTAAGCGGAGAATAGGAGAGGACACGAGGTGGAGGCAGGGGTGGAGACGGTGAAGGGCGGGAAGAGGAACCCTCGAGACGGCGAACCGTACCGTCGTTTCGATTCTCCCGAAGTAAAGCCTCTACGACGATCGGCACGGATCCTCGAGAACCTTCGCTCCTGCATTCTCCGTCCGGGTCCCCCCTTTGCATAGAAATTCGGTCCGAGGGCCTTTCTAGGCTCCGACCCGTGGACTGGCCCCGCTTTAATCGGCCTCTCATTGGGGAATCCATTCAGGCCCCTGTTATTATTTAAATTCGTTACATTCCGTAAATACTATTCGTGGTAAACAGCCGCGATGGAGGGAAGACAATTGAATTGCACTTTTAAAATGTTCAGCGCTGCGTAATAATTATGGGGTGGGTGCGTCTAATAAAGATCCTATCCGAAAATCGGATCCGACAGATATTTCCGCGCGCGGCTCCTTCGTTCGTGCGTTCACTGTTCTATCTAAATACCTGTACACGGAAAGACTGATACCAGTAAATTTTACTGTATTTATAGTGAAAGAAATATACATAAGGGTTTTCGGATGTTCTTACACTGAGAAAAAAATGCAGTAGATTTAATTAAATCGGCAGTTACGAGTGGGGGAATGCGGATTCGGTTACTTGGACTAATAATTGACTCGAGTGGACTACAGCCCGATTCCTTCAAATAGCCGTTAATCACTATAGTCAAATTTATTAGTTAGAGAAAATAATTTTGCATTCCCTCTCCCGTAAACGCTGATTTATTTAAATATACCATTTTTTTCTCAATTTACTGTGCTGTGGAGAACAATTTTTCCTCAGAAACTAGTAAATTGTAATGTAAACTATTACGATTTATGGCGCTATACTGTAAAAAACTATAAGTTCCATAAAGGGCTACATTCTATACGGTCACATTAAAAAAATTGTGTAACATTATAGAATGTAGAATCTCATAGAGCTTACATTTTCCTACAGAATACCGCCATTAATGTTTACAAAAGAAAAATTACTGTACCGCACTGTAAAAACATCCGAAAATCCTCATGTCTACCTTTTTTTTTAATTCTAAATACAGTAAATTTTACCAATGTTAGACTTTTCGCTGTGCACCTTGATGGGCGTCTCGCTCTCCCTCTGCTGTCTCAACCGAGCAAAAGTCGATCGTAAACGATTTCAGCGAACGACATTACCGGGAACGCCTGTGAATTCCCGATAATGACTTCGCGGGCACAGACAGTTTGTCTCTCGCTTGTCGAGCCGGTTGTGCAATGACGTTTCGCGCCGTGCGATAGGTTACGCGAGGCTGACTCACATCGGTGAAATGCATCAGCGCCGCGCGGGGGTGTCTCCGCGCGCGGTGCCAGAGGCACACCGACAATTTATCCTCGTCGTCGTCGTGGTCGTCATTTGCGCGCGGTCATTTCGTAACGGGGCGCGCAAACTGCAGGACTCTCGTTGCAATAACACGGGCGCTGCAGCGGCGGAGAGCCAAGAGTGCTATGAAAGGCGGTCGAAGAGTGAAATGGCACGTTTCTTCCATGATAACATACTTTTCCATTTTCCGACGTAAACTACGTTTTTGCAATGATATGCATTTTGCTAAAAATCGAAATCCTCGGACTGCCGACCATCCTGTCCGATATATTTTTTCGTGTTGATTCCGAAAATCGTGGATTTATTAAGGAAATCTCGAAGAAACACCGAGAAATCGGTAATTTTACGAGAAAAAATCATTTTATCGTACATGAAATCGGTGATATCTCATATTTCCTTTGAAATATCGACCTGATAACCATGCTTCTCATAATCCCCGCCAAAAAATACATAAGATAGGGTCGTCAAAAGTTCAATTCCAGAGATTTCCATTTTCGCGAACGTGTCAACGGATATTTCGAGGGGGAGATATTTATGACCACTCACGCGTGGGGCTCTGTACTCACTAATACTGATCTCGTAATCCGGCACCACCGATCGACGGGCAGCCGCGTGCGCGGTATATTTATTATCAGTACTGACTCAGCGGTGGACGCGCGGCTGCATTTTGCAATGCTTTGTTTGGATTTTTCCTTTTTCACCCTCTCCAGAGTCACGCAGCTCTGACGAAATCTATATAAAGCGGCCTCGTTGCTCCAGCGAGTCTCTGGACACGCTGGAGAGAGGCTCTCGAAGTACGATATCACGAAGAAACACCGAGGTGTAGCCGATTTTATGGAAGGAATATAATTTTCCCCTACATAAAATCACTGTTATCTTTTATTTCCTGCGAAATGTCGACCAAAAGGCTACAATTTTCGGAATTGGCGTGAAGAAATACACGGAATACGCGGTACACTAAGACAAAAATTGCTTCATTCAACTGTGCGTCGGTGAAGTTGAATACGGCGAACCTCACGGCGTAATTGTTTCAAGCAGATATTCAGTTGTCTCAACTTCAATTTGGTTGCTTCAACTCTATTTTTTTTTCCTTACACTCTTACGGCATCGAAACAATTGCACCGTGAAGTTTGCCGTATATGGTCAACTCCACCGATGGTTGAATGAAGCAAATTTGTGTTCACTGTAACGGTAGGTACTTCACATTTCAAAAATATCAATTTCTAGCTAAATCCTCGGTGGTACCTCGCCGTTCCTTCCCTCCAGCTATACATATACGCACGGGAGAACTCGCCCTCCCTTTCGCCACAGATGTTTACGCCGCAATGTCACGATCGCGTCGACATGTGCGAGCGGAACTCTATATTTGTACCCGCGCGCGTGCGAATAAATATGCAGAATGCAGAAAGGCCCGCGTATCTAGGTGCGCGTACCACGTGCGTCGCCGCGTTACCCGTGCCGCGTTCGTGCGATGTGTGCACTTGGCAGCGCACGCGAGGACGCACCCCGATACCCGCTCCAAATGAAATTACGCGTTGTTTTTCACCGCTCATTAAACGCCACGCGATTCCTCTCGTAGACGCGACCCATCCGTCATTCCCTCTCTTCCTCCGTTTCCCTTTCTCCCCCGTTTATTCCGGCAGCGAGAGAGGGAGAGGACGCCCGGCTCATCCACGGCTTCTACGCGCGCCTCCTTTCCTTCCCCCGTCGACGCCGCGTCCGTCACCAATCAGCCTCCCTCTCTTCCGCCCCACCTCCTCGTGCTCTCGTTCCCTCTCGGACTGTCGCCTCGAACTTTGAAAACTTCCCGACGCCGATTGTTTTCCTCCCCTGCCGCTAATCCGCGCGTAACGCGAGCCCGGTCGCGCAATCGATAACTCAATTAACGCGGGGGACCCTGTTGACAAAACGTTCCTCGCGCGTCGCTCGGACGCGTCACGCGGAAGAAGAGGGAGTCGCGATGGTAACGTCGAACGGTCTCGCGCGGGTCGGCATCGCGATACGAGCGCGGTCAATGTCGAAATGTACACCTAGCGTCGATGATTCTGACCGACCCACTTTGGGTGACGGCACTTCAATCGAGTCGATCGTAGCTAAAAGATTCGCGTGTATCTTTACTAGGGTAGGCGTACCAGTTATAGCCACTTCCCAGATTTTTGTCTTATAACTAAGATATGTGCTTTAAATTGCCTCTTTCAGGTTTAAAATCGCTGATCAAACAGTATAAGCTGGCGTGACACAAATACATACACCTGGTTATTAATGGTGATGAGTGGCTATAATAGGGAAAATCGGCCGTTTTTCCTTTTTATGGTTTTTTTTTTCATTTTACGGAAAGATCGTTATATTTTTTTCTCATGAATTGCTGCAAGAAACCCATACAATCTATCATTTAGCACCATAAAATGTGTAAGGATGTGTTAATTCTTTACAAAATACAAGGCATGACATTTGAAAAATCCTTAAACATGGCTATAACTGGTACACCTACCCTGATTGTAAGTATTTTACCATAAAGGCGAAACTTGATCGGTGCTTCGTGGCAAGATAAGGAGATCTGCTCGTACCGTTCAACTACGGTTGACTCAATTGAAGTACCATCACCCAAAGTGGATCGATCAGAATCATCGACGCCACCATGCGTCGCCTTCTTCTCTTTCCTCTATCCACGCTTCAGCGGTAAATCGATCGCGGTGTTTTCACGCAGCGACGAACGATCGGCGATCACCACCTACGTGCAGCGCGCATACACGGACGAGCGACGAGTAGAGGAGAGGTCTACCGAACGCGGCACGAGTGTCGACGAGGCTTCGTGGAAAGGGGAACAAAATGTGGGCTCATTACGTTAATTGCCACTTCGTCCCACCGATAATAAATTCCAGCTGCAGTCGCACTCGGCGATACGACTGCGCTCTCGAGTGGCGGCAGCTTCTGTCTCGCGCGAATCTCGTCCGAGAGGGGGGCTATATATGCGCGATACCCCGACGAGACGCGGCGCTGCAAGATCGTGCACCGCGAGATTCGAGGGGACGTAATTTCCGATTCGTAATCTCCTCCTCGACTCGAGGGCGAGCGCACGGAGGAGATCCGATACTTTCGCGCTGGATCCATCGATCATTCATCACGTCGTATAACCGCGCTGTAAAACTCGCCGGCGCGAATAATGCGGGCGGTCGCGAGAAGCAATTTTGTCGACGCGTAAATTGAAAAGACAAGCGCCCCCCCCCCCCCCGCACTATCCGCTCGGCAAGCGGCAGCGCTCTATCTCGCGTTCTAGAAAAACTTACGACCGAGACGCGAGAATGTGCAACTTTATAGCGGGGGCTCCTCCGCTCGACCTTATCGATAAGGCGCGTTGTCGCTGAAATTTTTTTGCACTCCGTCGCGGCGGCACGATCGCCCTATCGTACGACCGACGCGTCGAGTCGCTCTCCCCGGCAGACCCATATATACATACATATGTACTCTTGCACGCTATAGATATTTCGCTCTGACGTCGCGAATCGCGCTCTGTCGCATCTCGACGTACGGGATAAGAAAAAAAGAGGAAGAAAAACGGGCGATGTCACTGGAAGATATACGCGGTACACACGCGGCCACTCGATATCGCTCGTTAATATCAAAGTTCACTGGAAATCGAGTCGCGCGCTTACGTGATCGTTGACACACTGCACGCGTGTAACGGGCTGTTTTCGTGCGAGTTGCGAATAATTGCTTTAACCCTGCCGTTCGATATGTCGCGCTTTGCTTGTATACTCGGATGGGGGAAACTCTAAAAACGTATTTTTTGACGTAGGTACGATTTTAACCCTTTGTGGTCACCAGGGGTCCACGTGACCCAGGCTTCAATTTTGAAGCTGACCGTACTTCTTTTTTTTACAACAATATCTAGATCCTCGTCAGATCTCGAAATAAATGGCTTCTTCTTAAAACTCGTGGTGTGAACCTTTTTTGGACTTCGGAAAAAATCTCCTTTGAAACACATGCACTGTAGAACTATTTGTCGCTTCAAAGTACGATATCTAGTGAGAATTATCCATTGACTTTTTTGAGAAAACTGAAAAAGTAAAGAAGTTATGATACTTTTAGTGAAGCAGCTCATTTTTCACGCACCTACATATTCATGATGGTTTTAAAATATGTAATCATTTCATTTCTAACGTTGACACGGCGATTAGATATTCTACAATGTTCAAGGAATGTTTCATAATTTATCGATTTAAATGGGACGGATATCGTTCATGTGGCTGTTGTTTAAAAATCAGTTTCGTCTGTTTGACCCATGTGTGACCATTGCGGCGGAACTGCACACTGAGAAAAATAATTTGATTGAAATGATAAAACGCATCTGATTAAATGAATTTAATCATTCTAACCAAAGTACTGGTAAGTTGAACCAAATATTTAGTTATTCTAACTATGTGTCTAGTTATTCTAACCAAACAAATGGAGGATCCATATTTCACCAAACGGTCTGGTCACGATCACCAAGATCTTCATTAAATTGACCAGGTTATTTTTCTCAGTGTACGGACGTGTGACCACGGATGATTAATTTCTCCCCGCTATAATTACTCTCGCAAGGGAAACTGATGTTCGAATGAGTCTCGGTGGATGCTGCGTCAAATCGCACTCAATTATCTCGCGCTCGACGCGAGTACGTCTCGGGCCAGGTGTGCGACCGAGATATTTCCCGTACGTTCATCGAAGCGATTATTAGGACGTAACGAGAGCCGCCGCGGCACACGAGCGAGCGTCGCCGTCTATTTCGGCGCGTGACGCGACGCGGTGATTAGTAATTTCGCCTTTTTTCCTCCGTCTCATGGGAATCCAACGTCGCTCCGTTACCCACTGCGATATACCGCATGCCGATCAGGTAGCGCGGCGCGGCGAGAAGAGATACGCGTATGGGTACGACCTACGTATGAGCGCATAATATAGCCCGAGACGTCTATATCGTGCGCGCGCGCGCGCGCGCGCTCTGTATCATTATCCACCCACTTCGCGGGTTTATTCGTGAAAAGACATTAGCATGGCCTGAACCTATAATTACCTTTATCAAAAACAACTGGACTCGCGAGTTCATGGAAAGCAATTACATGTAAATGTCCCGTCTCGCTTGGTAACCCATCTCAAACGCCGAATTAGCATTTATCCCTGCTGTTTTCGACGTGCTTGCGGTGCCGGCGCGGTACGCGAGTATATATAGGTATACGCCGACCCGAAAGTCGAAGGATCGGACAGGTGGAATATTCCCGTTGCTCGTCCTCGCGCCGTCGAGAATCGAGATATACCATACGCCCGAACGGGAGACGGGGTGGAGGAGACGCGGGGCTCGGCGGCGCGTGTTTGATCGCGATTTGGAAACTCGCTCGTCTCGCGTACATCTCGAGGGCTCGACGACGCGACTGCTGCGGATATTCGATCCGAAGCGGACGTCTGCTCGAGCGACGAACGATCCGTCGAATTCGCTGGGGGAGGGACGAGCGGAGCCGGGGGCTCTGTGTTCCTCTCGAAAAAATCGTCGCGGACGCGATTCGGACGCGAGAATCGCGTAGACGCGTGAACTCGTCGGGGTTAAAAACCTCGGCCGATAGGTGCGACGAGATATGTAGGTGCGAGTACGCGCAGCGCGTTGAATGCAGATATTCAGAGGGCAATCGCCCTTGAACCGCACATCAAGAAGCTCGAGAGATCGCGCGTTATCACGCCGATGCTCCCTCTCTCGCGGTACTTTGTAACATGCGCGGCCTTACACATGTTTTCTTCAAAAGCGGCGTGGTACGCGCGGGGGTTATCGTTCTCCTCCCTCTGCAGCCCCGACGAATTTGTTACAGGGAGCGATACAGCGAGGCGCGCGATAACTCCGCAATAAACCCGTCGACGACGACGACGACGACGCCGCGGGACTCGCGATGATAAGGGAGCGAGAAGCCGACGGCGGCGGAGAATCGTAGCAGCGGCTATCTCTCGTATCGGGCGATTACGAGTGGGAATTCCTCGAGGATGACCATCCGCGGGAGCGCAATATCGCGAGACGAGGGGCGGGAAGGACGTTCGCGCCGCGCGGAATATCTCGCCGCCCTTAAGATCTCGAGCACCGTCGCGCTCCGCTCGTCGACGAGGTAAAAAGAATTCCGAAGAATCCCACGCGCGATACCGCGCCGATTTGTCACCGCGCGGAAATAAGTTTCGCGCCAGGCATTCCATTCGGGCGCGATCACCCGTTCCGCGCCACCAATTGCACAATGTTTGCGATCGAATTAGCGCGGAGAGGCGAACGATATATTAACTTTATGTCACGTCGCGATCCGGCGATGTACGCGGAATCGCGCCACTTGAATCAACAGGGGGAAAGGCTTTTGACGCTACCGAGAAAGCGCGTATGGATACAATGGGTGATCCAATTTTTGAGTCACCTGTGCCGGCGAGTGGCCACTTGAGAGTTGCCGCTGCATCCGGCATCCGAATTAATCGCCTCTTACACTGAGGGAAATTTATAGGTCGCACACAGCAATTAGCATAGCTATGACAACCGTACTTTAAGGCTAAGTGAGGTTGATTAGACAGAATAATAACAATACGTATTGCTGAAATATATTAACTATACGTATAGCTGAAATAACTATATATTTTTATTATTATCAATTTTCGGTTAAAAATAGAAGGCGGTGTTTTCACACCTTTGTAATGATTCCGGAAGAAAAGAAAAAGAAATAAATAGCGAAAGAGGAATGGTGAAGTCGTCAGTCAGAGTTGACGGAACAATAATAATTGAACTTTCAGTTATTTCCGTCTATCCAGTTATTAACTAAAATAACTATACGTATAGCTGAAATAAATGCAAGTATTTTGCTAAGGTAACTAGAACTTGTATTAATAAACTACTAGCATTGTCGTGCAATCTATAAAATTTCTCTCGGTATACAGGCGTTAAAACACTTACCTCCTGCGTCTATACATTCGTTCTCCTTTCAATTCCCCTCTCCCCATACATGCCACTCACACGCAACAATTCGTACCGCGATCAAATCCCGGAAATATGCGCGGGGATCGGTCGCGTGATTTTCGGCGACTCGTAATTTTGCGTCGGATACCCCGGTAATTAAACGCTTCTCGACTGTGGTCGCGCGGGTATACGGACTGCAATTCGTGATGCGAGGTCATTCCGAGAAATTTGTCTGTGAACTCGTGGATATCGCGTGCCAGTAGCGACGGATAAGAACCGACGTGAATCCAGTATACGCACGGTAAAAGGCGGGATTTTATTTTATCCGGCACTCTTTGAACGCGGTCGAATGAAAATTTCGAGTTAAATTTCGGGCTTCGATCAAGAGAAACGGTGGGAACTCTCTTCCCGATCGTCTTTACTCCTCGATCGGCTCAACCGTCGATCGGTGTCTTCTCTACGGTCGAAATCGGCGTCACGGACAGCCGAT
The DNA here is from genome assembly GCA_963678675.1 of Xiphydria camelus. Lineage (NCBI taxonomy): Eukaryota > Metazoa > Arthropoda > Insecta > Hymenoptera > Xiphydriidae > Xiphydria > Xiphydria camelus. Next base: position 5,149,362 of record OY783199.1, read on the forward strand.
GCGATTGAACGAGAGTAATTTTCCGCATCGGCGTACGCGCGCGTCATTGCACCGCGTCCACCTGCACGCGGCGATGTACACGTAACGCCGATGATGCCGCGATCGATATCATCCTCGCGGCCGAGCGTATCGGTGGGACACGTGCAGTTCCGCTCTCGCCGGCGTAGTTCGTTTCGCGGAAACTGCGCGTTCCTATCCCTCGCTATATGCGTGGGGACGACCCAAGGCGAGGGCGAGCCTTGAAATTTTCTGTAATTACGAGGCCGTCTCGTCATCGATTTCCTGTATAGGCGCGCGACGGTCAAGCGAATCGCGCCGAGGCACGCGCGAATCGGTTTTCGGATCGTCGAGCGTCCCGGGCGCGGCGATACAATGAGATAAACTTTATAGATTGTACGATAATGCTAGCAGTTTATTAATATAAGGATATGCTTCTGTTTGCCTCAGCAATACGTATTCTTATTTTACCAAAATAAATAGTTGTTTCAACTATACGTAGTCATTTCAGCAATGTATATTGCTCTTGTCAAGTTTGGAATCGCTATATTACCTATACTGTCTAGTTACCCGCGTAAAAAAAGTATGGCTCGAGTATGGCGGAAGTCTGAGAATAGTAGAACCAAAAAAGAGTGGCTACGGATCGTCTCCAGACTTTCAACCGGTAAACGATGCGCTCTTCAATTAGAATTCAGTTGTTTATACGAGATTATGCTGTAATTGATGTCCGTTCTTGCCAGTTGACATTACTTCAATCAATTATTCCATTAAACTCTCAAATTTTTACTAATGAACTGTATTCCAGTACCGAACGAGTCATTATAGTTTTATAATGAAGAACCCATACAGCGGAATTGAATCAAAAAGATACAGGTAAGTCGAGTAAAATTTACTTTTCAGTCGATATAAAAAAATTGTCCGGCTGAAAATCTGGGATGCGATCCCCAGCCATACTTTTCCGGTTTAACCTTTCCCAGACTTCCTCCATACTCAAGCCATACTTTTCTTTACGCGGGAACCTGTCACTCAGCCTTAAAGTAGAATTATCGGAGCTTTATTAATTGCTACGTAACCTAAACATTTCTCTCGGTGTATTTGCGATCGAGAACTTTGCCCTCTCACCCCTCTCCTTGCCCCTTCGAATAATCCGAACTCGAGTTTCGCGGAAAACAATCGAGACGACACCGCCTCGCGAATCCTTTCAACGTCTCGGATCTCCCGTATACGCGAGCACCGAGCGCGGTGACTTTTATTACATTTGCATTCCCGATACACGCGGTGCCGCGTGTACCCCGAGGAAGCAGTACGTTCGAACGTGACCGTCGTACAAGTAAACGTATACATTGTAAGTAACGCGAGAAGCGTGCGATATGGACGGATGATCGCGTCCCACTGTGCGCGGAAAGGTTCACGTTTTTCGAGAAAGCTCGCGTATAATGCAGTGGCCAAACTACTTTCGAACCAGATGCGGCAGATCGTGTCTCCCCACCGCGTCGGCACAGCCGTTTGGCAGTTTCAGATTTGTGTACACATGTACACACGAGTCCGTACATTGTATCTGAAATTGCCAAACGGTTGTGTCGATCGGCAAATGCCGCCACAGTTATAGGCACGGGTTTTATCATCGCGGAGATCGATCGCTGCTACCCGGCGGAGCGATCTGCAAGTATCCGTTCGTCGGGAGTGTAAAAAGCCGACGGTACGTACTTTATTGCATGCAAGAAAGTTATACCGCCGCTCCTCGAGGCACGGAACGAAACCGTAGCTACATCCTGGGCGCGCTGCACGCGTGTAAGAAGACAAGAGAGAAAGAGAGGCATACACACGGACATTGTAAATGATCGACAATTACCGCAGCCGACCTACATTGCACGCGCATAATACCGCGCGTATGCGCGCCGCCCGCCTCCCGGCCAGGAACATCCTGTGTCTCGGTTTTCAAGCGGCAGGATCGCGAGGCACGGGGCTGTTCCCGTTTCCTGCGGCCCGACCGATCCCGCAGGATGCGCGAGCGCCCTCCCTCTCTCACCCTCCGGCCTCGCCCGCCCTCATTCCACATCCCCGGGCCCTTTAAATACCGCACGAATGCACGCGGGGCCTCTAGGACATTTAAAGCTTAAAGGGACCGCGCGCGCGCGTGTGAGTCCCGAAATCATAATGCTCTCTACGTGCAGTCGAACTGCAGCCGCGCACCCCGAGCTTCCGTGGAAATCTCTTCACGCGGGGCTCGTCCCCCGTTCTTTTCGGGGTTTCGCTTTCCTCTGCTTATACGAGGACACCGCGGCGCGGTGCCCGGCGTCATTGTCGAATCGAGCGGTCGACTGCGGGAGTGCGATATACCTGCAGCCGGTGAAAATTCTACGAAGGAGAGAAAAAAATGGAGAGCCGAAATCTCTATCTCGGGATCTTTTCAATGGAAATCTTGGTTTTCCACTAATACGCGCGCGTGTATGAGCAGGGGATGCACCCGGTGGCCGGTGCGGCGGGGTGTGCGTAGGTAGGAATCGACAATGGAAGGGGTCCTTTTCTCCGCGAAACCACCTGTCGGCGAGTAATCGCCGGAATCGCGCTCGGAAACGGCGCGTTGAGGAGACGGCGATTTTTCGAACGGCGAATTAAAAGGTCACAGGGGTACGGTGGCGTGGATCGGGGAGAAAGGGTTAATTTTCGAGCGAAATGTAGGAGAGTATCGCGGATAAATAATGAGATCAGTATCCGAATTACAATTTTTCGATTAATCTTAATTTCCCACTACCGATTAAATGTATATGCATTGTATACATTATCTAAGGAAACATGCTTCCGTCGCGTGCAATTTTTTATGCAAAATCTAACGATACACGTCGCTGCACTCGAACGAATTACTCGAGAATATGTTTCGAGAGAAAAGAAAAACGAACGACGGGAAGACTTCCGCGCCGATTCCTCTTTTTTTTCCGCGAAAGGGTCGACGTTCATCGCCGGTGCACGAGCGTCGCCGATCGTGAATCCCAAGGTTAACGCAATTCTTCGAAAGGCGATAAAAGGCTCTTTTGTACGCCGACGCAACGCGATACGGCAGCGAGATTGCGCGACGGTCGAGTTACAGTAGCGCTCTCGCCGTGGGCGAGTCATTAGAAATTAATAAAAGCAAAATAACAGCGCTGAAAGCAATTAAAATTGCGTTGAATATTCTCCATGTTCGTCTATCGTATACGATATGATGCGTACATATCGGCATACAAATATATACCACACGGTATTATCTCATTATCTATGAGCTTTTTGCTTATATTTGTATGACACTTTTTCGAAGATTTCATTTTTCACTATAACAGTCTTATATCGATGTAGGCTAAAATTGCATAGTTAATGTAATGATAGTGATTAAAGTTTCTTTCCTTTAGTTTAGACTCATATGGTATACTCTTTCTCGCGAGTTTGATCAAAAACCGAAACTCGAGACAAACTCTTGCCCAATTCGTTATAACGATATGTCGCGCCGGCCGATTGTTAATATTTGCGGGACACATTTTTCGCCAAATCCGAGCTACGCAATCGTCGCGACGCATTCGCGTTAACCGATTTACGTTTGCTGCCTGCTGTGGCACATTTCACGAGCCGCGCTGTACTCGTATTGTCGGCGCGTTATCTCGCCTCATTCGAAGTGTCCGACTATCAAGAACCAAATACGAGCCGCCGCGAGGCCCCGTTGCGTCGGCCTGTAGATCCCGTAGCGTGAGAAACTCTCCTAAGAGAGAAGGCGGCATAATGTATCTCGCACGATTCGCGCGTCACCCGCAATGGGAAAATAATATATTGTAACCGATTGCGTACGCACATTGTTTCCTCGAGATAAATCTCCAGCGACCGCGAATGAAAATGTTTTTATTAACGCTCAATAAAGGAGCGATATCGCGACATTGTTGACCCGTTCCACCGTTCGATCGATACCTGTTGACGAAACTCCCTTTCTTCCTTTTTTTCTTAAACTCGTGGATAATGATCATTTTAATTCACCCAATGTCATCGCGCGCGCGTCGATAGACATCAAGACTGAATGTATATTTACTAGTGGCACGGTAAATATACATCTTATCCAACTTATCCAATCGTGACGCTTATCGGTTCACGACGCGATGAATGACGAGTATTGACAGTGCTAACATTGATTGATTTTAATTGCGCACCTCGGTTTTCTCGGGGTCGACGGCTATGGGACGTCTCGTGTTTTCCCATCGCGAGACATGGAGTCCTTCCGTAAAGAACGTAATCGGCTTGTCGCGATTGATTCATCGCGCCCCGATTATCGTCGAGCGAGAGAACTTCAAATGAATGTCCTATGCGGGACTTTTCAATATTCCCGCGGGTGTTAAATGGATTATCGCGGTGGATATCTGGTCGGCGTCCAACGCGCGATGCTCGTTGCGCACGCTAGAACGGTTTCGTGTAAACACAACGACGCCGAACATTTAGTATTCTCGGGTTGTCAGTTGCAGGCATCCGGTTAACAGGCAACCGCTCCCACCTGCACTCGCAGACGGTATTTTTTCCGTTCGTAACTCGATTGCATTTTGTTCCTTTAATGGGACCTTGAATAACCGTTGCTCGGTGCGCGTCGACCAACTGGAATAATCCACGTGCAGTGAAACTTCGCAGTGTTCACTCGCGAAGACGTCTCTTCGCGATTATCTCTTCGCTCGTCTAATTTTCATCTAGATTGGTATGGAACTTTTTCATAGACCGAGACGTGCTCTTCAATAAAGTCTTATACAAATTTCGGCGCAAGTTTATAGGTAAGGCGATAATTGCAGTTAAAGTGTGTACAATAATAGTACCAATGACTCGCATTAGTCTGACGCGTTTCCTGGCCGTAATAGAGCACGCGAGAAGTGGTAGCGGGTTAAAAAGAAAAAGAGGAAGAGACCCGTTCTAATTTGATAGTCCATCAGCATTTAGCGATTTTCAGTTTACACGAAAAGTACATTCGGCGCCGCTCTAACGGTACAGGGCAACGTCAAAAAGCACTACTTTTATATCGCGCGAAACGCTCGGCCGGAAGTGGCACGAATTCGAGTGGCCCGTACGATACGCGAGGGGGACCGAACGGTACTTCGGTATTCGAATCGTTTGTCGTATATGGAAATTCGCGCTCGCACGTGAAAGCCCCCTCTCGAGCGTTGATGTTACCGTCGTTTCCCATTGGAACGGGCCGTAAAGTGGAATGGCCCGGAGGAATGTCCCTGATAAAAATTTGCGAGAAGGATGGGCCCTATTAATTAATCCTTCCGCCCACCGACTCGCATCGCCATGCCTAGATAGACCTCAACGGAGTACACTGAGAGAGCGAGAAAATAATTGCTGGTGCCAAAAAAAATATTTCCCTCGATTAAAAAGATGATACATGTAATTCTATGGTTTCAAGCTATGGATGTTTTCGCGCAAGAAAATATTCGACAGGCTCGAGTGGTTCTTCTTTTCGCACAGAAAGAATTTCTCGTTCCAACGAAAGTACTCTTGATTGAAGAACAAATATTCTTCGATCGATAATCTGCATTTTTTTAAATTTGTAAGATCGCGTGTTCTTGATTCAAGACATATTTTTTCGACACTAGTAATGTTTTCTTCCAATGTACCTACTCGATACGTTTGGAAAAATTTCTATCGAGGTTCTTGACCCAGCGTTTATTGTCGACGAAACAAGCGTCGGTCAAATTTCTTATTCGTAGACCCGAGTAAAAAGTACCAGCGAGATACATCACGTGTTATCGGCGCGATACTCGTATTTACCGCGAAGAGGCTTTCGACGAAACGATTACTAAAAACGTAAACGAAGTTCTGATATATCGCATCGTAGGCGTCCTTCGGAAACACACTTCGTAAGTCAATATTTTTATCGGGGAAGTAGGTAGGCCGCGGTTAAGCACTGCCAGATGTGCGGATCTATAGATTTCGATTCGCGCAGAAACGGCGACCGACGAGCCAAAATTCCCGTTTCGAAATTGCACTCGACGCGAGAAAACAAATTCTTCCCCGGAAAATTCCACCTGGTCGAACGGATTATTTTTAGAAGTTTCGCGCTCCGCGTGCGAACGAAGCGGGACTCAATTCAGCTCGCGTTGCGCAGGATGAACATTGCACCTAATTGCAAGATACGATAATTTCCGTTATCGCGCGAGACTGTTGACGCGAGCCGCGATTTTAATTTGCGCAGCGATCGCTGCGATAGTCTCCGAATATATCTCGCCCGATTCGCGATCGGTACGTTGTCGTCATCGTCGACCGCGAGAGAGAAACCACTCTTCCGCGACCTAAGATACACTTTTGAGTGCGATTCGAACGAAGGCAAAATTCTAGATTAAATTTAACTTGTGGAGTCCAAACGCGGATGGACTTTCCAATTGAATTGAATCTCGATTTCTGCCGTTAATGATGCCAGGCCGTTTTAAAAGCAACGATATCCTAATCAGACGCGCGTGATGATAACTGTAGTCACACATTCGAGCGCTGAAATAAGCGGAACAGCTGTGAGACTGTTTTAGACCGATTGAAAATACAAAACTAAATTATTATTCCATCCGTTACCTTTCGATCGGTAATTCCATATTGCAGTCGTCCGTTTTACGATGCGATCTGCCCAGACTGGCCGAATATTCTTCGAAAAATCCGACGCATTTTTTTCTGCGTGGGTGCACAATCGAAACGCCGCGGGCTATACGCGCGGTGCAACGCGGAGGTGTTGTTTATGCCATACGTGCACGCGGGATATATATCGAAGCGATGTTTATAAATGCGTTTACGCACATGTCAGAACTCGGCCGAGGCATAATTTCGGGCTCATGAAAGCTGACGGCAAGATCGTTCGAGAGCCGCGCGCAGTAAACTCGGCAGCGCGGGCGCGTGTTAAACCGCTTTTCGCGTTTTACGAGACGCCCGAGAGAAAAGGAAAGTTAAAAGAACCGAGCACGAGCGCGCGCGCGCGCGCGCGCGTGCGGAAAAGCCACGCGTTCGTCGTCGTCGCGCGCGCGATTCTCGCTGGAATAAACAGCGATTTCCGCGGACCACCGGGAGACGATCGTCCGCGTGGGCGTTGGCGACGCGCGCGGCCCCGAGTTCCTCATCGCGCGACGTGTCGAGAGAAACACGACGCGGAAGGGCCGCGCGCGAGAGAAATCCCAAATTCGCGCCAGCGCCGCGTGCGCAAATGAGCGACGACGGAAAAACAAATCGTTAAAACCTCTCCGCGTCTCCATTCGGCCGGATTAACGGCGACGTTATCTATAAATTCGCGTCGACGTCGCGATGATTTCCTATCGTTCCGAAATCGCGCCGCTTCCGCATTGCGCGCGAATGAACGTCGAGTGATGTATCGCTATATTCGACGCGATGATCGGTCCAATCGACCACGTGTGCCGTATAGATAGCCACGTCGATATCCGCAAACGGGAAAAGCGACGTCAAGGTGGACTTGTGTATCTGCTCGTATAAACCACTCTCGGTATCGGATTTGTTCGATTCGACGCTAACGCATGAAAATTAACGTAATTCGGGTGAAATTCGTATCGAGACTGCGACTCTACGTAAAATAATCAGTCCAAGACGAATATATCGCGAGTCTAAGTTCGTTTCTCGAAGGAAATAAAATGCTCAGGGGTGGCGGAAGGGGGTAGAAATAAGATTGTAAATGAAAGCAGCTGTACGTGGAATAACCCCACGACGACGAGCAGCCAGCGGCACGGGAAAGGTGCGCGAGCAGCGCGCGTCGACGGTATCTCTATTTTTCTTCGAGGAGAAAATCTCCATGTATCTACGAGGTGAATCTCGAAACTGTCCGTCGGACGTGACGTACGGCCGTGCCCGGACCGGACGCGTGTTAAAACACGTGACGATTCGAGAAGGATTATCTCCCTCTCGTTCCGCCGCTTTCCCTCCCTCACTCCCTCTCTCTCTCTCTCTTACGCGCGCGCACAGGCAAGCAGGCAGGGTTATAGACTAAGAGCTAGTGACATTTTTCAGTGATTATTTAGTTAAGGCCTATTTTTTGAGAGAATGTTGTGGGGGGCATGTCTAAGTGCCATCCGTGAGGATTAACCTTGATAGCGGTATGGGAGGCTGGCGGAACGCCCCCAACTTGTAAAAAATAGTGCACAAAATTATTATTTAGTTAAGGCTGAAATTTTGTTTACTATACATCTGGTAGTCCACAATTATGAATATAAATTGGCGGATCGATTGGCCGGCATTAAAAAGGTGGCGGATCATCCTAAATATGTCGTGTGAACAATAAAATTTTTATTATTTAGTTAAGGCTCAATTTTTAATATGTTATTGAGGCAACTGTTTCAAGTGGAAATTTAAATTGGCGGAACAAAATATTGGCATTAACTACCTGGCGGAACGGTTTAAACATCCATTGTGCGCGCCTCGATTTCGTGTTGTTTGCCGCAGAATTTTTTGTATTAGGAATGCTTCTAATATAGATAATGATTTTGTTTATTTTCTGGAATCTTTTTAGTAATAATAGTAATTTAGTTTTTCCCTGGAGTTAATATTTTAGCGCTCATTCAATATTGATGAGCTTCAATATATCAATCAAACATCAGTCTTATGTTAGGACACTCAACATTTTATTTGTGATGTCGGAAGTTTTAACAATTTTTAAAACGGATGAATGATATAATTTTTTTTTAGAATACCCTTTTGGCATTTGACCGACGATATAGTGCTTTATACAAATATAACGAGGTGCGTGAAGTGGAAGAATATTTTTAACAGAAATTTTTTTAAAGCGAACTAATTTCTTAGAGTAGTTATCGACTTACAAATATATGGTAGGTACTTCGTATAAAGACAATTTTAATACCGTCAGTTGTTCGATCATCTAATCATCTTCTGTGTCCGGCCAGTCAGAATCGTCACCTTCGTCAACAGAATCCAGATCACTAGATGCTCGGGAGCCTACGTCTATAAATTTAAACAAATTGATTAGAAAAATGTAATATTTTTTGTTTATATTTACTGTTAAATCTGCATACCTGATTCAATGTCACTGTTGCAATCATTGTTGCTTTTATTGGAATCTTCAACAAGTACATCTCCAAGAAATTCAGGCAATTGATCTCCTTGAAACCAGACGAATTCATACTTGCCGTCGTTGATGCACCAGCCATGGTTTTCTGGAGATTTGTCCGTTGATTGTTGCAAATTTGCATTTAGCCAGATACTGGCAATGTACGAGCTCCGCAATAGTTGCTGTTGCACTTCAGTTGAGCATGGTGGCAAGTTTGATGCGTCGGAATTGCGGATGTTTTTTGCAAATAAGTACGTAGTGTCTGCAACTTTATAAGCTTCGTTAAAGAGTACCAAACGAGCTTCATTAACGGTGTCTGCGTTTTTGACACCATACATCCGGCAGATAAATTCTTGCAAAACAGGAAACACTGCTGAAGTGTCAACATCATCTTTGCCTAGGTCTTCAAATGCCTCTTGATAATTATAGAACGCCTTCAATAACTGATATGATTTATTTTTTCCTTTACGGGAAGAGATGTAATCACACCCTGTAAGGGCGTGGAAGCCAGGCAGAGCTCTTGAGAATGTTGAGAAGGTTGAGCTCTTGAGAATGTGAACAGTGACATTGAATCAGGTATGCAGATTTAACAGTAAATATAAACAAAAAATATTACATTTTTCTAATCAATTTGTTTAAATTTATAGACGTAGGCTCCCGAGCATCTAGTGATCTGGATTCTGTTGACGAAGGTGACGATTCTGACTGGCCGGACACAGAAGATGATTAGATGATCGAACAACTGACGGTATTAAAATTGTCTTTATACGAAGTACCTACCATATATTTGTAAGTCGATAACTACTCTAAGAAATTAGTTCGCTTTAAAAAAATTTCTGTTAAAAATATTCTTCCACTTCACGCACCTCGTTATATTTGTATAAAGCACTATATCGTCGGTCAAATGCCAAAAGGGTATTCTAAAAAAAAATTATATCATTCATCCGTTTTAAAAATTGTTAAAACTTCCGACATCACAAATAAAATGTTGAGTGTCCTAACATAAGACTGATGTTTGATTGATATATTGAAGCTCATCAATATTGAATGAGCGCTAAAATATTAACTCCAGGGAAAAACTAAATTACTATTATTACTAAAAAGATTCCAGAAAATAAACAAAATCATTATCTATATTAGAAGCATTCCTAATACAAAAAATTCTGCGGCAAACAACACGAAATCGAGGCGCGCACAATGGATGTTTAAACCGTTCCGCCAGGTAGTTAATGCCAATATTTTGTTCCGCCAATTTAAATTTCCACTTGAAACAGTTGCCTCAATAACATATTAAAAATTGAGCCTTAACTAAATAATAAAAATTTTATTGTTCACACGACATATTTAGGTTGATCCGCCACCTTTTTAATGCCGGCCAATCGATCCGCCAATTTATATTCATAATTGTGGACTACCAGATGAATAGTAAACAAAATTTCAGTCTTAACTAAATAATAATTTTGTGCACTATTTTTTACAAGTTGGGGGCGTTCCGCCAGCCTCCCATACCGCTATCAAGGTTAATCCTCACGGATGGCACTTAGACATGCCCCCCACAACATTCTCTCAAAAAATAGGCCTTAACTAAATAATCACTGAAAAATGTCACTAGCTCTTAGTCTATTAACAGTCGGAACGAGAGCGGGGCGCATCGACGCAAACTCGGCTTGGCCTCGGCCGAGTGAGAAAAAAAAGTGCGTGGTTGCGTTTGACACTGGTGGCGGCCCGATAGCTGCGGGTTATGTGCGTGTCCGAGCGAGAGAGCACCGCGAGCTTTCAAGGATGAAGAAGGACGGGTGGAGGCGCACGCCGCGATTGGTCGCCGATGTGCTTTGCGCCCGGGCAGTGGGGGGAAAGCGCACAGCTGATGCAGCCCGAAGTATAGTTAGCAGTCTCTCGCGAAGCGCGAGTCAGTAGCACATGAGCGCTCGTTCAGTGAGCATCGTTTCGTCAGTAGCGGGAATAATGTCACCTCATGTTCGAAGAGCGAATGTGAGAAAGTCTTAACGCGTTTTCCATCCCCCCCACCGAAGGGCCAAGTAAAGTACTAGTATACGACCAGAGTGCGAGCCTTTCCCCGCATCGCGAATAACATCCGGGAAATTCGTCGGAGGAAAGCTTTTCCGGGGAAGCTCCCAGCCGGTGAATAGAGTATTTTACGCGGCTGCTTCGTTCGTCGCGTTCGCCTTCGGGATCATCGAGGGACGTCGGAGGAGGGAACCCCTCGTTCTCTTTCCGCCAGCCGAGTCTCGACGGAGAACGGTTCCGTTATCGGTCGATTGCGAGTATCGGTGAAGGAGGAGGATCGTACATCGACGGAGTGACTTTCGGTTCGTCGCAGCGGAGGAGCCTCGTGGAGTCGTGACAGCGTCCCCCAAAATTCGTGCGCGGTGGGGACCCACCGATACCCTCATGAGACGCGCGGAGACTTTCGCGACACCTTCGTCGGGAAATTGAGAGACTGTGTTCTCGGGCGCGCGCGTTACATTGGCAGCGACGTTGACGGGCAGCGGAAGAGCGCCGAGCCACGCGCGGCGGCAGCGTCCCTTCACTGTGAGAGTAACATTTTCGTTTGAGTGTGTTTGATATTGAAAAAAAAGGTGTTCGTCGTAGATCTTCGAAAGTGAAGTGACCACGGAGTTAACGACGGGCCCAAGAAAAATGGTGCCGCAACAGCAGGACAGTCCCTCGAGCTCGGGGATCCCCCTGTTCGGATCTCAGCTTGTGGATAAAAATTCGGCCACGCCGTACTCGGACGCGACGCAGGTAATTTTTTCCCCCCCGCTAAAATCGCCCGCGTTTCGCTGTGCGGGCGCGCGCGATGCGTTTCGAGTGCAAGGTTAAACGTCGTCGTCCCGATTCGCGACGCGCCAGCACCGTCGTCGCTGGTTCCGCGATGCTTCCGGCCTCGAATACCAGCTCTGCCTGACCTTTACGGCGGCGTCGAGAGCGCGAGAGGCATTTGAATAATTGTTTGACGGTAAAAAAATAGGTGTTTATCGGCTCGCGAAAGAGAGAGAGAGGGAGATCGGGTTTCGCACGCGCAATCTCAAGGACGCGGTTGTCGGAAAACATCCGAAACTGCTGGCGAGGCGCGCTACCGCTGATATGAGATCCTGCTCCTCGGGCGGTGCGAAGGACTTTCGACGCGGAGCCTCTCGCGTGTGTGCGCGCGCGCGTGCCGCGGCGAGAAACGCGCGAGCGATTCTCTCTCTCGAACCGCGGTCGATCGCAAATTGCACGGCTCCTCGGGGCGACCGGGAACGCGCCGCGAGGGGATTTATCGTTGGCCCGACCTTCCGCGAATTTCAGGCGCGACCGGGGTTAGGACGGCGTCGGGGGCGAGGGTACAATTTAACGTAATCGCGCGCCGGCAACCCTCGTTTAAATATATCGAGATGAAAGAGAGCGACGACTCTCGCGCTCTGGAAAGCGGCGCGTCTCCTCCGGTATCTATACGAGCCGGGGCGACGGCCGACATCAAACGTGTCTCCCGGTATCTTTTCGGGTGTGTGGGTATAGACTTTGTAACTTTGCGGTGCTTAGATAAACAACAGGTTTCCACGAGAAAGTCGCGCAGGAGGATGACGCGATTCGAAAACCGGGAAGACGAACGTTTATTCGACGCGCCCGAGTTTTTAGAACTCTACACGGGAAAAGTTTTTTTTTGAAATTTCAACAAAACTGGGTTTTGCTGAGAATTTCTCGTTGTCGTGACAAAAATATTATATATCTCTGGCAGCAAAAGGTATGTTGAGATAATAGTAAAAGTATTTGCTGGGATGACAAAAATGTCACCGTGGTTGCAGTTATATTTGCTGTTATTGAACATACTTTTTCCTGCCATAGATAATGGTCCTGTTATTTGATAGGTAACAAAAAGTTACTAGCAAAACCTAGTTCTGCCAAGACTGCAAAATCATTTTTTCTCCGTGTATACTCCGCCGCGAAGTTCTCTTCCCACAAGTAGTTTTTTTTCTCTACTCGCGCCGTTCGTGCGCGCCTTCGTTGATCCGAGCGAGCTCCTCCTTCGCACCACGTGTGCGCGCGCGTTCCACGTTGTTACTTTCGCGACGTCGCGACGCGCCGAACGATCGACGACCCTCCCCCGTCCGCCCTCTCGCCCTCGCCCGTCTCCGACGGCGGTGGGAGGTCGAGATTCAGCGAGAGTGAGAGTGAGAGCGTCAGCTGAGCTCCGACGCCGGCTGCTCGCGGTTCGCGAGTGATGCGAGATCACCGGTCGTTCGATTGAATCGAAAGCGAGGATCTTCCCTCGCGAATGAAAGCGCGAGAGAAATCGACGAGGATGGCCGTCGATAAACGTGAAATGGACCAGCGATGCGCGAGCGTCTCGAGAACCCCTTCCAGAGAGACGGGTTTTTGCGCATACGAGTGTCGCGACGATGGAAACGGTCGTCGAGCCCGTTTGACGAACTCGAAAATGCGGCGCGACATCCGCGACGGCTCCTCCCCGTCGTCCTTCGCATTCGCGCTCCTCGCTTTATATCACGTCATATGAGGCTAGACTTACTTGCCAAGAAAGAAACTTAAATCGATATTATCTTATTACCTGTGAGCTTTTGGCTCATGTTTGTATAATACTTTTTTGAAGGTTATATTTTTATCTACATGAAGTCCTATATCGATGTAAGCTAAAAGTTCACAAATGATAAAATAATAGCGCGATCGAAGTTTCTTTCCTTCATGTGAGGCTAACTAAACTTACTCGTCAGGAAAGAAACTTGAATCACTATTATCTCATTACCTGTGAGCTTTTGGCTCATGTTTGCATAACACTTTTTTGAAGATTATATCTTTATCTACAAAAAAGTCTTATATCGTCACCCTAATTATCAAACCTCGTAACTCCAGAATTACAAATTTTGCAGGAAACACAAAAAACGCTTCTATTGCGCATAGACGTAACGGAGTTAAGATTTTCTATTCTGGTAATAGTATTAAAACTAAATTATATAGAGTTGCATGGTTTTCTCCATCTTGTAAAGTATTTTTTTCTAACAGATGGCACTAAAATCTCATTTTTGACTAAAAGTGGAGTTATGAGGTTTGATAATTAGGGTGACTATATCACTGTAGACTAAATCTTCAATCACTATTATCTCATCACCCATGAGCTTTTGGCTCATGTTTGTACAACACTTTTTTGAAGATTATATTTTTATCTAGAACAAAGTCTTATATCGATATAGGCTAAAAGTCCATAAATAACGAGATAACAGTGATTGTAGTTTCTATCCTGGCGAGTAAGTCAAGCCTCATGTGGTATATCCACCGTCCTCGCGCGAACGAGATAAGCATTCGTCCCGGTAGCGCGACGGACATCGCGAATGGAATACTTCGGCCGCGCGACGAAAAAGTGGGCGCGTTTTCGAGTCGGCCGACCGTGAAATTTTTTCATCGCCTCGTTCCTCTCTCGGTCTCGCCGCGCGACCGTAACCTTTGCGATCGCGGCAGCTGGCGGAACCGCGCAGGACTATCGGTTGCCGCGACTCGTAGGGGTCAATGGAAAATTGCGATCGCGGAAAGTAGCGGCCGGAGGGGGGAGCCGAGAGAAATCGAGCATTCGTCGTCGTCGTCATCGTCGCGGTCGCCCGAATCCAGAGTCGTCCTCAGACCGGTGGCGCGACCGCGAGACGAGTAGATCCCCGGCGTCCCCTGTAATTATTTCAGGTCCAAAATTTTTCTCGCTCCGACATTTTTCTCGGTAAATTGCAGCGGCGTACAGACCTCGCTGGCACGCTCGCGTCAGTCCACTCGCCGCGCGCGGCCCAAGCCAATTATCCCACCGGATTTTAATGGTTCTGCCTCTAATTCTAGAGTTCGGTCCCAGAGGTTCGGGCCCCAGGTAGGCACCAGGGGTCACGCATTTTTTATCGTCCGGGGAAACGCGGCACGTCTCCTCGACCCAAGGATGATCGGTTCCGCACGAGTAAAACGACTTTCGAGAGCGACGAGCAGCCGCGGCAGAGCGCGTTCATCTTCTGCCGCAGCCGCCGCTCGGTCACGGATTCTCTCGACTGGGAATCGACGACGAATCCTGCGGGGAGTACCTTCGGGTGGAAAGGTTCCTCCATGGAAAATTTCTCGCTCACCGTGAAGACCGCCGCGAGATCCCCGTCCCTCGTAGCTTCGGGGATCACCCGCGGTGTTTTCCATCCCCGCGCCCGGGGTCCGCCTTCGAATCGGTCACGAGATGCAGAGGAAGGAGAAAGGGACGTCGACGAGGCGTCGCCGTACTGCGCATTGCTCCGTTTCGCCTGTACAGCTCTTCCGAACTGTTCGAAAAGAAATGCGTTGCCTCTGATTTTCGAAGGTCGAACGATCCCCGAGTCGACTTGACATTTTCCTCGCCCCTCCTCCCTCGCAATTGCTTTCTAATCCCTGTTCTAATCACCGTACCGAGAGCGATATCGTATTACGATTTCGTATCGGAGACGAGAAGCAGAGGCGAAATCAATATTTCACGTCGAGTTTGCTCGTAAAATAAATGCTTAGCAGGCGATGGACGGGATAAACCTTTAGTTTCCTCTCAGTTTCACCTCTGATGTGGACTGAGTCAGAGATGCCGAAGATCGCGAGAGCCGGGATCAGGTTCGGTTAGGTTGGCAGAGGCACGCTAGGCAGCAGCAGCGACGAGCGCCAGGGAAAAGAGAGTGCACGGGCACGGCTCGAGCCTCCCGTCCGGAATATGATTTATGTATTAACCACGCGTGATTTCCGACAAATCCCCCGGATTACGACCGTAGCAAAAGGAGAAAAAGAAGGAAAGAGGACTTTAAGCAAAGCCTCGTCGAAAACTGGCGCTATCGATTTTTTCAGAGGGAAGCGAAGAGCGAGAGGGAGGGAGGAAAAAAAGGTTCGTTGAGACGACTGATTGCGAGACACACTAGACCCGACTTTCCAGCCGCTCGTACCAGGAGCGCTCTTCGGATCGCTCTTAATCGAACGATCCTATCGACCTTCGGAATCCTGCAGCGCGAAGAGAAGTAGAGAGTGGCGCGGAGGGTCAAAAAGGGTTCGTCGGTAAAGCGTACATACTCGCCGAACGTGCGATCGAGTCGTCTCCGTGCCCGAAGCCTCGACGGATGAGTTCCTCCCTCCGGCATCGATTTCCTCCCTCCCGTAGCGGCTGTTGCAGGCGAGATTTTCGCGCGAGCGTCCCACCTCGCGCCGAGCACTCCTCGAGGGCCATACGGCGCGCTCCTCTTCGGGCGAGACGAGTTTCATCGTCGATTTCGCGACGGCTTTGACCGTCGCGATCGTAAAACTTACCGCCTCCGCTCTCGGGCTGGCGCGGAGCGACCCCCGCGCGTAAGGGGAGGGGGTTGGACCGGCGGTAATCCTCGCCCCAATTCCCCGGTCCCTTTCTCTCTCGCGGGCTTTATCGCGGCGGGGAGATTGATAAAATTGGTAGAGAAGTTCGTCCCTTTGAGAGAAGAGTGGTCCCGGGTCGCGCGGTCCTACTTCGCCGCGTCACCTCCACCACCACCTCCTTCTCGTTCGATAGGTACAATCCCGTCAAATTACCTCGATTACCTGCAGCCTTGACGGCATTGTACACAAGCCTCTCTAATAGACGGCACACGGACGCGACGATGACTTTGATTGTGTGCCGCGGCGCGTCGCGCCTTAGTGGGTAGCCCCGGCTTCGGGCTGTAGCGTTTCGTTTCTACATGCTCCCTGGGAAGAGAGCGGTGCTCAATCCTCCCCCTGCGCGCACGGGATGAATCCTCCCCGCTTTGGTGGCTCGGAGAAGCCGCTGCTCTCGTGATTAGCCGCGCTCCTTTTTTTTCTCGTCGAGCCGCGGATCGTCTCCCGATCTCCCAGAGGAAATCATTTGGATAGATCTTTGTATGCTTCCCGTGTGGCTTTGGTTGGTTCACGTATCGTTTCGAATGTATATCTAAGTTGGTTCATCGAATAGGGGATGGTACGAGGGATTCGCGTGGTCGGAAGGGGAATCTTTGAAATTCGTAGCACCGGATCGGTCAGAAATTGTGGAAGAATTCCAGTAGGTTAATCCGTTGTACTCTCGCATAGTCAGTGGACCAGACCATATATGTATCGTATGAGTCTAAACTTATTCGCCAGGAAAGAAACTTTGAATCACTATTATCTCATTATCTATGATCATTTGGTTCATATTTATATAATACTTTTTTTGAAGATTACATTTTTATCTATAACAAAGTCTTATATCGATGTACGCCAAACGTTCATAAATAATGAGATAATAGTGATTGAAGTCTCTTTCCTGATGAGTAAAATTACCTCATATGGTTGCGTATTATATATAAGTCTAAATTTACTCGTCAGGAAATAAACTTGAATCTCTGTTATCTCATTTTCTGTGAGCTTTTGGCTCACCTTTGTATAATATTATACTTTCTTGAACATTACATTTTAATCTGCAAGAAAGTCTCACATCGATGTAGGCCAAAAATGCATTGATAATGAGAGAAAATCGATTGAAGTTTCTTTCCTGGCGAGTAAGTTTAGACTCAGGACATAGTTACTCAGATGTATACCTCCCCGAATCGCGGGAAACGATCGCGCGTCCTGATTCGGTTCCTCGTTCCTCAATGCCTCCGTAGAATCACAGACGAGTTGAGAACCTCCGGTCTCCCCGGTTCTCGTCCCTCGCCGATACGAGAGTGTGGTGTATACCCGTGTCTCGCTCGTGGGCCGTCCGCGACGGTGGTTGGTGTCGGTGAAACGTGCAGGCACACTCCAAAGGTTGCAACACGTGGAAAACTACTTGTAATTGTTGCAGCTGAGCCTGGGCAATGCCGCAACGATCCGCTATGGAGTACAATGCTGCAACTTCGTTCCGTATAATAAGCGGCCGCGGGCACGCTCGCGCGTACACACGCCGTGGCGAGAGCGAGAGAGAGAGTGAGAGTGCCAACTAATTAATTAACGAGTATTGCCTTTTTCGCGTTTCCACGATTCCGACTCACGCGGCGACGGCGATTAGAGCTCGTATTTTCGTGGTAACGCGACACGATCGCCTACACGCGTCGATTATTAGGGGAGGGAAGTAGAGTTCGCGCAGTCACGCCGACAAAATTTTTACCCGCTCGGAAAAAAGGAAGAGAGAAAAAACTACGGATCGCTTTTTCCGCGGCAACGTTTCGCTGGCTGATCGCCGCTCGGGGTCTTCGATCGCTCCGATCGGAAACGCTCTGGCGATTCCCCGGTTCGATTGTCGTCGATCTCCTCACCGAGGACAAGGACGACGGCGTATGCCTCTCGAATGACGAATGCTGTATACCGACTCACGATTTTTTCTCCGTGCGTCGTTTATGGTGCGAGCAACGAAGAATTCGGTCTTCTCATAAAAAAATATTCATATTTTTAAATTCAATTGGTAGTCTGTATAAATTTTCAATATCACACGGAAAAAAATTATTATTTGCAGAATTATAAGCGCATTTCTCTCTACAAAGTAGTGACGTCATCGAAACATAAAGGAAACACACTTACGCCAAGCAACGAGCGCGAGAGAGATAGGCTTACAACACGATGACGCAGCTGCATTTTTAAATATCGTTTTAAAAATGCAGCCATACCTTTACATCCTCTACATCATTTTTCAATTCAAATAAAGCCAAAAATGAAAAATGTAAAAATACAGGGTAAATAATTGTCTCATTTTTCGAATCTGTAGTAAAAAAAAGATTTGCGAGAACACCAAATTTCTCGACTTCGTTTTCGACTTTTTAGTCGAGCTCGTCACGGGCTGCCTTCTAATTCCACGCACGTCATTTGCACGGTGAAGTCACCTTTAAGCCTCGCTGTCGCCCCGCGGAGACGGGTGACGTATCTCGCGCAAATCGAAAGAGTCCCTCGCTCGATAGACACAGCGACGATCCGATGCTTATCGGTCGCTTCGTATTTTTTCGCCAGGCCACTGCACCCGCCGTCGAAGAGCCGTGAGTGCAAGATAAGCGCGGCAATGTCACCGAGATTAGATTGCGGCCGCGGATAACGTGTCGGGTGCATTTGCGGAGCACAGCGGGATTTTCGACGTTAAACGCATACGACGACGAAGGTGACCGCCTTCCTCCGAGCCTCCGGGGACTCGCGTTATCGAGCGTAATCGCGCGAGCGAGACGGCGGAGCACCAAAGACCGTCCCGGAGTGTATGTCTTTCCCTCTCTCCTGACACGCGCGCGCGCGCGCGCGGATTGTGTGCCGAGCAGACTATAGCAGTCCGCGTCAAAAAATAACTTATCCGATAAGCTACCGGTCTTCCGCGCCTCTCTTCTCTCCCACCATCTCCACCTCCCGTCCCTTTCTCCTCCGCCACTCGCTATCACGAGGGGGGGGACAATGACCGAAATCCTCGGATACGACTTAACGCGAGAAGGCTTATAGACTGTATAGTCAGAGACGGGGAGGGAGGGAGAGAGAAAGAGAAAGAGAGCCTCCGTACAACATCGCCGGTCCCCTCCCGAGATCTTTACGACTCGAGTTCTTAATTTTATTAAAAATTCCGTCGTCACCGTGGCTTAAGTTATCCGGCGGAGAGGAGGGAAAAGGAGGAAGCCCCCCCACCTCTCGTATCGTAAATCCCTATCGATCGTCGATCTTTGGATTCGAAGCGACGGGGAGGAGGGTTCGCGGAAAATCTTGCGGAATGGAACGGGGAGGGTTGGGCAACTCTATCTCTCTCTCTTTCACGGGAGTCGAAACTTTCGACGTGTCGATGCGTCACGAGTGTGGTGAAAAGATTTCGTGGAATCAAATAAATGTTTCCACGATGAAAGGAAATTCGCGGTCGATCGCGACGCGCCTCAGCTGATCTCACGGAGAAAAAGAAACTACACGAATTACACAATTTGACTGTAGCATAAATCACCATTGCGCCCGGGAGAGAGGAGAGTTGTATTTACACGGAGAAAAAAACTGTACGAATTACAGTTTGATTAGATTTAAACTACGATTCCATCGATACACAGAGAAAAAGAATTAGTTGGATCTACTGAAAATTACTTGCAGGAGATCGCAAGTAATTATTTATTTAAATCAATGACACCTCTTTAAATACACCAATGAAATATCTCTTTCTTACAATCACATGAAATAGTATGTAATTGCAAGGAAGAAATACTCAATTAACATGAAAAAAGATGAAATTGATCTAAATAAATAAATAATAATTTTAGTAGATCCAACCAATTATTTTTCTCTGTGTAGAAATTCCTGTGGAAACGGATATTATATCCGGTTAAACCAGTATTTGTACAGTTGTAAACTTGTAAATAGAAACGAGTCCTCTGTACAAATTCTTGAAAATCAGCTCGAATCTCAGCGCTACCGGGTGAAACTGTAAAAATTGCTGTTTTTCTTTGCGTGTTCTCCCTCGTCACGCGTCCAGCTGCAGCGCGGAGAGCACGTCACGGTTTTACGTAAAGCCCTGCGTATTACGCACGTGTTACGCACTCTCACGCACGTGTAACGAGCTCGATTCGCGCGCGAGCGAGACGCGTCTTACTCTATAAAGTCCCCTCTCCTCTCTCGTTCACTTTCTCCGTCTCCTTCCGACCCGTTCCTCCTCCTGGCCTTCAGCGCCTCTCTCCCTCTCGCGCACCTCCCCCCGGCTTCCCTCTCGGGGTGATCGAGCGGCGGAACGGAGCGCGGACGCACGCGCGCGCTCGCGTTCGCGGGTGTGGGTAGGATGCAGGTACGCGCGCGCGTGTGTATCGTAATTATAAGGCGTGCGCGCGCGCGCGCGCGGCTCTATTCTCTGTTACGCGAACGCACGCGGCGTGCATCGCTTTCAACGAGTGAAACTGTGGCTGCTCGCCATTTCACTGTCACTTTTGTAATGCCGTTAGTCGTCCCGTAATACGTGCTCGGCGCAACCGCGCGAGATGCAGCGCGCGGGGCGCAGCGCAACGAGTAATCGCGCCTCGTCGTTGGTTGGCCGAATCGATCGCGTTTCTTCCGCAAAAAGCCGAGTCCAGATATCCTTACTCGCGCGGTCGCTTCCGTGACTTCCCGCAATGGTCCTCTCGCGCACGACCGCTTCCTTTTCGTGTCTCGGATTCCGCAATTGTCGAGGACGATCGCGTTCGCGTAATTTTCGCCCGTAGAGCGTCGCTCCATATACCGAGTGAGGTCGAGTCGCCGGTGTATGACGTTTGCGGTAACCTTGCCACGCGGTCCGGAACGGTGACGTGCGTCCATCGGGCCCGACTTCCTTTCGCGAGTATCGCGCTCGGTCTCGCTTCCGGAAAGCGCTAACGAATTTTCTGCCCTTGGTCTGTACTTTTTAGTAGAGTTCGCCGCGTCCCCAAGCCTCCAAGAAACGCATGCGTATTGCATTTCCCTGACCCTAATTCGAGCAGAGAATCTCCCTCGCGACTTCTATCTCGAAGTTGAATTTTTTGTCGGGCACGGACTTTTCAATTCCACCGTCCGATGTCCCACATACGAGCGCTATCGCTACGCACACTCGGTCAGGATGTCGGTCGAGCGAGCGCACCAGCGCTCGCCGTGCCAACAACAGTCGCCTGTGCAGTGACGCATCCGAATATGGGGTAGTGGCACTGGTCAGCAATTCCCATTTTCTTCTCCGTAAATGGTTCAATTTAAAAGTGGCATCATAGTTTTGAATCTGGATGCTTGTTTGACGTTAAGAGGCGCATGCGCTCTGAGGACATTCAGCAGTGAACTAGTAATTGAGAACCTCTGATCGCACATTAAAAGTGTGCCAGTTCCGCGGATTGCGCGCCACTGGTGCCTGAATGACGTCACGACAGAGATTTAGGCGCGCAAATTAGCATTACTCTAATAAGTTTTTTCTCGCGATTGAGCGTATCGCGTTTTTAAAAAAATTGTCGTTGAAAGGACTCGATACACTACATAAAAATGATTTTTTTTTTCTAAAATCGTGCCACCACCCCATTAGAATAGAGAGAAAAATAATTTAGCAGAAATTAAATGAAGTCAAATAAATTTTATCGCATAAATACCGTATGCACTTTGTTCACAATTTATCCGAAAGAATAAATTCCACTCCATCCTCTCGTCGTATCACAATTGAATAATCTCGAAATGCGCCGCAATCTTAACGAGAGGAAATATCGAACCGCTGGAATGTTTACTGTTTACCCGCGAGGCGGAAGTCTGGCTCGACGTACGGACGGATCGTCCGTCGTCGCGCTTGCTTAACCGGAAGGAAATACCGAAGTGTGTTAAGGAGGAAGAAGGGAGGATTAGGCCGCGCGCGGAGGACTCGTATTCCCCGGTTAATTTTTAAATGTGGATTACACACTACACCCGTATTTTTCCTACGTCCCGCGCGGCAACAAAGTTGCAATCGCAAGTTCCGTCGCGCGCGATGAATCACGCGACGGATTCACGAGTTCCGCGAGTGATTTCCTGCTACCAGTGGCGTTAACACGTTCACTGCCGCTCGAATTTAGATACATTTTGTCCCAAGCCAACTTCAAGTCAATAATTCTAACAATAACAAAATATATGTATATAAAAATCGTTAAAATTCCGAACCACGTGCACGTTTACGTCATAAGTACCTTCACTAAGTGCCAGTCTACACATACACATGTAACTGCAGTGCCGAGTTCACTAGTTGATAAAGAAGCCTGAATGGAATAAAACGCTTATAAGCGACAGTGGCAGTGAACGTGTTAACCGGCCGTGTTGACGGTCGGTCGCCGCGAAGGCGGCGCGTCATTTCGCTCTGCCGAAAAACAGGGAAACACGCGTGATAGCGAAAATAGCGCGTGGAATTTCTCTCGTCGCGGAATCTCTCGTGCAGCGCGCGCCCGGTGAAAGGGCGAGCGGAGAGGGAATTAATTAACCTCTGGCGCGCGTAATTAATATCAAGCGATATTCGCACAGGAAGCGAGCGTTCGCGTATCTCTATCGACAGCAGCGGCGGAACCGACGGCACCACGCGCGTGCATCGCGTGCTCGGTGCATCCCACATACGCGCTCGCGTGCACACCGAGAATATTGAGTCGCAGCCGGCTCCCCTCGATTGATTTCTACTCTAAATCTACGAAAGATCCCGCGTAAAAAGAAGTACCTATGGCGAAAATGTGGGAAAAGTTGAACCAAAAAAGTATGGCTAGGAATCGTATCCTAGATTCAGTCAATTTTTTCATATCGACTGAAAAGTTACTGGACACCCCTGTACCATTTTGATTCAATTCTATGGGTACGAGTTCTTCATTATAAAACTATAACGACTCGTTCGGTTTTAGAATACAGTTCAATAGTAATAATTTGAGAGTTTAATCAAATAAGAAATTGAAATAATATCAATTGACAAGAACAAACATCGATTACGGCATAACCTCGTACAAACAACTGAGCTCTAATTGAGGAGTGCATCCTTTACCGACTAAGTCTAGGATGTGATCCGTACTCATACTTTTTTTGGTTCATCTTTTTCCCAGACTTCCGTCATATATTACTCTAGCCATACTTTTTTTTAACGCGAGATCGACGAATTTCTCTCTCTCTCTCTCTCCCTCCAATATCTCTCCCCTCGACTTTTCGACTTTTCCCGAACGCACACTGAGAGATTAGATACCATCTATCCTCGCAATCGGCCGTTACGATCGTCACGGTTCTCCCCCGAAGGACTTCGCAACTCTACGCGATCGCATCGCTCGATCGAAAATGTCGATCGATCGTTGTGCGACGGGTACCCGTATATCTATATACAGGCGGCAGAGAGGTACCTTACGCGGGAACGAGCACATCGTGCGGAACGAGCGCCGGCGCGGAGAGGCGCGAACGTTTCTCACGATCCCATATGCGCGCGCCGTATGTGCGCGTATATAGGATCAGATGTGATCTCAGGGCTCGAGGAATTTTTGCATCGCACGAGATAATCTATGGCTGCGGCTGTAGCGGCGGCTGTAGCGGCGGCTGCTGCGCGATGATCTTATGAAAACTTTTCCAGCCTCTAAATAAGTAATGCGACCCAAGGCCGGGTGCCCCGAGAAAGCCCACCTGCAGCGGCCAGGTAGATTATCGACTATCGTCTCATCGCTACTCCCGCGCCGTTATACGCGCGGCTGTATCGCGCTACGGAGATTCCACGGAGATTAACCAATTAAATCGAACGACTTTGAACAACTTCGATATCAGTGTCCTACCTATACTGAGGAAAAAAAAATTTAGTTCCAAACTGTTCTAACCATTTTGAATTTTTAATTTACTTTCGTATAAAGCTTTTTTCAAATACATGATTATAAAAATTAATATACTCCGTAATTATAAGAATTAATGTATACGCTTTTATAAATTTCATAACAGAGTATATTTTCCATAATCACGTATTGGATGAAGGCTTTGAGGCTAAACTTACCTGTCAAGAAAGAAATTTCAATCATTATGTTTTATGAAGTATTGGCCTACAACGATTTATAAGACTATTGGAGATAAAAATGTAATCTTCGAAAAAGTATTATACAAGTTTGAGCCAATAGCTCATAGATAATGAGATAACGGCAATTGAAGTTATACATTATTTCTCTCGAGGATTTCAGTGAAATTATCGCCTTCGATCGACGACGATAGAAATTCGTGAATACGTAATTTTTCCCTTCGCGTTGCCATCATCCCGCTCGCATATTCAATCCCCGTGCGGAGATACCCACGCCCAGATACGCTCGCGATGCAGGGGATCTATACCTACACACGCGCGTATCGTCGCCGTGCCCTCACCTCCTCCTAACCTACATCCTATACCGAGACGCGCGATATCCCCCGTACTTCGACCGTGCATCTGAAAGTATAATACCTCGCTGTTACGGTATATTAGCATACGCCGCCGTCTAATAAGCAACGCAAATCGTGCTGCAGATCGCAATACGATGCCCTTGCACGCGTATTCGATAATTGCATAACGTTGCACCCCGCGCGAGGACTTTCAAGGTCCCCTCGCCGCGCGCCGCGGCTCGAAAATCTGGCCGTTGCGCGGAGAGAAGGTGGAGTCGCCGCGCGTCGCTCGCAACGGAACACGTTACGCGCGATATCGGCACGCGATATCCCGTATCAAAATGCAGAACTTTGCTCCTCGCGCGTTCGAATTTTGACACGCGGCACGCGCTGGGAAGAGGGAGACTGGGAATATCGTCGACTCGTCAATTAAATATTGCAGAATAATCGGGAATTGCAGCGGGCACGCGGTAACTCGTAGCTCGCTGTATCGAGCCGTTACGTTTTATAGCGCGGTAATAATCGGTGACCATTTTTGCTCGTTGCATCAACAACGACACTGTTCCCTCGCGGCAATAATAACCGTTGCCACTGCAGTTTCGATATTGCGCGATACTTTTAGCCGTTTGTGGTGCGGCGATAATATTTTTTCTTCCGTAACGTCGACGCCGAGCGTAGTAACAACGTGCGTCGCGGTCGCGCCTTCGCTCTCTCGCCGTAATTCGATATCCCCCGACTTCCCGAGCGTTTCGTACATGCGCGCTAGCTTATCTTTTATTTAGGCTAGGAGTGCCTGTCGCGGCACTCGATCGCGCCGTCATCAGCGCTACGCGACGAGCCGCGTGCGTCTTGGCGTTGCGTACGGCGAGTGTGCGTTTGAAAATAAATTTCGGAACGGTCGATGCCTGCTTCGCGGTTTCGTGTAAACAAGACCGCGACACGAGGATGGATATCGTGCGATTTATGCCCGCGCATCGACGCTGCGGTCGAAGGAGATTGGAGGAGAGTGAGTGGGGGGAGAGAATTCGAGATAAGCCGAGCAGAGCGTCGAAGGAGGTACACGATGATTTGGCATCGCCGCGAAATGTACCTCTTCGAAGCTTTCTCCCCTCTCAGCCTCGGCATTACGCGGGACGAAATCGTCGGAGAGGATGTGAGCTATTATTGCCTTCCCGACGCAAATATTCTTCACCGCCGGCTAAATCGACGCCGAGAGCAGTCGCGCACTCAGGAAAATGTTTAGGTCGCACAGCAATTAGTACAGCTGTAATTCTAGTTAATAAATGTATACTTGGTTATAGCGAAAGAAATATTTCGTTGGGCCAAGTAAATATATGTTAACTATAAATCAACTGTTTTCTCAGTGTAGCTGTACAAGGCTAAGTAACAGGGTAACTAGACAATATAAGTAATACAGTAATACCAAATGTGACAAGAGCAATACCAAGATTCCACATCGAGAAAACAATTTATTAATAATTAATAAATATAATTTCAAATATGGCGAAATAAATATTTCGTAGGGACAAGAAAAATATATGTTAATTATAAATGTGACAAGAGCAATACCAAGATTCCACATCGAGAAAACAATTTATTAATAGTTAATAAATATAATTTCAAATATGGCGAAATAAATATTTCGTAGGGACAAGAAAAATATATGTCAATTATTAAAATGTTTGTTTCATTCAAATGGTTGCCTCAAAGGACTTAATTATGTCAAATAAATATCGTAATAATTAACGAATATTTGCCTGCTCATATAAAATGTCTCGCCATATTCAAACAAATATTTATTAACTACAAATAAACTGTTTTCTCGGTACAATTTTTTTTGACACCACTATGAAGTGAGGGGCTGAGATTCATAATGGTGTAAGTCAGATTATCCAGATTTTCCAAAGCAACCGCTTTATCGTTCCAAAATATAGATGTAACCTTTCATGTTAGCTACATCATACGCCCAAATTATAGCAGTACATATTCCGACGGCAATACGCCTCAGAAACTGTAATCTTAGGAAGGGCTTATGTATGTTTGGGACGACAAAGCAGTTGCTTTGGTAAATCTGAATAATCTGACTTACACCACTATGAATCTCAGCCCCTCAAGTAATAGTATTGATCTAATTTTGTGATTAATTACCCTGGTGTATGACTACGACAAACTACACCCTTATTGTTATTGTTACTATAACCGTGCAACAAACATTATTTTGACTGCATTCATGGTGTGTCTAATCGTAAATACGGTACCAACCACCGGGAAAATTAAGTCTTACGATCACGGTTGATTTTACTATGGTAAAATATTAATTAATATAAAACAGCCACTTTCTCTCTCAGTGTACCGCGCTATTTCTCGTCGTCTGGCTGATAAAATTTCGCTTCTACGAGGAACGACGACGCCTTCTCTGCTCGTAAAACGCGACGCGCATCTGTCCAACGCGATTACTCGTAAACGCGCACGCGTATAGAATTTTGCCAGTCTCACCGGAATTGCCATACGGCCGGCGGATGATTCCGTTTCAAAGGGTGCTCCGCCCCTTCGGGCGGCGGCTCCTTTAAGCGAACCATTCTCGAAACGTCATTTCGTACGGCGAGTCACGCTTGCCGCGATGTATAATATCGTCAGTGTCATGACAATATGTCGTATCTCCGAATTTGCTCAAAATGATATTCGCGCGCTGACTAATAGATTATCACGCTGCGCATTGGTTAACTGGCAAATTTCCTTCGAACGTGTACGACAAATCACGAATACCAACTTAACAATTTAACGTAGTACAATTCATACGGGTTTTGTATCTCTCCTGAAAAGTGACAGTTTTCGATATAAAATTGTCATGACACTGACGATATATATAACGCGGCGTCGCGCGATTTTCGTCGGCCCGCTCCTCCATTCGCTCACGCCCGAGTTCCGGACGGGCGATCGCCGGTAACCTTGGAGGAAAATCATTTGCAAGTCCGCCGCTGGAAAGCGAGTCCACCGGCGTGACGCGATAACGAGCGGCGCGGTGGGTTGCGAGCGAATCGGCGGAGGAGAATCGAATCCACGCGTCGTCGCGATGCCTTTTTGGCGCGTCACGAAACTAAACGCTTACCGCTCGATCCCTACGCGTCGAGTTATGACACACGAATCCCAAGGAGGGCGCGCGAGACGCGCACCACTCGTTCAGGAAGAAAGCCACTCCCCCCCGATCGCCTCGCCGATCTAATTCCACGAGGGATAATTCTTCAACCGGATGGGAAAAATACCGATTCAAGGTCCGGCTCGCGAGCCATTATCCCGCGTTGCACCTGGAAGCCGTCCGATCCTTATTAATTTCGAGTAGCCGCAAAACGCGACGGGATATAGATACGACCGCGCGGAATAGACAACCTGGTATTATCCGCGCACCTGTTGCGCGCGAGGAAGGCCGAGACGTTCGGTCTCGAGATTTTTCATCGTCGAAATTAGCGGCCCCGCTTCCCTCGGATATCTTTTCCCCACCCTAAAGGAAGCGAACAAAGAGAAATTTCCCTGCTGTAGGTTAAAATTTCATTTCTGATTCGCGTACGGCATATCCTTCGAGTGGCGGCATGTATTACGCAACGCAGAGCGCGTTACCGTAATCGCTGTAATTTGAATTTCCACCCCGATCGGACATTCCGCTTGTGACGTCGTCTCGAAAGTCGATGCACCGTCGCGTAATGCGCGTCGTATATCGGTATCCGCGAAGACGACGCGAGATTTACCGATGTCGAAGCAGTGGCGTTCACTTCGACGGCGATTATCTCGTCGTCGACGAACCTCTCGCCGATTTGTGGGGGGGATTCTCGTCGCTCGAGACTTGATCTTCGAAAAAGTACTCCGCCAATTTCAGCCTAAGTTTACGGGCGACGAGATAATCGGGATCAAAACCGAGAATTCCGTTCGTGGCCAGTGTTACGGGGTACGTAGGGGTACGGGGTATGTACGCTCCTCGGCCACCGCGTGATTATACACATCGCGATGTCAATAATAATTCAGCGACGATCTGCGGGGGCCGCATACCAGCGAGCGAACGCTTCCGTTTGCTTCGAATTTCCACGAGAAGGACGCGTCGTCGTCACGACGCGTGTGGCGCGGGTAGAAGAGAGAACGGCGGAGGACGACTGCGACGAGGACGGGGAAGGAGACGTTAAATTGGCCGTGAATCGACCGATGCCCGCCTCCGGTGTTCGAGCGGATAAAAATTCTATTCTAAACTTTCTCACGTTCTCGAGAAATGACGATCCCGTGTTCCTCCACGGACGTGCACCGCGTCGTCGGCGGCCTAGAGAGGCCCCGGCAACGCGGCGGAGAAGGGGAGGCCGACCAGGAAGCGAAAAAGCTATTCGAGAGCAAAAACCTTCCTACCTACCTACCCAGTACCCGCAACCTGCGCCGCGCGCGGCGCCCCGTTGCCGCGGACGGTTCCGTTAACGACGTCGACGAGGAGAGTATCGCGGTGTTTTCCTCTCTTCCGTTTGCTACCAGAAAGAACTGGAGGCGAAAGAAAGAGGCAAGAACGTCAACTGCCGTTTACCTCCTCTGCGCGGTGAGCACTGAGAGAATTTATTTGTGTTGAGAAATGTACAGGGTGAATCATTGGATCTGCGACGTAGCAAATATGGTGTATACGATTTATGGAACTGTAGACATAGAGTGTCATCGTTGATTGGCCGTGGTCGATAGGAGAGGTTAATTAGGATCGGCAACTGTCGTGGTGAAACTTTTAAACCGAAGCATAACTTCTACTCACCACGACCAATCAACGATGACGCTAATCGTCTACAGTTCCGCAAAATCGTCGCAGATCCAATGATTCATCCTATATATACCTGATTATAGCGAAAGGAATATTTCGTTCGGCCAAGTAAATATTTATTAGAATATCTCTTTCATTGAAGCAGAAATAGAGTAATAGCTGACGAATACTTGCTTGCCCCCAAAAAAATATTATATTTCTTTTGCCATAATCAAGTATACGTATATTAACTATAAATAAACTGTTTTGTCAGTGCGGGTGGACACTCGTCACAGAGAAAAATGGGAATCATTTCTAAATAAAAATTACACTGCTGTAGTTAAACATTCAAAGTGTTGCTTAACGAATACTCATTGCGCGTCACATATTGCTATAAAAATAGAAAAAAATTGAAGTAAAGTAAATTTTACTACGCAAATTGTTAAAAATTTACCATACTATTTAATATAATAACATTGAAAGCGTCATTTCTCATTACTAATATAATGAATTTTACCAAATACTTTTTTATAACTTGATCATTAAAAAATTATAAATTATCAATCTGCTTCAGCTTTACTATATACTAGTATTTTTAACTCAAATATGCAAGTACAATTTCTCATAATTTGATCTCCATTTGTATCCTCTTCATAAGAGGATAGCATAACGTTCCAAGGAAACCGACCGTGCGCGCGCGCGGCACGAAGAGCACGAGAGGGCGACATCGGCGGCGTGAACGCGGTCGTAGTACGTACCTACTACGTGTTTCTCGCGCGCCACCACGTTCACTCGCCCGATTAGGAGTCGTTCTCCCCTTCCACGAGAGCAGCACTCGCTCGCGGTCGGCCGCGTGCGATTGCTGCAGTCGCTTATCCTCGAGCGAGTCCGGCGACGGTCTCGGCGAGTTCCTGCACGGGTCGAGGAAGAGAGAGGGAGAGGAGAAGGCGAGGGGGAGGAGGGATCTGTACCTGTCTACATATATATTATTTACCATTAGCCTGCAGCTGACGGAAGTGAGAGACTAAGGTCACGCCAAGAGGCGGGCTTGCATCTCAAAGCGGTCTCTCGGCCTTCGACTCCTGCTCGGGAGTCCGGAGCAAGCGCGGCGGCGTCGGTCGTACGCGTTTGCCAAACGCGTGCGTGTATACGGTTTCTAGCGTTCGTTCGCGAACGTAACGACTCGCGTTCCCGTACGCGGTCGCGTGTGTACACGACGCGTGCACACGTCGACGAGGCGCGTGTGCGTCTCCGAGCACGGGCGATCGTTATCGGAAGTCGATTCGAACGTGGTCGAACTTAACGTTAGTCATTCCTCTCGCGCAGTTACACCGCTGATATATCGGTGTATCGGCAGGAAACGAAGAAAAATGTTTCCCTCGCGAACGGATTGTCCATACTAATCACGTTTGGCGAACGAGACCGACCGCGCGACGGCGGCGTCGATTCGAGGAAGCGAGTTTCCCCCGTTTTGGACGACCCGTAACGGGGAGCTTTTCCTTCGCGCGCGCGCGCGCTCACGGAAAACCATATACGCGTCACCGGCGCGGAACAATAAGCAGAACGCGCGTTCGCAGAGAGGCGCGATCGCATGCAAAGCGCCGCGAGACAAAGGTGGTGGGATTACGAAGGCGCGAGAGGCCTTCGTCGGTGCGTATATGCGCGTAAGGTTCGCGCGAGCAGATACCATCGGACGAATCCGAAGGCTAGCCTTCCGCGCGGCTCCTGCGCGCCAGGTGGTGAGCGCGCGGAGTCATTTTTCAGCTTCGGTCCCTTCGTCGGGCGGGTTGTAACGTCGTGGAAATTCGGCGTACGGTTGCGCAAATAATTCTGAGCGACGCGATAAACTCGCCCAGCCGTGCGCACCATGGGCGACGCGTGCACTCCAGGGGTGCTTTCGCGTAACGATCACCGTCTCGTCACCGAACACCGCGGTCAGCCCTCGCTGCGGGCAACTTTGGCCCAACGTGCTCGCGTATATGGACTGCTACTTTGTAAGAACCATTTGTAGGGGTGAGGGAGCAAGGGTTAAAAGTTGTCGAGGGGTCAGGAGAGCGGATCCATTATCGCGAGTACCCACAGCGAGTCCGGAGGCTAGTATACGCGCCCAGCTCGTTCGTTCGTCGCGGTAAAACCGGTGCGCATTTCCCATTATATGAGCGACCGTTGCGCTGCCCCATACCGAGAAAGGATTCCTCGATTATACTTACACCGCGTATGCATGCGACCAGCTTGACGAGTTTCTGCACGGAGAGGTGACAAAGTTGCCGTGAGAACGCGGTGACTCCTCCGAATGCAGAGAGCCGCCGCTTTTAATCAGTCACGAGAACGTTTTACGACCGTCTCCTGCTGGGGGGATAGCGTAGATATAGTTGGAGGGAAGATTCGAGTTTGCTGGAACGATGAATCGGTGAGGTAATTGTCCCGATAGAAGGACACGTCCTAGCAGCCGAATATGTTCTGTAACCAGACGAAAGATTGCAGAAAAATTTCACTTTTTGATATAATGTTTACCAAACTGGTATCGATTTATCGAATAAATTTGAAGGCAGTTTATCGACGATTTTCGCGACAAAAATTTAATTGAAAATGAGCTTTTAAGCATTGGTGCATATGCAGGCATAGAAAAGAAGAGAGGCCTTATTTTCATATTTCCATGATTTATATACTGCAGATTTATGATAAAAACTGTTTAATATATTCCTCAAACGATTTAGAAATGCATTATTGAAAAATAAAAGAGCTTTACCGGCCAATCGGACGAGAAAGCGTAATTAAAGTTGTAAATCTCGAAAACCTCGCTAATAAGGTATAATTACCATGCATCCTCTGAACTAAAGAATTGACGAATAATGCTAAAAATGTTTTATTTTTTAAAGTTGATCACAGTATGTTATCAGTTATGAGAGTAAAAATATATATATTTCTTTAAACTAATTTAGTTGGGCCCTTCTTATACACCCACCGAATACGGCCCTACTAGTGATAGAGCACTTACCTTGAGTGTAATTCAAATTATTGTGAATGAGATAAAAAGAAGCGACTACCGGAAAGAAATCTTCAATAAATTAACAGTGTATACAGGAAGTGGCACTGGTAAGAACCCTGAGTAGAGCTATATGAATTTTTATAGCTGTCTCGATACTAGGCTTAGTAGTCCGGTTATCGGGACAATTACCTCAGTCGACTCAGAGGCGACAAATGCTCGTCGCTCCGCTCAACGCACGTTACTAAACACTCCTTTCCGCAATTTGCCTGTTCCAGACGAAGAAGAACAATCCGAACCACATCAAGCGACCGATGAACGCGTTCATGGTCTGGTCGCAGATCGAGCGCAGAAAAATCTGCGAGGTCCAGCCGGACATGCACAACGCCGAGATCAGTAAGCGACTGGGCAGACGTTGGAAGACGCTGGACGAGGCGGAGAGGAGGCCGTTTATCGAGGAGGCGGAGAGGCTCAGGCAGTTGCACATGAGGGAGTACCCCGACTACAAGTACAGGCCGAGAAAAAAGACCAGCAAACCCGCGCCCGCGCCAAAGGTGCGGGAGACGAAGAAGCCGAAGAAGAGCGCGGTCTCGGGCGCCGCCGTCGCCAAGTCGAAGAACGACTCCAACAACAACAACACGCAAACGCCGGTGAAGAGGCTGCAATCGCCGCCCACGACGAATCCCGTGTCGAGGCTCAAGGTCAGATTGGCGCTCGATAAGAGCAACGGCAGCGGCAGCCCGCCCGACTACACGCCGGTCCCGCCGATAGTCACCGCCAAAGTTCCCAGCAGCCCTTCCTGCGACACGCCCGACTCGCCCGAGTCCGCCAGCTTCTACGACGACAATTTCGTCGACTGCGGCACGGTGATGACCGCGACGGTCACGCCGCCGGGCACTACCACCACCGCCGCAGCGAGCATCACCGCCGCGAGCGCGACCAACAGCCCGGCTTTCTCGCCGAAGATCAAGCAGGAGATGGAGGTCGATTTCAAGCCGGACTTCAAGCCGAACTTCAAGGTCGACTTCGCGAACGACAGACTCCTCTCCTCGGTGAGGCCCTTCGCCGAGATCACCCAGCTCTCGAGGGACTTCGAGAGAGCGTCGACGCCCTGCGTCAACTCGACGGCCTACAGCCTGGTGGCGGTCAAGGAGGAGCCGCAGGAGATGACGAACGTCAAGCTCGAGGAGCAGACGAATCCCAGCCTCGCCGATCTCGACTCGCTCACGGACCTCTTTCAAATACAGCCGTCCGAGTTCGACCTCGACATGGACACCATCACCAAGGACCTGGACTCCTTCGAGACGGCCAGCTCCAGAAGCGGCTCCCACTTCGAGTTCTCCTGCACGCCCGACGTCACGGACATGCTCCAGGACATCGGCGTGCAGGACATCGGTGTCCACGGCGAGTGGGGCAATTTTTGAAGCGACGTCTCGCCGGCATTTCGCCCGCCGTTATCTCGTCTTCGTCTTCGCGTGTAACGAGACGCTCGTCGGATGTGCAACGCCTCTCCGCAAGCTACGGCGTCCTCTCGCTGGCGTCGCGGAGCGCGCGAGGGGGTAATTCAAGGGCGTCGAGCGTCGGGCAAGCCCCCACGATCCCGTCGTCACGGATCCGCGGTCTGCCAATCTTGTCACATCTTCCCGTCGTCTTTCACCGAACTAAACCTGCAGTCGATAGGTACGATACATATCGATCTTTGTACAGAGACTGTTCGATCGAGAGCGTCTTGGAATTCTTCGCGGAAGGACAGAGAGACGCTCGACTACTGGGCGTGGCTCCGCGGGCTCGGTCTCCTTCGCAGTCGACGATTCGGCTTCGAATCCGCTCGTCTCGAGGAGGCTTCGAGCACCGAACGCGCGCGTCGTTGGTGAGGTTGCGGCGTCGCGTCCGCAGGAAACGTTTCTCCGACGACCGTGGCAATCCAGACGCACGCCGTCCGTTTGAACGGCAGCCCAGGCGGCTCGAATTATTAAAATCGCCTCGAGAAAGCTCCGATTTAAAGGGACGCTCGGTTCCCATGCTCAAGGGAGAAAGGAGGGAGGAGAAGTTAGGGTGTGTTGTCTAATGTCGCGGGGCCGGAAGTGGGCCTCGGTCCCACAGCTGTTTCCTGTTCACACTCCGTTTGGTACCCACCCCCGGCCAGTCAGGCACGGTATACGCCAACGTGGCAGGGACTCGTTTAAAATTGGAGTCAGTGGGGTTATGCGCTCGTGATCGAGTCAGCTGATCGCCAGCTGACTATAGCGCGCGCGCGTGTATGTGAGGGAGGGAGAGAGAGAGAGAGGGGGGGGGGACTTCTAAGCGGCCCCGCGTCTTGTTTGTATATTTTGTCTGAAATTCGGGAAGTTCTTTTTTGTCGGTCGAGAACGCGCACGGGGAGAGGGCGAGGAAGGAAGAGGGGGAAGGTTTCGTTTTCTTCGACGCGGTGTGGCGGCGATGTGGAGGACGATGACGTTTTGATCGGAGAAATAATTTTTATTTTATTTTCTTCCCTCCTCGCATCATCCCCTCCCCGAGGGGCGATCGGAGGGAAGGTTTCCTTTAGAGGGAAATCGTCTTCTTCGTCCACCGTGTCGAAGCTACGTGCCTCCCCAACGGACACGCGTCCGTTTCCGGATTTCACTCGCGAGGGTAGGAAACGCGAACTCCCCGACCGCTCACCCCGCGCATTTCTTCGGGGCGATTTTTTTCGTCACGCACCGCAAACTCTCCCGGCGCGTCCTCTCGACCTCTTTGGGCGCGCTTTTGAGCGCGACGAAAGCGCGTAGGGGGCTGTACAATACTTATCCACGCTGATTCGAAGTATAAATAACCGTTTTTGTATATGTACTGTAGCATACTAGCCCGTAAGACTTTTGTACGAAACTCCCGGCGCTGTCGGCAGTGTCGGCCCAGGCCCCGGGACATCGCCCGCCGTGGACGGCCTGGCGATTCGGCCTTCCAGATCAATAGCCACGTTGTTACCCTTTCGCTTCGGACGTCCCGGACGCGCGTGAAATTCTATCAAGACTTCTAAGCAATACAAATTTCTCACGTTCGCGCCCCGCGCCGTGCGTCCCACCCTTGGCCGAGCCGCCGACAGCCCGCTTTTTGTTGTGTATATCGGTAGAAGCATATTCAGTAATATATATAACTCCCTGTAGGCATATACCGCAGAGGTAGAAAGCAATCTTACGTTATAAGCAGGAGGGTGAAGTGAAGAAGCAGCGGGAGGGAGGGTGTTCGCGCGAAGTCCGTTTCGTCGGAATTCGTTTTTTTTTTCTTCGAGTGTACGCACGCGACCGTGGGGCGATTCATTCGTTAATCGCGGAGGGGGATGAAATTGTTTGTCTCGTCTGACCGATTTCGATCCCGGTCGCGTTGCGAATCGACGACGCGTCCTCGAGGTTGAGTCATTCAAGCAAACGCCAATCAACGGAAACATGTTCGTATCTATATATATGTAAAGAGAGAGAAAAAGAGCGAGTGTGTGAGAGAGAGAAAACAGCACTCGCGCGCACGCATCACACGCGTGCGCGCGATGCGTCACATTACACGAATATTCGTAGTAACGTGTATATTGAAACGTAATAGCGCTAAGAATAAATAATAATTATAACGTTAATTATAATTACATTATTCTTACAGAATATGTAGTACGATATAAAACGGTATCTCGCTATTGCATACCGAATATATCTACGGCGTGCGCGCGGGAGAGAGAGAGAGAAAGAGAAAACCGCGCATAAACGGCATGCAGCCTTGTTTCTTCTTTTTTTTTTGTATGGCAAAGAACGCCGTAAACGCGTGCATCGACAGTAGCAAACGTACCGCACTATTTTACACGAAAAACACGTACAGACTTACGTATACGTACTCGTATATATATACACACACACGAACGTATGATAAGCGCGAATTGGGGACGATATATATGCACGCGTGTATAACGACCCACTTCCGGTTATAACGAACTATTATCAAACATTGATCTCATGTTCTTTACATTTATTTTTAATAATTAGTAATTGTTATCGATGAACACTAATACCAGCGATCCCACTACCACCTCTTACGTTTTAAGATTCTTTTTTTTTTTAACGCGTCACGTCAAGATGTCGATCGCACGGGAACGTCGGCGTTAACGTCGACGGCTGAGAGGGAATGAATAAAAGTTCGAGCCTCTCCTTCGACGACCCGCCGCAAGGACGGGAAGACGTCGAAGGAGGCTTTCGGGTGATTTTGTTTTTCGGGGGATCCCCTGTGCAGTATTAGCATCGCACGTGCATAGAATATAAAATAAGATAGCGACTGCCATCTACGAAGCATCGGGTACTATATTAAAGTCTTAGCCGATTAAACTAAAGGAGCAAAACAAAAACGCGATACCACGCGGCACGTCGTCGGTGGTGCACTCACGGTTTTCAGCCAATCAGAATTCAGGGATTGTTTCACGACAACAGCAACAACAAAAACCATAATAAGGGAATACGATAACAAGAAACAAAAAAATAGTGCCTATCACGCCGGTCTTGAAGGGAAACTTTGTACAAAATCGAATACAGGGCCAAGAAGCAAAGTAATGTTAGACGTCTATTTACATAAATATGAAGGGAGGGGGGAATAAAAAAAATTGGGAGGAACGAATCGAAATACAATATTAATTACTACACCGAACAATCATCTTTACTTTTTACGGAGAGGAATAAGGAGGGGGCGATTAACGATTATTCTAAATGAAAGAGGGTGGAGGGTGGGGAGGGAAGAGGGCGAGCAAAAGAAAAAGACACATATGCACACACATTGTACAGAAAGGGTGAGAGGGGGAAGCGCGATCACTCGGAGAAAAAGGAAGAAGAAAGAGTCGAAGGTATATAAACTGATACGGGAAACCTCTACAAATACAGGCTGTGAATATCTCTGGAAAATCTGACGACAGGGGAGGTGGTGTTTGGGGAAGGTGATTACGGGGCGGGCAAATTATGTAGCAGCAGTAGGAGAGAGAGAGAGGGGTAATAAACGAAAGAAAATAATTGTTTAAAATTAAGGACAAGCGATCATTCGAATCGTTTAAAATTTCCACTATTTTTTTTTTTCAAAGTTTCGACCGCATCGCTAAATTAGCTTTGGCTGAGAAATATCGCAGGAATTGGCGAAATGATAATAGTAATAAAACTTAACGAAAGATACTGCCACTTTTTAAATTTGATATAAAAATGCAAGCGAGTAGATCAGGGCAAATCGCAAAAGTCGTAATTGGTTAGAGTCGCGCAAAAAGAAAAAAAAACTGAGCGAACACATATCAATGAGAAAAATTCGTTTTCACGATATATTGTAATCATAATCTCTCGTGTACGTTCTTTTCTTAAAGTCATTTTTCTCTCGTTCCCTTTTTTCTTTCACTTCCCATCGCGCACTTCGAAACGTCGCAATCGCAAACCCACGGGGCAATTCGACGAGAACGGAACGTTCAAATGCCAAATACATACCACGTTGGGAACGGCCAGTAGCTTATTTTTTTTTCGAGCATATTACGCGCGACGTTGTCGGGTGCTACAGGATAGGGGGAGGGGGTGGTGGTGTTTGCATCGCCCCGTCCCTTTGAGGCACCGACACTTCTCGAAGGCGGGGTTTGTAATATGGCTCGCGCACACGTACTTTAAAGAGAGGTTTTTGGGAGAAGGGGGTGGGGGGTGTAAACGTTGAGAATCGCTGGGGAAGCGGAACGTGTTGCTCGGTTCAAGGGTAGAATGGTGAGGGTGGGATGACGGGGCAGGATTCGACGAAGGTGTGACGAGGTAATTGATGACAGCTAT
Source organism: Xiphydria camelus (assembly GCA_963678675.1). NCBI lineage: Eukaryota > Metazoa > Arthropoda > Insecta > Hymenoptera > Xiphydriidae > Xiphydria > Xiphydria camelus. The sequence continues at coordinate 5,187,677 of OY783199.1, forward strand.
TGGCTAATAACTTGTCTAACGAGGGGGAGAGGGTGGGCAAGGGGTGATCTGAAAGATTTGACTCGGATGCGCGGTTTTGCCCGGGACCGAGAGCCCCGCTGACCTCTTTCCTTCCGGGACCGGAAGGACGTTCCCCGGGGTTCCTGGTCGCCGGTAGACCGCATCGCGCGAATCGCTAATAAGAGTATAAGGGCGAGTAACTTTTTGTCATCGCTTATTAAATAGAATGTAAACGAAAAAAAAAAAATCGAAACTTAAATCTTTTCTTTATGGCTTACTTGTCTTTGTGAAAGTGGTTATTTGCGCAAATTGTGATTGGAGAAAAAAATAATAAGTTATCGATATAGTTCATATAAATAGTACCTACTCGTAATAAACGTAAATGAGATAAAAGGATAAAATAATAATGAAAGATGGATAAGTACACACTATAGGGTTACGACAAATTTTGACGACGAGAACGACATTTAATATGAAAAGAAAAACGAAACTTGAAAGGGAAAAAAATTACAAAAAAAATGTATCAATGTTATAAAGTATATAGACACTATTAACAAATTGACAGTGTAACGCGTAGGGTGTGGGGGGTGGGGCGGATCGATATCGAGGCGCGCGAGACGGTTTAATTAAAAAAGAAGAATTTGATGGTGGCTGTTGAGTGGAAAGCAGAATACGGGTAACACAAATCGTCCCTGCCAACGCTCGCGGAGCGGAGGCAAACCTGAACCTGAACCTGAATCCAAAACCTGAACGCAAAACGACGCCTCGAGAACTCGATCCTCTCTGCTCGTACACTTCGGATTATATTTTCTATTATTACGAGTGTCCTCGATAGAACGTCGGGGGGCCGGTCATATTTTTTAAGCAAACCAGACATACCTTAGCCGCTTATACGAGAAGGACCTCAACGGAGTCGCAGTAAGGAAGGGAAGAATCGATGCTCAAGTACTTGTTAGAAAGAGAGTTATATTGTACGAGTTTTTCACGATCGGGCCCGGGTCTTCTATCGAGGACGCTTTTATGTTACAATTAGGATTTTCCAATTTTTAAAGCGTAAGAACGATGAATAAAAAAGTATATATATATTATATATATATTATGATAAAAGCAGATAGATGTGTAGTAGTTTTTAACAAATTTTTAGCATGTATATATGTCCAATTGAAAAAAAAAAAACGATGCATGGAGGAGTCAAAAAGAGAGGATAACAAGTTTTGTACGAGACGTTATTTTTTTAATTTTCAGTTTCGTTTTCTCGAGTTATTTTCTCTGTATTCGCGCGAGACAGGATGCCGATATTGTCCGCGTTTTGCGTTTGGTGTACGTTATCGCGCGCTGCATGGTACGTCGTGTCGTCAACATTACGCAGTAACCGTCGTCGAGGGCTTCGAAGACGGCGATTCTCGAGCGATCGTCGTGTTCGCAGCGATCGACGACTGCCTTCGCACGCGCGTTCGCCGAACGGGGGATCGTTCGTCGCGTCGCGCGCCGTCTCTTTTGCCTTAGCAAATCGATTATCACGCAGGCAGGGTATACTCCGCGATCATTAGTCAATCTCGACAGTTTTACAGATCTCGCTGCACGCGCAGCGTGTACGTAAAGTAAAAACCCTCGACTAGTCTACACGCCGCGAAGCCCGGGCGAATGCGTGCTTCGTCGCCCGAGTTGTCGCTCCCTCGCGCGAAAGGGTAGACGCATCCCGAGGGAGAGGGCGTGCTCGACGGGCGACGAAGGACTCGCTACCGAAAAGAAGCTGCATAACGATGTGCAGTTGAAGGGAGACGAAACGATCCGCTTTTTGTCACGAATAGCTGTAACTACGGAGTACACCAAAGTGCAATATTAATTTCCTGCGAAGGTATAATAATGGCCAAAATGAGATACGTAACGGGAGAAGAGAGAAAACAAAGAGAGAGAGAGAGAGTGAGAGAGGAGGGAAACCCACTTTTCGGCCGAAAAAATCTATTTTTCACGACAGAGTTGAATATTTAAGATTAAAAAGTCACTTAAAAGCGCCGCAAAAAAAAGAGAGAAAAGAGATGCGACAAAACGTAGCAATATTTTTACATGAAGTCAAGTTCGCAATGCCTATTATTGTCATTCGCTTATCTTGTAACCGATGAGAGAGATAATTAGAGTTTAATCATTCTTTTTTCTCCTTCATTTCGTGTCTAACGCGGTCCCTTCTTTCCCCCTTCGTTCGTTTGGTTCTTTCGCCACGTTCTTCTCCCCCCCTCTCCCATATCAATCCCCTCTACGCCATTATTTTCTCCCCCTTTCGTTTCTTCGACACATTCGTCTCTCGTTTTTCTCTTTCGATTACGTTCCCAGATCGTCGAAGCTTTCACAAGTACTATTTTCCCTCTATTACTCGCAACACACGCGTGCTAGAGCTGGGATGTCGACAGATCTTTTGTTTTCTGTCGTAAAACGGAAGCGATATCCAGTAAAAGTATGTTTCTAAGTTATCTATTCTAGTTTCCTAAGTTACAACTATACATAACGAAAGAAGGAGGTTACGCTAACGACTAACTTTAAAGACACAATGTACATTTTGTATTTAGTCCCTTGTTTTATAATACTTATTATCTTGTTATTAAGTACCCGATTTATATCATTTTTTATCGAAATTATTAAAAAATAATTTAAAAATAACCGATCCTGTGAATTATTTCAACACCGTATGCATCCCCGCTTCCCCGCTCCCCTCTCGCCGTTGCACTATCCGCATCGGCAGCCGGTCGAGCGGCGTTCCGCTCGAGCAATTCAAATTACGTCGAGCGGATATTCTTTCTTTTTTTTTTATTCCGCGGGAAATCACGATCGAAACCGGTGGAACCCCGCGCACGCAATTATACGACCGTTCGCCGCTTAACCTTGCCGATCGTTTCGGTCGCACATTCTTTATTAACGTCTGCTTGCACCGCCGTTCCACGAATAACGTCTTCCGATCGACCGGAGCCCGTCCTCTCGACGCGAGAATTTTTTTTTCCTCGAGTATCTCGCGCGCAACGAAACGCCGCGTCAAGAGTTTACCAGCCGGCGAATTCGCGAGCCGAGAGCCGCGGCGACGGCTCACTCGAGAAATCGTCTCGTTCGCGCGTCGCGTCACCGATCGACGATAGTTGATTGTGCGCGTGCGTAATACGTACGTATACGTACGTGTGCGGCCGCAGGAAGAAAACTCGTCGCGGACAGCCGCGAGAAAGCGCGTCGTGGACTCGGGCGCGCTTGCACGCGCATAGCGCTCGAGTGCATATATACGTAGGTGCGAAGGTGCGGGTGCCAGCGGAAAGAGAGACGGAGAAAGAAAGAGAGAGGGACTTCGCGGGGAGCGAGAACGAGCGCGATTAAACCGGCGTACGAATACGTACCGCGCCTTGATTCATGAAGATTAGTGACTCCCGAGTTCTCGCACGGCCACGCATGAACGATAATGCGCAGTAGCTATTAATAACGAAGCCGTGCATACGCGAGGAAATATATGCCAGCTCTGCCTCGTGTTGTCGCACATGTGTATATATATATATATATATATATATTTGAAATAAAAAAGAAATATTTATACACGGCGCCTCGCCACCGACGCGTCGTGAGCGGTCGAACTTAAGCTGCGACGTTTCCCCGTCGGAAAAGTCGAAAGCGCGTTCGATGGCTCGCGAGGCCGCACGTGGAGGCGGTCATCTCGTCGCGCGATGGTTGCACCGCGCCACGTGCAGTCGCCACTTGCACGCGCGGCTGGCGCTTCGACGTTCGCGCACGCGAGGTAAGGCGTGCACCGCGGCGGAAGGAAGCGACCGCGCGCGCGAGTCGTCGTGCGACTTTCCGAGAAAAAGCGGGCACACGTGTCGCCCGCCCGCCCGCCCGCCGGTCGTGTCGTCCACGGATACTATGTATACGCAGTTCGACCCGACTGCGAGCATCGCGCGCGCACGTGACGCCGGCGTTGGTCGCGCCCACGCACCGTGCGTATGTATACGCACGAGGCGTAGTCCGAGCGCTTTTCCATTTAACGCGCGCAAGAGCGGTATAATCGAGGCGCGCGCGTGCGCCGAGTCGCATTGTTTTTTTCCCTCGAAAGTTCGCGATCAGACGACGCCACGCGTATCGTTTCTAATTCCTAAGCTCGCACACGTTCCTCTCACACGCGCGCGCGCGCGCGCGCGGTGCGCTATCGTACGAGGACATCGTACGAGGTGGGAATACATTACGATGGCTGCGTGAAAAAAATAACGATGCATTATTTATCATCGCCGGTAGACAACGTACAGACGGTCTGATTATGCCTATTGTGCGTCCGCGGCGATCGGCGCTCGAGCGTGTCGTCGTTCCTTTTCTCCGGAAAGCACGCGCAAAGTGTGCGAGAATTCAGCGTTCCCCGCGAGACGGCGCGTTCGGGCGTCATTCTCGCGCGGACCGAACGAGTTCGACGAAACGAGGGAATTCGGAGGAACCACCTGTCGGCTGATTATTCGACGGGCGGCTGGCCGGCTCTGGGTGTCGCGAATGCGAAATCGCGCGACCGTCTCGCCCGCGCGAAGGGCAGAGGCGCAGTTTGCATTTGGCTGTTCCTACATCGCGACGGTGACAGAGCGCGCGCGCGCACCGATAGTCGGTCGACGCGCGCTGGAAGGGGGTCGGGATCGCGGCCCGTTATCTTTTCGGGAGGTTGCGAGTATTTGCAGCGACGTTGCGTCACGCGTTGATCGCGCTAAAACGCCTGACCTTCCTCACCGCCGTTTCGAGAGGCGCGCGACGTAGTCCGGGTGCCCCTCGTGTCCGTCCCCCCCTTCTCCTGCCCCCCGTGCTGTCGCGGCCAACCGGGAAGCGTATTTTTGCTTTCGCGAACGTGAGGGATTTACGAAAGTCGCGTAGGAGTCGCGCGCGCGAGCGATTTTCAAAGTGTTTGCGCCACGAATCGCAGATGCGCGCGTGACGCGATGACGGCGGTGGGGGCGCGTATTTTTAGGCGAGTGCAAGAACCGCGCGGATTCGAGAGGTTTGCCGAATTTCTTTTTCCTCGCGCGGTCGTCCGACCGCCGACGTCCGTTTCCACTTAGCGGCGCTGTACGTCGCGCGCGTGACCGTCGTCGCGACGCAATCGCACCTAGGTACGTCGTTTGCGAGCGCGGAGGAGACGCCAGCTATCAACGTGCCACGCGCGCGCGTAGATTAGAACGTAATATCTAGATCCACCTACGCCGAACAAACCCTGCAAGTGCGATGCAGCGAAACGGCGTGCGATGTACGCGAATTAAATTTAGAATAGCGACGTGTGCTCTCCTGGCGTCACGTCGAGGGACGCAGGTATCGGTGGCTCGCATTTATAGGCATGTGTGTACGTACGCTCGTCCCACGTGCACGGTGGACAAACCACACGCGCCTCTTCCATATCGCGTCCACGCCAAATAGCGGGGATGCCTTTTTTTTCGAGTCTGTACTCTCGATTATTACCCACACACAAGGAAGAGGTAGTTGGATGTACCGAAAATTATTTGCGGGGTCGCAATTCTTTATTTACATTAATTAAATGTTTTTTCATATTAATTAAATACTCCTTCCTTGCAATTACATAAGGTAAGTGTCCCAATTCCTAACCAGTTAAGCCCAATTCCTGACCACTTATATATTTTGTTCTATTGATAAAAGTATAACATTGATGTACTTTCGATTACCAGAAATATTTATCTAACTAATAAGGGATAATAAAGTAATTTATGTGAACAGACTACAGAATAAGATAATAAAGAGATATTTGAGGATTTGGTTAGGAATTGCACAGAGAAAAAGAGTTAGTTGGATCTACTAATAATTACTTGCGATCCCGTAATACTTCTGTGGCGACCTGCATACAGCGACACTCGCAAATCTGTATGGACACACGCATGTGGAGATTCGCGCGCTCTCGAGAGTAAAACTCTCACGTGTGGACGCTTAGCCTCGAGCTTAGCCTTAGTGGTCCAACAACGGGCAAGTTACTATATAAGACCGTAACTGTCCGTCTCTCACGGAGGACCACAAGCCGACTCCGGGACGAAACGCTCCGCCGATTAGATGGCGATCACATCCTTTCGCCACACTTCTTCCTTGCAATCCACATACTATTTCACGTGATTGTAAGGAAGAGATGTCAGATTGATACATCGTTTTGTTTAATCGCGATCAAGCTTTCCTAGCGTCTGTCGCATACGGCGACTATTCCTACGAAACGCAATCATCAGATAGTCAATTATTTTTTGAGACTAACCGAATGGTATTTTTTACCCCGCGGCACTTTTAGCCTATCCAGAATTTATTACATCCAAAAGTAGAGCCGCGACGGATGACGAAATCCGACGGTGGGGAAGAGAAGACGAACGAGGCGGACGAGGCGTGTGCGAGCGCATATAGGTAAGTACCATTTACGCATATATCGCCGTACGGGTTGCGTCTCGTAAATGCGATGCACGTAAAACGCGGAGCCGCGAGTGCGAGCGAAACGTTTGCAGTAAAATAATCGCTCAAGGTCCGCCGTGGCGTTGCACCCAACCTGACCCAGGGCTGCCATCAACCGCACTGTTTACATCGCATACAACATGCACGCGAGCCTCGACAGACACACACACACGCGCGCGATGTTATACGCGTTCGGGTTGCGAGAACGACGACGACGTCGAAGGGGCGGAAAGCGGCGAACAGCACAGCCGGGGTATCCCCCTTTAGCGCGGCTTTTAATGTTAAACACCATCGCGCGGATAACCTAGGCCGCGTCAGCATCTGAACCGTGAAAAGTCCTTGATACGCTCACGTATAGAGCCGCGCGCGATCGCCGTATAAAAGAGAGCCGTCGGGGGACGCGCGTGCACGGCGCGAGAGAAATAATATTCTCTCGGTATACAGAGAGAGAGAGAGAGAGAGAGAGAGAGAGAGAGACAGAGCGCGCGCGCGAGCGTACGGACGATAACTCCGACATTATTCCCTCGTGGCGTAGTTCATTCGGAAGTGTCATCGGCGGGCGCGACGACCAGCGATCGACGCTCCGCCGGCAGGTCGTTGCCGCGCGTGCCAGCAGGTGCGCCGATCTCGGACGTCACGCGAGCCGAGACGCAGATTATATTTTTAAAAATTAGTATATATATATATTCGACTACGGCGAGATGCGCGCGTGGACGGTTTCGTCGCTACGGCGCGCGCCGCGTGTACACGCGTATGTGGCGCGACAAAATTTCCGAGAGAAGACCGGGAGGGGAACCGGGAGATGTCAGCGCGCGCGCGCGCGCGCGCGAGGGCATTACCACTGGCCCCCGCCAGGATACGCCGCGCGTATATAATGCGCGCGTCCGTTCGAACGGATCCGCGCGCGCTTATTCTCTCCGCTATCGCGCCAGGGCGAAATACCTCATCGGGCTCGCTAAATATAACTTTGCGCCCGGTATATGCGCGCGCGCGCGCGCGCGTATGCAAGTATGCGCATAGCGCAGGGTACGGCGCCCTCGCGGAAGATTTGCATGCCGAACTGCCATTAAACCCGTTGCGCCGTGTCGCGCGAGTCGACATTTTCCTCTGGATATTTTTAGTGCGCCGTTTCGTCCTTCGCGTCTCGTCGGGGGTTCAAGGCTTTGGCAATTCTCGCGCGGACGTTCGGTTACGGGCGGGGCTGGAGGGTGATCGACTCGTGGTGGCCGATAGGAGGGGGGAGGCAAGAGAACGGGAGGAAAAATCGAGGAAGTCGGAAAATAAACTTTTTGGCAGAGCGATTCGCGTATACACACCGGTAGGCGGGCGTCTACGGATATTTCCGCGGCTCTCCGCGTGTTATCTTAACCTCCGATTTCCCCCATTGAGAGTGGAAACTCGAAAGGACGCGGGCATATCGCTTGCTGAATGCAATAGTGGCACAAATCAAAAAAAAATATCAGAATTAATTCTTTTTGACTTGTGCCACTATTGAATTCAGCGAGCGATATGTACGACCATCGAAATTAATCGCACGTAGACCCCATACGAAGCTGTTCGCGACGAGCGTGTCATGCGTGCCGCGAGCGAGAAGCAGACACGGCATCGCTCGCGCGCGCGACTCTCTTCTCGCATCGACAGAGTATACGGCTGCGCGCGATGCCAATTAATTTTTATCGCAGCCCGATATGGGGGACCCACAGTTTTATCTCTCGCTGGAAGACGCGAACGGAGGACGTTTTCTCTCGGCTTTACTCAGAATCGCGGTAATCACATCTCGTAAGTCTCGCCCACGATCGCGGATACCGATCGAGGGACAAATCTCGCTCGTTTAGATTATAATTTACAATTAATTGAAAATTCGGTCTCCTCCTAAAAGAATATTCATATTTCTAAATTGATTTTGTAATCTGTATATCGTATGAGGCTTGACTTATTCGCCAGGAAAAAAACTTCAATCACTTCATTAGCTTTATAGGCTCATATTTATATAATACTTTGTTGAAGATTACTTTTTTATTTATGACAAAGTTTTATATCGATGTAGGTTAAAAGATCATAAATAATAAGATACTAGTAATTGAAGTTTAGCCTTATGTGATATGTACATGCAATAGCCATTCGAAAGTATTTGAAAAAATAATTATTCACAAAGTTGTGTGAGCGTATTTCTATTTACAACGTTGTGACGGCATCGAAGCGCAAGAGAGACGCACTTATGCCAAGCACAACGAGTGTGAAAGAGATAGGTTTATATAACATGATAATGACATAGCTGCGTCTTAAAATATCGTTTTTCAGCTCAAATAAGGCTAAAAATGAAAAATAAAAAAATACGAGGTACATAATTTGGTCGAAATTTATCGAATTTGCAATGAAAAAAATTTCCGAGGAAACCGAATTTCGGATGACACGAAATTGAAGACCCACATGATTTTGGCGTCGCCGAACGATACGTTTCTGACAAATAATTCAAATTCCACGAAGATTCCGACGCGGACAAACGCGCGAACGTCGCGCCAGTCGGAACCGATCGAACGCCACGGCCCCGTCCACGCCGCCGCGGTTTCACGCGCGTCGCGGCAAGGTCCGCGAAAAACGAACGAGCGGTCTCGGGGCATTCGACAAAAACGCCAAGGACCGCGCGGCTGTCGCCTGTGCAAATTGTCATCGTGAAAGTACGAGTACGAGTACGTCCCGCGCGGCTCGGTCTCGCGGTGGAGGTGTGCGAAATCCACGCACACACGACACGCGAAACTGCCCGGATGGTAGAAGCGCGCGGCGCGGAGGGAATAGACGAGGCGATGCATTCGCGCGCGCGATATGTGCGTGCGTACATCCGTACAACTACGCGCGTACGTTGCGCGCGTATTCGCACCGCGGGAACGCGCGTCGCCCGCGCGCGCACGTAGGTGTACGCCGTCGCGCGTATGGGTATTGTATCGTACACTTGACAGCGAATATCGTTGCGGGAGGTCAGGCATGATAGCTTTTTACAGGACCGGCCCCGCGGTGCTCGCTATACGCGCGCGATGCACTCCGGCTGCTGCGCGGCCCGAGAGTCCGCGAGAGGCGATCGGGAGAGAGAGTCCGAGTCATCGTACGCCGATCGCGGCCGTTGCTGCTCTCTTCTCTCCCCCCACGCGGTCTCTCGCCGACCTCGGTTCCCCGGGAATCGAGAAGGTCCTGCGCCCGGGGAACGTTTCAGGGAGCGATCGGACGCGCTTCTGCGCGGCTCCGTCGAGACCGTCTGTGCGCGAGTGAGAAACGATCGCGCCGCGGATGTTGCGCTGTAATTTACGCCGCTCGCGGGTAAACGAGCGGGGATCTTTCTCGGGATTTCATTCAGCCCGATCGGAATTTTTAGACTTCCCGGCGAGACGGGTGGAGAGGTATCACATGGAGAAAAAAGAATTTCACGAATTACACAGTTTGATTGGCATGAACTACGATTCCGCGCCCAGGAAACTTGACAGAATTACACAGTAATTAGGGATTTTTTCTGGAGAACCGATAGAAACTCTGATGAAAACAGATATTGTAGCTGGTTAAACTACACCGAGAGAACAGTTTATTAACAGTTAATAAATTTAATTTTAAATACGGCGAAATAAGTATTTCGTTAGGATAAGAAGATATATGTTAATTATTAGAATATTATTTCATTTCAATTGTTGCCTCTGAGGATCAAATTGTGCCAAATAAATATCGTAATAGTTAACAAATATTTACTTGATTTGATAAAATATTTATTTCGCCTTATTCAAACAAACATTTATTAACGACAAATAAATTATTTTCTTGATGTAGCATCTGTACAGTTGTATACAGTAAATAAAAATATGTCATCTTCACAAATATTTGAAAATGAGCTCGAGCCTCAGTGCTATTGGATGAAACGGTAAAAATTGCTGGTTTCTTTTCTTTCATGATGGGAGGCGTGATTTCGTCCGCGAAGAAATTGCACGCAGATTTTCTAATAGAGCACATTCCAAGTGGATTAATGCATAGGTATATCTATTTTATGGACGCTCGTGGACCAAGATAAAATCCGATGTTCAATCGCCAAGTGATATTTCGACCGAGCCACTCAATAGTATTAGAGTAGACTGAGGCCAATCGGATCATAGATCCATATTTCTTAAATTGTGTTGAAAACGAGCTTTTCGATAGTTCGTATTACTTCGTTTTTATTTAATGAAGTAATACGAAAAATCGAAATGCTCTCTCATTTTCACCACAATTTAAGAAATATAGATCTACGATCCGATTCGCCTCGGCCTACCCTCACCTGTACACGTTTTCGCTCGATACGCGAGGATCGCCTATCTGAATCGAGCGACGAGCTCCCATATACAGTTGTAGCGCGCGGGCTGAAAGTTTCGCGCTATTTGCGTGGGATAAAGAAATGCACATTATTCACATCCGAGTATCGTCTCTCGCGTAACCCCGTACGGCTGACCCCAGATTTTTCGCGTGTCTCGCGTCACCGGCCGCCGGCTTCGCCGGAATAATTAATCCGCCCGTAATTGCGACGCGGATTTCGGCGAGGGGGCGAGGCGCGCGATACGCGCGGCGGAGTAGGTCTCGCGATCTTCGCGCGGAGGCGCCGCCGCGGTTATCGCCGCGCGTCGTTTTCCGAGACGGAGTGTTGCGCGGGTCAGTTCACGACACCCACACTCGCGCGCCGCGGCGAAGTTAGCGTTTCTCCGCGGTTTACGGCCACGTTGGGCCTTCAACCTTATTTTTATAGACTGACGGACGACGCCGTAAGAGAAGCCGCGAGAAAAGAGAGAGAGAGTGCGCGCGCGCGGTGGGCGAATCCGGCCGCGTTCACACCGATCCCCTGGTTCCGCGAACTGTTTTCGCCTCTTTCTCGTTGGCGCGTAACGAGCTGATAAACGCGCGGCGTATCCTGCAGCGTCCGTTATAAAAATGAGAGAAGAGGGAAGCACGTTTCGAGCGTTTTCCTCCCTCCTCCCCGCCGCCTCCTCACCCTTCGCAACGCCGGATGTAATACCCGAACGAAATTGGGGTAAAGTGGGCTTGAAAATGGGACGCGGATAAGAATCGCGCCTACGCAGCGGGGGCGACGCTGTATTTCGCGACGGAGAGACGACGAATTTTTCCGCCTTGAGAATTATTTGACTTGCAGCTACGCGCGCAGAGTCCAATCTGCGGCAAATAGTCGATTCGCCCGGCAATGACGCTCGAGTCGTCGCCGCCGAACGCGCCGTGTAAACTTCGCGGCGTAAGTGTTCGGTAAACTCTGCGATTAAGCGTCGGCGGTGACATTGAAGACCGCTCGCGATTCTCCGCTCGAGTGATCTTAAGATCACTCGATTAATCCCGCCGTCTGCAGCGGTACGCGATGCGGATTTGACTTCAATGTCACTGCCGAGGCCCGGTCGACGGAGCTTTCGATGCGGTGTGAACGCCGCTTCAGGGAGCGTTTACGCGAAGTGCTCGCGGCGACGGCGACAAGTGTGAAGTTGCCAACGAAACCAGTCACCGACGATTCCGACCGCCCCCGCTCTGCCTTCACCCTCGCCAAAACTTCCCCAACCCCGTGCTATGGGTATAGCCGCGCGACTTCTCATCCCCTCGAATCTTTCTCCGCAGGGGCCGAAAGAAAACTCATTTCTCGATCTCGTTGCCTTTCCTCGAGCCCCGACCTCGCTTTCGAGTCGACTCGTTTTGGTCCGGCGAACGATATTTCTGCGTATATCTTTAAAACGGCCAGACCTCTCACTTTGTACTTTTGTCGGGGGGATATTACGCATTTTAATAGGAATCGCGTGGATGTGGCACTGAATACCAATGAGCGCGAAGCGGTTATATTACCACTACGAGACGAAATTTTGAGGTATACTTATATGCATCTATTTCAGAGTAGATGTGTACCATCGATTCTGTTCCTTGGTCTGGCAATACTCGATATCGAGATCAGACCTTCGCTTTAATTGGGATTATCTCGTAAACTACAAATCTTTCACCAAAATTGGTAGAATACTTTTCTGAAGATCCAACTCAGAGCTACAAAAAAGGTCTATATAATTACCTGACAAAAGTTCATGGATACGGACATAATCGCGATTGAACTGGGTACTGCTGTACTGACGCTGTTTATCGTTGTTCCAAGATACATACGCGGCAATGATATTTATGGACAGAGTTCTTCCTGCTGTATAAAAAAATGTTCGATAAATATGCACGTATAAATAGTCTCCCCGCGACGCTCCCTCTTCCATAGGAAGGTTCAACGAGCAAGTACGTATAACTGCGCGGGAGGTGAAGTCACGGTTCGTTTTCTTCGTGCTCGTACGCGATGAAAAATCGGGAGGATCGAGAATGCATCACGCGTATATACCTATATACGCGAGCCCGGCAGTGCCAGAAGAGGATTTTTACCGTTTCAAGTGCGCTCGCTGCGAGTTAACCCTGGACGATTTACAATCGCGTTTCAGGGAGACCCTGTAGCGAGAGCGGCTTTACGGCATTTTTGACGCAAGGACAACCGGTAGGTACTTGAACTCGGGAACGCGTTAAAGAAAGGCGGGTTGGATGTATTATATTTCAATGTCGGGTTGCACGCTTGATGAAGCTATGCTATGTATGTACTTGTGCATTTACATCTGACGTAACTTTCCGCTAACCGTTGCATTTCTAATTAATATAACTAATGCAGGACGGGTAGCATATTCAATCGTGGAATATGATTAAATCGCGGGAGGGAAAAGGATTCATTGAGCTGTTCGTATAAACGTAACATAGAAATATCAAGTGCATTTTGTTATCACACTGAGAAAAAATAGATATTTTCATTATAAGGGCGTAAAGCGCCGTTTTTAACGAGTGTGAAGTTTTTCGCACGAGCGTAGCGAGTGCGGCAACCACACGAGTTAAAACGACGCGAAACGCTCTTATAACGAATTCTATTTTTGTCACTAAGTGTCAAATACGAGGTTGATGGGGTTGAGGACGCCCGTGAAACCGAGTTTTACGCACTGAGTGACGAAAATGACGAAAATGAGTGAAGGAAACATTTTTTCTGCACCGACAATTTATTTCTCTCATTGTATGGGGAAAAAAATTCCAAGTACAATACAAGTCAATTTTATACACTGAGAGAAAAATGTGGTAGATTTGACTAAATTAGCGGTCACGGGCGGGGGAATGCAGATCAAGTTACTTGAACTAATAATTCGCTAGACTTGACTACAGTTTGTTTTCGTCAAACCATTTTTAATCAATATAACCAAATTATTTAATTGAAGCATCTTGATCGGCGTTCTCCCGTCCGTGACCACCTATTTAGTCAAATCTACTATTATTTTTCTCCGTGTACATATAGTATTTAACCGAATTCATAACTGTACCATCACTAGATCCTTTACCAGGAATTTTTTCTCCATATTTTACAGAATTGATTGCTACATTTAGAGAAACACTATTTTGCTCAGTACATCATTTTCATACCTTACCTTGAATATAAGTTTCCACACAGACGACGCCATCCGTTGTAATTTTCTCGAGATATACTTGTCTCCTTCCGTACATCTCGGCCGTGTCCTCTCTCTCTCTCTCTCGCGATAACACGCGAGGAAGAAGATGAGGGCTCCAACGCACACACACATTCGATCGTGCATTCGATGTTTTACTTACTCTCGCGAGTTCCACGCGGCTCTGGTAATGTCCCTCAACAATCCACCGGAGGACGTCGATTCCCAGCTCCTCCATGGAACCTCCTGGAGATTCAGCGACAGCAGATGGATCCACGTATTCCCGGCGTCTCGCTGAGACGCCTTCGGGAACGCGGCGCAGCTCTCGGTAGTCGAGCGAGACGCGCCGCAGGAGCGCGAAGCGCGGAGAGGGCAATAGTTGTTCGGCTGCAGCGAGCGGGATATAGCGATCGAGGGCAATGGTTAGTCCAAGGTCTCGGGTTCAAACCCCGCGCGGTTCACGCTGCAGCGCTTCCTCCCGCAAACAACAACCTCCGTTCCTAGAATAGTCGGCGCGGGCGACCGACGCGTTCACCAGCGTGTTACACTCACCTTTGGACGCGCGAATCGTCGACGTCGGCGACGGAGCGCCGTTTCAGGGCTGACTCATCCAGGATGTACACCTACGTCCGGTTGAACGGACCCGCGGCGATCGAGATCCAGGAAAAATCGACGCGCGTTTTATTCGAAGGTCTGCGAGTGCGGGAGGCTTGTGGTTGGCTTATTGAAGTGCTTGAGAAATTTTTGTTCTTTAAGGATACGTATAGGAGACCTGTGGGTAAGGAGAGGAAAGAACATGTGAAGACGAAGGTAAAGTGCATGGAAAAAAATGATTTTGCAATAATTTTAATAAAACTAGGTTTTGCTGAGAATTTCTTGCTATCATGACAAAAATATTGTCCGTGACAGCAAAAGATACGTCCGATATAATAGAGTAAAAATATTTGCTGGGACGGCAAATATTTGTACCCAAAGAAATGTCACTGTGACTGCAGTTATATTTGTTGCTATTGAACATATCTCTTGTTGCCACAGATAATATTTCTGTTATGATGACAAAAAATTCCCAGCATAACGTAGTTTTTTAAGACCACAATATCATTTTGTTTCGCGTGGCGACGCAGGATGACGGAACACAAAAGAATACAACGATACGAAGAGGTAAAATAAAATGAAACAAAATTGCAAAAATACGTATGTATGTGACATGTGTTGAACTATAATACGTATGCAGATACATGTAAGTACAGTGTTGCGATAATGTAATGCGATAAAATAATAATATCGGCTATGCGACAAATATGTATAGCACGTGATGTGTGATGTATGGCGAGAATGATGCCGTCTAATGAAAAGTCTCACTCACATTCGCGAGACGAAATCCCGACGAGATGCGGACAAATTCGATTTCCGATCTCGATATCGCGATTGGACTGCGGGAACCCCTCGGACGTGTTGCGGGCCGCTCGAAAAACTCATTTTGTCGAGAGTGACCCGGGAGAGATCTGCAACGAAAAAGAGAAAAATTGACAGCGAGACGAAGACGATAAGAGACCGGCTTATGAAAACGCCCGCACCCCGTCGCGCAAGGAGAACGAGGATGCTGCGGCGAGTCATCCGCGTGCCGATCGCGCCCAGCCGTTCGCGCGTGCGAGCGTCGCGCCTGCGAACGTCATAATCCGACGATAAAGTCGCGCGTGATTTATTCGCCGATAAAAGCTCATCGGAAACACATGTTTCGCAGCCTTGCCAAAACCGGTTGGCTCGGCGGGCAGACCGTTTCGAATCGTGTACCGCGGCTTTTAAATTAGACGCGTCGTATAAAAGTTCTCTCCTCCTCGCGCCTTTCGTCGGGCGCGACTCTCGCGGAGGGATCGAGTCATCGCGCGAGGTACTTATACGTATAGAACACCGGCTCCCGACGGGCGTTCAAACATTGTCAACGGGGTTCGTCTCGAAAAATCGGCACATAAAGATTGCGATTCGAGAAATAAAAAATGTCGCGACTTATCCGCGATTTTTCCCCTTCCCTTCCCAGATAGATTTGTGTGATCGTTACGACATTCATACAAATTACAATAATTGGTCGTTCTAAAGTCAACGTTTGTTTTGCCGCGTGGATTTGAAGGAATAATTGTTCTTAAATGAATTGTCAAAGTTACGTTATAGTGTGATTCAAATTAGTCGTAGTATTTATCGTAGCAACATAATGACGAAAAATTGTGCTTGTAGTGAGTACACGTGTAGCAGCTTATTTTTATTATTTTAAAATCACTTGATGTCAGAAATATACAATATTATACTTGCTTTGTGACGATTCATATAAGGAGAGAATTTTAAAGGAAAAATTACCCATCATGCAGGCTAATCCTGCATCATAGTGACGTTTCACTGAGAATTTACCCTGCAACACAGTAAAGATATGATAACGCGTATATATATATATTTTTTTTTTCTATAAAATATCATTACACGCGTAGAGGATTATTTTCCTATCACCGCGGTAAATGCTCAGTGAAACATCACTATGATGCAGGGTTAGCCTGCATTGATGGGTAATTTTTCCTTTAAAATTCTCTCTGCATAGAGCGCACAATTTTGATGCATTCAATGAGCTAGTAGTACTGCCTAAAGTTGCTATACAATTTATGTACATTTATCCATCCGGGCTAGGACTGGCTTTGCAGCAAGGCACCCGATGGAGCCTATACGTCATTCCGTCGACGTGACTCACGACGGCACACGCCGGCTCGCTCTCCACGCGGCCACGGTTCGTTACACTCGCTATTTCGTCAAATCCGGTCAAAGAGACTGCGAGTCGAGACCCCGTCGAGGAGTCCTCGCGAACGTGAAACCTCACCGTTTCCGGTTTACCGTCGAAGCGACTGAGCTAAAAGCTTCGCGGACGATTGCGACGGATTCCGCGACACTCTAGCCTCGCGAGAAATAATCGTAACGATACAACGACGACCGGTGGGAGGGCATATGCCGGGGAAAAACTTTGAAACGCGTGAGCAGGTTCGCGCGCACTCGGCACCCCGTGTTGCGGCAGAACCACGCGACTCTGTCTCTATCAATATGCGTCCTGGCTGTTGCACACGCGAGGCACGTTTTCGCGTTCGCGTCCACGCGCCCGTATCCGCCGCGTATACGGCGAATATCGCCGCGCCGAACTCTCGTCTTATTTATTTCTCGAAAAGCCGCTTTGAAGGCCGTTGCGTGTGGCCCCACCGCGCGCTGCCAAAAGTCCTCTTTCCCTCCCATCACCCCCCTTACGGTACACGTATTCGCGACGCTCTCCTTCTATTTTCGGACTTCCAGAAGTTTTCGTCGAGTGTATAACGCGACTAACGAGCGAACGAATGCGAAGGATGGAAGCAGCGAGCCACCCCTGGAGGAATATACTGCTCGACTAGACACGTAGAAAAAGGATTGGTAAATTTTACAGTACGAGCTCGAGTCTCAGCGCTACTGCACACTGAGAGCGAAAATGGTATATTCAATTAAATCTGCGTTTACGTCTGGGGGAATGCAGAATTAGTTGCTCCGACTAATAAATTTGGTTATAACGATTAACGACTATTTGAAGGAAAAAGGCTGTAGTCCATTCGAGTCAATTGTTAGTCCAATTATATAACTAGATCTGCATTCCCCCATCCGCAACCGCCGATTTAGACAAATTTACTACATTTTTCTCCAGGTGGATGAGGCGGTAAAAATTGCTCCTTTCTTTTCTGTGCGATCTAATTCGACCGTTTTCTCTTCTCCCCGTCGTATAAAACACGCGCCGTTCTCACGTCTCTTCGCCGCGTTAGAGCATTCCTAAATCCGTGCGTATACATAGCCGAGGCGCGAGTTGATCGGCCGCCCAGAGGTCGTCGCGTCGGCGGTACGACGTAAGTTTTCCCTGGACGAGCGAAATTTCCTAAATTAAGATGCACTGCCCCGAAGAAGGAGAGGAGGTCCACTCGCGCGGTGTGTTGGGCACACCGCGGGTGTCCTTGGCGGGGGGCAGCGATCTCCCCGGCTCGGGCGTCCGCCCACCAGACGGTCGGCGCGGGGTTCCGCTTGGTGCCCCCTGCATCCCTCCTTCCGGGGCCGGTCCACTCCTGGATCCCCTCGCCCGAATCGCGCGGCGCTGCACGGGGCCCCCGGGCCCCGTTATTATACTCTCTCGTAGCCGAGAACCGACGGGTCGTAACAGTCGCCCGTGTGGCACCCGTATATACCGCCTCTCCGCCCCACCACCCTTCTAACCGATAGCGCTGTTACTCTCGTTATCGCGAGCGCTCGGGCGCAGCGAGCAGCGCGAATCTCGCGAATAAACAGGACCCGCGCTAATTCCCGAAAAGAGGCACTCGGCGAGCCGCGATATCGCGAAGGTCGCGCGTCGTTTCACGCGCGCCTGAACGACGCGGACGTCGCGTCGGGTCGCGGTCTGCGGCTTCAGCCGCTTATCTAATCGCGCGGTGCGAATGCGCGCATGCGGTATCGGTGAGTGTCCCGGTAAGATCGAATGTAAATTGTCGCAAGTATACGCTGCAGGTGCAGCGCGCGCGCGTCGCGGCAGACTGTGCGGTGTCGGGCGCAACGTTGACAGATAGCGGGGACTGATAAGCCGCGCTCGCACGGGATTTGGGAGACGCTCATCGGCTCTCACGGGAACGGGAGTCCGCGTCTTATCGCACGCGTGGCGGTGATTTTTTAACCTTTTTCACGGCAATATCACTGTCTCGCGGAAGAAGATCAGGAGAGGCGCGCGTTATCGCGCGTTCGTACGGCGCGCGAGGGCGACGGTGCGTCGGAGGGTAATCGCGGGAACGTGCGTGCGTCGTCGCGGCTAGCGGGCACGCCGATACGCACGTGCGTACTACGGTGCGGGTATGGAGGTCGCGTCTCGGCGACGTATCCGCGGATAAGGAAGCGCGTGTCGCGTATATCGTCTTCGCGCGAGATAAAGGAGGCTTCGTCACGGTCACATCATTCTCAGGCGACACGAGATAAAGCGAGAAACGTGCGACGCGGATAGGAATCAATTTTCGGTTAGGACCTCGGCGAACGTATCTGGTGGAACGACCGGGGTGTTAAGCGGACGACGCGTCGTGGCTAATTAAACAAATTTCACATTCATCGAGAGACTAAATCGAACACCTTTTCCTGTTGGATCTCTAGCTCGCTCGGTTTGTTTACGACGAAATGTAGTCGCAGTCGTAAAGCGGCGAACGAACTAAACCCGGTCAGTGCGCGGGGTGCCGCGGGGAAACGATAACAAATGTAAAACGTAAATTGCGCATTAGAGTGCACACCGGCATTTCAACTGCGTATAATATAAGCGAACTTGAACGCGGCTGCATCGTGTAAACAGTTTCTAAGAAAAACAAGTCCAATGCGTCTGCGAGGCGCGCCTCGTTCGTCGCCTTTGCAAAAACTGATTACGATCGGCGAGGCCATATATAAATTAATAATCCCGCGTACACCCGGATCGGCCGGAGATTAGATCGAATCTGCGCCGGTGCATCGACTGCGATCGATTGCATTCATTGTTTTCTGTCAAAACAATTTTTGCTATCGTCGAGATCGATCGGCGAGAACGAAGCGATATTTCTGTCTAGACTTTCAACAGCGTTTCGACATCTCTCTCGTGGATGAATTTTCCTCCACGTATGAAAATTAACGAGACTGAACTAATTATTCTAAAATCCTTTATCGTATCTACGTATCATCCGCGTATCTATGCATCACATAGGGACGAAAGCATGGTAGAATTTTTGACTGATTCGATAACAAATTATTCGACTCGATAAAAATCGAAATCTCTGGAATCGATTCAGGATAGGGTGATAAAAAATTCAATCGCAGATATTTCATTTCCTACGAAAATTTGAATGTTAATTTCTTCCCTTTCATATTTGCTCTCGATTTTCAAGTAAGCATTTTTCAATATTTTCGATGTCGAAATTCTTCGAGTCGCGCGATTAATGACTCGAGATTCAAGTCATCGTTCTTTTATCTGTTCTTCACCCGCTTCGCAGGATTGAAAGATAAACGAGCGCGTATGCAACGCGACGACGTCTTTGCAATCTCGATCGCAGCTGGGCGTTGTAAAAGACTGCTTATCGATCTCGCTTACGCCTACTCGTATAAGTGCTTTCCATTTCCTGCAACATCGGGGCGTATGCACCCCTTCTCTTCTTCCGCCTCGGTACGAATGAATTATCAAAATGTTCTCATGTTTAATTGAGGTTTCATCGATGTTTGAATGTAGTAAATGTGTCGGCGCGAGAGAAAAGAACTAATGTACACATAAGAATGTCTCCGTTACACATTTGCCTGGACACAGTATCCACTCTTATGCGTCCAGCTGGGTTAATTGACCGTGTGAGTGTGCGAGAGAGAAGCTATTATGCATTGTTTATATGACAGAGGGATGGTTGACCAAAAAAAAAAAAAAACAATTTTTGTGTATGACTTTCTTAGAAGCTAACAAATGATAATTGCTAACTCCGAATTTTCTATGGCTTTTCAATCATCGTGTTTTTTATACGATTAGTGCATACAAGGTGTTTACGAGAACGGCGCACATAGGACACGTGTGAATGTAAGTAGAAACGTTAAGATAGACGGATAAAAATATATTTTCGTCTTTCAGAAATTGTATCTATTTACGTCATTGCGTGGTAGAAAATTCGTATGGGGTCACGCTGGCTTTTTCGTTCGTACTCGTAATATACGTTTCCTATATCGCACGAGCAACATTTAGAAAGTCGAAGTAGGGAAACAAAATTGCATACACAGCGCAAAGATAAGGAATCTGCAATCTCCAATATTATCACGCGTTATCAAAGAGGTCGAGTATATGTTGCGTACATACATAATAATAGGAACACCGCTCATGCGCGACGAAAGTTCGCGTCGATCGCCACGCATGATACTTTGTTGAATTTCCAGTCCTCCCTCGTACGCGGGATTTGCGAGAAAAAAATTCATCGAGCGACGCGACGTCGTTAACGCCGGCGGACATCTGGCGTCGGCCCTTACCGCCAACGAGGACATCGGGTTTCACGTCGACAGCATCGTTTTAATTACACAATACGACAATTAAAGCCCGCGCTCAAACGGCAGATCATTTATTTCACGTCGTTCCGAATTAAGCGCAACTTCTAAAGCCCGTGCCCGGGATAATTTATCAAAGCGCATCACCTTGCAACGTCGAGTGTGCTCGCGCGCAAGCGTATTTTTAAGATCGCGCTCATACATAGCCGCGCGGGGACAAAAATTTGTCGTTGCGCCAAAAACCGAAAGTGAACGTCCTGAGCCCCACTAAAAATACCGTCGATCGTTGCATCTTTATTTGCACGGACCTGCATGCCCCGCGCGCGTCCGCCCCGTTACGCTTCGTTTCGCGTGTCTTTTGGTTCGCATAGGAGGGGCGGTCGCTTCCTCAGGTATTTTTTCGGAATCGTTAAAATCCCCTCCCGCGGCCGGATTTCGCGGGAAAAGCGTCGCCCACCCGCGGTCACCCTGAGAGTTCGACGCCTCGTACATCGCCCACGAAAATATCGCACGCTATCCTTCGCGGTTCGTTTAGTCGCACCAAGGATTCGGTGTAGAATTAGTTTAAATTAATTTAAAGTTGATTTTCGTTCCAAAAAATTCACGATGCAACGACATCGCGATGCTATAGTGTATATGGTATAGCGATACACTTTTTTTTTCTCAGGCAAAGAGCTACAGTAGAACTGTCTAATTCCATGGCGTTTTTTTCGTCGCACGTGAACTTGTGGCCCATGTGGGTAAAATACTTTCTGGAAGATTATCCTCCAACCTACAAAAAAATTCCATACCAGCATAGCCGAAAAGTTGCCGGGATGGGAGATAAGCAGCCGCGAAAGCGAGCGCCTCCGTAAGCGAGAAGGCCCCTCCTCTGCGTCGCGAAATAGCCCCATCGCGTCGCCCGTCGTCGCCGCCGTCGCCACGGCACGTGTCTTTAATCGCGAACAGGGTTTTGACGTACGTGCGAAAATCTCGAGGCCGCATCGGGTCGTTGCTCATTTTCTTCCGGGGTGGGGCGGAGGGAGAACCCCGCGCGTCGTTATAATGATTTACGTCGCGTAGCGCGAAACGTTGTGTTTGGACTTATCGTATAAAGCGCCTCCCACTTTCGTCCGATTTCAAGAAAGTTGCCAAGGAGCGCCCGTAAACGTGAGAGGACCGGATAGGAGGGAAACCGCGGGCATGGCACCGCAGAGCGTACGCGCTTTATCGTAATTATCGCGAGGGAAAAAAAATATCTGCATCCTGGCCGCACTTAGCGCGCGCGATGCACTCGCGTGTTCGCGCGGAGCCGCAGAGAAAAAGCGAGGCGAAAGATAAGAGGAAGATCGAGAAATCACTTTTTCTCCAGCTCACATCCGGCTGGCAACAATGTTCGGCGATACTTCCGGGCTCCTGTGCGTGACGGGCTCTGCGTGTGCCGCGAACGACAAAGTATCCCATATAAACCGGTAAATACGAGCGCGCGCGAGCATTGCTGGTCTCCGCACAGAAGTATGCATAATAATCCCATCCTTCTATGTTAGTCCCATGTTTCCTCCCGCCGTTAGCCGCGATGGATATACGGGCCTCGGGTATATCCTACGACGATCCTCGCCGTTTCGCAACGAGATAGGAGTAGGTACCTCTCACGCACAATGCGTTTTACGCGTTGCACAATGCATAAATGGCCGAGTGCAACGCGCGCGCGCGCGCCCGGTGAGCATTGGACCAAGTCCGGGTCGTGAATCAAGGATTAATGCTCGCAACGTGGAGGGAGGACCGCGAAGAGGAACGAACACGAGTCGGAGTGGAGAAGAATAGGTCGTTCGCTATATTAATTAGTTGCCGCAATAGGTCATATCGTGCCACGTTATTGTTCGACAGCGGGATAAACGGTTAAGAAGGTGAAACCGGCAGGTTTGAAGAAGAGTACGACCGCGTTTCCACAGCTGCATTACGACCATCCGTACCTACTTTCCGTCGAGCGAGTGCACCGGGTATTGCGGCGCGGCGCGGGCGATATACGCGGAGGAATTCGCCTCGCAAGACTTCCAGCTCTTGTCTATACGTCTATCTGTGACTCGTCGCTTCGTACGTCAGCACCGAAAGAAGTGGATCTCCCTGGCGAGGATACACTAAGGGAAAAGGTATAGTTGAATACGAACTTATAATAGAAAAATTTATTCCAGATAAACAAGAATTTATTCACATGGGAAAAAAGTCTATTTGAATTATATAAATCGAGTACGAAGCTCGTAGATCATTTATTTAATTCAAATAGACTTTCGCTCAATGTGAATAAATTTCTATTCATTTCGAATACATTTTTCTATCAGATTCGTATTCAACTAAACTTTTTTCTTGGGTGTATCAAGCTTGCAGAGACGATTGATCTATTCGTGCATGAGACTATTATGCAATTAAATTTCTTCGTGCGGTATATGCTACTTATACACTGAAAGATCTCTTGGTTGTGCTAACAAAATATTTCGAATGAATACGAGCCAGAGCAAAACGTTTTTCTTGGAATCGCAAAATTCTTTGGTTGATTTCACGAAAACTTTGATGGCAGAGCTAAACATTTGGATAATCCAACCGATATTTTTTAGGCTATCAAATTGACTCGACAAAATTATTTTGTTGGCTAATTTTTTTTTTTCAGTGTATGCAAAATTAGTACAATCAATTAAATTACAGTTGATTCGTACGATGAAAAATCACGTGAATTCAAAAATACAAATTCAAATTCTCTCGCGTCGACGACCGGAAATATTCCGCGTGCGTGAGCACAGCCCCGTACCTATCCGACCTAGCCTATCAACGTGACACCAGAGCGCACGCGCTTAGACGCACCGGGTAACTGGGATTGATTAGAAATTAATGAACACGCTCCATCGGAGTTAATTCAACGGCATCGCGGAGTTTCACAATTAAGCGTATCTCCGAACGGATGGATGCCGTAATTTTGATAAATCGACGGCGAGGTATCTCTCCTCGAGAGCGATCTCCGAGAGGCGGACTCCGACTAACGCGCGCGCTCGCTCGTCGGGGGACGAGGGTGAGACACCTCGCTCCTTCGGGAGCTGGGCAGAAAACTGGGGGGTGAGAGAAGGAAGCTAAACGACTAAAGCTCTCGCGCGATCGCGTCTTGCACTTTCGGATACACGATTCGACTCTGTGAAAATTCCCACCCCTTCCTCCCGTCGACGAGAATTGGCCGTTGAGAGAAAAAGAAGAAGAAGCGTTTATTCGCGAAGAGAGAGAAAGAGCGAGAGAGTCGACGCCGCACGCCAACGCGCGGTGGCGTACGCGGCTCGTCCTGAAATCGCACACGGGGTGTACCCACGGGCCTCGCGTGTGCGAACTTCGGACGCGCGGCTAAGCGACGCACGCCGGTACTCGCGGCTCTCGGTATCTAATCGAAGTGTGGGTGTCTCGTGTCGCAATATATTGCCTCCGCAGTTATGCCTTGCTGGCCCAACTAGTTTCGCGGGGAAAAATCGCGTCTCTTAGTCACACACAGCTTGCGACACCGCGCCTCGTGGCGTCCTGCATGAGCGAGCCCAAGTCCGGGGCTCAGCTTGTGCGACCCACTTACCGCGCCGAAGCAAGTCGGATTCGCGCGGCGCGGCGCGGCGGTGGAGCCGCGCGGATACGTCGGCGTTCGCGCGCGCGGCCATTGTCAATTTAACGCAATCGTCGGAAAGCCGAGACGATAAGGGAGCGTTCACCCCTCTTGCGTTGCGCGGTCGCTGCGCGGCTTTATCGTACCGATGTTGCGAAGTTGTTTTTTATCTTCTAACCTTGATTATCGAGCGCATGCAGTAGCCTGGCGGTACCACGGATGCACCTACGATTCCTTTTTCCCTTTTCCTTTCAAAAATACTCCCCTCCATCACATCCTCCCTTGCGAAATGGGGGGGCTATCCCCGGGGATTTTCTAGAGGTGCTTTCTTTTATCGCGCTTGCAAGACGAATGACGCAATTACGATCGAGATGTACGGAGAAAGCAGCATGCAACGTATATATATATATGGATTGGTGTCGTTATCGGGGCGGTTGAGTTGCCGCAACAGCATATGGTTCGTGTACCATTGAGTACCTACATAAATATGCGGGTTTATGCGCACTCATACCGCGGCGTTCTACATGCGGCGCGTTCCTGCGCTAATCGTGAAGAGCGACGAAAAATATCGCTGTGAGTGGTGCTCGGAGATTCGCCTCGTTCTCTCCGACTGCGATTATCTCGTTATCCGTGAACTTTATCGTCACATTGGTATAGAGCTTTTTTGTAGATCGAAGTACAGTCTACAAAAAAGTATTATACCAATTCAGGCCAAAAGTTCACGGGTAACGAGATACGCGGATCAAAAGTGACATTGCTACTTGACGTTACTCCGCGATGCTACAGATATAATGATCAACTTCTTTAAGCTCGATCCCGGTCAACGAGCGATTAATTCCCAATCCCCTCTGATCGTTTCTCCATTTATACCATCTTATTTCGACTAACGATCCGTTTCCGCTTGACGCTTACCAGAAAAATACGCGAAAGAAGCGGCGTTTTCAACCGTACATATTCGCTCCGCGCGTGTCACCCTCCCGACAGACGCCCGCGGGGATGAAATCGCGCGTCCCGGAAACGTCGGTCGAATCGTCTTCAAAGCGCCGCGACTCGGAAAAGCTCCGCGGGGGGCAATTCCGTTTCCACCGGAAATTTCATTACCGCGCGGGCGGAGTGGAACGTTTCGCCGCGGAATACTTTTCGCGAGATAACACGTCGTCGCCTCGGAATGCCTCCATCGGCGTTACATAGGTGCAGCGGTGTACGAACGCGCCTCAGAGCCCGTGGTTGAGTATTGTAAAACGAAGGTTCATCGTTCCGATCTCTTTCCCTGTCGTAACGCGTCCTATCATCCCGCTTTCCCGCGGCTGCTATCAATCACGGCCCCGCGTGCCTACGCGTATACACACACGCGGTAAGCGATTCCCTCGGCGTGCTCTCATTGCTACGCGATTAATAATCGTTTGCGCGCGCGCGAGAAAGTAACGTAAATACACTCCGATAGCGTCAATTTACAGTAACCGGCTGCCCCGATACCGATTCAGCGCTATTTACGCAACGGCGCGTTGCATTCGAATGTCGCCGAGCGCGGCGCGGCGTGGCGACCTGCAGATGAAACGAAATACGAGCGCGCGTTCTTATTGTTTTTCTCCGCGAGGTCGTCGCGTTGCACCGCGAGCATTCGGGGAGTCGCGATTCGGTGCCGCGCGCTGCTCCCGATTTTTTTCCCATTCGAATATTCCCCTCCGGGATTGAACGGGAGGGTAAATTTGTCAGCGAGTGTATACTGAGGGAAGAGATCTAATTGAATACGAAACTGATGGAAAAATTTATTTCAGATAAATAGGAATTTATTAACATCAAATAAAAGTCTATTTGAATTAGATAAATGTTTTGGATATCCTTTTAATCGAGTACGAACCTAGTAGAACATCTATCAAATTCAAATAGACTTTTGTTCGATGTAAATAAATTGCTATTCGTCTGAAATCAATTTTTCTGTTAGGTTCGTATTCGATTAGACTTTTTTTCTCTGGGTGTACCGGGTTGTCTGCTAGCAGTAACTTTGGTATTTTCCGATTTCATTACCGTTACATGATGGTTATGAGTAGGTTCGGAAAAATTTCTGGCTTATTTACGTATGAAAGGCATTCACTTCATGTGATTTTCGTTTTAAATATGCACTGAGAAAAAAATTTACTTGACCGTTACAAACGTATTTTCGAATAGTCCTGAGAGCACATTTCTTCAATTAGAATGGATATCGATTGGACGAATATAAATATTGTTGATTTAATTGAATATTATTTGGATCACATCGATATTCATTCGAATCGAATAAATGTGCTCTTAGGACTATCCAAAAGCACGTTTATTTCGATCAAGAAAATTTTGTTCTCAGTGCGGCGAAAGTAGTCAAGAAAATTCTAGAGTGACCTTATGTAGAGTTCCAAATTCACCACGACGTCGTCGCGTTGCACCGCGAGTATTCGGGGAGCCGCGATTCACTATCGCCCGCTGCTCCGGTATAACCGTCGATTTTTTCCCATTCGAATATTCCTCTCCGGGATTCAAGAGAGGTATGTACCTACTCGCGGTCGCGCGGCTTCGTTTCAATTTCCTTTCGGCGGCGAATTTTTTCGCGACAACCTCGCAACGCGCCGGAGAACAATACCGACTGGAGCGCGCAGCGTCATCGAAGTTAAGTACCTGCCGCACGCGCGTCGATCGCCTCTTTAAATGAATTTTTCGACGCCGCCACGCCCTCGACCCGCGTCGATATATTTCGGTCGCGAGAGATTTCGCCCGGGACCAAAAAAAAAAGCCCGAGAAACGTGGAGGAAGCGAGGCCGCATCGAAGCGACGCCCGTCGAAAGAGGCCGCGCCGCGCGCGCGAGCAGCGCGAATCGCATCCTGCCCCGCCGCGTTCAAGGTCCGCGCGGCGCGAAAACCGGAGTTGGTTAAATCGGTGCTTACATATCTCTCGCCGGCAGTGGCACATTTTTGGCACGCTTCCCCGCGACTATAGGTACATCTGCGGTCCCCGAATTCGAGCGTCTCCTTTTTGGACGGGACGTATTTAGTCCGGGAGCCTTGCGCGCGCGTGTAGTGCGCGTAGGTACACCGTTCCAGATTTTTGCGGCGGTAACAGTGGTTCATGTGGAGGCTGTGCCATTTAAGAAGTCCTTGGAGCCAGTTTTCCTCCAATTGCAAGAGTTCGACACAGTTTTTCATTTTCCGACGATTAATTTTTACGGAAAATTATCATTAAATTGGACAATTTTTTGACTACTTTCTCTGCAATTATTATTTTCTCTCAGGTATTGAAATACTTTTTTTTCCGAAATCTACGCGTGTCGTACTATGTTTCCGAAACTATTATAGAATCGGCTGAGGGTAAGACTCGAAATAATGAAATTGTTGTACAACAATATGGCCGACGTTATATGCCGGATTTTTTTGCTAGCAGTAATTTTATTACTTTCTGATTTCGTTACCGTACGATGGGTGATTATGAGTTTCGATTGGAAATAATTATGGCTCATTTATGTATGAAAAGAGCATTTACTTCATGATTTTCGTTTCAATTATGGCGAAAGTAGTCAGGAAAATTCTAGTGACCCTATGTACAGTTTCAAATTCACTACGAGGGGGTCGTGATGTGACGAGATGCGTTTACAGAGAAAAAGAATCAGTTGGATCTACTAAGAATTAATTGTAGGGTCGCAAGTAATTATTTATTTACATCAATTAGATCTTTTTTCATATTAATTAAATATTCTTTCCTTGCAATCATATATTACTCCACGTGATTGTAAGGAAGAGTTATCAAATTGATGTATTAACAAATTTCATTGATATCAGTAAATAATGACCTGCGACCCCGTAAGTAATTTTCAGTAGATTCAACTATAATAATTCCGTTTCTCTGCGTCCACATAGGAGAAGCTCATCTCGATACGAAGCTGCGAGAAGATTGAAGTCCATCGCGCTTCTGCGAATCCTGTGTGACGCTACCACCTCAAGGCTTAATTCGATCAAATTCACTTTAGTTTCATGGAAATCGATTTTCTCGCGGCCTCGAACCGAAATAAATCACTCGCCCGAATCGCTCCACCCCGCGGCAATCCGTGCACGAGACGAAGCAGTCGCGTCGTCGAGGAAGGGCTCCCCGAACGCGAGGCTGCAGAGTGGCCTCCTGCAGGTATCGGAGTCTCGAGGGACGATAAATGAGAAACCGCGCCTAGCGAGTTTTACGGCCGCGCCGCGGACCTAAACCGGATGCGTTCGATCGAACGTCCGCATAAGGACGGTGAATTTCGTTGGGTCCCGCTTTGCTTTCTGGGAAATGGTCGGATAAATATTCAATGAAGTGCATATAGGTACACGCGGCGGCCCTCCCGGTCGGACGAATGAAGACGACCGTGGATGTACCAGTGCGAGTCTCTCGCGCGTGAGCGTTCTCTCCCAGTTCGGCACAGAAGACGGCTGCCGGTTTATATACGTACCCTCTACCTACCTCATTAGGCGTCAACAATGGCATAACAAATCATCGAGATTACCATCTCATCTCCCTTCTTCCCTGCAGTAGACCGACCGAGCGACCAACCGAGCGACCGACCGGCTGAGTAATGCGTTTATAATTATTTTAAATCACATTTTTTCCGTCCCCTTCCCATTCCATTTCCTTCAAGGTTTCGCCGAGCGACGCTGCGCGCCCCTTACCTACCGTAAAACCATTTCGCCGCCGGTTTTACGAGCCCCGCAACTGTAAACCGTCTCGTCGAATCGTCCCGGACTGCTGTAGATCGCGCGAGCACCTCGAATTTCGCGGAGATCGGTAAAGATCGGTAACGATGCGGCTCGCCGACGACCTGTCGCAACACCCGACGCGCGCTCGTTTTCGATGACCCGGCGAAGTCGGGGCCGCGCGCGAGCGACGGCCGGTCTCGTTCCCGATCGACAATCGACAATCGCTCGCTCTCGTGGGTAGGCGACACGTTATTTTACGCAACGACCGGCGCTCGCAACCCACGCGTCGCTCGAGGATCGGTTGACACCAGACGCGACGCGATTTTTTCTCCCCGCAAATTGCCCGCCGCCGTGCACGCCTCGGGGTTCGTGTCCTCGCGACGATATCTCGTCGCGATGCAAATGACTGTTGAATTTCTCGCCGCCGCGGGCTGGCGCGCGACGACGACGTCGGAGGGCCGCGCGTCGCGGTGGAAACGTACGGTTTAATTGCACGCCGGGCATATAAACACTTCCGTGGATTGTGGTGCGCCGGCGACGCGAGCGAAGATTACGGGAATAGATTGAGGGAGGAAAATTGAGTTTTTTCGAGCGAATCGGACTGTGACTGCACCCGAGCGGTTCGGGCTTATCGACTGTGGGCTTCGATCGACGTCGCGCCGAGAGGAACGTGTTCTCCATACCCTACATTATTCGTTCCGCGAGATCTCCTCTGCGATATCTTCGCGAAGCAAAAATCGTGTATTCTCGTCGGAAAAATATCACCGATCGGGGTCGAAGATACGGCGTTCGCCAAGTGACGCGTCGGAAGGATCAAATTGGCGGAGTGTTTAGGTCCGAGCGGACGCGGCCGCTCCATATTCGAAATGCCGCGGACGGGTTTTGCGGGATCCCGCAAAAACCCGTTGATTGGAATCTAGACGGACATGCGGAGGTCTACCTGGAACCCGTCGCAAGCGGTTTTCTTTGAGGTTTTCTGCCGGCCGCTGACAACACCCGAAACGCTTTGATTCCCACCGAATGAACGCCAGTGGCCTTGGCAATAAATTATAGAATATTTATTGGTCGTGCTTTTCGATCGATTATGTTCGGGTCCCGACTCGAGCTCGCCACGACGATGGAGACGATGACGAAGGTCGGTGGGAAAGTACGACGGTGATCGAATTCGCGATCGCGAGTCCGATCGGTTGGACATTCGGGGGGAATTCGATTCACTGATAAAAAGAATGTAAGTTCAATCAACCGAGTGTTATTGGTTGACACTGTCTTCTGGTTGACCAGTGTGATATCTCAATTGAATTAGTGAAGCGATAATTAACTCAATCGTACTCACTCAGTATGCGTCGCGTCAGCTGATATCTTACATATCCTTTGAAATATCGATCTAATAACAGTGTTTTTTTTAATCGACGCAAACAAATATATAAGGGAGTGGTCTGGTTATTGATTGTAAGGATTTTGGTTTTTGACAAAATTTCTTTCCACGTTTTCCTACATTTCGCAAGATATTTGGAATCGAATTCACGACCACCCTGTTCCACGAAATGTTTTGTGCTAATTTCGAAAATAACAGATATATTAAGGAGATCTCGAAGGAACACCGAAATATCATGGATTTCACGCTGGGAAATAATTTTTGTCGACATGAAATCGCTGATATCTTACATTTTCTCTGAAGAGTCGTCGATAAATCCATGCCTTTTGGAATCGGCAATTTCTTTAACGCGAATAAACTGTACCCCATCTTTATAATAAGTAGGTTTCGGCATCAGAGGCTCGTTGTCAGCTGATATCTTACATATCCCTTAAAATATCGGTCTGATAAACAGTGCTTTTCGCAATAGACGCAAAAAGAATACGTAAGATAGGGTAGTCTGGTTATCAGTGGCATAGATTTCGAATTTTGGCAAACTGCTAAGGAGCATCATGTTTTACAATTTTTTGCGAAAATTGAAATATTTGGAATCGAATTCAGGACCATCCTATTCGATGTATTCTTTGTCCTAATTTCAAAAATAACAAATTCATCAAGAAACTCTCGAAGCAGCACCGAGATACCATCTATTTCAAGAAAGGAAAATAATTTCCTTCGACATATAATCATTGATATAATATATTTCCTTCGAAAAGTCGTCAATAAACCCGTGCCTTGTGTGGAATCTTCAATTTCTTTACCGCGACTAAACTTTAGCCAGTCCTTATAATAAGTAGGTCTCGTCATCGGAGGCTCGAGACCAAAGAACAGCCGCGGGTCCTCGACTGCAGAAGGCACAAGAGCGCAAACACTGCGTTTCGACGCGCTCTCCAAGACAAACCGAAGACCGCGAAAGGCGAGGCCGGGCGATTCGGCGGAGCAGAGAATTCTCAGGATCGGGACGCAGCGTACCGGGATCCCCTTATCGTCACAAGAAAACGCCGCCTTCTCACGCTTTCGTGTCAGTTGCGAGTGTTCCACCCCGCGATAGATCGAAATATCATCGACATTCCGTGCCTCGCGAATATAGAGCGAAGCGTATAGAGGAGAGCAGTGAACGTCTCCTCCCCTCCCTCCACTCCCCTGCGATTCTACGTAGTAGCACTGTTCGTCGACCTTCGCTAACGTTAAATATGCACGTCACTGGGAATAACATCCACGCGGAGCGAATTCGGGGGAGAAACCGAGCTCGCGGGGTCCGGCACGATCGGAGCAGCGCCGCTAAATAAAAGATCGACCGCGCGGGCGGATCGAAACGCATTTGCGATCGGCGTCCGATCAAAGCGTCGTCGAAACTTTCGTGTTTGCCGGGGATGCACGCAAATAGAGTGTCGCGCGGGGTAGGAGGGTGGAACGCGATAGGGTCAAAGCCACGATCGCCGTTTCTCCCGCGCGAGTTATAACCGAAACTCGCGCGCGCGCGCGCGATACGGTGAAAAACTCCATTTCCTGTCTGCGCGCTTCGCGATATATTTCGCAGTCCGGTGACCACGCGGCGTTTCGATCGCGCGAGAGCGGTATGCTTTACATGCGTGGCAGGAGATCGAGTAAATAAGCATCCTGTCGTTACGGGTGCAAATGTACGCGTACGCTATTCCGCGATAATGTACCGTCCGAGAGACCGCTATCTATCTACCACGCGTGGCATTTGCTGCGTCGCTATAGCGCGCCGGATCAGCTGTGCAGCCTGACTTTCGTCCTGGCGGAGAAGGAGACGCGTTTTGTTATGTACCAGCAACCGCCCGCGACTTTGTTCGCTGCCTGAGCAAAAGACACTTTAGTCGAAATAATGTCGCTCGCTATATTTATAAATGACGTAACTTTTTTGTTAAAATGCCATAAACGTCTATCGGAAATGAAGAAATAATGAGGTTTTATCGTTATTTTGTCATTTTTGAAAGACGTTTCATGTCATTTTGACAAAAAAAATATGACGTAATTTAACTAGTGACATTATTTTGACTAAAGTTGGTTGCTTGGGTAGGTATATGCTATTGCGAACTTTATTGTAGATCTATTCGTGTTCTACAATTCGCTCATACATAACTTTTACACACCTTTTACCGTACGGGAAAAAATAATTTGTCAGTGTAACATTATTCAAGTCACCGTAAAGAATATTTGAGTTAAAATAGTGACAACAGATCGATTTGTTATCATAACAAATTGATTAATTATGGTAGCGAAAAAAAAATAAAGAAAAGCAATGGATTGAAGTAACCAAGGAAACCTGTCAAATATTTTCATCCCAACGGGGCAAACTGTTTTTGTTACCGTAACAAAAAATGTTGCTAAAATAACTGATTTCGATATTGTTACCAAGACAAAATTAGTTTTTTCCGTGAGTAGAGGCAGTATTTTCCAAAAACTCGTCCGTTTGTCCGTTCTTACGATGACCTACGTCACCAAAATCCCTTTTGTCAAAATCTCATGCAACGGCCTATTTTCAATCAGAAAGTTCAGGCTCTTTAGCAGCGAGATTTTTAATCGGATCGGTAATTCTAGAAATTACCCCCGACGATCAAACAAACTCATAAAGTTTTCCCCTTCATTATATCAGTTCTACAGATTAGTGTAGATATAGATGTACGTAGCAGCCAGAAGACGCACGAGTTATTTTAATCGTTAGTATCGGTAACTCCGCGTAGACGTCTATTATCGCGCACTGTGTACGTAATAGACATCGATAATAGCGCCGTAATTGGTACGGCTAGTGCGGTTAGTATAAAGTAACGGGCGTCCCGAAGACGAGTTATTATGGGAAGTACGCGTATAGCTATTGATTTTCAAAATCACCGGTGCATCTTCCGACCGCTATAAATATTCGATTGAACGCCCTCGATTTGTCGTCCCGACGCACGACTCCGGGACGCGAATTAACAGAGCCATTTGTCATCTCCCATTTCTAATTCCTTCCACCTTACATATAACCGTCCGCTCCCCGTATACAGCGTCCCTCCGGCACTCGCCTTCCGCCGCGACGCCTTGCACTTAATTCGCGAGGCACTTACGCGCGGGGGAATGTTAATTTGCACGTTGAACATCCATCCACGGTACGAGCAGCGGCTTTTAACTCTCCCCGGACTCGGGCGCGCGCGTGGCGTGCAGAAAAGGATCGGCCGCGGAAAGAGAGCATCGGCGCGCGGCTCTTATGGCAGTGAGGAGCGTCTTAGGGGACGCAGGACCTTATACGCGTCTAATCTTGGAACGGTTATGGTCGGGGGGGTGAACGATATAACGATACCCCCGTTTCGGTGGGACTGATCGTTCAAGGATTCCCCCCCCCCCCCCGTTTTAGGAACAATATTCTCGTAGGCTGTCGTTCGATGGAAATGAAACGAGGAATTAGAATTAAAAAAGTAGTCAATTCGTCGCATTCCAGTCCATTCCATATTTGCATATCAATATTATAAATGTAAACGTGAGTTTGTCTGTATGTTTATGACTTCTTCACGATTAAACTACCGAACCGATTTTTATGAAATTCGGCAGAGTGGTAGCTTGAAACCTGGAGACGAGCATAGAGAATGTGACGTCATCATAAATTCAATATGGTGAACGTTCTGAGATGACGGCATTCAATGGAACCTAGCGGGCGACATTAGTGGCGCGCGGTTGGGAGGGGAGAGAGGTGGGAAGGTGGAGGTCGAAGATGCACATCCCTAATTGATATATCCATGAATTATAAAACAAATATAATTCAAATTCTTCGCGGGTCACAGCTAGTTTGCAATAAATTAAAGTCCTCATCTCCTATTTTTTATTTATTCTATCGTGCAACGAACCCCATACGACAAAATTGTCTGATCGTATTTTCGATCCTTCGAATCCTCAAAGACGAACGAAGGAAAAAAACGCAGATGAGGCGAGGAAACTTGATACACCGATAAATAGATAGTATCGATCGTGCTTAAGGTTTGCATATCGAAGGAGAAAGGAGGAGGGGGAGGGCGGTCGAAGGAGGTGTGCTAGAAGTGGCGAGTTTCTAAAGCAGCCGCGGTACCGCCGACTTACATAAGCCTCGTAATGGTTTCATTACGTACGTGTGATAAGGCTGCATTAGCCGTTGGCTTGGAAATACAGTTTCTCAGGGAAGTGCCAGGCG
Organism: Xiphydria camelus; assembly: GCA_963678675.1. Lineage (NCBI taxonomy): Eukaryota > Metazoa > Arthropoda > Insecta > Hymenoptera > Xiphydriidae > Xiphydria > Xiphydria camelus. Next base: position 5,222,545 of record OY783199.1, read on the forward strand.
CTTAGAGAGCCGAGAGAGCGAGGGTGAGGGGGCGAGAGGAGGGGGAAAACTGGATAGACGTTATTTAGCAATTATAAGCATGTGTTAACGCTACGCCCTCGCCCTCCTACCGCCCCGCGTCGGGCGCGGTAAATTAAAGTTTGCACATTTCGCCGCGGGGAGAAAATCGTATTAAATGAGCCGCGTGTGTCGGCCGCATCGGCACGTATGGCTTTAGATATATGTATCACGTGTGGCTGGGCAAGTGTGGCGCATTGCGGCGGGGTTTAACGCGACATTTTCAGAGGGTTGCATAGATATTTGTCATACGCAGGGTTTACTTACGAAATGTCCGTACGTACGTTTGCGTACCTTGGATTCCACGTAGCGACGGCTCCGCATGCGGAGGCTATAGGCATCCTCTCGAAAGTTGAAGACTGCACTGAGAAAAAAAATGGTACCTATATATTCGATTAAATCGGTGTTTACGGGGGGGGGGGGGGGGGGGAATGCAGAACTATTTGCTTCGACTAATAAATTTGGCTAGAGCGATTAAGGGCTATTTGAAGGGAACAAGCTGCGGTCCATTTAAGTCAACTATTAGTCCAAGTAATTATATCTGTACTCCCCCATCCGTAACCATCGATTTAATCAAATCTACTGCATTTCTTTCTCAGTGTGGGAAGTCTCAATAGAATTGCGTTACACGCGGGAAGCTCTGCAACAAAAATGACGATACCAAAGATTGAAAACAAAGAAACTTTATCCTTGGTGTGCGATGTGTTATCGTCGTGCGACGAATAAATAGGGGGAAAAAAGAAATTGATTCTATTGCCTATCTTATTTTTTTTACACCTCCAACGCGAGAGTTTCCCGACCACCGAATACCGCGTACGATATACCGCAATCTGATGACAGACGAAGGAAAAAGGGAGGAAGAAGAGAAACCGGCGCAACTCCGATTCGATTTGCCTTTCGACCGTGAAGTAATAAACCAGCGTACGTCGCCTTCCGGCGAGCGCGGCGCGTCTTTCGCAATCGCCTCGATCGACCAACGCGCGCGAGTGCCCATCGACGCGTGCACACGTGCTTTCGGTTTCGAGGTCGCACGCCCCGGCGCTCCAACGTCCCGCGGTTCTCGGCTGCTCCGGGGCACTCGGGCACGCGATATAAATTAGATATAGAGGGACGAAATGATCGTTACAAAAGTGCCTTCGAGATTTAGATCGGCGATCTCCGGGGACCGCGGGGACGTGGGTCGAATACACGCTGAGCGCGCGAGCATACGACGATAGAATCTCGGGCGCCAGGGATCCGCCTACTGGCCCACCGGGTATATCGGGCCGATCCGCTGCCGATAATTCTCTCGCTCGCCGCCTATAACGAAACCTCAAAACATCCCCTTTACAGCGACGCGACGACTGGAAAGTTACGGTATTCGAACTACGCCTCGCCTATTATACCTCTCCTTCCCCTCCCATCGTCCATCCTCAAATCGGGAAGAACTACATCAACGCCGAGAAAGAAATCTGTCCCAGTCGCGGCGTCTGGTAAAAATCTGAGAGTATAATAAGCCCCGATTTTTCCAGTTTCCCATATTGAGCAAAAAAATGTGCACGGAGAAAAAAGATTAGTAATTTTAATTTGAATCCCAGTAACAGGGCTCCTCGAGGTGAAACATTGCATTGTTTAATAGACAGCGTATTTTTTACAGTTCATTGCAATATAAATCCGTAAATACCCAACGCATATTAACGGGAGAGCGGTACATTTTACCGTACAGTCTGATTTTTATACTAATACGAACTGTAAAAAGTAGGCTGTGGTTTATTAAAAACTTCAATGCTTCACCTCGAGAAGCCCTGTTACTGGAATAATTGTAAACATTCATGGGTCTTACCATGATTCTTGACTAATCCTTTTTCTCCATGCGGTAATTAGTCTAAAGTAGCGGTTATAACGAAATTATTTAATTCGAGTAACTAAATCGACGTTTTCCCACCTGTGACCGCCAATTTAGTCAAATCTACTGTTCTTTTTGGCTGTGCAGTATTCTCCGACCATTAGAAACCGTGACAATACATTCGTCCAAATACAGTGCAAGGCGTGAGCTTTGGAAGCAATCCTGACGATTTTCGGTTACTTATCCGTCCGCGCGAGCAATTTCGAAACGAGGAAAAATGAAATTTCGGAAATTATAGAGAGCAGACTTTGATGATTACTGTACGTGACCACGTGGGTAATCGATACCAAAATGTAGGGATCCGTGAAAGCGGATTAGCATGTACGCGATGCCCTTTGATTGACACGGGTTCTCTTTGAGCCGTAATCACCGTCGCTCGATTTCCATAGATACACGCATATACCTACACGCGTACTCGCGAGGGGCCTCACCCGTCGAAAACACAGCGCGCGATGCGTTTCTGCGTGGCCACGGTCCTCATTACTCCGAATTGTTTACTTATTTATTTATACGGACAGAGAGATCGCCGAAGCATGCAATGCCGCGCGCTGAATGTATATGCGTGCGCGGAGAGTGAAAATTGCCTTTGAGCGGAAACGCGTCGAAGGTCTCTCCGCGCGGGGAAGGCGAAAGAGGAACGCGCGAGCGCGGTTGCCTCGCGAGAAACCTCGCCGGGAAGGCTCCCCGAGAGCCTCGCTCTCGCGTGCGCGCGGGGTCGATTGAGATTGGATCGAATGATCGATGCGATCGGAGGTCGCGAAGGTGGAAAAATAAGTTGGGCGATGAAAAAGAAATTTTTCGACGCCGGGGTAAGACTCCTCGGACACATGCGAATTAATAATTAAGCGAGGTTACACCGAGAAAAATAAATCGGATAAGACGACAAAACGCATCTGGTTAAACGAATTTAGTTATTCTAACGAAAATACTTGTAAGTTGAATCGAATATTTAGTTATTCTAACTACGTGTTACGTTACTTTAGTCAGAAAATGACCAGTCAAGCCGAACGGTTTGATTATGGTCTCCAGGATTTTGATTAAATAAACCAGGTTATTTTTCTCACCGTATCGATTTCAGCTCGATTCTAATTAACTCTTTCAGTCACGAATTTTTTTGATCAGGTGAAAAATATTTAATTAGTGGTTTTTGATCACTGGAGGTACTATAAATACCCTTAACTTGAAAAACTGATCTTGTTACGGCCAAGGCGCTACAACGGTTGACCCCTAACGGGTCCTCGAGCAGGTCGAGTACCGTCCCCCCAATTCGGGCGGTTTTCCTTCTAAGAATTCGACCGCCGGATGTGCAACCGGGATTATCTAAGAAATTCAACGTCAGCAGTTTTCCAATTAACACTTAATGACTTAGATCTCGGCACGTTTCCTTAATACTCCTTAACGGTAAGTAGGGGCAATTCGCGGTAATGCCGACTTTTGAATTAACACCGAAACGCAGAGGTACGCCCTCCCCTTCGAACATTCCTACGGGTCGCGTCAGGGTAGAAAACGTAGCCCCCGCCTTGCCGTAGGGTCAGTCGATTCTTGTCGTGCAAAGCCTCTTCTGTCGCTTGCACTCTTGACGCGCGTAGCCTCTTTAGTCGCTCGCGCTCAGTCGATTCTCAATCACCAAACCGAACAGTTCTCTCAGTGCAAAGCCTCTTCTGTCGCTTGCACTCTTGACGCGCGTAGCCTCTTTAGTCGCTCGCGCTCAGTCGATTCGTAATCGCTCAACAGTAACGTTCTCAGTGCAAAGCCTCTTCTGTCGCTTGCACTCTTGACGCGCGTAGCCTCTTTAGTCGCTCGCGCTCAATCGATTCGTAATCGCTCGTACGGAACGTTCACAGTGCAAAGCCTCTTCTGTCGCTTGCACTACTATTCCAATCAGTGCATAGCCTCCTCCGTCGCGTGCATTATTCTCAGTGCTTGGCCTCTTCCGTCGCTCGCACTCCTGACGCGTGTAGCCTCTTCCGTCGCTCGCGCTCAGTATATTTCGGTTTCGTCGTGAACACTACGATTGTTCCACCGCTTGCCATTCGACCTTTAAGCACAAACTTTGTATCTTTATCGCTCGTTAAAATATAGGACTAGCTTGAAATATTCTCACTCTCCTCTCACTCGATACGATCCCTCTTACCACGTCCCTGACGTAACAGATCTTTTTTGCCTTTTGACAAAATGATGACATACAACTTCAAAAAAATAATTTGACAAAATATATAAAATATCCGACATACTTAGTAACCTTATAATATCACTTATAAACTTTCAAAATTTACACAAACCGATGTTTAAAACAGTTTGATGACATAAAAATTTAAGAAAATTCTGACCGTGTGTTTACAGTGCTTCTGAACCCATTGTGGGAGTCGATGTAGAAATTGCTTTCAAGTCTTATCAACTTTTAACAGATGGTGCCAAATGTGATTAACACACTTCAAATGGGATGCTATCAGTTGCCTACATCATGTTTATAGGGCAAAACGCAATCAGTTCCGCATAAACGGAGTTAAGATTCTTATGCCGTCAATTGACGACGCAGTGACCGAAAGGGTTAAGATATCGATTTCGATTAAAGAAACGCAATCCGATGCTCGTTCGCGTCAAAGAATTCTTTTCTCGGTACGCGCTCCTTTCGTAATGCATCGCCGCATTGCCGCGTATGACCAGACAGACGTTTTCTCGTTAATCGACGCGCGCGATGCCCTGTCGCGGGCATCTCGGAACGTCGGCGCGAGACCGAGAGATACGCGCGACTTCGCGAGGAGATAGCGCGTACGGAGGAGGCGCGAGGTGTGCGAGATCGCAACGCGGTGTAGCGTTTCTCGGTGGCGTTGGCCCCGTTCCGGGGACTACGCGCTATCAAAATGTCACCAGCGCCCACACTGACCGTAGTTACCGTCCGATATAATCGGAGGGGGGGCTCATCGGTCGCGCCGTGCCGGGCTCCAGTTGCTGACGCGTCGCTCGAAAGGAGCGCATGCTGCAGCGCGCCGGTGCAGAGGGCGCAGTAGCGCGGCGCAGAGGCGGGACACCTCGGATGACGATATCAGCAGCGATAAAGAGGCGGGGGATTAAAATAACAGTGTTGCTTACCCCGCGTGTGCCTGACGACAGGAAAGCCGCGGCGAAGGAAAGCCGTCAAGGTCTCCTCGCCTGCGGTGCGAATGACCAGCTTGCGGAGAGGGACGCGGAGGGGGAATGGGTAATGTATGGGAGAAGGATCGGACGAGAGAATTTCATTTGCCTCTGCACTGATCGGAAGCTCGCGCCAGATTAAGGACCATACTTGTTTTGGGTCGTAATTTAAATGATTCCAAGGCCCATTTCGTATTGCAACACCGTATAGCTTTCGTGACACGTTAATATTTGTGATTGATTGCTCTCTTTTGACATTTTTTATAGTACGATATTTCGATATATACCGAGGGAAATAATTGCTGGTGACAAAAAGAATGTTTTCTTCGACCAAAAACATGATATAATTTCAGGATCGAGCCTTGGTTTTCTTTGCGAAAGAAAATATTTGTTAGACTCGAGCAATTATTTTTGTGCACAGGAAGAATTTCTCGTTTCAACGAAGATATTCTCGAATCAAGTATATACATATATTCTTCGACCAAGAATCTGTACCTATTGTTAAAAATTTGAAAGATCATATGTTTTTATTTCAAAATATTCTTTTGACACTAACAATTATTTCTCTCAGTATACAGGTCGATGTAGAATCTTTTCTCCCTTTATATAGCGACGTTCGATGAACTCCACTTTAAGGAGAAATTTCACGATAAGTCACTTACATTTTTTTTTTCTGGACGAGTCTCGCCTACGGTGCGTCACGGGGCGGTAGCCGCGGTGCGAGTCTCCGTTAAAGCGCACCGTCTTGCGTTATGGTATCGCAGCGCGGTTACTCGTTTTGTATACAGGTACGGCGGGCAGGACAACGTGTATCGTGATGTATATACTCGGTAGCGGACCGCAACACACGTCGACCATTCCATCTATAGGGGCTAACATGGCACAGATGTCACGACTGAAAGCCATTAACCGTTCGGCTTATCTGCCGAGAGAGGTCACATTCGTGGGGTCACTTCGAAAAGCATATAATATGCCTTCGCGATAGTGCGCCTCGGAGTGAGCTGCAGGTAACGCAGGTGGGGGGTGTCCGCAGGTGGTTGCTGATCGACGTGACGCACGACTCTATTCCTGATCGTCGTCGTCTTCTTCTTCTTCTTCTTCTTCTTTTTCCTCGTTTGGTTTATGATTTTACGAATAGAGATTTCAGGAAAAAATTATCAGAGTCAGGAATCAAACGAATTTGAGAGAAATTGAAATGTAGTAGCCCGAGTAGAAATTTTCATCAAATTCGGATCAGCTTTTGAACAGATTCCGCAAACTACAAATCAGAATTTAATCCACCATTTGCAATCCGAATCGGATCGGAAAATCCTGATTTGATAAGGACATGGCAGGTAGGGTATTCTAATTGAGACTATATCTGATCCAAATCCAATCAGCTTTGGATTGGAATTTCTGACCAGAATGCTATCCGAATCACGAGACGAAAATCTGATCTGGAATTCCAATTGAGATTAGATCTGATCCAAATCTGATCAGCTTTGGATCAGAATTTCTGACCAGAATTAAATCCTAGTGATTTTATCAGATTTTGGTCAGTTATAACCGATTTCAATGTAACAGTTCTATGGATCAGAATCGCATTCAAATCTGATGAAAAATATCGTAATATGGAACCTCGCAGTAAATCTGATCAGTTTCTGATCCATCATCATAAAAGTCTCTGATGGCATTTCTACTTGGGAGAGGAATTCCAATACTTCTTTAATTCCAGCAGGGGAAAAGCTATTATTCAGATAGTAGACTTCGATCACTTTTTCCCTACGCACATCGTTCGTGCAATGTACACTTCGATTCTCACCCCTCGCCAGGCGTCCTGTAATTCTTCCCCGAGCGCGATCTTAGGCGTGACATCTCGGCTGCGCGCGACTCGATATCCGAACGAAGCCGCTTCGTCACCGGAACAGGGGTCTATCGAGTAAACGATCTCTGCTGGTAATGGGTTATACGTGACGGAGGAGGCAATAGTCTTTCACGCCCCTCGCGACGCTTTGCATAATATACACATTGCGTAGCTCTCGGGTGCGAGAAAAAAACACTATTTAACTATAATGAAATCGTGCGTCACCGCCAGAAACCGCGGGGGTTGTCGGTTGCCGCGGGGATGTCGGGTGGCGTTCGCGGAGCGCGGAGAGAGACCGAGAGAGGGAAAGAGAGAGCGGAAGAAAGGGGAGGCAGAGGTAGGAAATATATGAATATGCTGCAGCTGAAGGCACGCGCCGCCTTAATGTGCCGAAACACATTTTTGCCCGGAATTTTTTATGCTACGTTTACGTTTCAACGGCTGCGGAGAATACCGGAGCCCCTGCGTTTCGAATACTTTGCGATGTCGATCGACTGCGTCGAACAGTGGACCGATTTAGATCGAAGGGGAAGCTGGGATTTTGGCTGGGAATGTTTTAATTATTTTTTCCTCACTCATGCCCATTTCGAGGCCTTTTCCAGCCTATTTTTAGCACGTAAGATGGCGTTTTTCCCTCGTGTCACCGACCGGGAGTCCGCAGGCTGTCAAAAGATTGCTTAGTCCGAAGCGAGTCCTTTTTCCAAACTGATAAACGAAACGTGAAATCAGCCGTGTATACTTTTGTTTGTTTTGTTTTGAGAAATGGGCATTCGCGAGGAAAAATAGTATAAGTATGTCATTCGACTGAAATCCTCGGATTTCCGCCTTATGACATAGGATACTATTTTTATACCAGAAACAAAATAATTCAATTAAGGGACAGGTTCAATTTCTCGCGAGAAGAAACTCGGCATGGATGCGATATTATGTGGCTACATCGCTTTTCGTAAATGTTAGCTTTACTTCTCTCTTCCTCTTCTCCTCTCAAGGACGGCATCGAGACGGACAAAAAGTTGTATTCGTAAGAAATCATCCTTTTTTCCCCTTTAGGCGGCGTTTCTCTTCTGCGAAAGCTCATAAGTGGCAAACACTTCAGGTGTCGTGGAGAGCGCAGAAAACGACGAACGAGAGAAATTCGCGACCTTAACATTTTTACCGCGAAGTAACAAGTGGAGTACCTGCGATTCCACGTCCTTCGAGAACGCGACGTGCCTTCTCACCGTCGGTAATTTTTTAGTATCAACGGGGATGCCTGGAGTGTCCAACTGGATGTTAATCTCTGCGGGACAGCTCGTTCTTCTCGTGGATGGGACGAGGAAACGAGGATGGATATCGCGTCCCCTCGTATCCATTTACCCGAAATAGTCCAGGACCCCGTGGTCCGCGATATTTCAAAATAGGCAAATTTTGGGAACGGGGGAAATCATAAACTTTTTTAAATTAATAGATATACCTACACTGAGAAAAATAATTTGATCATTTCAACCAAAATCCTGAAGACGATGATCAAACTGTTTGGTGAAATATGGATTTTCTATCATCCGTTTGGTCAAATTGATCACTTTTTGGTTCGAATAACTAAACGTTTGGTTGAAATAACTAAACATTCGGTTGGAATACCTAGATATCTAGTTCAACTGATTAGTATTTTGGTTAGAATAACTAAACGTGTTCAGCCAGATGTGTTTTGTCATTTTCACTTAATTAATTTTCTCAGTGCGTATAAGGTGGGTATTCGTGTGAGAGTATTACTCTCGAGAACCCAGAATTTTCGCACCCACGGATACGAAAACTCGTTCGTTCTCAAAAATAAAACTCTCGCGTGAACACCGAGCGCAATCCTCGACGCGTGTGCTTGGAAGATCAACAAAAACCTCTTTCCCTCCGCCAACCGACGTCCACTTGGATACGTACTTTTTCAAAAGTAACGCGCAGGAACGAAGCCACTCCAGGACCGAAATAATCCAGGATCTCAACATCCACGCGACATTCGAACGTAATATACTTACACGCGTGTGTCACCCAATTTACCAATCCGAAAAACGCTCGACGACCCGAGGAGCCCGCGGATCCTTCATCCCTCCGTCAGCCGCGGTAGATCCAGGGGCAGGTACCTACCCCGCTGGACGTCCATCCCGACGCGTCGCTCCTGATTCCCGCAATCCCGAGTCACCTCCCTCGTCCAGCGGCGCAAGAGGGGCGCGGAGAAATGAAGAGATATATCTCCGCTCTCTCTCCCGCCTCGATCTACCCTAAACGACTAGGCACTTCTTCGAGGTCTCGATCGGGGATAGAAGGGGCCGCGGACAACGTCACAACAATACATCTCTTTAGCGACGACACAATAAATCAAAATAAACTCGGCGGAGGGAGAGAAAACAGGTTGGCTGCACCGCGGGAGGCTGCAGTCGCTCGCCCTGGCCCTGGAGGAGGGTTCTCTCGTCGGTGTGCGCGCGCTGCGGCTGTGTCGGACTGTTTACAGCCCGAGCTCGGCTGGGAGACTTTACCTGTGTTCGTGTACCTGCTCCGTCGTGAACCTGGACCAGTCCGACGCCGAGTCCCAGCAAGCCCTTTAATCTCGACTCTCTCGCTTCGCGCTCTCCGCGTCCTTACACGGTGACCGCGAAGTGCGCGCCCGCTCGCTCCTTCGCGGAGGACCACGGCGCGCGGAAAAAGCCAGGTAGAAATATGTATCTCCTCGCGCGCGAACTACTCCCGCAGATCCTTTACTTCTCCGGTGTCGCGCGCGCGTCGTGAAACGTGGGCAGAAGGGCGCATCCGGGTGCGTATATCCGCGGAGGCAAGGCGAGGAGTCTTAGCGGATAATCCAGCAGTCGCTCCTTAATCCGACGTGCCGTTTCGTTACCTGGTGCGAGGAAGTTTCACGGTTACCGCGGATCTCGCAGGGTCGTTTACGAGAGCCGTGCGCGACGCGTCTTTAGAGTTTGGCAGCCGTGAAGAAGGCAGTCTCCTCCAAAGTTTCCCGAAGAGACTGCGAGCTACTCCCCGCGCCGCCCTTACTAAGGGATATGCGTCGGGAAATTCGGCTGAGCCGAAAGGATTATCCCGATAGGTGGTTTGCTCCGCGTGGATTTGCTGGGGAATGGCTGTGTAAGGGTTGCCGCGAGGGATGCGCCATGTAATGAAACGCCACGAGTTCTCCATAAAATGAAACACCATTGGATTAAAAATGTCTGCATTTCGAATTTCATTTCATATATATATATGTACACTCTGAGAAAAAAATTTATTCGAGTCAATTAAACGTGTTTTTGAATAGTCTTGAGAGCATATTTATTCGACTGGAATGAATATCGATTGAACGTATATATATTAAATACTATTGATTTAGTTGAATATTATTTGAATCAAATCGATTTACATTCAGATCGAATAAATGACAATCCTAAAATACGTTTACTTCGATGAAACTAATTTTTTCTCAGTGTTTAAAATACAACAATTATTTTACTTAACATTAGAAACATTCAGTAAAATTATTGTTGAATGTACATAATAATATTATTGAATTTTAGTGTCAATGTACCTTGAATTTGAAATTTAAATCCAATGCATAATTGTATAAACTGTAGATTTTAATAGGTATACTCTCTCTCTCTCTCTGTATTGAGTTTAAAGCAGACGTTTTTAATAAACCAGTCTGTGCGTATAATATGGAGAAAAAAGGGAAAGACACGTAAATTAATTTTGGGAAATTTCTAACTCCGAATCGGATTATATATTAAAACGCTTCCTATTCTAAAAAGGTTCATATGTGAATATGTGGGAACAAATAATACACCCGGTATATATATACGAGGAAGAGTACCAAGGAGCGCGTGCGCGTTTAAAGAGACGCTCGGTTGATCGTAAAGTTGACGCCGATTGCGTTGCGGGGGGATTATATTAACCGATTATGATCGGTAATGGCCGATCGAATCAAGATCAACCCGATTGCTGGGGGGAGACATTTATGGGACGAGTTGGAAGAGAAGTAGAAGGAAGAGAACCGTTCGTTTCGCTGAGATCCACGGTAGGTAGATCATGAATAAGTTACAATTCCACGTTTCGATTGTACTCGTAACGTGTTAATGCGAGGAATAAAAGTACGTAATTGATATACATACGAGCAATTATTTATCGGGAAACACAGTAAAAAATCACTCATAGCTAGTCGATTTTTTTACGCAGGCCAACAATCAATTAATTATTGCAGGGTAGATAAATATTCGATAGGGAATACACTCGAATAAATCATTTTCCGGAATTGCGTCTATTCCGAGAAATAATTTATTTGAATGTGAGTCCGCGAGAAATATTTATTATATTTCCATTAATGAAAAATGTGTCAGGCCGAATCAAACATTAAATACGAATGTACATACTCTCAGAGAAATGATTTGATTGCATATGGAATTGTGATAATACGCATTCGATCGAATGCAAATTTACACGATGCAAAATAAATTTTATCAGAGGTTTAAATCGAAATAAATCATTTCTCCCGGTGTAGAGTGAATCATTTAAATAGCCATACGAACCATTCGAGCAACGAAGCAGCTTCCATCTACCACAGCAACTAATTTTGGAATGCTCTAGAAGGCAGCTGGTATCCTCCTTAATTCAATACTTTCCATTCTAAATTCATTCCATCTCGTGATAGGAGTTCTGCTTGAACGAGAAAGAAAGAAAGAAACACGTTAATAAGGTAACGAAACCAGTGAAGAATTTCCGACGATCGGTCGGCTTTAAAATTAATCGCAGCTCTGATTTCTCGTCTCTAAAAAACGCTCCTGTGAAAATAACTTCGATATACACGTGTTACAACATTCAGCTCTGCCGAAACAATTGAAAATTTTAATTAAATGCTTCGCTGAATTTATTCTGTGTAAAGTATATTGCCTCGACCTATACTGGAAATTCAATTATCAACGAACGAAGGCTTGGAAAGGCTCTCGACTTCGATTTACCTTTAAAAAAAGCCTGAAAATCGCTCTGCGAAGGTGCTCAGTAATAAAAACACTGTCCAGAGAAGGACTGTAATTAAAATTTGTGGTAATTGTGCGCACCTATGAGGAATATATATCTCCATATAGAGTCTGCCTAAGTAGAATTCGGTCTTCCTCTCACTCGGAGCAGGCAATAGCGGAACTGAAACGTGGAATACTACGCCGTGTGAGTGTACGGTCGCGCGACCTCTGGCTGTGCGTTTATCCATGTGTTTTGATAGCTCGCGCGTCAAGCCCTGTAACGAACGCGAATGTAAACAGACACTCAGACACCGTGACGCCCGCGTCCGTGTGAACTTCTTATGCTCTTTGAAGCCTCGAATTTGGAATGTAATATTTAAGCATGAAGATTGAGAAAATTATATATATCGAGCGCTCTCTTTCTCTTCCTTCCCTGCTCCTCAAATTTTTTGTCATAGCTCATATACATCTACAATATTACTAATTCTATTTATGGAAAATTTTTTAAAATAATTTAGTATTACAGTTTGACTATTTCAAACATTCAGATAATCTTGAATTAAAAATTTAGCTGCCCCGGAGTTTTAAATTGAATCTTATCTGGGAATTTTGATCAGGTGGAATGCAATTATAAATTATTTTAAAATCTAACCGATAGAATAAATTTGTAGAATTGTATTGGGGCATATATTATTGTATTATAAAATATCACACGATTGACTAGCGAATCGAAGTTCTTGGAAATAAAATTAAATTATAGAAATAATTCTCTAGAAGTTTCGATTATTGATACTAAAGGTCTTGAACTCATATAACCACAGATTCAAAAAGTGTGGTAAGATCCACCCATTGGGTAGCCCTTAAATTATCACGGTTCATTCCTTTTATTCTGCTTAGCAATCAATGATTTATATTGTTATACAAATAACAAAAGGTGATTAAAGTTCCAAACGACCATCGAAAAAAATGATAGGTACTGTTTTTAAATGAAAATGTTACTTCTTATATGATATTATATAATACATTTAATTTGGACTCTTTCAAATTAGAGTTGTACCATGATTGGCATGGTCCATCAGAAGATGACGGAGGCTGACGATGGCACAGCTCCAATTTGGAAGAGCACAACAACGAGTGCCCCTCATCTCACCAGCATTCGAACCTCTCAACCAGATCACTATACAATGTTTGCAAAGCTATTCGCCTCACTCTTCCCCCTTACGTCTCACTTCCGTTTCCAGGTGCATTCCCCCCCCCCCCCCCCCCATTGCAGCTGCGAAATCGCGCATTTAAACGCGTGGACGAAGCACTTGCTTCATCGCGGAGGGAAAGAGAGAGGAGGACGACGATGCCTCCCAAGAGTACCGTGCTCTCTCGGTGGCTCGTCGAGCGACCAGCCAGCCAGCTAGGGGTTCGGGTTCGGCGATCGAGGAGTGAACTCGGATGAACCATACCTAGCGCCGAGGAGGAGTGGAAGCGTGTGGGTGAGTCGGAGCCGAGTTGAGTTGACTCGAGCGAGCGGCTGTCGGGTCGCCGCCGGGTCAATGTCGCCAGAGTAATTACCTCTCTCTCTCTCCCCCTCCTTCTTTCCTTCTCCCCTTCCTCTCCTCTCGTGATACCACTCTCTTTCTCCTTCTCTCTCCCTGTTTCCCTCTCCATTCTCCTCTCTATGCACGAGTATGTGTGGAGCCGCCAGTGGTCTAATCCCCCTCCCCTCTCTCTCTCTCCCTCTCTCTCTCCGGCCACGGCGCGGCGTGCGTGCGATTCGTGGCATCGCACGCTCTCTGCAACGTTAAACGATCGTAAACTGTCGGGCCGCCGTTGCACTTTCGAGGCGGATTTCTGCGGTCGGAGGGAGAGAAAGAGAGGGGACGTCGAAAAGCGCGAGAGAACGACTGCAGAGCGGCCGCCGCGTTATTACCGCAACGCTGCGGCGGCTACCGAGCGAGACGCTGCACGTTACCCGGCTGCACGGTTTCGGGGACCGGAAGCTGCTGCGGTCCAGCGGGGTTGTCGATACTAGAGGGGGATTCGTATTGTTTTGCCATCGAACAATATTGATTTTCTACCACATTTCGGCGTTATCGCGAGGAGCGCCTCAATGCAGAGGAACTGTATACGCGTCTGGTCTGATAACGGCGCGGCGGTTACCGATCGGAAACTGATAAGGTGTTCGAATGAAAAATTCTCGCCAGATGACAGCTCGCGTCGCGTTTCCAATGCATTTCTCGCGAATCGTCTACGCGCGATTTTACTATCGCGACGAGCGGAGGCGTCATGCACGCTGGATCGGCAATAAAACGTAACAAGTGTGCACCGCAATAGCAGTCGTCCGATAACATTGATCGGTTATCTTTTCGACTAACGATTCTTAGAATTAATTAGACTAATGATGCCAATGAGGAGAGGGTTGAACCGGGAGCGGTGGATTTCTGTAGGAGATTAAAGTGGTATTTAAAGAACAACTGCGTTGGATACATATGTGCTTTCGAATTGATTAATCATTTCACATTGAGTAACACATACACATACATATTCAACGCGAAAAGACGTCACGTATTTCTCAAACAATAAGATTTATCATTTATTTCACCACGAACCGAATATATAGTGCAGTCGATTAAAGTAATAAGTGAGATTGGTTATATATGCATTACGTGTGATGTACAAATCCCTTTCCCCCATGTGTGAGGCGTAGGAAGAAATGAAACGATTAAATTCATTTCTCGGAACGCTTTCTACGACATATCTCGTAATTCATATCGTGTGAGCCGAGGATATGGCGCTGCCTCGTATATCGCAATGGCTCGGTTCTCGAAGAGCTGCTTCGACAATTCCGTCGGACAGAGCGTTGATTGCATCGCACCGAGGAACTTCCGCATCCTTCGTGACACGACGTGGCGTCGTCGGAAGTACCTTTTCGTCGACACTGGGGTTAACACCGTTCGCAGTGTAACGACCAAGCCAGTGGTCCATACGACTGGGACGGATGATAATATCCGTGATGCGGAGGTGGTTCAGGAGGAAAGTGTTCGGGATGTTGCGGTAGAGGCGGGGACGGACGAGGATGACCGTGACGCGACGAATGATGACGTCCGTGATGCAACGGAAGATGATAACCGTGACGCGGCGGCAATTGATGGCGTCCGCATCGATTAGACGATGATGGAGAAGAAGGACACTCGCGACAGTTTCGCGGAGAAGGGTACTCACGATGACGCTGATGTCCGCGATGCCGTGACGGCCAGGACGATCCATGTCTCACGCGTAGGCCACGGCAACCCGGTATAGTCGGTTCGTGAGAAAAGTGCCTTCTACGTGGTCCATGATGACCGGGCGGAGGAGAAACGTCCTTTTCGTAACATCTTTTTTCGCACGGAGGAGGAGAACGCGATCCGTGTCTTCCGTGACGATCTCCGTAACGCCCATGACGATGCGGAGGCGGAGAAAAAGGAGGAACCAAAAGCAAATCCTGCTCTTCGTCTTCTCGGTATTCGTGTGGCGTACCGTAAACCGTATCGTCTACGTATTGGCTGGATTCAGGGCGAATGTTGTCACTCGAGTCGTTTAATCTCGCACGAACGATCCACTCCAAATTATTGCAATCATTTTGATCGATCCTGGACGCGATGATCGTTGCCATTCTGGTTTTGGAGCTGGTAAGGTTGGATTACCGCGACAGCTGATCTGAACGTTTGTACAATTTAGAGATATCTATAATCATCCGAAGGCGACTGAACAGTGATAACATTCAGTAACGGACAACCTTTATCTTTGCCCTTGATACTGCACGCAACGGTCAGAGGCGGATATCGTCCGCTTTATCTTGATCAAACGCGGAGCTTGCCGATGCGTAGATTCTTGATAAGCCTCCTTGTTCTCGGGGATAAGAAAGGAATGACAGCTAATCGAGCGTCAAAAATAGATAAACCGAGATGTCCCGGTGACGGGACTTTCAACGATAAGACACGCACTATCGAGGATGGCTTCGAAGGGGAGAAATATTATTTCGATGCTCGGGAATCGCACGGAATATTATTTTCACGAAATGCGAACATGTGTGTAGGTAAATATAAGTACATACGAAAAGCAGCACGTGTTAGGGCGAAGAAAATAGCCTCTAAAAATATCGCCAGACCATAAAACGCTCGTGATAATGACGCATAATAATAGAGAGGAATGTACTGCGACTGCTGATAGGCCGATTGAGTAATGATAACAAAAGTTCAGGACAGAATATTCACCCTGTGGGAAAAAATAGAAATAATTCGACGCAGTTGGTAATGTATTATGGAAAGTACACGACCTAAATTATAGATCCAGTAAGATGCGTGTGACGGGAGAACCGCCCTAAAAATTACACACTTTGGAACATACATTCAAAAACATAATAAATAAAGAATTACTTATGCAAAAGAAGATTTATTTATAGTACACCTATATAACTATATTTTACGATATATGTATATTTAAAGATGTACTTAATGGGCTCCTATTTTTTGATAATGGCTCCAGCGACATCACCAGTATAGTGTCAGCCGCGTTCTCTCCACTTCCGCAGAATCCCTCGCATAATACTCAATACTGAAAGCACGAGGGAAAATTGTGAACGGAGGTGGACTTGAAAAGTAGTGCCGAATTACTCGTCGATGGCACACTGAGGGAAAAGGTCTAGTTAAATATGAACCTATAATAGAAAAATGTATTTAAGATGAATAGCAATTTATTCACATCGAACAAAAGTCTATTTGAATTAGATAAATGTTTTAGATATCTTTCTAATCGAGCACGAACCTAATAGAACATTTATTCAATTCAAATAGATTTTTGTTCAATGTGAATAAATTCCTATATTAATATGAAATACATTTTTCTATAAGGTTCGTATCCAACTAGACCTTTTTCGCGGATGTAGGTACTTACGTTAATTTCATGGATGACCATGATGACACTGATGACAGTTATGGTGATCGTGATTATGCTGTGGACATCCATGATGATGGGGAGGCGGAGGGGGTCCGTGATGATGGTGAGGAGGCGGCGGTGGTCCATGATGATGTGGCGGAGGTCCATGGTGTGGAGGCGGACAGTGTGGTGGTCCATGGAACGGCGGACCCGGCGGCGGCGGTCCGCAGGGTGGACCGTGCGGTGGATGGTGATGATTAGGCATGCTGGAATCAGGGTCGCGTTAGTTAGGGTTGAGGTTACGGGAGTGTCGAAGTAATGGATGAAAACTGTTGCGTCTTCTCTTTCGATTGTTGCTAAATTTCGATCGTTCACCTTGACCATCGTCAGGGCTGTGATATCGTACGAATCTACCGTGTAGAAGGGAACAATGAAGGACGACATCACCGGTTCGCGGAAAGTGGTGATTAGCGAGATCGAGTGTACCGCAACAGTTTTCATTGTCTTTGAAATTGCAGGCTGCAGGAAGCAGAGTATTCGATACGCATCGGCAAGTGTTGGACGGAAAACGTTGTAAATGCGAACAGTTGCTGCGATGAGGGACGTTTGGTTTTCTCGA
The DNA here is from genome assembly GCA_963678675.1 of Xiphydria camelus. Taxonomy (NCBI): domain Eukaryota; kingdom Metazoa; phylum Arthropoda; class Insecta; order Hymenoptera; family Xiphydriidae; genus Xiphydria; species Xiphydria camelus. The sequence continues at coordinate 5,239,959 of OY783199.1, forward strand.
TGTTTGGAAAAAAAATACTTTACTTACAATAAAGCTTTTTCCGTAGAAGTTGCTAGCTCGCTATTACAACACCTTCGGCAGACAGCAAATGTAACATCCGAACTTTATAATTACCGTGAATTGCTTGTACTCATGGTCAAAAGCACTTACCTTACTGCTTGAAAGGTGATGCTACACTGGGATCCACTGGCGCGAATGGACGTTATATACGGGGCCTATCTGATACTATTACGTCACACGGGCAATTTTTCTACAGTACTGATTAGTAGAGTAGATACTGCCTGGCGAGAATGAGTGGCCGGGCTATTTCAATGTTTGTTATTTCCGTAATGTTCCCTCTAATCTGAGCACGGAAGTGCTACGTGACATTTCAAACATGTCGTGAGTCAGCGAGTGTTCCGGGTAACGCGGGTGATTCACGGTTACGCAACGGATCCTGCCTGGACATGTTCGCTTACGTGGTTTCTATTTTTACATCGTTTTCGATCGCGAAGTTCAGTATAAGCTAAAATTGATATCCGTTGAATAGAGTTATTCGTAATTTGCCGGGGTTTTTGTAAATTTGTTCTTTCATGACTTATTTTTGGTGTAATATTTTCAACCATGACAAATGGATTGCGATCGTGTAACAAGAATATTGAGCACAATTGTTGCTAGCCTCCACTGATAAGTTCCAGCGGGCTAAGCAGGGGCGTAAATATCCACGTATACGTATTTGTGCATGGAGAGCGACTACGAGAATAATTGCGACAAAGTACAGCTATCAAAGGGGGAAAACTATAATTAAGAGCGTCTAATTACAGTTCGCTTTACGTCCATTTTTGTACAGAACATGCCGTATAAACGATTTTCTCATGACTATTCATTACTGCGTTACAGCGTTTTATGACCATGCTAATCAGGCATCGTTCCGCGGCCAATTTAAGTCTGACTCGTATTAAATGTTAGATATTCAGACAGGCATTAATCACGGGAGCGTAGGTACGATAATAATCGGTGCACGGTGTCTAGTGAAACCTAAAGGTAAAATTGCTGGACTTTTCCATGGTTTCCCGTCTAAAATAACTGCTTTTCTCTAAACCTCATGTGTGCATATATGTATGTATGTAGATCCGATACAGTATTGAATTCGAGGAATATACGTGCTGAAATCATACCGGTGACCGCTAATACCAGAAATAATCGATATACAGGCCGACCTGTTATCGTGCAAAGATTAGATAATAATTCACAGCATTGCATAGTTGGCAAGTCGATGGTTGATTTCAAATGATTCACTCGAAAGAAAATCTACATTTTCTTCGAGATATTGATTTAATAATAATTGAACGTCTCCTCTTGACATTTTCGCAAAAATCGGAATCTGATATTCAATTTTCGATTACCTTTCTCGATGTATTTTTTGCGTTTGTTCTGTAAATAGAAGATTTATCGAGGAATACTCAAAGGAATGCCGAGATATCAGTACTTGTGTATATGAAAAGGAAATTATTAAATCATTGATATCTTGCACTTTCTCTCAGATATCGACCTAATAACCGCGCTTTTCGTAATCAGTGCGAAAAAATACACGAGACAGGATCGTTTAGTGATCGATTTCAGAGATCTCGATTTTTGGCGAAATGTCAAGGTTTTCTTTAACATTTTCGTAAACTGAAATGCCTACTATAACCAGCAGGCGTATACGTAGTCGTGATTTTATATACTGTCACGATGAGTACCTATCTCCGTCGATGTGTCCTACCCTCCTCAACCGACAAGATTAGATAATAAAAGAGGTCCCACCTAAAAAGCTTAGTTCATAGTCGACACGCTGATGCGAAGCTCGAAGTGAGTATGTGACGTTGGAGCAACTGCTTCTCTTTTTAAAAGTTTAGTGCACTTTTCGTTGCATCGAATCTACCGTAATTTATCTTCTTTCGCATCCTGACTCCAAATCTTGACCCGTGGTACGTCAGCTTATTTTAATCGGCGTGATACAAGCCTCTCTCCTCTCAGTGAGTCTTTTGTTAATTGCATTCACAATCATTTTTCCACTAGATAAAGTGGGTCAGTATTGTCCAGTCATAGTTTGTTGCCCTAGTGGAAATCCGTGTTGCACCTCAAATGATAATCATTTCAGACTTTACCGTATACAAAATTGAAGAGTGGACTTGAATAAGGGGCTAAGTACCAAAAACAGGAAGTTATATTGTTTCCCTTAAAAAGGGGTTAAATAGCATGCTTCATGACCCCTAGAAGGGGATATGAAATTTAAATATTCGTTTGGAACTTAGCCCCTTCTAGGGGACGTGAAGCATGCTATTTAACCCCCTTTTAAGGAGAAAATGAAATTTCCTATTTTTGGTACTTAGCCCCTTATTCAAGTCCACTCTTCAAATGTGACGTTAAGCTAACGAGTCATCATTCAGTTAATCCAACGTTGGTAGCTCTCGCGCCATACAATGTGAGAGTAACGAAGCTTCTCTTGGACGATGCATGGTAAAATTGATGGATCATTCATTTTAATTGATCGCATCTTTTCAACAAATCTCCATGGTATATAATTAAATGTTTGTGTACTTTACTGATTCGACTGACATATCGAGCAGAGGAGGTTACTCGTTATCATAGCTGATAGAGGACCTATGCAGTGTCGTTATAATATTTTTATTGTATTTCACATAATGCAGAACGCTCGTATTGGTGAATCTGATTTTTTTCTTTACGCGACCAATTCACGATCAATCTAAATTCACGAGAAAATCCGATTACGTGGAAGCGTTATCAGTAGCGAGGGATTTACTTCGCACTAAAGGCAACTTGATACTTTTTTTTCTAAAATGCAGGATCATGGAATATTTTGTGTGGTTCGTATAGATATGGGTCTCTGTCCGTCGATCATATGCTGCCCAAGAATGGGTTGCTGTTGCTGCGATCCAGGTCCACCGGATAGACACGGAGGATGGGGTCCTCCTCATCACGGACATCACGGACATTACGGACATCATCACGAACATCACGGACCTCCAAGATCTCCGCATTTTCGCCCTGGACGATGCTGATCTAGGCGGTCGAGCCTAGTCTACATTTCATCGAAATTCAATTCACTACTAATGGGATTGCGTTTGCAAATAACTCGTACAGCTTCCATTGCTTATCCGAAGAATCACGTGCGACTAACGGAGATTGTGATCATATCCTACAGTTGAGTGTTTATTTATTAATTAAGAAATCATCCCATAATTTCACCGGTTTTTCATTTCCTTCCTCTCCTTCTCTTCTTTGTGGGTACAAGCGACACACCCGCAAAAAAAAACGAATAAAT